>JAUNZM010000138.1:3180000-3780000 GCA_033459285.1 Clamator glandarius
AGAAATCCCATGTAGAGTTGGATTTATACACCAGTGAACGTGTGTGTTTGTAAATACCTAAAGGTATGAATCTATGCGTATGTATGTTTCTTTATGTGTGCACACATTTATTGTATACAAGATTCAGGTCCTAAGTATGAGAAGAAAATATGTGATATATCCTTGTGGCTTTTTTCTCTGTACCCTATTGTCCAGATGTAAGCTGTGAAACACATTCCTTAGAAAGCAAAGTGTCAAGCCAGCCAGTTCAGGCTGAGCTGTTGCAGTTGTCACTCCACTGAAAAAGAGCAACAAATGCAAATAACAGAGGCCATGCTTGGTTCTGGATCTTTCTGGGATTTCTTTCTCTATTTCCTCCCCCCACAGTCTCATCTCTCTCCCATCCTTACCCACTTAAAAGAAAATAATATTGTCTTTAATCTAATAATGAATGGATTTTCCAGATTATTATTATTTTAGAGGCTTAACTGATGCTCCGGTTTTTTAACATGCTTAGCACTTATACGAAGAGGTTTTTTCGTATGTCTTTCAGCAAACATAGAAGTCGTCTTGGAGTGAGTATTCATTTTAATAGTTTCAACAGATAGTCACATTAATTTCCAAAGTTTTCTTTTTTTCCTCATTGCAGTCTTGCATCACTCTGCATGAAGCTGGCACTACAAACCCAACTATAACCTGGACCTATCACCAGCAAGTAGAACATCTCCATCCTTAAAGTAATTTTTTAAAAAACAGATATGATCTGCACAATGCTTACTGTACAAAACTCTAAATGCATATAAAAGTGAGACTGTTGAAAACTCACTTCCCCTTCCCTGTGCTATTTATTTTCAGGCAATCTCAACTGAGAGCTTTCTAGTGCTGTCACTATGGCCAATTTTATATTGGATATTTTTCTCAATACAGATGTGTAGCTATTTGCCTTTTCTTTACTTCTCTGTAAATGCCACATGGACAGAAATCATTGAGTCACCAGATCATACATTTATTTTATGATATATTATGCTGTTTGATGTCATGTCGACATCTAATTGATGTTGGGTTTACTTTTTTTGGTCTTTGTTTTGTTTCTTGGTTTCAATAAAAAGAGAATTTAAAAAAGGCTGCAGGGTGATGACTTAAGGCACTGACAGATATGAATATAGTATGCATCTCTTTTATGATGTGCTGCTGAGTAATTGGGTATATTTCTAGTTTTAGATAACATATAGGAGACCGATGAATTTATACTGCATAGTGAAGTATTTGTGTAAGCCTAGCCTATAACCTCGAAAGAACTTTTTTCTCTAGCAAGAAGTACCTACAGAGCATGTTTTCAATAAGGGCTTAACCCATGATTTAGGAGTCAATAAGGAAAGGTTTTCCATAAAGAAATGATAAAGCAACAATAGAACTAAAATACAACATATCAAAGATTAAATATGTTCCATCAGCACAACAGTGTCTTTGTACTATAAAGAGCAGAAGAGAATGATTAATAGTAAAATAGTATGTATGTCAAAAGAAAAATAAATGCAATTTAGACAAAGTACATACTTATTAACAGAGAACATCATTTATGGTTATTCAGATGGGAGGGAGGCAAGGATGAAACTAGCAGAGAACGTATTTCACAGTGTGAAGTCACATTCATCTTGGTTCAGGGTTTTCCCCCCACTTACAGCTGCAAAATGAAAATACTGGTGAAATCCTTGCTGGAATAAAATTGCTGGACTTCAGTAGAATCAGGATTTCACTCAAGGTATTTTAAAGTGCAGCTTTTCTAGGCAGACCTCCTTGATCACTGATGGGAATGTGTCTGCACACCGCCCCCGAGGTTCCTGCAGTGCACACACTGCAGACACCACCAGTTCCAAAAGCCTTGATATCAAACAGCCTTTTTAAAGAGGGACTGAGGCTACAGACCTGCTCTCACTCATCCTCCTTCTGAATAACTAGTAACAGAGTAAATAAATGCCAAGGGCTCTTCCAGGTGGCTTTACCAGGCACTGATTTTTGGGGCACAGAGAGTGGGGAGGGAAGCAGGGAAAGAGGGAAATCAGCATTTTGGAAAGAAGCGCAGAGAGAAAAGTTAAGCTTAAACCAGTGAAAGGCAGATTAACATCTTTAACAGACTGAATATCTATCTACCAGGAAGCTATGATTTGAAACTAACTGAAAGGTTGCAGAGAAATTATTTCTGCATGGTGATATACTGCAGGAAAATTTTGGGAGCACCTCCTCTATATTTGCCAGGAACTTCATAAAAATGACCAGATGTAAACTTACTTAGCATTTCAAAAATTCCAAGTTCTGAGCTAGAAGGATACAAATACGTTATCAGATTATATAACTCCCCACTGAACCACAGGGTTCCCCAGAGTTGCCCCAGCAGTATGCCATTCCAGTCTATTTGTGAAAACTGGTGATTCATCTTCCAAAAGAAAAGAAACAACTACAATCAAATATAGATAAAACAAGGGAAAACACAAGACAGAAAGAAGATTACCATTTCATTCGATGAGCAGGAAAATGTTTCTAGGATAGCGCCATATTTCCAAATAAACCAACAAAAAAAAATTATGAATTTATAAGAAGATCAAGAAAGGTGCATTTTAAATTAAGAACAGGGTTTGGAGAAGTTGTAAATTAATACAAAGTTTAAACATAAATGTCTGCTCAATATTAATTCTAGAAATTGCTACCACTCCTACTTTGTATACATGCAACGTAGGAAAGAGGAACAGAAAGAAAATATAGGTTATAATTCCATCAACAATTATCTGGAGAAAATGAATATTTTTTTAGTTCCTCTCTCCTGATACTAAGGTATCAGTAAAAACCACACAGGGAATTAAAGCCTATAATTCACAATATGCATGTTTCTATAGCATTTGAGATATAAATGAAAGAAAAAGTGGTAGATTCGAAATACACATCTCAAAACACCCATCTTCAACTATGTCTCTCAAAATCCCAAGATGTCCCCAAAATGGTTTTATTATGCTCTAATCTGCTCTATGTGAACTTTGCAGAAATGATTCTTTGCAACTCTGGCAAGTTTCTTCCTCTGCCACTCGTTAGGTGAACGACCTGGTGGTAAACGGAGTTAAATCCAGCTGGAGGCCAGTTACAAGTGGGGTTCCCCAGGGCTCAGTCCTGGGTCCAGTCCTGTTTAATGTCTTTATCGATGACCTGGATGAAGGCATCGAGTGCTCCCTTAGCAAGTTTGCAGATGACACCAAGCTGGGTGGAAGTGTGGATCTGCTGGAGGGTCGGGAGGCTCTGCAAAGGGACTTGAACAGGCTGGACCTCTGGGCTGAGACCAACGGCATGAGGTTTAACAAGGCCAAATGCCGGGTCCTGCACTTGGGGCACAACAACCCTAAGCAGAGGTACAAACTAGGAGAAACCTGGCTGGAAAGCTGCCAGGAGGAGAAGGACCTGGGGGTGTTGGTTGACAACCGACTGAACATGAGCCAGCAGTGTGCCCAGGTGGCCAAGAAGGCCAATGGCATCTTGGCTTGTATCAGAAACGGTGTGACCAGCAGGTCCAGGGAGGTTATTCTCCCCCTGTACTCGGCACTGGTGAGACCGCACCTCGAGTACTGTGTTCAGTTCTGGGCCCCTCACCACAAGAAGGATGTTGTGGCTCTGGAGCGAGTCCAGAGAAGAGCAACAAAGCTGGTCAAGGGGCTGGAGAACAAATTTTATGAGGAGCGGCTGAGAGAGCTGGGGTTGTTTAGCCTGGAGAAGAGGAGGCTGAGAGGAAACCCCATTGCTCTCTATAACTACCTGAAGGGAGGTTGTGGAGAGGAGGGTGCTGGCCTCTTCTCCCAAGTGACAGGGGACAGGACGAGAGAGAATGGCCTCAAGCTCCACCAGGGGAGATTTAGGCTTGAGATTAGGAAAAAGTTCTTCACGGAGAGGGTGGTTAGGCATTGGAACGGTCTGCCAAGGGAGGTGGTTGAGTCACCGTCCCTGGAGGTGTTTAAGGTTAGGGTGGATGAGGTACTTAGGGGCATGGTTTAGGGATTGGTGGGAATGGTTGGACTCGACTATCCAGTGGGTCTCTTCCAACCTGGTTATTCTGTGATTCTGTGACTCATCCATTTGCAAGGAAGTTCTCAGAATCTCCACATTATAGGACTATTATTGCTAGAACTCATTGAGCTCTTTCTGTATTCACAGATTTAAATCTGAAAGCCAGAAATTGTGAATGTATACTTCATTCAAGAAAGTACACATGAGCACAGAAGTACACAAATTATTTCAGTAATGTACATTATAACTACAAAAAGAACAACATCAGAAACCTTTATGAACATCAGACAAAAGCCTCAATTCTTACATCACCAGGTCACATAAGTTCCTTTACAAAACTGCCTTTGACTTCTTTGCCTATTAAATACAATTGCTACACAACTTGGTGTAAAATGCTCTTGAAGTGCCATAGAAACTTAGCCACCCAGTTTAAACCATATTATCAAGACATAACGTACTATATGGCAATACAGTGGAACACCATAGAGACCTATGACTTGCTCAAATGGTACGCTATCTTGAGACTCCTACAATTTTTATTTCTAGTCATCAGCCATCTTCAGGATTTCACACTTTTTGAAAATAACACTCCACCTTTATCAATATGGTCTATTAGATCTCTCTATTAATGACAAAATAAGAGGACATGAGCAGGGCAAAGAAATACATAAGAAAAAAGAAATACATAAGAAAATGGTGAAAGGAGACACCATTCTTCTGACTTTCTAACTGTTCTTTATGGACAGTGTCAATAAATGCAAATTAAGTAACTTCTCCCCCCCCAAAAAAGAATAATCCCAGAGAGGTTTATATATTATTCACACTATTTCCACTGTAGTAACATTGCAACACATTTGTTTCATCAACAATCCATTCCCTGCAGTTTTAAGAAGTATTAAGTAAATTATGATTGTCACACAAATATGTATCTAAATTACAAACAATACTCTCACTACAAAGAACCTGTGTTTTTTAAGAAAATTTTGAGAGGGTGATCTGATTTTCAGACTGTCATACTTCTAAGTAAATGTTGATTGACTTAAAGTAAACATTGCAGGAGGGAGCTTATACTCTAGGGTTCACCAAGCAATCAGCAAGGCATCTGACATGCTACAGAAAACCTACAAAATCTAGCAAATAAATCATGTAACACCCATTCAGTATCCTACAAAGCACACAGTGGGGAGCTGACACATTATTAACTGACTGTAATTTTCACAAACTGTAACATACTAAGAGCTTTATGATATATAAGACATGGATGTAGTGAAATATATTTTTATATTGTAAATGCATGCGTTTTTAAAGCAACCTGCTCAAGATACTTCAATTAAATCATTTGGTCATATTTGTTTTCAAGTTAGTGGCATCAAAAAATGTTAATTATTACAGCAAGCAGATTTAGGAAACACCTCCATCTCATGACTCCACTCTAACCAAGTATGAAGTTTTTGATGATGTCATAGTAGTATGTTACATGACAAAGGAACCAACTTGAGCAACAGAGAATTGTTATTGTCCTAAAGTGGTTCTTCCCTTAAATATGAGCTTTTATGTAAAATTGTATTTCATACAAAACTTGCTGAAAATCTATTCTTTCAATAATAAAAAATCAGCGAGAGACAATGAAGGTTCCAGGGAAGACTTGATGCCATTCAGAAAGAAAGAACTGAAGACAATATGAGAAAGACCTCAGCTTTTAACCAAAGCATCTTTCCTTTTGCTTTGGTGAAGATTTATACAACTATACAGATTAAAACCTCACCTGCCTCTTTCACAAACAGCAAAAGCAGTTCTGCCACACACAGGAATAACTTGAGGTCCCAAAGGTTCATAGTAGAAAATGGCACTTTGCCAACTCTCATTACTGCCTGCCAACCTGTAGATAATCTTCTCGTACTGTACTTCATCTGATACTTTCACATTTACAACCTTTTACAATACTCAGCAGTTTCTATTTAAATAAAAGTGGACAAGATTAAAAAAATAAATCTAAAGTAGGAAATACAGGCAAGATGTGAAGGCTGAGAGAATTTTCCCCTCTATTGTCCATTATTCTTTAATGTATCATTCTCTTTCTGCATGTAGGCCAAAAAAATAAATCAAATGTAAACACAAAAGGCAAATAGCTTTTGAAGGCCAGGCAAATATTTGAAAAGCAAAAAAGAGATTCTGCTTTTATCTCTAGATCACCCTACAATTTAATGGTTAGTGGAGAGGGGGTTCTTTTTTTCCTTTCTTTCTTGTTTTTCTTTCCCTCTTTATTTCAGGGAATGCAGAAGGGGAAGGTCCACACTTCATGGCTCGTAGAACGGCTATCAATCTATAAACTATAACAATGGGATAACAAAGGTCAGATAACTATACCATGCTTGTTATCAGAGGAGAGAGAAAAATTGGCACTATCAAAAGGCTATATGGCAACAAAGCAACACATTAAAGATCTTAATCCAGTATTATTTTTAAACTATGAAAGTTATGTGCCTGGTCTTACAATCTGATATACATAATTTATAAACACAGTGCAGATACACAATGGTCTTTATGAGGTTTTTCAAAACAACACTCCACAGACTGTGGAGAAAGACTTCACTCCACAGACGATGGAGAAAGACTTGGGCCTTCAGCTATGTAACTAGTATTAAATAGTACCACAATAAAAGAAAAAAGAATACCTGTAAGTTAAAATGGCAAAGATGGTAAACCATTACCAGTAAGCCACAATTACCTGGTAGAAAGAGTAAATTACTACCTATGTGAGTATATGAAATTGATTTCAAAAAGTTTCTTGGTGGGAATAAAGCTTTTCAAAATGAAATGGAACAAAGGCACATTTTTTTTCCCGTTAGTACCAGTCCATGACTTTCAAGTCACTACTGAACACAAGTGTGTTCAAGTGTTCAATGGTTCAATAAAATGAGTTGATGCTCTCAGGCCACTAGCGAATCTTTACCAATCACACAAGGTAGATACTATCCCTTCACTCAGAGTAGGATCATGACATATTGTTGAAATATACATGAAAGCTACATTAAATGCCTTACCTATCTTATGAGTAAATAAGCCTTTTTGTCTGCCTAATTTCTTTATGGTGTAACCTTTCATGAAAAACAAATTGAAAACGAAAACAAAACCACTGTAACTCCATATAATGAGAGTCAGTGTTTTCTTAAATCGTATGCAAAATAAATTAATTATCTTATAAGTAAAATAAAGCCATCAATGGTAATGCTATTAAAAATATTGATGCATTAAAGTAAGGATTTGTTTATAGCAACAATTGCAGAGGGGAAAAAAAGCCGTACCGTTTAGTTTATTGCTTGCTTAGAGTAGTGACAAAAGAATGAGAAGGAAAAAAGAGCAGAATACCCTGATAAGAAAAAAAGGAGTGTTCTGCCTTATGGCTCCACAATAAAATATGATTTGAGTCTTAGCCTCTATATAGAAAACATTATTAAGTAAGTATACTTAATATATGAGGTAAAACTTTCAGCTTAGTTAGCTGGTGAGAGTGAAATTTGTACATCAAAAGAACAACATTTGGTAGTTTGCCCCAAGATCAGTTTCTATACTAAGATAAACAGTGTAATCAAGGGCCAACTTGATTCTCACTCAGCTATCCACACTCTCAGATCTTTCCCTATATAGATAAAATCTCCTGAGAATGAAATGTGTATGTTTAAATTCTACATTCTATAAGATACATTCTATCGTATCTTATACTCAAAACCAGCTCCAGTACAATATAACATGCTGTAACAACATGATTTTCAACCTGCAAATATTCTTCTAAACACCAAAACAAAATCATTGCATAAAAAAGGATCGCATTTCTCTAAATTTTCAGCTGTATTTTTCAGTGTGATTATGGACTGGTAGATGTTATCTCACCACCATCTGCTACGAGATTCCTTAAAAAAAGTATGAACAAATATATTTCAGCAAAAGGATCATTCAATATAAAGAAAAAGAAGTGAATTTAGTGTTGATCACCAGTCTTCAAGGGTGAAAGAAAATATTTCATATATGCTGAAGCTGCAAAGTATGTGTATGTTATAATTATTTGTTAGAAAAGTGATACTTTTTCTAACTTAACAGCAAAGTAGGACTAATACTAGCAATGTGGGATTAATTCTATACAATAGAATTAATACTTGCTTACTCTTGTAGGAAACTTTTACAGATAAAAACTATAAAATAATAAAATCTATCTCGTAGCATTTGAAAAAAATCTGATCAAGCACCTGAAAGCTATTTTGATTAGGTTCATTTTCAGTTTTCACAATATCACATTAAATAATTATGCTATTCCACAGGAGAAGGCAAAAGAAAGAATGAGGAATGGTGTTATATTCCAGACTACCATATAAATTAGGGGACACAAGCTCTTCATGGTGAGTTCATGAGTATGGTACTACTACAAGTATTGCCAGGAAACTGATCTTCTTGTGCCTTTTCCCTTGAGACCTTGTAAAAAAATATCAAGCTGGCAAGCAATATTGATATGATCTCTAGAAGCAATTTTATAACTAGATAACAAGTAAACACATACAATGTCCAATTCTCTATTCACTTAATTTTATAAATCCTGAAAGTACAAGGTAAAACATCAGGATGATTACCCACCCACTGCTATGCTAGAACTGACTCATGCATTCTGTAAGTAAAACTGCTAACAACAGCCTGAAAGACTTATAAGCATTCTAATCTACTACTGATTTTATCAACTAAATCTCAGTATCTTTTGCCAATAGTGTATTACTCCTGCAAATTCTAGAACACTGTCTCTGAAAGTAGAATGATGTATAAGACAGATAATATATTAATATGTCATTACTATAGAGAAGTACATAAATAACCATTAGATACATGCATATATTCACATACATGTACATATTTGCATATGTAGAAATACATATAAATAAAGGACAAAATGGACTTGTATGCATGCATGTATATATTTGTGTATGCTTATACACACACATTTACAAATATGGAGATAAAAAGATCCATAACCTGCATATAGTTATATATTGTTTAGACAAACACATATATACACAATATGTAAGGAATTCACTAAGCTAATTTTTACTAATGATGACTACAATAACTGATAGGTGTATCATACAGCAGGATCACAGTGTTTGCTCATAAATTTTGTTATGCATTGATCAATTCCTACTCTGGGTCTAAAAAACACAGTACAGATTTACAGAGTGATATAATTTTTAATAGTCATCAGTCAGACATCAGTCAACCAATTTTGTATGGTTTAAATAATTTATGAATATGTATTCAGACATAAGGGCACATTTTTTTAAATAAAAATGTTGGTGTGCTGCTGGAGGTGAAGTAAAATCGGAACATCACCACTGAGGAATTAAGAATCAACTAAAAATCAGTTGTGTTTTGTTACTACAGGTGAAGTGAAGTAAATAATTCTTCCTACACGTGACTCTATGCTGTTGAAAGTGTGTAGGCAATTCTGTTTCTGTGACTTTTACGATCATCTACCAACTATTGCATGTTGATTGTACCTTTAAAGGCTAACGGTGTAATAGTGAAAAAAACCCAAATATTAAGAAAAAGGCTGAGTAATTTATTTGCTGGCATCAAGCTTCCTTTCTAATTTGCTCCCTGAAAACACTGGGTTTAGGACAAAGGAAAAATTATATTTGTCATGCAATGGAGAAATTTTTTTTGATACTTACTAATTAAATACTCACTTTTTATACTTTCCTTTCTTTGCTTGCTACAAACAGCTAAAAGCAGCCAGATAGCAGAAGAGAAAGGACACAGTAATTCTGGATTACGTGTCACAGCTGTAGAGTACAGGAGAGAATAGCCCTAATGAAGTCCCTACACTAACTTCAGAACGATATCAATATAGCTCAAAGCAGAATCTGATCATCCTCGAAACAGAAAACTGCTATTACTGATAATTGTTTTGGTTGACTTAGACATCAATTGCAAAACTTAGCACTCTCTTTGAAATAGGAAGTCTAAGCATGTATGCACTGAATTCCTAGGTCTGAACCAAACGAGCAAGGGAGGCTTATTATTCTCTTTCTCCGTTCCTAGTAGGAATTCAGAATAAAACAATGTTTCTCTCCTGCAGGGTTTTATTTGGCCTTGACGTGAAACAACACTCTAGATTAGTGATCAGGTTTACCAGACAGTTGTCATGGGGTCACTAGCAGCTACTTTGTTTTCCCTTAAAACTGTGCTCTGTAACATTAAACCAGTACAACTGATAGGACAAGTGGAAAGAAGAAAGAATAATGAACAACAAAGTAAAAATATTTCATTCAAAGAAAAAGCAGTCCATTGAAAAATCACAGACAAGAAAAATTCAGCGTCAGTACTAGTAAACCATATACATTATGTCAAGAAATGCTAAAAGCTTACACCCTGGTAAAGCAAGCACAAAGACATATGTGATTTAGCTCACATTTTTCATGCAAAAATTGGCATGTATGTTTATACATAAAGCTTTTTTAAATCCAAGTTAATAGGGAAGCAGAACAAATGTCTTTAAATTGGAATTAAACAAGTACGGTCATGATGGAAAGTCTGTTTTGGAAAAAAAATGAACGTAGTTAGGATTTGCCTGCTGCAATTCTCACTAAGGTATAAACAGATGATTCTCCCACTGCAAAATGACAGGAAACTTGAACATGTACATAAACTACTAGACAGAAGGCAAACCATTATATATTGTTTACATTATCTATTCCCGTCCAGAGGTAGAAAGTCCAAAAGGATGACACCGAGTACTAGTGCATTAGAACTGCTGCTGAAGTGCCCACCTTTGGCTTTCTCTCACTGCAACGGAGTTTGGTTTGACCTATTTAAACAGAAGCGCCCAGACAAATCTCCACTCTGTTCTGAACACTTCTGTTTGCCTCCTACACTGAACACCTGCACATCAAAATCTCATCAGTCTGATTAGTTAAGCAGACTCATTTGAGGGACAACAGACAATCTACTGTCCCGTGGCTTTCACAAACTGGGGTGAATACAGTTTTCAAGGAAATGTGCTGAGTTTTGTTTGGGTTTTGCGGGTTTTTTACTACAATTAAACATTTGGTCTAAAGGCTCCAGGATAATTAATAATTGCACAAACACTAATTTGTACTATCTTTGTAAGAAATATCAACAGATTCTCCCCTAGCAGCTATAAAAATAAAACCAAAGTCTGTGTAGGAAAGACAGCCAGGGGATTACATTTTACAGTTCTATGGATGATATGCACTATCATCCACCACTACCACAGAACTGTACTCAGATGGTGAGAAATGACGCATTTGATTGCTTTAGGAATTAGTCACTGAAAATAAAGAAATGTGTCTTCAAGGTATACAATGTTTCATGAGTATGTCTTTTAAAAAATAAAAAAACAACTATTGGAATATGCTGGATGCAAGAAGGAAAACATGCAATTCCTACTTCTGATGAGGGAAAAACATAAAGAAAAAGATGTTTTCCTCTAGCAGCACATGATTCAATTAAATCTTCAAGCTCTTCTCTCTTTGCAGCTGTTTAAAATATAATTATTTTCCATAAGACTGTAAAAATGCTAGTCCCATAGTCAAAATGAAGTCTTACAAGATTTCTCTCTACATCATCAGAGATGAGTCAAAAGCTAATAAACACCTATGTACCTAAATGGCAGCTTTGAAAAACATGGAACACTTAGTACGTTGTGCTGAAACGAAAACCCACAAGAGGCTAAGTTTGTTTTATTCGGGTGTTTAGATTAGGTCGGTTTAAATATTTTATTTCAGTTCTAACATTTTACAACTTATTTTCTTCTGGAAGGAGAATTTTAATGTTTTTATATTCTGTCTTTAATACCTTATAGAGATAGATACCTATATGCATAGTCATGAGTTCACCCTGAATTTATCCTTTTGTAATTTTATATCCGACCGCTCCAAACTGCTGATGCTCCATAAGGAGTCAGTAAAAGCCAGAGTAGTTCATGAGCTCTTCTGGTAATATAACAGCCTGAAGCACAGCTAAGTACCAGCTGCACAAGTATTTATCTGCTTGTTTATGAAAGAGTTTCCCCCTCATTGTGTGGATAACTGACCTTAGCCATAGCTAATAAGACATGAGCTTCCCTGAACCATGCAGCTTTACACTGAATCATATAAAATACTTCAGTATTATCCTTATAGCCTCACCAAGCACGTTCTCTCTCCACTACTATCATCACAGAAAAGGTGTGGTCCAGGGAATAAAAATAACCTTTGCTTCAGCCATCTGCTTCTGTAGACAAGTTTCTTGCTGGCTACCACCAGGTTTTTATAAAGCAGAGAATCAAGCAACATATAGATATTTATAATCCACCCCATCCATTATCTCAACTTACTGCCCCAACTGTGTAGCAGCAAGAATGGCTCTCTTGCTGCAGGCAAACTTCTTCAGCAGCCTGCCTACGTTGCAGATGTGTTTCCAGTTCTATGTCTAGTTAGCCAGAGACCTTTGGAAATTCATCATTTCTCAGCCTTCAGCCTTTAAATGGGCTAGGAGCTACAAAATCTGCACTGAAGAAAATGCAACAATTTTACTTAACATGGACACTCTCTGCAGTCAAACTAGTTCCACTAAATCAGATTATGTTCTTATCAATCTATTCCAGACATATCCAACTTTTTTTCCTTTTTTTTTTTTTATATACAACTGTGAAGCTACAACAGGCAGAAAAGCAGCATGTAGAGCCATGCTGAACTGACTTGTAGGGCAACTTTATTCACAGATTACACTACGATACTGCTGAATTTTAAATGAGTCACTGGAATGGGCATGAAAAAGACAGTCTCTGCTTGATGTCTTTTGTTTACATATTTTTATGCAAGAATATTACTTTTATCAAAATTTATTTAAATGATAATAATTAAATAAGAGCTAGTTTACACTGGCTTGTAGTTGGAAGGGTTCAAGATGGTTTCTCTCCAGCTGCAGGTAGTATTCAATGACTTAGGATTCTGTCAATAAGCTAATACTCATATTTTAAAGGGGTTAGTAAAGTCTGTCAGTTGAACCAGTACAGTGCTACAGCTCAGCTGTGAACTACATATACACACAAAATACAATAAATCCTGGAATATTACTTCAATATCCAACCAATTTGTCTAATTTGTGGGTTAGTACACACGTAAGTAATAGAAACCCCTTAATTATTCCAAGTACACACTCAGAGAGCTTTATTTTGGTTTTTTTCCCCCAACAACACTACACTAGTTGTTCCTGATGATGTTCCAAGCACAGCATTCCAAAGAGCCACTCGTGCAGGAAAACAGTTGAGTTAAACTCAGTTGCCAGCTCTTTTCTAATTTTAAGTTTAGCTTTCCTGCTCTGAAACAAGCATTCTTCTCCAATACTAGTTAAAAGAGCTTATCTAATTTAACTTTCATTTTTTCCTTAAACATCTGGGAAACTTTATTCCTCTAATCAGTTTCTTACTTTCCTCCACTAATTACAATCTTGTTTTTTCTATGTATATCATTTCCTATGTGATAATTTTTCCATCATTGTTTTTTTTGTTCCTTATGTATTTCCTAGATGCTGGTGTTCATATTCAAGCAAAGTAGCTGATTTGTGTTGTCTCCATTCTCCTTAAAAATCCTTGGATAAAATGTGCCACAAGAAGTTATTTGCCTCTCTGTGTATCTGAATATTTAGCACAGCTTCCAAAATGCCACCATTTGTTGCCCTGATAAAGCCATCCTCAGCAAATTTTAGGAGTTTAATTTACTCTAAAGTGATGAGCTGTCCTTCAGAAAAATTGGACACCAGCTGTCTCTGCTCGAGTAGGCCAAAGTCACACACAAATTTATGAAACCTGTCAGACAAACACCCCTTTTCCATTTCTCTTTCCTCACTGCCTGTTCTTCCCTTCTTTCGATTTCTCCTTTGCCCTAGGCCACTTCATAATCCCATTCTCAAAATGAAAAGGTTTCTTCCTTTCTGTATGGCTCCTGAAAGGTTACCATGTAGAATGAAATTGCCACAAGAGCTCAGCTTCAGGTTTGGGTAACTTTCAGTTTTTACCTATATTTTCATTCTTGTATCACCACAGCCCCTTCCGTGTAGCTTTCAGACTTTTCCATGGATACAGATAGGCTAAGATCTAGAGATGGTAAAGTCTTTTCCACCAAGAAAGGTACTGTAGTAACATCATATGTATATTGAATTCCATTATGCAAGCAAATCAGGATTTTTTTTAAATGCTGGTAATTTAAGTAACAGCATATCAACGTGGGAAAAGTCATTGTACACAGACTCTCTAATTTCTATGATGTTAGACCCTAATTTAAAAGATTTTGCATGTCTCATATAATAAACTAAATAGTGAAGGCTACATTGAAAAACTATATTACACTGAAAAGTTTCTTATACCTATAAATTAGTATCAGCAGCACAAATATAACAGACAAATTTGAAAGTTTTCCCAAGACAGCTTTGAGCTTTTAGAAAATGACCAAAATTATAAGAAGATTATGTTCAACTGATCTAATGGTTTGGTTTGCATTTCTCTCTATAAACACAGTGGTATGTTTACCAAACATCCATTTCCTCCTAACCCCAGATCATAGATTTTTGAAACCCCACAAAAAAAGCTTTTTAATGAACACAAATGTGTTCACAATATCAAAACAAGCTTGAATAAATCATTGATACAGTGAAAAAACTGAAGTCAGATAACTCAAAGTGAAAGAGTTTAGAAATCTAAAAGTTTCCATAAGCCTTCATAATATCTTCAAGCACAAGTAAAGACAGACTTACGTAACATAATTAGCTTGCAATTGCGAAGGACTCTTTAGGTTTTGTAATCAGTTCTCACACTTAACCACAAACCAGTAAAGAATTGTTACGATATTTCACAGTTATATACATTGCATAGCCTACGAATATGAATATGCTCTTACCAGAATGAAAGTACAATTTTAATTTCTTCCATTCATTTGAAGAGACTGAAGATCAACATATGCTGTTTCATATGCTGATATTTTAAGCAAATTAACAAGATTCTTTTTAAAATTAAACTCTCTTACAATTAAAAACAGAAAGAAAAGACTTCATGCTTTTGAGAAGATGTCTAACTTACCTGGCTTTGCCATTCCACACCGACAGCCTGAACAATATTATCAGCTCTTCAGGTACTAATTCCTGCTAACTGGAAGGATATTTTCTCTCTTGTTGGATTAATAATCAACTTTCCTGATAGTTCATTTGTAATTCTCTGCTGGTTAACCCTTTTCAGGGTTCCCATTTTGAACTAAGCCTATCCTGTTCAGTTCATTTTCATACTAAAACAAAAACATATATGGTAGTATACACTTAAAAATTAAATAGAGCTAAAAGGAAAGATTAAGAATAGATTATCTTAAAAAAAACTAAAAGCTTGTAAACACTTAAGACTTCCTTTCTCTTAAAGACTCTACTTACTAAACCTAGGAGCTAGTAAACCAATGCATCAACAAACTGAAAGCTGTTAAGTCCAATGGCTCAAAAGACAGCACACTTCCATGAAACTACTGCTCAACCTCTCATCTTTGCTGTACGTGTAAATATGACACATGCCTGCTGAATTCTGAAAATAACTCCTTTTATTATTGACTAGTCTGCTGAGAAATTACCACACTTATCTGTTTGTGCAAGGCCGTCCATCTGTGTTGTCAGAAAGCAAGAGCAAGAGTGGCCAGGAGTTAAAATGAGATAAGAGAGGCCCAGAATAGCTATAAAGGGGAGTTCAAATAAGGTCAGGACAGTTTAAGATGGGATACCTAACAATTATATGCAATTTTATTTTTTAAAAGGTAATAGTAGCAAATTTCATACATTTTATCAGTTTCATAAGAACTCAATATATTTTGGAAGCTCTGTTGTGAAATAAGAAAAAAGATTAGAAAATGAAACCAGAAAAGGGGTTTAGAGATATAGTATAGGAGGGCAGAACATGCTGGAAATCCTGACCTAAGAAAATTAGCCTTTGTTTGAGGAGTACATGACGGACCTTGGGATGAACTTTCATTAGGGACAGAACGAACAGGAAGAAAAAAAAGAAATTTTTTGCACAGATGACTGGGACATAACACTGCAAAAATAAACAGAGAAATCATAAGAAAACCTTTTTTTTTTTTTTCCTTTCTGGAAAACTATGACTTTGGGGTTTGGACATGCTAAGAAAAATATAAGACATGACAGTTCACAGTTCTATTCACTAACAGAAATGTTTTTCCTGGTAAACTGTACTATAGTTACTTATTTAAATAATACTGGAGTAACTTTACTTGCTGTAAAATTTCTATTATACGTGCTGTGGAAATTGTGCCTTGAAGTAAATTTCATTCTGTGTATGTTTGAAGGAAAAACTTTTAAGATCACCAAAGTTACAACAGCTAAAGTTATTGTTGAGTATCACATCAGTAGTACTCCTAGAGGCTTCTCTTCATGGGAAGAAACCCTAAACAACATTTTCTAACACATTGGACTGCTTCCCAGAGATATGATGGCCTACAGAGGCAGTGCTGAATAAAGCAGGCTGGAATAGTAAGTCAGTAAACAACCCTGTTCAGAGGATGGTCACAAATAAGTGCAACTATATTTAATAAAGGCAAATTATAGTTATATTTTATTCTTTAGAAGGTGCATTACCTTTCTCTCCTGATCCACCTGACTAAACTGGTGGTATCTCTTCTATCACCTGACTGAGTGGTTGGCTGGAAATAATGGAACAAAACAATCCACTATTGTTACAAGAGACAATGACCTTTCATGTCCTTGGAGCTTGCCATGACCTTTCATCTTTCCTATCCTCCAATGGTCTCTCCTAACAACTAAAACTACACCCCGTTAGGCTGAATTCCAGATTGTCATAAAGAGCCCCGTCCTTTCAAAACAAAACCAATTTTTACACCAAGGTGGAGGAGAAACACAGGTCCATTGTTCCCGCACAGATGGAAGTTCGAGTTACTAAGGCAACAGCTCTAATCCCCCTTTTTACCACCTTTTTCACATCATTGGTCTATCAAGTGTGCTACCTTTTAACTCATAAGCTCAAAAGCTGGTAGTCTAACTAACTGCCCTAATTAGCTACGATTTTCACAGTACAGACAACATGATGAGCTAATCGAAATTTGCAAAATAATGACGTACCTCCAGCAAATATTCCTCCTCCTGAGGCCCAGTCTTAGAATAACAATAATGAGACCATTATTAGAGGAGGGCATTAAAATGCTGCACTGCTGCTAAACAGAGAACTTAATTGTTCTGGTCTTGTCCATTGAATCAACAACCTATTGTTGTGGACTTGAAAAATAAAGGACTGGAGAATGAGTGCCATAATGATTGGTCTGTGCTGCCATACCAGCACTCTGTAGAATTGTTTTCCTTTTGAAACTCTTGATGGACTAGTAGTTTTGTTTAAAAGTAATATAAAAGGCAATTGTCTGGATAAAAAGTCCTATTTATTGAAATCTTTAGAAGCAGTTGCATGGATTTGTTCATGACCCCCAAGATAAAAACATAGGGACCATAATAATGCTATTTGTAGAGACCACGGCTTGCAGTGACACAAGATAACACTGTCCTGTCTAGCTGTCTAGCTCCTGAAAAAGGAAAGAAGGCATTTCCTTTGCAGACAGAAATCATGACAGAAGGTCAAATAGTGGACAGACCCAATTCATCTGTCAAAAGGACAATTTTTTATTAAAAAGAAAAAAAAAGGCCTAACATATTTGGTAATCATTTAGACTTCTGGGTTTTGATCAAACTGATGCAGGCATGCTAAGTCAGTCACAACTTGGTTAGTTGGTTAGTTATTAGAAGTTATGGACATTATGTTTTGCCTATTTTGTAGAATTACATCCTAAACCTTGTACTTGAGAAACTGAATAATATAAACAATTGGAAACAATAGAATCTGAGCTTGCAAGAGTACCCATTGGTACTTAGCTATTTATTTAAATGGGGAAAAGTTTAGGGGTTTATTTTTTGTTATTCTTACAAAAGTATTGTAAATCTAAATGCAAAAAAAAATGTGAAAATGAAAAAAAGGGGGGGAAGAAAATTTTAAAGTTAAAGGTTAACCCAAAAGGCATTTTCAGCACTTCTTAGAACTGTTCACATAATGTAAAGTTGTCTTGCATGTACTCACAGAACACATTTTCTTTAAACTCGGGGTCTTTTCTTTTGTAAATTGAAAAATACCTAATATAAAGCAGTATTAAATTGTAAATAAGACCTTGCTTCATTCAATCTATGCTTTGCTTCATTTATCTTCATCTTGTTAGGCTAAATTAATTAACAATCTCTATGTTGTTGCACACTTTCTCTTTTCATTACATCAAATAATAGCCTGGATATGGGAGAAAACCCTCACCACAGGGATCTTGAAACACTACCTTGAGGAAGAGTTGCTTACATATGTATTGCTTTAGCAATATTAACTAGCTAGATATTACGACATCTATTAAAAGGATTCTTCATCACTTTAAAATAATTATCCTGATTTTTTGAGAAATAAAAAATGTTTTCTTAAAAATCAGAGGCATGCAATAGATCATATTTACAATTTATTAGCCGCATGTACTAAAAAATGCAAGTGCCTAAATTCATCAATAGTTTTACTTCATGTTTTATGTAATTTTAAAAAACTACACAATTTCTGGCCAACTGTGTAGACAATCTCAAACATATGAATGTGTCAAATTACTCAAACCAAGTTGCTGTGCAATTTGTCTGTGAATATTCTGTATACAATTAATTGGACAACTGGGACAGCGTCACTGGTAAATCTGGTTATTTTAATACTGTAATGGGGAGCAATGTGCTAAACTGTTAGGCAAGTTTTCTTCCTTTAACCTACATTATGCCATCTAGACCAAAAGGACAAAACAGTAAAGCCCTTTTTAATCTCACCCTGATCAAACAACCCTCTTTCTCCAATCACAGCTTTGTGCGTGATATCTTTCTGCTAGTGTTTCTTATTTAATTAAAACAGACACTGACAGAAGGACATGGATTAGGACTGTAATGATGCATTTACTTAGATTAATCGGAGGCTCCTTTTGGAGTAATGGCTTAAACAAAGAACAAAAGGAAATTGTTATGAAACAGCCTTTTATCCCAGGCAAAGGTCACATTATGGGTTTTTTAATTTTGTCAGCCTCTGTTATATTAGGCCTTGCTACTGGAACATGAGAAGTGCTTCTCTCCCCCTCTCCCCCGAGCCAAGCCAGTTATTATAATACAGCCATTAAAACTGCAAATTAAAATGTCTGATTTTAAAACAGGTTGCTTAGCTTTCAAAATCTTCTAATTAGCATGTTGTGCATTGTTGTGAAGGAAAGAAACCTAAAATGCTAATGATCTGCTGCCAGGTGACCACACTGCTGTGCAAAATAATACAGACTCTTTCAAGTAGTAGTAATAATAATAATAGCCAGATCTTGTGAATTACCCAACTCCAGACCTACTCTGCACCACATGTGCTTAAAGAAACAACCGTGCATCCAGCCAAAGATCAGAGTTCAGTAATCAGCAAAGGATATTGTTGTATGTTAACTGGAAAGAAGTCTGTGCCCATTCAGACAGTGTAAGGAAAGAGAAAAACATTTGAAATCACCATGGGCCAGGTGACCAGTCACAAAACATAAAATTCTTACTCTCTCACACAGAAACTACAGATCCACTTCTGTAAATCACAGAATCATAGAATGGTTTGGGTTGGAAGGGACCTTAAAGATCACCTAGTTCCAACCCTCCTGCCATGGGCAGGGACACCTCACACTAGACCAGGCTGCCCAAAAGAGCTAGCCCCTACTTTATGTGATAAATTCCACTTCTCCGATTTGTTCATAAAAAGGTAATAATGCCTTAAAAGACTGCAAATACAGGTATATTTTTGTCCTTTGCCAGCTTATCATTCATTGTAATACACTTGTTGAATACATAAAATTAAGCTAGAGCTGCCAAAACTCAAAATTTTTCCACTTGTGATATTTTCTTAAAATATGCCACAGGAGAAAGTCTGATAATTCCACTTCAAAGGCTTAAACCAAACAGAAAACATTTTCTTAAACTTCATGGTTCTTGAAGCTCTGGGTTTTATGAATACTAGAGTTTTAGCAAAGTTACTCACTTTACAAAAAGTCTGAAAAGAGAAGAAGTCTCACTGTGACAAAATGCATCATAAAAGACTTCCTTTTTTGAAATTGTAGTTAGAAAAATATCAATAGTCTTCTACACCACCTAAACTCTACACAGATCAAGTCTTTCTCCAGTCACAGAGTCCACATCTCTGGCAAGTAGAAACGTCATACATGTGACTAGAGGCATACAGTTTGATACCAACAAAGAAGTTAAACCTTGCCAACAGTGTCAATATTTGGTCAAAACAACAACATAGTGACTACTGTTCAGTACCACCAAGAATACCTTCCTGAAGAGTCCAAAATAATTACCTGGGTAGTCAAGACTAACTCCACTTGACCTGGTTTTTACTAACAGTTAAGAAAAAAGGGCTTTCTCTGTAACTTGATGTCTTCACCATAAAGACCGTGGTCCAACTCCCTCCAAATATACCAGTACAGCATGGCAGCGTTCTCCAAAGTCATAGTAGTAGGAAGTTGGATAAGGTGTTGAGAAGCTGTGCTGGCCTCAATGCCCATTTATTCACAGAATTCTCTCACTCTTCAAGTGATTCCTAATTGACCAGTAGGGACTGCAAAGGGGATTTTCTGTTATTTTTAATCCCTTATTGCATTACGTCAAAAGTTCAGCAGTCCAGAGACAAGAACTATGTGATTCCAAATCCCGGTACCTCCAAAAACACTACTCAATGGAAAGTACAACTCAATTCCTCTCCAGATAAATTACAAACCAGCCAGGTTCAGCTAATTATCATACCTAAAGGACCATAGCTGTGGTTTCATTTGAAACCCATGTGCCAACACGTTGTATTGCTTGTGTCTGTTTAACACAATACAGGCCAGATTCTGTCATGTAGTTGCCATTACAGTCCCTCACAAAATAATCCTAATCCTGAAGAGAATTCAACAACTTGCACTTGAAAATATTAGCACAATTACAAGCAAGTCACTGAACCTGAATATAAAAGGAAAACACACTTATTTCCAAAGAAACTAATTTCAGTTTACTTAACACAAACTCTCAAGCTGTTTAAAAGCTGGTAAATGAAATGTTATTAAACTTAACTATGTAGTAGTATTCTAGCTAGTTAAAAATAAACTGAACTTCACAATAGTCTTCTACCACTTTGAGATATCACTGTCATCAGCCAATACCAACATTTCTTTATTCACTCATTGATTTATTTATTCACTTAAACTTAACTTCTCTTCTGCCAAAAAAATCACACCTTAAGAGATGAGAACCTGTTTTCACAGATACATGTATCTTCCACTAGTGATCTGTGACTGCCTCTTAGTTGTTATTTTTTCCTGAATAAAACCACCTCTGCAAGACAGAAATTGCAGTGGTAAGTTTATTCATTAAAAATTACTCTAACATCTAATAAAAAACAGACTTTGCACAAAGTGAAAGGTGGTTCTATCCTTTACAACTCAGTTAGGAAATTCCCATTATTTTCATTTGTGGCTGTGCACATACTAATATTGTAGAATTCATCCTAACTGTGTATTCAAAAGGCATCTTGTGATAGCTACTGCATTGATATGCAAAATGCAAATACATTGTTTCCCAAGAATTCTGTTTTTTCCTTAAAATATATGAAACACACCAATCCTCTTTTAGTGAGCAAGTAATAAAGTCTGCATTATGGTCCTAAACAGAATGTGAATTCATGCTTTAACATCAGAGCTGCTTAGACAGCAAATTATCTGCATAATTTCACATTTACTAGCTAGAGAGCTGTCCAGGTACAGCCTGTATACAGTCAGCATTAGAACAATCAGTGCCTACATCAATACAGTACTTGTGTCCTGTGCTTTTTGCTGAATATCCATGTAGGACATGGAAATACATGGAAAAGAACAACAGTAATCCAATAATCTACTAAGACTTCAATACAGGAGTCTGACAAAAGTCAGGCTGACATAGCAGCAGCTAGTGGCATGGTGTGGTGGAAACATTAATAAAGTAGTCAAATACTCAGTAATCATGCTGGTTTGGTGTAGAATAAGACACTGATTGGGCTTTGATATATTATGAGTTCAACTGGGCCCATTAAAGTATATCTCTGAGTAACTGTAGTGCTCTGTCATGTTGATCTCAGAAACTCTGGTGGCCAATACAGAACAGAAAAGTCAATTTATAATACTTTTTCATTTCTTTGAACATAATTTTCACACACCCAAGCAAAAGTTGCAATACATTCTGCAGTGATGTATAGCATAATAAAACGTATTTCAAGGAAATGAAATAAAGACATTGAGATTTCATGCATAATAATGTAAGCAAATTTGACCTAAATAACATGAAAAAAAGTAAGCTCCTTCTGTATATGTTTTTTTTTTACTCAAGTAGCCTCACAAATAAGTGTGTGTGGTATTTATATATATATATACACCCACACAATTGAATCTGTATAATAAGGAAATATATATATATATAATAGAACCTATATAATAGTCATACAATGAAACCTAATACTGTTCTTCAAATTACCAGCTTGTGTCCCCAACCACTAGCACTGATTATACAGGACAGCAATTTTCTCTGTCTTCATATACTGTTAATCAAGAATAGTTCTTATCTCTTTCCATGTGTACTTCTCTACAACTTCTCCACATCCTATTCCACCTGGTTCGTCTATACTGACATCGCTGTATGCACAGCTATGTAGATCTGTCAGATAAGAGGAAGCAGAGCTGCCTGGTCTTTGAATTTCCAGAGGACTCTATTTGGGCATAAAAAGTAGCGGCTCTTTTTCAGCCTTATGAACTACAAGATCAAGCAACTTACATATTTGAATTCAAGTCACTTATGATATTACAATGTTCACAATTAGAAATTCTTATTACTATTTAACTCTTTTTGCATTCCTAGACATCCCATCTCGTTCCAAAACTTCACTCCCATTTGATTTGTGATATAAGCTCTGAAACGGTGTTCAAATCCCTTATAAATTTCTTATTTGCTTTTGGAACTGTTGCCCCTGCAAACATGCCATTGAACTATTGACATAACACCTTAAATTTTCTTTGTAATTGGGTCTTCATCTTTTCATATCTTCTATTTTTTTTAGTCCTGAAGATAAAATAGATAAATGGTGGAACAAAACCCACACAAGCAGCCAACTCCACTCTTCTGGCTATTATCACTTGATTTCAAAAAATAATAGGGCTATTACGTTCCAAACTGTCTTCTACAACAGAATACTGATCTATGCAATTCATCACAGATTTCAGAGTGAGTGTAAGAAAATAGGCTGATAAACTGCTTCATACTATATGAAATAGAAAAACTGCCTATATACATCCAAGTGCAGGCAATATACTCAGCGAGCATTTAAAAAACATATTTTTGTGTCCTAGCATGCAAAAGTAGCCTGCACAAATTACGTGAAAATTTCACCCAAATTAAATGAGCAGAAAATTATGCATATGCAAATTTGGCTTGCGCCTCACTTCGAAAATACAGGGTAGGTTTCAAGAGAAACTGGGCCAAATGTAACTGTTAAACAATTTCAGTTTGCTGGTGAATCCAACATGAAATAGCTCATACATGAAAGGCGTCATACGTAAATAATTAGTATCTCACACACACACAAGATAGCCATAGCATCTTTCAGCATTTAACTTACAATTTTTCCTACTAGTCAAAATTTTCCAGTCAGCATTGCCTAATGAAGAAGGTACACAGAAGAATAAGGCATATTTTTCACTCAGTATGTGACATGTTAATTACCTTTTTATGCCTCATTTTACCTGTGTGTACAACAGGAGGAAAAATACTTTATAAATCACCTTTCTAAACTGCTTTGAAATCTACTGATAAAATGAGGGAATGAGGGAAAAAAACTGAATCTCTAATCTAGTCTGAAGTACATATCACTTAAAAACAAAAACAAACCGAGCTAACGTAAAGGTTTGGTGAGTTTCAGTTTGCTTTTTATTTTCCTTTCTCTAAAGCTGGCCCTTTCAATATCCAATCAACCAGTCATACTGCTGCATTGTTTCATTATAAGGTGGATCAGAATAGACAGATTAATCAAGTCAGGACAGCGAGTGTACTTTGTTTACATGCTACATCGTGTACATATCTTTCCTAGGTTCAGACTGAAATCCAGCTCCAGCTGCAACAGCTTTCAGGCTGACAAAACTTACTGGATCTGTGCCACACAGTGTTTCAGACCTGGAAGGTGCTGCAAGCAGGCACTTTCACTACACTTCTTAAAACCCCATATATCAAATTTTCACACATTAAGCATCCCTTCAAAGGTGTATCTGTCGTAGTTAATGATATGCAGCATCCAATCTTTGGGCATCCATTTCTTCTGCCCATATAATTGTCAGGACTTAAATCTTTCATTTCTAAAGAGTGGAATTAAAATATATAACCTATTAGAAACAGGATATCCTTAACTATAGTATAGACACTCATTTATAGTTCATTCTTAAAGAGCTTAGGGTAACAGATTTTGAAAATGTGTTACTTTTGCTGTACATTAATATTTTGGAGTATATCTAAATCTTTACAATATTTTTATTGCTGACATAGCTGGAAATTGTCACGCTGATGGAAACTAAAGCAGTTTAATGAGCAAAATAATGCAAATCAGTTGAACCATGTAGATTTTTTAATTATTGTAACCAATTAAGTGTCCTACCAAGGTAACTTAGCATGGTTATAAAAGTCTTCCTCGTAATCACAGAGGATGAACTATACAACTATCTAGTTTCTTCAACATTTGTGAAAAATGTTATTATCCCAAATAGGTTTTGAAAACACAGATTTTCTGACTTTTCATATATATATATATATATTTAATGTTTTATATATATGTGATGTGTACATATTCGTGTACGCATCTGTATGTACATAGCTATATATACCTGCATGTACAGTTAAATTTAAGCAAAATCATTAGGTTGTGTTCCCACCCTTTTCTTCAAAGACCATCAGTTAGACCAGATGGAAATACGTAGCCTTTTCTCAGCTCTGGTATCTGGAAGAGGACATCATGAGGTTCAGGACAGAGCAACTGCCACAGGTGAGCAGCCTCAGGGAACAAATACATCAGCAAGAGAGGAGGAAGCAAAACTAGAGGGAGGAGAATGACAACAGCAATACCTTGGGATACTCCCTACAACAGCTCAGGGACTCCCTAACAAACCCCAGGAACTTCTTCCTAGCATCTGCATTTGATAGGAAACATTGGCAAGCACTTGCTTCCAACAGACTAGTTCAGATTAGGAAGAGGAATGCGAGAAACGAAAGAGTTAAATGCATAAATTTATATAAAGGGTTAAGATTATCACATAGTGTTTAAATTTTATTTCATAAGGAGATACTGTTTTGCTTCATTTTTTTCCCTCCAAGCCTGAACCTTTCATCATAATGAAATGCACAGTCAGTAGTCACTTGGTAAAATATTTGTGTTGCTATGTACTTAATTTTTTTTTTCATTGTCTTTTAAAATAGCCTCCCACCCACATTTCTCTAAACAGCGGCCCATCAGTACAGCTGGATAACTTGTACAAGCTGAGCAGTAGTCTCCTCTTACCCCCATTAAAAGGGTCCTCTCCTTATTTCATCAGCCAGAAGACATGAGGAAATAATAGGACTTCAATAATAATGGGGTACATCTGAAAGGAATTCCTATTCCATAATACTCCCCAACTCCACTATAACTCACAGTATCCAATCAGCATTTGGCATAATAGTTTTAGCACAGGCAAGTATAGAAGATCAAGATAATGTTATTTCTTTTACACAATGACACTCATAATTTCATTGTGCGCTCTTTTTCCTCTGTTTTTATTCTTCCTGATTCTTTCTGTGAAATATGAAGAACTCACAAGCATGATTATCAAATTTATGGTGTGTGCTTGCCACACCAGACATTATAGTCTCACAGTTGTTTGCCCTGCAGTGTGAAAGATTTGCGTCGCGTTTAAATGGGAGAGATCTATATAAACTATAGTTAAAATATTATTACATTTCTATGTTTTTCTATATGAACTAGTAAAAAAAAATAATTTTTTATTCCACTTTAGGGCAACATTTTACTACAATTAAATGAAAAAGTTTAGCTCTGCTACTTCTTTCAAAGGAGTCATGACCAAAAATAAACAATTGTAGGAAACATAACTGGAAGACAGTAAAGAAAATCTTTCTACTTCCATAAGAGGCAATATCAGAATCAAATATATCTTGTTGATATTTAAAACCTGAACATATTCCGTTCTGAAATTCTTTCATCTGTGTGCACAATTTATACAGGAGCTTTGAGAGAGAAAAGAATGAAGTGCTTGCCTTTAATCCCGAGGGGCTTTTATGCAGTGTTGTTTTTGTTGGTTTTTTTAATTCATTATACTCTCCCTTCCCATCACTGGTGACCATCACTGAAGCACCACACCTCCAGCTGTGAGCTTGAACATATAGCTCCCTGAAGCCAAAACAAGTGCTGCTTTTCTGATTTAAAACAAGGAACACTGGAAGGGGGTGGAGGGGTTCGGGGGGGGCAAGATTAAGCTTCCATTCCTTTTGAATTTCAGTGTCATCTCTAAATGGACTATATGGCACAGCAACCCAGACAATAAGGAAAAGCTGCAGAAATTAAGATTACAGAAAATTATCAGATCTTTTAGCAGCAAATTAATATTGTGTCATCTTCAGAGGGAAAAACTCTTTAAAACAGGTTTTACATGAAATATTAGATAAACCATTCACTTAATTTGTGAGGTTTCAACATTACAAAGCAGAAGATGAGATCTTATGTACCTGACATTCCTCCTTCTCAGGGAGGACTATCACCTAAGAGGAAAGGAATTCTCTCTTGCAGGAATCCAGTGCACACTGGACACAGACAGACAGAAGGACAGACAGACAGAAGGAAGGGAAGAGGATAAATATCAACAAGTAAAAGGACAGAAGATTACCTGGCAGTGGTGCCACAGTTACAGAAAAAGAATGTAAAAGGGAACAATTTTTTTCTCGTCATGAAGTCCAGAGCACACATTTTATTATAGTGAGCACTGACTTATTTTTCCAATACTCAACCTGAGACAACAGCAGCTGACTACAAGCTTGGCAAAGGAGTCTAAAATTAGTATTTTTAAAAGTCGTTTTCTTCTCATAAAATTTGTACATTAAAACTGACATTTTAAAAGGTTACTTCTGTAGAGAGGAACTAGCAACTGTTAGATTCTAAAAACACCAATCAAATATAAACGTGTTTCAAAGCAAACTTCAGTTAGTGCAGAGAAATCGCCGTGCCAAACAGTGGCCCAGAGCAGGTGAAAACCTTAAGAAAAATTATAAATTAGGTAAATCTACAAGGTATAGTCTTATTGCATCAAAGCTGTAGTTTAGATCTCGTACTACTAACTGCCAAATGGTCTACATTATTCCACGTTGTTAGCCATAGAAAGTGGATTTCCTACCACTTCAAACAAATCATCAATTCAAATTGTGATAGAGCGAGAGAAAAAGCTTTCTTTTAAAGTTGGCCTGTTTCATTTTTTTTTTATAGAACACACCTTATTCCATGCAGAGTTTTATACACTTTTTGGGCATGAAAAATGCAGCTACTCATTAACATGTCCACAAGTGTATTAAAATTACATTTACTCCTGTCTTTTATATGTAAGTTTGTTTTATCTGTTGCATACAGCTGTAAGCAGAAGAGACAAGTTAGTCCAAGGACATAATGTCTTTCAGGCTCTATAGCACTTAGCAGGTTACGGGGCCTCCAAGGCCTAACAGATTTAACCAAGACTTTTCACACAATCAGGTAAAGAGAGCGAGGCCAGTCAGCAGATGTCCCATTCAGATAACAAAGAGAATATTTTAGTGACAATGTGAGAAAACAACAGTAAAAATGGTAGAGAAACCCACTGAACCATGGTGCTCTTTTTTTTCTTTACTAAGAACCATCAGCTGGAGTTTGACGATGACATACATTTGCTGTAGTCTTCAGTAAAGGAAAGTCAGTCATATAAGCTTTGTCACAAGGGGCCTGAATAATTATTATAAGAACAGACTACAACAATGCCGGACAATTTTCTCTATTTGAATTTCCTCTTCAGATTTAGTATGAATTCATAGATGAACTGTTAAAACATCAGGCTAATAGTTGAAAGATTCTTACCATGTGTGTCATCACTAAATTAACTTACAACAAAATGTTGCTGCATTTGTACCTTCAGTTTCACCTCAACATAATGTAAGTATGGAATGTCCTCCAGTCTAAGTTAGCAATATTAAAACTGGCAAACAAGAAATAGCTATTAGTACCCAAAATGTCAGTTTCAAACCAATGAAGCACTGTGGTGCGAACAAAGCCAGTTTTAGCATTTGTTAAGGTCACTTCAGTTCTTCAAGTGGCTCTTCTTAGAGCCCATTACCTCAGCTAAATATGCTCAGCAAACCATAATAATGATGGAGATAACCCATCTGAAGAAACCAATTTGGGGTGTGGTTTTGAATTTGAATCAGGGAAAAGATGACTACATACCACCCCATGCTCTAGTTATCCTCTAAGGCCAAGTTTAAATAAAGAAGAATACTTTTCAGTTATCTCGGACCACATTTCAATGGCAAGGGAACTGTGAATGCAAGAAGTTTACAGAGAAGACCGTTAAACATTAAAGTATAGTATAATCACTGTATGAATTAGTCATAGCCAGTTTAGACACTGTCCAACCCACTTTCCAACCATCTGCAACAAATGTGCTCCATTAAAAGAGAACCATATGGAAAACAAGCCAGCAATTAACACAGCTTCTATGCATACCTCTAATACAGCACAGATTTCAAACTTTGAGTGAAACTGACTGCTGAATTACTTCCATATTGCTGCCGTTTAGACCTTGGCAACACATATTTATCCTCACTCACTACACTATGTCATCCCAAGACACTGCTATATCATCAAAATAAGCATAAAAAAACCCACCCACAACTGAGCCACTAATTGTGGTTTATAGGCTCTGTTAATAAAATTTTTGCAGATCAAAGTATAACAGACTTTTTCAAAGATGCATAATATGCTACTTAAGAATCAATATCAAACTAATAGCTAATGCAGGCCAAATTGATTAACTTGATTGCTAACTGGTAATGTCTTGTACTAATAACAAAACTGCTTCAGGTGTGAGCAGCTTTCTGCTCTCCCAGATTATGTGAAGTGCTAGAGATGATGCACTTCACACTGCATTTCCCGATCCAAAGGGGACATGCAGAAATCCTAGTTCCAGACTTCAGAGTCCTTAAAATGCTCATTGATAGTGATATTTTGGTTATTTTTCTTTTAAAAAAATAAGGAAACTAGAAAACTGCACAACTGTTAACTGCTTGAGCGTACAAGACCCAGAAAGTTAAGCTAACTATAAACAAAAAGTTGATTATAAGCAATATGTTTTGCTTCCTTATTCAAAGTACAGTGAAAGTACTTAGTATGTACTATGTGTTATTTTCTATCCAGTCCTTCAGAGCACTTTAAAAACCTGGCTCTTTAATTCAATCTACAGATATGTGTTCTCTGATGCTCAAAATTAAGTCCATGAGTTTTGGTCAAGGTGGTGAAGACCCACAGAACCATGCAGGCAGGCAAAGACCTCTGAAAATCATCAGGTCATCAACTCCTACCTTCTGCTCACAGTATCTCTGCTTGCTCAGGGACTTGTTGAGTCAAGTTCTGAGAATCTTCAAGGAGGATGAAATTGTAAAAGAAAGTGTAAATACCGCACTAGGAAAAAAAAAACCTAAATGATATAAAAAATATAGGGTATTTAAAATATGACATTTCCAATGGAAATTAAGTTGCTTTAAATCATGTAATATAATATTGAGGGAATTCATATTTGTGGGGTTTTTTTAAAAAAAAATTGGCATTTATTTAATTAAAGAACATCATTAAATAAAAAATAAAATTCATCAAATTTCCTGTACTTTCTCAGTTATTCAAGACTACAGACATCATTTTGGTACACACTTCTTAATTTTTCAAAGTGGAGTTACAGAAGAGATTTATTCCATGAAATATTTCCTCAGTACCTACACAATCTCAAAAGCACTGAAATTTTTGAAGCAGCCTTTCCTGACTCTAGATCATCCATGGGCCACACTGCTTCCAAAGACCCACAATACAGCATGAAGAGCCTGGAAATGAAAGATTCAGAGGCATATTTTCCCACATGAATTTAATTCTGTTCACACAGAAGTTTCTTCCTCGTTAAGCAGAAAACAAGAAGAAATTGTAATATAAGCTCTGTGTTTCTTCATGGGTGCTTTTCACACCTTCAAAGGTTTCAATACTGACAGTATTAACAGAGCCCTATAGCAATAATAGACAGTCCAAGCTTAATACACTGATAAAACAATATGGCTTAGCTATTATTATGGATGTCCATAGATGCTTCTTGATTTTGTCCTTGGAACTGTCAATTGTAATAACTACATAGAAGATCATATGATGTTTGGTGGTGGATTTTAAGTACTAGCATTTCAAGTCATTAGGGCATACTTCAAATTTTATTTATTCCAAAAAGGAAAGTTCTAGAAAAACTTGCCCTAATGATAGCCTTGCACATCTAACACACCCACAAGCTTATGCATATTAGCTGAAATAAAAGGATATAAACATGTATAATTTTAAAGTTCATCGTTTGAGGAGACATTATCATCACTACTTGAATACCTAATAAAAACAATTCATTTTGTCTTAAAAATATGCCCATAGCATCTTAAAGAGCTGAAGTAGCCTTAAATGGGATTCTGATTAATGACATTTTGGTTTAATAAAAAGAAGGTTTTGGTGACAGCTATATTAAATATTGGTTTGCAAATACTACTTCAAATAAACCATATGCATGTATCATATGCTGGCCTTCTGCCACTACATTTACTTTCTACATTCGGTAGGTAAATGATATATTGCCAAAAAGTAAAAAAAATATTCAAATAGTATTAAGACTGCAAAAAATTAAATGGTTTGGAATTAGTACCTAAATCTCCTGCATCTCCCATAAATTCCAACTAATTAAACTCCTACGAAGTTATTCCTCTTGTTTTCCCCACAGCTGTTTTATGTATTTTCACCTGTTTCACTTCCCTTTTTGTTCAAGTAACAAAAAATGCTTAACCTTACTTGATTGACAGAAAGGAATAACAATATTTAATTAACATCACTTCATATGTGATAAATCTTAAAACTCTGCTCAGTCAATAAGGCTCAATGAAAGTATTCCCTCAACATTTTTAAAAGCTTTTTAAGAAAGCTCAGAACACTCTGTCCTTAATTCAAAAGCACATGCCGAGTTAATTATGGTCTTATGCTTTGACCAAAAGTAGGATTTGTGGGATTTTCTTTTTCTTAAGTCAAAGGATTCAAAAGTAATTTATGAATGATACTGAAATAATGCACAAATTAGCTGCTAACATGCTGTTAGATTCAAGCATTAATTTTTTTTTTAATGTACTGGGAGGGTCAGCATTAAAGTCATGCTGACTTGAAACTCTATTTATACGAAAAACTACGTTAACCAAACAATCATGCTATTTTACAGTCATCCTACTTGCTTTTAGATTATTGCTTTTGACTAGGTTACTTGTGAGAGATTTCAGTGCAATTTCTGCCAATTTAAATATAGACCTTTCCACAGCTAAACAAATAATGTAACAGTGTCACAGAGACTCTCCCCAGAGTTACCATTTCTTTAAGTACATAATGTTTAATTCATGTTCCCATATCTATTTTAGCAGTTATACTATAGGTGTATATTACACAAGATCTTGTATCTTACTGCTTGTTTAAGGAACTGGGTTTACCATGTTCATGTTATTACTAACACATTTCCAAAGTGGTCACAAATGTTTCGAGGCACATACTTGGGGAGGAGCAGGAGAGAGCATATGTGTGTGTGTGTGAACAGATGTAAAATGGCCACAATTGAGTAATGTTTGTCAAAAGTATTGCTATGTATTTCTCAGTTTGATTTTAAAAAGCATCCAATTTCCTGATTATTCATTTAAAGTGTGATTTCAGGCTTTTACTCACATGGGATCAGCACCACTTCTCTCCCACGTGGCAGCTGACAGGCAGAAAGGGCACTACGTCTGAAGCAGTTTAAGGATGGATGAGCCATGGACACTTCTGCCCTTGACTTTCTGCTTTCCTCTAGGACATGTTCCTCAACAGCAAACTGAGCCAGGCTGAATCCAAGAAAGTCACACTGCAAGGACTTCCCTAGTTCCAGCCAAATACTTATTCGGTCCTAGCTTGGTTCAGGACCAAGCTGAATTTCCCTGAATTTCTTCTGCTGTTCTCTCAGTTTCTATATTAATTTCTTTTTTATTGTTAACAATAAACACTAATAACCATTAGTCCAATGCATTCTGACAATCATTTATGTCAGGATAATTTTAGTACCCAATAAAATTATTTTGGCAAGATAAAGTTCTCTTAGAAATGGAGGAATCAGGGTTTTTTTTTCCTAAGAACAAGGTATGTGGAGTATTAATATGCATAGGGTTTTGCCAAAATATCATGAATCCTTGCCTAACACTTTTACATCCATTCTGCCCACTTTACACCTCTTGCCACAGTAACTAAATGAACTCCATATGACTATTCAGTTATTATTCACAGAAGGAGTGTGGTTTTAAATCAACCAACGCAAAACTTGAAGTTGCTTCTGCACTATCCATTCAGCAAATAAATATGATCTGAAAATAATGTCTTGTACAGCTCATATTTCTACGGTATAATTTCATAGATTTTGAAAATGTCCTCAGTATGTTCAGTCATCAGTAAGGTCAGGGTTGCCAGTGGCACAAATCCAATATTTTCTCTGCTAAAATAATGCAGAAAAATAACGTAGCATTGTAATACAGAATTAAGACAAAGGCCACACTCATTCTGATTCAGAGAAGAGTACGGCTCAGTGGCCAAAAAGGAATAATGCAAAAGTAGTATAAACTTAGTGACAGGCGATTTTGGGACACGAAGCCTACATGTGAGAAAGGGCACCTGGGTGGCCACAGTCAGGCAGTGCATGGCAGAAAGTTCCAGCTACTGTAGCAGAAAACCTCTTAAAAGTAAATGTTAGACTGGTCATCACAGACGCCAGGAAAATGAGAGAACTAGAGCTCTCATAATGAATTCAGAAGTCAGCAAGAACAAAACATCCTAAACACAAGTGTATCTACTTCTGTACCTTGCTGCAAGAGAAAGAGCAGCTCGTCAAGCAGCATAGTTTCTACTTCCATCTGATTTTCAGTAACTGTGTATGCAAGACACATTCATACAGAAAATGTGCAAAACATGAATATCTTTTCACAGAATAAAATGCCAGTACTACTTTAAATAATACTTTAAAAAAAAAAAAAGCCGCAAAGACTGAAGTGATAGGAAAAATGATAGCTTCTTATTTTTTTCTCAATGCTGCCTGGAAAACCAAACAATTTTCTATTTAATTACTCCTACATTTAATTTCACTACTTGCAATATTTGACAATATAATATAAGTATGGGTTTTCAAGTAAAAGCAGATTTAGAATTTACAACAGTTACAATTTTTAAGATCTATATCGGGTAAAAAACCACAAATTCCGACTTCGACTTGAAATGTTTAAAAATGCTACTTGGGTTTTTTCATCCAATTTTTTTATAAATCCCTTGCTTTTAATGTTTTGCATCTATTTAAAAGATGAACTAAATCAAATAAAAAGACAAGAGGAATATAGACTGTGATAGAATAAAGGAGAAGAAACAAAATTTAAGAAGGAAGAGGGGAAAAAAGCAAAGGATGAGTGTATACTTATGTCTTAGAATATATAAGTTTTAATTCAGACACCTCAGTACTAATGTTTTGGGTGCTTTAGTTATATAATGTACACAAAATATATTTATAAACTTAGATCTTCGAAAGTATTCATCATTAGGATAATATCAGCAGTCCTTGGAGCAATTTTTTTTCCTCAAGTACCTAGTAGAGTGTCTATCGATAGTCCTGGAATATTTCTGATGGTGACTCCCTCTTCTTTCATTCAATAATCTCAGCCTTGTGCTTGAAGAGATGAAGAAGAAAAAGGCTTATTGATTATTCAGTCAGTGTTGTCTCTTGGATGAACAGAAAAAAGGTCTGCCACAGAAAATATCTACAATGAACCCATGATAATTAGGGAGAAAAAGTGACAAACAACTCTTCTTTCATCTGCTAGAGAATTCACTGCATTTCTAGCCCAGAAAAAACAATTATTCAGAGCTTGCCTCCTCCATTTCCTACATTGCTTCCTTCTTCTGAGGAACAAGAGACCTTTCAACACAGATGTAGTAGTCTTGCTTTCTTTTCTCTTTCCTGCCCACAAGTAAATTTATTGCTCACACCAGGTTGACAGCCTCAGAAACTGAAAGGGCTCAATTTATCCACAGAACAGACTCTACACTGGCCACGCAGGCTGCTTCACGTTACCCCATAGACCTGCTTCAACCCTGACCCAAAAGGAGCAAATGTCAGGAGCCTGCAGACAGATCAAGTGCAATTTCCATTCCAAGCCTCATATGACTCCTGAAGCTGCCAAAAAGCTATCAAGTAGTGCCAGCAACCATGAGCCTAGCCCTGTGGACACCTTTGTGGATTTTAACCACCAATTAAAATAACACAGAGAACCTAACTGTCAAATTATAATAAACATAGGCTGTTTTTGACTTGTCTGGGTTCAAATCAGACCTTTGGTATGACAGGTTCCACTTCTAATAAAATCGTTTCTTTGCAATCCAGTTCATGGGGCAGGGGGGGAGAGAACCCAAACAAACAAAAACCCCAATAAACTAACAAATTATGAAATCAGTATTTACTAGTACAGAGAGAGATGTTATGAGCCCAGACCAAACACAAACATTTATTTTCTGTGTAATCCAATCCTGGAAGCCTTACCACAAAGAATAGTAGGAAGAGACTTTCCCTTCAGATGCTAACTTTCAGCTGCACCAGCCTCACTGGCTACATTCTGTTGCTAAGCACTTGTTGTTGGTTGTTGGAACTTATGTGCCTTTTTAAATTTAACAGCATGCACTTTAATTGGAAACTAAAACGGCTACTGTGGAATCCAAGCTGAGGGAGGTGTTCCCCCACTGAAAAGACATCTTATAGTAAAAAAGAGATTAGACCAAGTTATACCTAGAGGTATCAATGAAAAAAGCCAAGGCAGGAAGGACTGTAGAGAAGTTGCTACATATGTTTGGTCACTAAGGCATCCAGTTTTTAAAAGAATTCTCATAAATTACCACTAAAATAACCAGTTTTGCAGCTCTTGTAAGTTTTACTGTAAAGAGCAAAGTTGAAAGAAGAAAACTTCTAAGTGGACATAAGGAAAACTTTTTTCACCATTAGGAGAAATAAGAAGTGAGACACAGACTGTGCAGGAAGGTTGTGCTTTCTCTATCCTTGGAGGCTGGTCAAGACCCACCTGAATAAAGCCCTAAGAAAACCTGGTCAGACCTTACAGCTGACTCTGCTTGTGAGCAGGAGGTTGGACTAAATACCTCATGAGGTCCCTGTCAATCTAAATTATTCTGTGTTCTACATCTTGAGGGAAATATCAGACGATTGTAACCAAAAAACACTGACATTGTGATGGATATGAATGCATAGCAGCCAAGGCTCTAAAAACTAGCAAAAATATGAGGTTTTTTATTCTGAAGTTCTGCATAAAGTACTATGAATATTATCACTGTGATAACAGTGGACAAAGAAAAGTTTGTCAATAATATTGTTCTTAACATACTCTCTAATCTCCAGTAAAAGAACCATTACAGTATCATTGAAGGTTTTGGTGAAGATGCAGAAGATGACAGAGGAGAGAGTACACTGAATGACGAGTAATGTGGCTAATCCTTGTGTATAGACTGGAATCTGAACCAGGCTTTCAGACAGCAACAGATGTTATAAGACGTCAGACAGCTGGCCACAGCTTCCACTGCTCTACTTGCAATAGCTACACACAGTCAGCCTGTGGAAATAAGAGATATCCATGAGGTCTCTCTGGTTCTGGGAAAAAGAAGGTACCTTCATGTTGCAGCTCCTTTTGGCATACAAAAAGGATATATCGCTAACATTCCCGAGGACTAAACCAATGCGCCTCACATTGCATATGACAGCTATGAACAAAGTAGCTCCACTGAATTACTAACGCTCCTTTGAGGAGTAGTGCTTCTATGTGGATAGTTTGTGTTGCCTTTTTTTTGCCCTTTATCAACTAAGTTTTATGTAACAACATATACCTCAGTAGGTCATAGGCTTGACTGAATTCTGAGTGCCCAGAAACAACACCCAAGTTTATTTGCTCATCTTTTTTTCTGGTGGAGCTGTACCCTCTTCCCATTTAGCTACTCAGACACTCAGGCCACCATGTTACATATTTTATCACTGGAGTTATTTACAAGATTCCCAGTCTTTTGGAAGTAATTTATTCTTCCGTTACACAGATCCACAGGGAGAATTTTGCCTTCATAGTGAAAATCCTATTGCCAAAATTTACTTTTTCAAATTAAAACTAGACCCAGTAGTCCAACTATTTAGATTGCATTTTGAATCTCCTTGACCAAACTCTGTTGAGCAAGGATGCATGGAGTATTTATGATTATATATCACTAATAGGACCTGCTCAAGAAATTCAAACCTCTTCTGAATTGGTTAGAAGGAAATTTCAACTATGCTTCAAAACCTTTTTATGAAATGCATATATAAGATTTCATTCTTCTCTTCCTGTATTCAGAGATTTCAGTGTAAATAACTGATCAGCGTGAGAACACCACATTCTTCAGTCAGGTATTTATTACAGAAAGGACATTATATAAAGACTTTAATACTAAGGTGTCTCCCAGTAATTCTGACATTGGCTTTGTGTCTTGTTAGCAAAAACTAAACCCATGTGTAAAAAGAAGATTAATTTCTTACTTTAGCATTTGGTGCCTTTGCCATAAAATAAACCTTCCTTGTTTCTGAGTGTTTCCTATGACCTGATAATCAATTAGCTCAGTCTTCTTTATATTTACAAGGCTCCTCCATTACTCTGCCTTTGGCATCTGTTCTAATATTCTAAGATCCCCTCAAATATAATTTCTGTCCTTTTCATTTACTGCAACTGCTCCACTTAAATACATAACAACCTTCAACCTGATCTGATCATCTCTGATACCCTTCTCTCACAGGTCTCCACCCCATTTCAGGCAACCACTGTCTCCCTTTCCACTATTTCCTTACCTTCCTCTCTTTTCACAGAAACTCAGATTTTGTTCCTTTCCCATGGGTGAGCCTAATAGATCTCCTGCCCTTACTGCCTTAACCAACACCTCCACAGACTTCACCCCATTTCTCCCTATAGCTAGGCAGCTAGCAAGTCTTTTTAAACAATTCTTCATTCCCATTTTTCAACAACATCTCTGCAAACCACTTTACATGTATGGCTGAAAAGCTGTAAATGAAGTCTTAACTATTCCAGAATCTTCCTCTTGGTGCCTTCTGTAAAATTCTCTTTCTTGGAATAGTTAAAATTTCTTTTATACTTCCATGCATCTGAATTCTGAAAGAACACTTAACAAAGACAACATCTGTGTATTACAAAGCTGGGATTCTTGAAGGACTTCACTTGGCAGTCCTGCAAAAAATGAACATACTAAAATAGAAATTTCCAAAGGCAACATATCAAGTCATAAATGCCCAGAATAAATCATGTGATTCCCAATGCCTAAACTGATAATTCATTGCCTTCTCCTTGACAAAAATCTACCTATGCCAAGTATACTATGGAATATTAAAGTTACTGCACGTACATTCTAGTTTTAGTTAGAACTCAGCAATGTAGTAGAAATGGAAGCAGGCATTGTCACAACAGAGGTCAGCTCCTAAGTGGAAAAGTTCTTTTGCAGGAAGTTGTTTCAAACAATTTCTTCCCTGTAATTTCAGTTGAAAGTGTTGACCCACAGTATCGAATTAATTCAACATTGCAGACCTTAGAGCACTTCTCTCCAAACAGCAAATATGCCGCAACACAGAATCACTGATGCTATGGTACCCACTTTAAAAAAATGTATATTATAACTAAACATTGCATCCTTCCAAATTTGTATTTTGCAGCACAGACACAGAGCACTAAAGGAAACAGGAAACATTGTGCTAACATGACTATAGTATTGATGAATAAAAACCATAACCCCCAGGCTAAGCTGCCAAATAAGTAGTGAATTAATTTCTGTAAAGCACTCCAATATTACAAAGGTGTGTTGAAAGGTGTCTGCTCATGTTTCAAATTAAACGCACTGCTGGTCAGCATTAGCACCTCAGCTTTGAACAGCAGCCATTTGCCTATAACACTTCAGGGGCTGGGAAAAACGGATTTGCCGTTCACACTGGAATAATTAGAACATGTCAGGAAGAATTAATTTCCTCATTTTTCAAAAGGATACACAGAAATTACCATGTTATTATATGACAGGGTCCCTTGGAGAATTGTATTAAATTTAATTTCTAGCGCAGCCCACACAACAAATTAAAGTCATAAATAAGATGGAAAGAAGCGGGACGCAGAGCATATGTTTATGGCAATGAGTGAAGCCAAGGGACCAGAAACAACTATCTTCATTTCATTTTATTTAAATCAGCCAGACACTGTGTATCTGAATGACAGCACTTGTTAATGGTACTGAGATTATAGGCTCCTTAATTTTAGGAAACAGAAGCAGTCAGTCAGTATTTGAAATAGTATTTTGTTCTACAACACAGATATTAGTTTAAAGTCACTCCCTTTCAGGGCAGTTTTTCATGGCCCTGCAGCAATGTGCAATTTCATAACATATTATGCACTTTTATTTTTAATTGCTTTGTTTTGTCTTAGAAACAGAAGAGAGTTAACATAAGTTATTTTTAACAGAAATACAAAAACAGGGAAAGTGACTGGTAATCTAAATATTTGGGCAGGCAGAATATTCCAAGAGTGAGAAAGACAATGGCAATAGACAGTTACCTCCAAGATTTCATTTGATACAGTATTTAACTGCCAGTATCTAAAATAGTATTCTACTTTCAAGCAATCCCAAATGTTCTGGTAGTATAAAAAGAAAAATCAATGCAATGTTACTGCTTGCTAATACTCCAAGCACACGAACTTCAGAGCAAGACACACCTCTCCTAATATGCCTCAAAATCTTAGGTCTCTTCTCAAAGCTGGGGAGTCAGATGAAGGTCTTTTGTCCCTTCAGTAAAGAACTTGCACTCACAGAATGATTTGTGAATGTGGTCATTTTATACAACACTGAAGTCAACCCAACTGTGCTTTAATAACATTTATAAAAAATTAATAAAGCTTTATAAAATATTAACAGTACTTTAACTTATTTTAATACCTCCTTCTATATTATTCTTTGTACATTTCAATTTTTAATTGTTGTGAAACTCATGCACTAAGATGTTAAAATCAGACAGAATTACACTGAACATCCTCTCTTGTCTCTATGCATCCACAGCAAGTAAGAAGACTTCTTCAAGCTTCTGTTCATATAAAGGCATGGCAAAGTCAGTGAAATGCGGGGCTTGATAACATTAAATTCTGGAATACAGGTTGGCATAATTACTAGGTATCTCTGCTGTGAAACTGCTGCCTACCATGATGTTGTATGAAACATTCTGCACTTTTTTCCTCAGGAGATTTTTCAGAAATGCTCACTAGAATTTCCCTAAGTACGAAACAAGAGTTCCTCTGCAATTATCAGAAATGAAATGTGCGATAACAGGTGATAAGAAAAGTTAACACAAACATTCAACATGACAAAAGGAATTGGTATACAAAGATAAACTGAGGTTCATTTCTGGAGAAGACATTCACCTTTTCTTTTTGATACCTGTAAAGTTTCTTTTTCAAATAGGCATTTGCTATGATATGGGAAAAAGCCTGGAGAAATCCTTTGGCTACACTAACCAGGGCACTACAAACTACCAATATCCGACTTGCAACCATTTTATCATGCTTGTTAGCTCAAGACAATCTTAAAAGGAAAAGAGAGTTTGCACACTTTAAGAAATAGCTGCCATGGATCTGAGCACTCCCTTGGGTGCTACAAACTTTAAATAATTTGTGAATCAATTAACTGGCGACTCTCTACATAACACAGATTTCACACTCCCAGGTCACTGCATTATCAGCTTGATACGAATCATAACATTTTGGAGAAAAGTTCATAATTGAAATCATTAATTAATTTAACAGGAGCTTTTAGTTATGCATAGCATTACACAGCTGTAAAGGAGCAGAGATCAATTAGTTGTTTCTCTGACAATTTTCTCTACTTGGTGGAAAACTTTTCAGTTTGTGAAGCATATTACTTTCACAGCTTTTTATAGCTATTTTAAACTCAAAATGCCCAAAATTACTTTATAGGATTCTATTGTGAGAAGAAAAACTCGGGTACTGTGAGGAAGAATCAGCTATGACTTCGCAGCACAAGATATTATGTAGTTACTTGCATTCCTTTGGACTTAACAGAAAATAAAAATAATTCTATTCAAACAAGAATCAAATACGCTCTACAGAAAAACAAACATAAGCAGGACCTAAAATGATTTACTTATATTATCAAATTTGCTTACTTCTAGAATAACTAATAAGTGATGTGTAAGAAAGCTCCTGCACTTGCATGAGAAATGCATCAGAATTATCGCAGAAGAAGCATTTGTAAAGTGTACAATAAAGAGAGAAAATTTTCACTAGAATCAACTTCATGACAGCAGAAGTGCTTCTGCCTTTCCACAGAATTCCTTTACAACGATGAAAGACTAGTGTAGAATCATGAGAAAGATTAAAATAATGGAAAATACATTTTGCAGTGAGGCAGCCAATTGACTTATTCCATCAAATATGTTGAAGAAAAAAAAAGAAAAACCACTTCAGATCAGAATTTAGCCGTATGCACGTGGAAAATATGATAACAGAAGATTAGACAAACATGGCTGTAAACTTAATAAGATAAATTAAACACTAAAATAAATTTTAAAAGGTTCAGGTACATCTGCTAGCATTGTAAATTGTTCCTGTCAAGCTGCATCCCACAAAGATATATCCCTTAGACTAGCCAAAAGGGCAGATTTTAGGGGCAGTTCTACGCCAGCATTATGCAAGTCACAGTATAGAATTACTATGGACCCTCTAGTCTTGAAAGTTATGAACCTATCAAAGCTGGATTTTTTCAGACATGCATGGGAGCTTTCAACACTGGACTTGCATGCAAGCAATCAGGGAAACACTACGACCAATCTCTGGACCATATACACACACTCAAAGCTCCATTTATTAGTTCTTCCTGAAGGACGGATATCTAAACCTTTAAAAGTCTAACATTTCTAATAAATACAGAGACTAATTTTATACAATAATCTGTCTGTTTGAATAATCTGTCTGGATGAATCTGATCTAAATTTACTATCCGTGCATGAGGATTAAATATTTTCCCCTGCCTTTTCTCTGTATTATCCAATTAGAAAGTAAACATCATCAGAGATTCCTTCATTTCAAAAGAGCTCTGTTTTTAGTTGGAGGCTTTACATACTGTAATACAAATAAAATAATAACAATAGGAATCTAGTAATGCCCATTTCAGTAACATCTCACACCTTCGGGAAAGCACTTAGCAGTTCTTCATTATCATGACCTGACAGCAGAGTGAACATTTCATGCACGTTTACTGATATGGAAACTGAAATATAGATGGGTTAAGCAGCTCACAAAATGACACATGAATGGCATCATGGGGCTAATTTAGAAGTCTCTGTCCCAAGTCTGCTGGACCAGATTTAGTCCATGTTGCATTTCAATATTGCCATACAGATGCTTTCAAGCACTAGAAACAGGATATCTGATTTTAATCAGTACAGAAATTAGAATTTTTAAGAGGGGAAAAAAAAAACCTAAAAAAATCCTTTTCTAGTAGGTGAAATTTTTTCAATGTATTTCTTCACTTCTTGTCAGTTTGACAAATGCCACAAATTATGTGTCAGTATTTAGATTAGTTAGTTTCTAATACATGACCTTATAAATCTAGAGCCCACTCTCTTCAACCATCGTAGGGACCTCATTTATCCTACATATAGTAAACTAAAATTAAGTCTTTTCAGAAAAGTAAGGAGTAAATAGATAGTAACAAATAATATCTCTTTTAAAGATTGAGAATAATAGTGTACTTGCCTTCAGTTTAAGTTACCATCATTAAAAGTTTTCACATTTAGGACCTGCTAAACCTGAAATCAGAGGATCTGCTATGTTTTAAAATATTATGTATGCTTTGTTTCAGTTGGACAAGTTTTCAAGCTATTCTGCAGACTATAGAGTATCCATTACTTTATGGTAATTATTCAGCAGTCCTAGTTATTTAACTTTCGTCATCTTCCCCCTTCTCTTTTTTATCAAGAAATTTCTTTCTAAACATACCACCTAACAAACTGTGGGAGAACAGAAAGTGGAAAAATCTATGTGAATCAGAAATCCTTTTGGTGATTCATATGGAACAGCAATGTTTTGAATCTATCACTTAATACTCACCAAACCATCTCTCAGGTTCCTATTTAAAACACAAAGCACATATTTGAACATGAGTTATTCTATTTTGGTCCAACACAAACCCATCTCTATGCAGCCTTATGATATAGTTTCAAATCCAAGCAGAATGAGGAGTCCTTATACTTAATGTTTTTCAAAAACCTAGAAGATATTTCAAAAACCTATGAAGACATTAGCACAACTCAACCAAAAATGTCAAAGGGGTTAAATTGTACAAGACGAAAAACTCTTCCCTGACAACAACAGAGAGCACTGCTGCTTGCCTAACCAGCTCTGGAGAACGTTAAGAAACCTGATGTCTAAAGACAGTGGGCATTGATGGGGATTTCAACCATCTTGGAAAGAAATGTGTTACGCAACAAGAACTCCTGGCAACTCAGAACTTCTGAACTAATTTTGATCTAACTATGGCCTTCAGAGAAACAGCCAAGCACTTATACAGAAAACAGAGCAAAAGAGCAGAGATTTTACTCAAATACTGGCTCCCTTTTAGCTGAAGATCCATAGCACAGGAGGAAGAATAATGTGAAGAAACGGTTCACTATGCTTTACAATTAATTCACTGATTGGCTGTATAAGAGCCTAGACATTTCAGCTCCTGTAAGTATGAGCATACTCCGAATTAATTAGATAAACCACCAGAGGTATAAGGAAACCCTAGTACTGTCAGAGATGAAAAGGGAACTCTCATACACTGCACTCTCTCTTCTCTGGCTGGAAGAACTATCACTTCTCTTGGAGATTTTTTCCTCTCTTGACAGGTCAGAAATTCAGCCAAATTGCAGCACCCCTTACGGGCCAGGGAGATGACAACTTCCCATTCCAGTACAGATGACAATTGGTTGCCAACTTTTTCTTCAGAAATCAATAGCAATTTTTCAAATGCATTTGAACTGTACCTTATTCAGTCAGCACATTATGGTCAAATATTCTACCAATAGAACAACTTAAATTACTTTCATATGCAGGCTCCAGCAGGTTTGGATTTTGTCACAAAGCTTCAAGAGTTACCAAGACTGTTTCCCATTCACTACAATCAGCTCCAAATCAGCTGTACTAACACCAGTTTTTATAGTCAGAGGAAGATTTGTCCTCTTCCCTCTATGAAATGAAATGTAGAAACAAATTCTTTATTGAAGATACACAGAGCTTCTTATTGATGACCTCTGCCTTCAATTATTACACACATCTACAAATCCGCTATTAATGAGTTTTATGTTTTGCTATGAGTATTATGTTGCACTCTAAACACAAAACCCACAACATTTGAATAGGAAAGGATATACAGCAATGCTGTCTGTGCTCATCTGAGACTCAGTTTTTATTTATGGATCTCAAAGAACTTTTTAAAGATAAATCAGCATTGCCTGTATTTTACAGGTGGCAAAACTCAAGCCCAGGGGTTCTGTCTGACCCATTCAAGGACACACTAGGATGCAGAAGAAACTAAAAGAGTTCCAAGGCATCTAACTGGGTATTTGAATTAGGAGTATAAATTCTCTTAATGACAATGGAAACAGTGGAAGACAATTCTTCACTTGAGCACCTGGAAATTGCCTACTGAGGGGGCTTATACGGTGCCTGTACAACAACGCTACTTCAGGCACTTTATGGTCCTAAAGTGACACACTGACTCTCTTACTCTCATCGTGATCTTTGAATCTTCCCTAATGATCAGTGCCATGCTTCATGAATGTTTAAAGAAATTACAGCCAGGGGGTGGGGGGTGGGGAACACATGACACAGGATGGTTCTTTTTGGTTATTTACTATCCCTTCACTTTATTTTCAAATAGATCACACCAATTTTGTGAGCTTTATTACTTTAAAATGGTATTTAGTATCTTACTTACATCACCAGCTCAGTTTGGAATATATTTTCTAACTAAAATAAAGCAATACATAATAAAATAAATTTAAATCCAGGATTTACTGCTGGGCCTTACTCTTATTCAGTGAAACAAAGCTCCTCCCACAGTTTCTCCAGTCATTATTCTTTCACCTCCCACAATTTTATGTTTCACTGAATATATGCAGCACCAATGAACCTTCACAATCTTATTTTTAAATATATTTTGTTTTCTTTTAGCCTTATATAAATTAATACGTAGGGCAGTCTATCAATAACTCTCAGCCTTTCTGATCTAAAATTTTCCCTCTAGAAAAGATTTAGACCAAGCAGGCTCCCCTGTTTGCAAAATGAAGATTATATGAAGGACATGATATGACTCAGAACACAATTTCCACTTCAAATAAGTCACGTTATCATTTGGCACTTTTCATTAATCAAAAAAACTGTGTCATAGAAAACAAGCTCTCAGTTAACTCAAAGCTCTTGAAAACAAAGCAATAAAGGCAAAATGGATACATTTGGTTAATTAAGAGTCAAGATTATTTTGATGGTAATGCTTTCCCTTATTTGTTACAAAGTGCCTTTTTGATACCACAGAGATGAAAGGACAATATCAACAAAGACCTCTTAGAAAAGAAATACCTTCTGCTACATTGCTATTTTATTTGCAGAATGTAGCGGTCAGTACCTATTTGCCCAAACAGTAAGGATATCAGCAAGACAGGGCATATTAGTAAACCAAAGACAACTATTTGCACTCATTTTCAACTCCTAGAAAAAATAACCAGAAAATATTGTCAGGGCATTCAGCTAGCCAGTGAAGAACACACAGTATATGAGGACTCTCAAAGCCCTGTCAATCTGTCCTTGACCAGCAAATTCCTTGTTGTTCCAGAGTTCCATCACAACAAACTGTAAACACCAGGTACACTCACCAATGCATTTCGGATCTCCCAAAGTCCGCCTTGTATTTGATAGCTGATAGTGAGTATTATAAGTTTGTTAATAACTACATCATAATTAAATGATTACAGATAAATCAGATGTGTGTATTAGGGTCCCACTACTCAGAAGGCTGCTTATAAAGCACTAAAATACTATCCTCCTCTTTGGGAGCTTTCTATCATGGGTTTGTTGAAAAGTCTGTCCAGCTAAGTTTTAAGTGAAAAATTAGGTTCTGAGGTAAAGTTGCTTGTCCTTTAGAAAAGACTCTGTTTGCAGATCTATTTTTTAAAAAAAGCTTACAAAATTGATCTCCTGAAACTTGAAATACAAGTCTAGATTATTTTTTCTATGTATGGGGTTTCCCACCCCTCTTGTTATTACCCCATATTGCATTTTGGGACTGGGGGGGTGTGTATTATTATTTTCTTCCCATATTTTATAGGTATGTCTAAAGTTATCTATAATACCTACATTTCTACTTATCTTTTAATTTGCATAGAATAAAAATGTACATTGGTACAATGGGAGATTTTTACTTATCATATCAAATTCTACAAAACACACCCTGCCAAAGCAAACAATGAGTCTCGTACGCAGTTTATGTAGAGAGTAGCAAGCATGCCAACTTTATAACACTGCACTGCACTACCTACTGTAAAATGCCAATCCAAAATTCACTGAGATATTTTCCTGGGCTTATCAGATTTATTACTTTCCAAAGAGGTCACAATGCGGATGACCAACAATATCCTCAAGAATAAATAGCTTGTATTTTAAAATCTCGCTGTTCTCAATGATTTCTTCTCATAGGGTGTAGTCTGTGAAGGAAACTTGTGGCCTGTCACATGTTTGTTAGAAAGATACTGCCTGTTTCAGAATTCCCACAGTAGTAAGTAGATGTCTCTGGAGGCTATTTTACACCTAAAGATAATGAAATCAATAAGACTTATTTACTTTTTCTGTGTTAATTTTGTGCATTTCAATCACCCAAATGTAATAAAGCCTGTTTTGATAGTACTAAGAAATCTCCCATTTAATGCCTAGGAAGCTGCAGGAAGTTTTAAATTTCCTTTGATATCCTACTGTATTTCCCTTCTCTTCTTGGGACATCCTGTGGAATGTGATGCTAATAAGCTTTATTTTTTTGATCCAAGAAGTACTGGGGAAAACTCTTGTATTAAACAAATTTTATGCCAAAAAGAACATCTATTGGTCACATGCATTGCCTCAAGTAATTCATCACTGTCCTTATACCTTACATCATCACCTGCTTATGTGGTACCTTTGCAGCATGAGCATCTTAAAAAATGGTGAGTACCTGGATACATGTACACTAAGTAAGAGACCAGGACAAGTTGTAGTACAACACTGTCACTGTACTTGTATTTTGGTTTAAATGACCAGCATTAAAATCTCTTAAGTGCACACAAAATTGAACTCAACACAAGATCTGTTTTTCAGGTAACAGGTAGAAGTTTTACATCCCACAATGACAAAGCTAAAGCATGATTTGGGGCACTTCTTTTAGAAACAGAAAGATTTCATCCATTCAAATTAATATTTTGACACAAGCAGAAGAGTCAGATTCACATTTCCCTCTCACTGAACATTTTCAAAATGAAATATTTCATAGTAGTATTTATCTGAATGAATAAAATTCAGAGAGGCTTTTTATTTGGTGTCCTCCCTTTCAGGAAGGTGTTCAGCTAAAAAATATACTTGTTTTGCTAGCAGTTATTAGCTTTTCAGTACCTTGTCCATTATAGGTGTGACCTGGTATCATACGACTCAACAGGTTCAATCTCATTTCCATAGCATCTACTGATTATGTCTCTAGTGCTAGGAAAAAAGTGGTATTTACTTACACGTTTGCTGACATACCTGTCTTTTAGGCACGATGCTTCCATGTAGCTACTTAAGATTGGTACTATGAGCTAAAATGACAGGAATTAACCATAGATGAGCAATGTTATCTTTTCCTTTGGCAACTTTTTTCTCTGCCTTGGAATATTTGAGTGCAATGGATCAGATGGTCTAATATAAGCACCTGTTCTAGGGAAGTCTCTGCTTTTATGGTGTCTCACTATACTTAGTTTTGCTTTATTGCAAAATTCCAGGTAGCCACATTTTACAGACCTGTTAAAAATGTCTGATAACTTTTGATTTGTTTGTTCTTGTTTTGTTTTTTAGGAGCTCTGACTGTTGAGAGTAATGGGAGCATGAGAATCTCATCTTTTTTACAGTTTTGCAAATACTCAACAGTCACAGACATACAAAAACATTTGGACATGCAAAATTCAAAGGCACAAATTTATGAGACAAAACTTCAGCCTTGTTTTACTTTGTTTTGAAGGAAGATGGTTCATTTAAGTTTCCAGCACTTGCAATAGGCAACTTTTTCTTGTCAAAGACTAGACTCTCACTTGCAAAACAAATATATAGGCTTTTGCAGATATAAAAGCTATATCTTTCTAAAGAATCCCCATTTAAAACACTCCAAATGAGTCCATGAAGTCAATAAATACTTTTGGCTTGAGGCCGATAACAGAGACATCCAAACAATTAGAAAAGGCCAAAATATACTATGCAAATTGGATGTATTTAGCATGAGCTCTATATAAACAAGTAATTAGAATGTTCCCATCAAAGGCCAATGTGATTAGTGAAAAAACTTCATAAATTCACCTACTGCCTAATGAAGTTAATGTGTTTTTGCTTAGAGTTATCCCAAGCACTATGTTAGCTATCTATAAACAGCAAAGATTTTAATGATGTCTTTTGCTCTTTTGTTCCAGAATCTCTTATAGCATCCACACATTTTAGCCTTCTTTTTTTATGACATATGAAAGTAAGGGAAAAAAAAAAAAAAGGAAAGAAAAAAGTGAAAAACAAAAAGGAAAAGAAGGAAAGAAGAAACAAATCATCAGCTACTTGAACATAGTAACAACAGTTCAAAGCATGGACACAGGACAAGCTGAAAGATTTCTCAAAATTCTCCATCCACACACTGAAATATTTACTGATAAGCATTGATAACACTCTATAACTTAGAGCAATTACAGGAAAATCAAACTCATGATTTTTCAGTTTACTGAACAGAGACTTTTTTTTAATCTTGAAACCTGACCACACATGTTTCAAAAGACATTCTACAGGCAAAAACAGGCCAGGTAGTACATGTGAAGGATTCATTACTGTCTACAGAGAAAATAAGTCAGAATAAATGTTTACATGGAGCAAGGTATAGAAGAAGCTCATATTTCCTTGTTTGTATGTATTTTAGTCAGACGCTAAATGTAATCCGTACATAGTTTTTGCGGTTTCATAAAATGTTGTTAAACTGTCGAGCACGGTGATAAGTACTATATGATACTGGTTTACTGTTCTCAGACTCTTAGTGCTCTAGAAACAACAATCACTTCCATCTGCAAAAGGTAGCTGAATAAAAATAAAAACCAAATTGTAGTAGAAAGGAACACCTAGACAGCAGGGAAAAACAATCAACTGCCACAATTTATTGCTATAGTTTAAATGGTACAGCAACTTTAACATCGTAGCAGAGGCAGGGCACTTACAGCAACATTATTCTTATTAGAGCACTGCACTGTCAGAGAAAACAAGAGTTCATTCACAGACATTAAACACAGAGGAGAAAATGTGGGGAAGTGATTTGTACTTTATGGCAACATGTTATATCCTCCCCTTTCCTGTTATGATCTGTACTGGAACATACAGACAACTAGTGAATGTGGTCCACTGTTCAAATGCAAGATTAACTGAGATGCCCCATGACAAGCAAATAAATTTGTTTCCAGTGAAATAATTATTCTTATAGGATGTCATCCTCTCTCACAGCAGAGAGACAGGTGATGACATTCAATAGAATGAGATTTTTATTCCCATTTTCTTGACATGAGTTATATGACTTACTCAGCTCCTTTGAATTATATGCTCTGAGGTCATGTCTTATTTTTCTTAGAATGCCATCATTGACTACATAACAGTTAAGGGACTAGGAAAAATGGGAATATTATTTTCCATTCAATATAATCTTGTGTATCGAAAAGAGCAGCTATTCATGTAATGTGCCCAGCAATATTGCAGTCTTTGTTCCTGTATTTTCAAAAGCTAATCCTACCTACCTTTGAGCTACTTAGGCATATCTATAGCAAGTTGCTATGTGACAAGTGTTCCAAATATGACAAGAGCTATTATCTGTAAAGAAAATACAGAATCTATAACTCTTTGTACCATCTGATATTCTTTAGCATTTCAAGTAATTAGCAGCTTATTCCAAAAACAGTCAAATAGTTAACAGATTTGATACCTATGGTTAATCCTCATTAAAATTACGATTACATGATATAATTACATGTAAATAAGAAAAATGAATTCAGTAGAACTCTTACTCTTTTCAATGTTGGGCACTGTGTTGGGAATCATACAGTATGTACAATTAGATTTATACTGCTAAGCTAAAAATATTGGTGAAGATCTAAAAATGACGAACAGTGCCTTTTAAATTAATGTCTTATTAGTTGAGTGAAGTACACTGACAAAGAATAATTTATGCTTATTCAAACTGCTCTCGACATCTTCAGGTGTTTCCAAATGAGCTCACAGAAGAGTGATTAAATGCATCTGATAACAAGCCACACATTGCTGAAATTACTTACCGCCTCATTTTATGATTAATTAAACATGTAGATTAAAGTTGCAAAAGAATTTAGATTAATGAGCAAGTTAAGTCTTGCTGATATAAGTGAATTGGGAATTGGATGCTCTGTGGAACTTTATAAACATGCATTTTATAATGAGTAAGACAAGGCTACATGTTGAATCCTGGCCACAAGGGCCTTTGACGATGCAGTCTTTTTTAACATGGTTTGACAGCTTTCAAATAACATTCTACTATAGACTTTAAACTTTGTGCATTGCTGTAAAACACGAGACTACATAACTCATGTATTAGGAGTACGATTATTTCAAAGCTCTCCAAGGTAATGACCCCCTGTAGCAGCAGCTGTTCAGAAAAATTACAAGCTCGATTGTTATTTTAATCAGAGAGAATTTAGTAGTTAAAAGCAGTTATGCAACTAGTAAAATTATACAACACTCCATCAGTAGCCTTATAGCATCCTTCATAGTCCTGTTCCTCACCAATTCCCCTGCCCAAAAACCTTGGTCTTACTAGTAAAACAGGGTGCAGTCATTCATGAAAAATTCAAAGCCATTTATTAAGTATGGTTTCTGTGCAAGGCAAGGCAACGTTTAGATTTATGGTGATTCTTATCAGCTCCAAGAGTGTGTCAAAATATCTGCTAGGTTTGCCAAGTGTCCGATTTTTTCTCTTTTAATATCAGCAACACCTAATCCACCTAGGTTAGTCAGTGTGAGAAAGCCAAGTTGGACTTTATGACTTTGCAGGGCAAAAGCAAATTGTATCGCTCAAAAAGGTGTACAGCATTTTGTACAAGGATGCTGAAATTGAAGCGACTGAACTATCTGTATGTTTATGTAATTTGTAACAACTTTCATGATCTATTGCCTAAAGTTACTCTCACAGACTCACCTGAGATGGCTGTTTAGTTTTAAACCCTTTGGTTCTTATTTGTAAAATTTAGATAAGCATCTGTTTCCTAGCTCTGGCTGTATCCTTTCAATTTATGCTGTAATTTCAAAATGCAAAGGTCTATCCAACAAAAATCAAGGAAAACAAGAACTGTAAAGGTCCACATAAGACAAGTTACAAAACAGATATTAAGCTCAGGTCATATGCATATGCTCATCGTCTCTGAGCACATGTATCAACAGAAGTACAATGCCTTAATTTAGAATTCCGCAGCAGAACAAAAGCTTCGAATATTTTGACTTATGGATTCCTTATAGCACTTCAGCATAAGTTAATTTTCAAACTTCAGTTAGGCTGATGCACATAAGTATATAATTTAGAATATTAAGGCTGCCAAGTCCTACTTCTTTTGTGTAGAGTGATGCTTTAAAATAGTATATACTGCTTTAGGATCACAAGCCTCATCTAATTTATTGATGGGGGATCTGAACACATCATTTGGGGTGAGGCCTGACTTGCATCCAGATAATCAAATTTTATTGTTCTGGTTTGTAAATGATTGTAAACTTTTCATGTATAATTAGTTGGATAATACCTTTGAAAGCATCTGTAAAAAAAAAAAATTTAAAAAAATACTTGTTGTATTGTATAATGTCTGCTAGGCCCTCTGCTCTTCCTTCAGAAGGCACCAATTCATTAACTGTGCTTTGGCTTTTTACTGTAGCAGACTGCAGTTTAGTAAAGGCATAAAACTACTAAAATGTAGAAAGTCACTGAATTCTTAAGAAGGAAAAAAAGAATGTATTTATATGTTTTATATTCAGCTTCCAAAACACTAGGACATTTGTGCACTTCTGTTCCAGGCTGGGACACTTATACCTTGCTCTGAACACTGTCCTGATATAAAATCTAAATGTGCTGTATAATAAACTAGAACAACACAGTATGAACTGAAACAAGTTTTCTTCTCAATATGTTGGAAATACCCATGACAAGAAGGTTCTTTTTTTTCAAGAAGTGAATAAAATAAGTTTACAGTCAAATGACTAAGCTTGAGTCAGTAAACACAAGTCAATAGAAAATCCACAGTAGTGTCACAAAACAGGTTGTTTGGGGTTTTTTTGTACCTTTGATATTCAGAGGAAAAACAGTCTCACAGCAGGTCTCACAGTAGTAGGTCATTATTTGATAGCAGACACTAAACACAACTTATGTCCTTAATTATTAGAAAACTGCCTAAACACAATGAATTTCATCAACCACTTCACTTTTTCCATGTATTTTATGGGCTTCTCTGTCATACGCATTTAATGTATTCTATTGAAAAACTTCTTAGATATAACAGTACAGAATAATACATAACATTTTCAGAAACTAATATCCCAAAGGTTCTAAGAGCACACCACAGGTCAGAACAAACAAGTGGCAACTTGCCACTCAGCTCAGAGTCCAAAGGAACAACCCACTGAAAAGGTAATTCTTCCACTTGGCATTACAAATTAAAATATGAAAGAATATACTGTCTTTCACTACTTTATTATCCTCCATAACACATTTGTCCCCATCCCATAAGTTTACCACTAAAGACCATATTTCCTGGGTTCAGCTATTTGCTCAGACAGCAAGGCAGCTCCAACCCTATCCCTGTCTCCAGATTACACCAAAGCTGCATTCAAAATTAAAAGAAGAAAATTGAACTTCTGCACAAGCAGATTTTTAAAGAGTGATCTGATCTTCATTGAAGCAAGAAGCTTCAGAAAGACTACACAAATAGTAGTTACCCAGTCAAACTTTTAACTAGTCAGCTAGCAAAGCTCTGCTCATCCTGTTTTCAGTAGAAAACATCCTGTAATTTGTTTTGAAAAAAAAACCAAGAAAACTTCCAAATGCATCAACAAATCAGAATTCTCACACATATTTTAAAAAGTGACTTGAATACTTATAATTATAGCTACTACAAACTTGCAGAAGTATTTAGATTCTTAGATTGAGCTGACTGGATATTTTCAGATACTTCAGCAACCTATAAACAAACTTATTACAGCTACCATGTTGTTTTCAAATTTTTGCCAAATCTAAAGCAAAACTCTGACAGAAATCTGCTGAGGTTTCTGGCAGAATTTTCCAGTCATGAAGAGCCCTGGGAGGGTTTATTGTCAAGTTCGTCTGAGGCAGGTATCTGAAGCATCCGCTAGATATGCACAATGAAACTGGTATTTTGAAACTGATACTGTATCTCTTAAGTCTTCAGATACTTTAGAAGTGCTCTGGAATAATACACTTCTGCAGCCAAAAATTGAGACCACTTTTAACTATGCAGCTACCTCTGCTCTGTAAGCAGGCTAGAATTCTTAAAGAAATTGGGCACAAAAATTAATGCATATAGATGGAGTATGAAGATATAAAAGAGCTATAACAAATATTTTTCCCTGGCCAGTGGAAAATGTTTCTAACTTGTCCACTTCTTCAAGAAGAGCATGTCCAGCAAATCCTATGCACTGTAGAACGATATGTTTTCACAGACAGAAAAGGAGACCACTTCAAAGCTACCAGAGCTGACTACAGAGAAGGATCCTCCTACTCAGCTGTTCTCCAGAATTAGATCTTTCCAAGAACAAAACCTAAATTACAGATTTAATGAAAATAACTCTGATTTATAGTCCATATCTGATTTACACACATACCTTCTATTGTAAGAAAATAAACATAAAGAATTATTACCCTTTTCTTTTTTTCCTAGCTCGGTAATTGCACAGAAGCATTGCTAAAGGCTGTACCAAAGAACATCCTGGCTTCTTGGCTTTTGTGTCCCCCATACTGCTTTACAGAAGAATCAAAGATATAAAACAGTTTGAAATTAATTGCCTCAAACGACATAGTCACACTGTAATATAGTATAAATGAAGAAACCTTAGTTGGAAGGAATTAAGGAGTGGCATTTTAAGTCACCATCATACTAATGTATGAAATAGATATAAAATTTTCCCACTGATAGAGCTGGCTTGCATTCAAGATTGATGGAAGGAATGTTAACACAGGAGTAAGCCCAATAAGTACCACTGAAAAATGAACAGAAATATGTACATGTGCCAGAAGCATGTGGAGACAGATAGCCCAAAGAATGCTCAGATGATATTTGACATCACTAGCACATGACAACAGACTACATTATATTTAAATATAAGAACCAAGATGAGATGTCTAAGCTTCCAGAGCTCTTCATGATCCTTTCTTGCTTAGCTTCTAATATCCATCTTGAATTAAACTCAAGCATCTCCTTGCACAACTGTAAAAACAGAGGAAAAATGAGGAGCACCTGCATATTCTAACCCATGACACAGTTGACAGTTTATCAATATTGTGAGATAAATTAATGTAAAGGGTGACTTCACAAAAGTCATTTTGATACAGTTTAGGGGTAGTAAAGCTGAATTTAGGTTAGCCAAATTAAACTAATTTGATAACACTGAAACCTCTCACAGCTCTGGCTAATTTACTCTGTTTGCTGCATACAGCGGTATCCCATGAAAAAAATTCTAACAACTAGTAATTTCTGTATTCTTGACCAACGTCAAAATAAGACTCAGGCAAGGATTCTCAAAACTCTATATTGATTATTATTCATATTTCTCTGAAATCTAACGAGTAAATGATAGATATATTCAATGGAGAACAAGAGAAGATGATGTTTTGGAGGTGGCATCCATTCCTGCATGTACTCTGCGTTAGCTTAAGTCAGTTAACCTACACTCTGCTCTCTATTGGACAGTCAGAGAGCCAGAACTGGCTTTTATCATTCCAGAGAGCCACACATCTCCTATGCATGGCAGAAATTTAATCTCAGTGAAACCTACAGCAATTCCATCAAGAATCTAAATAAGAAAAAAACAAACAAACAAAGAAAAAAAAAACCAAAAACAAACAAAAAAAACCCCACATAGGATTGTCAAGCACTACACACCACGGTCTGGGAGAAAAGAACTTGTCATCTGCCATGTGTTGTAGGATTTTCAACATATTTTCATTTTTCCCTGGGCTTAGTTGAAGAACGGTAAGGAAAGTTTGGCAACAAAATATATGTCTCTGCTTAGAAAGAATTAAGCAGAATAAGGACAGATTACTTCCCTTATTTTATGGGAAGGAAAAGTCATTAGAATGACAAACACTGTATCTTTATAGGCTCAAAACCCATCTGTGAACGTCTCAGGACTTGAGCAATTCAAAAGAACTAATGTGAACTCATTGCTATTTTTCTGTTAATTTTCTTCTTTTTAAAAAAAAGCAGTTTAAAAGTAGAACTGCTGAGGGACTGCTTTTAATAATAACCAAGCATTTCAATACCTTACAGTACAAGTAGGTTGATTCACACTCTACAAGACAAATACATAGATGTTTTTACTGTCTTTTTTTCTTTTTTTGGGGGGGAGGATAGGGGGGGAGAGTTGGGGTTTTTTTTTCTGACAGGAATGGCAAGGAAGGCCATGAATGCCGGTGTTTGTTTGTAGGACTATCTATGTGAATGGATCAGACCTTTAGAAAGAGAGGATTGTGTTGTAAGTCTCATGAAACATAGCAAGGAATGCTCAGAATTACAGAGTAAGCAGGAGTAAAAAGTAATTCTTATGTTCACATCAAGAGTTATGAATCATTTGAGGGCACGGCCAGGTCCAAAAGATGTTAAAGAAACCTAATGTGGACATATCAGGAAAGGATTTCAATGCTGTTGAATCACTGATTTTTTTTTTTTCCAGTTGGAACAGAAGAGGGAGGGCAGAACAAGTGTTTAAATTAATTAAGACAATGAACCTTATGAACTTCATTGCCACATTAAACAGCAACTTCAGTAACTTCTCTGAGAAATCTTTTGTGTTTGGAGCTCTGTAGATTAACAGGATGCACGAACTAATCTGGGAGTCCAGAAATAGGACTAAGTGGATGTTCTCAAAAGACTGTGTTTCAATAGACCTCTCATGTGTTGGAGCTTGGATAGGAATATAATGACTACTCCACTTCATCATCTAATATCTGTTAAAGACATTTAAATACTTCTTTAGTAATATTACTTCCTCTGGTTACAACAACTGCAGACTGAGACATCCTGGGAAAATATTCTCTTATCTATAGAGCCTCTGTTTTTCTGTTACTATGAAACTTCTGTCCTTCATTAACATTCAAATCACCTTCTTTCTCTGCAGCTGGTGGAGAGGCACTTCACTTTTTTGTCCTAGTAGTGATATAGCAGAACCTTTAACCAAGAACAGGATGTGCCTGGGATCACCTTTAGTCTTTAAAGTTTGTAAACTTTCATTTTTTAGAAACGTAACAGCAAAAGAGAGAAACTGTCCAGTAAACCGTTGCAATTGGGAATCACCCTTTTCTATAGTTGTTTTCCCTGGTTTAGAACCATTATTTTAAAATTGGTGGCCTTAAAAACTGCACAAGAGGCTATTGCACATGATTGTTCTGGTGAGACAAGTATTTTCTTTCTTTAAAAAACTGCTATCTCTAAAACTTGCCGCTTTCACAAATGCTCACAGTAATACTGGAAATTGTATCCTGTGTCTTTGAAGAAGAAAGAACATTTTAGGACAGAAGAATTCATAGCATCTTTAGGTATTGTCTATCAGGCTTACAAAGTTGTTTTGCAAACAGAATTTTGCAATAGTATCAAAGATGTCTTTAAGCTGGTCAAATTTGGTGGAGAAATTGAAAGGTACATTTACACTGAAAACTAGATTGCTTAGTTGAGGCAAACTGCTAAATACTACAAGTTCTTCTTTTAGTAATATCACTTACACCTTCCCTGGACAGAATGACAACTATGTGACATATTTCAGTGACTTTTCATATAGAGTATAGGGAGGGGAAAGGAAGAAACACTTGTTCTGATGGCTAATTATTTGGGAACTGCTAACCTCAAGGCTAAATACAAATTCCCAAAATGTTTGAGCATTCTGGAACATTACCAACGAAGAATAGTTAAACTATAAATTATAAATACTATTTCCCTCAAAAAAAAGGTTTTACTTGGTAGCTAGATAAAACACAAAATATTTCTACATCTTGGATCTTAAATTTTACTGCTTATATCTATGTTAGGCCATCATTTTATTTTAAAATTATTTCTATTTCAAGGTAACTTTCAATTACTGATTGCATTTTTATAAATGTAAAAATAATCCTCCTCCATTCTGTTCAGTTTGCAGTACTGCATCTATCACTATGATCATTAATGGTAACACTATTACTAAATCAACAATGAATAGTCAATCACTTTTTACATCATTGCTGGTTTTCAGTCTTTAGAGTTTGCACATCTAATCAATGAAAGAAGGATTTTCTTTCAATGTTCACTTAATTTTATAGTTCCTACTTTGAAGCAAAACAAAAACTTAAATAGAATCAGGGACTGCTATTTTTAAAAGACAGCTTTATCTTTTTTTTTAATATTTTCTGTTTGATATTGGTATTCATTGGTCATATTCTCAAATTTTATTAAGACTATAGTGAAAACAACTTACTAAATTCAACCTGAGGAAATTATAAAGAGCTAATGCATTTTAAGAGAAATAACACTGAGCTGCTGCATTCAAAGTACTGAAAGCACTTCTTTCATGAACACTAAATGCTCTATTGTGCTACATGGGAAATGCTGGACCAAATCTTAAACAAAAATAACTTAGAAAATTTTTTTTTCATAGTTACCTAGCTGCAATATTTGCTAAAGTTATGATTAGCCATGGGGTGATTTCTACAACTGAAGCTTAATCAAAAAAGAAAATTTTGGAGGAGAACTATTGTAAAATGGTAATGAGGTAAGAAACATGTAACTTCTATATAAATCAGAACATGCAGAACCCTGCACCCTTTAAAAGCAGCTAGGCATTTTCTAGTGGCTGTGAGTAGCTTTAGAGTTATTAGCATCTCAGTAATTTAAAATTGCACTTACTGAACTGTTCTACAGGTAGTAGCAGTTACTGCTACTACTAGTACTGCGTAATTGTAATGACTGTAACTGATATCTCTGGACACAATCCAGGACCTCAATGTCTTTCTTCTAGTGCGGGGCCCAAAACTGAACTCAGAATTCAAGGTGTGGCCTCACCAGTGCTGAGTACAAGGGCAGAATGACTTCTCTGGTTCTGCTGGCCACGGTGTTTCTGATGCAAACCAAGATGCCATTGGCCTTCTTGGCCACCTGGGCACACAGCTGACGCATATTCTTCAGCTGGATGTCAACCAACATCCCCAGGTCTTTCTCTGCCAGAGAGCTTTCCAGTCACTCTACCCTAAGCCTGCGGCACTGCATGGGGGTTTTGTGTCACAAGTGCAGGACTTGGCCTTGTTAAACCTCACAGCACTGGCCTTAGCCCATCGATGCAGCCTGCTCAGATCCCTCTGGAGAGCCTCCTTACCCTCAAGCAGATCAACACTTCCTCCCAGCTTAGTGTCATCCACAAACTTACTAAGAGTACATTCAATCTTCCCAGCTAGATCACTGATAAAGATAATGAACAGAACTGGACCCAGAACCAAGCCCTGGGAAACAACACTTGTGACTGGCCTCCAACTGCATTTAGCTCCATTCACCACGATTCTTTGGGCCCAGCCACCCAGCCGGTTTTTAACCCAGCAGAGGGTACGCCTGTCCAGGCCATGGAAAGACAGTTTCTCAAGCAGGATGTGAGAAACTTTAGTAAAGTCCAGGTACACTGCATCCACAGCCTGTCCCTCATTCGTTAATCTTGTCATAGAAGGTGATCAGTTTAGACTGACAGGACCTGCCTTTCATAAACCCATGCTGAATGGACCTGATCACCCAGTTGTCTTATGTGTGCTGTGTGTTAGCACTCAAGATGACCTGCTCCATGAACTTCCCCGGCACTGAGGTCAGACTGACAGGCCTGTAGTTCCCTGGATGCTCCCTCCAACACTTCCTGTAAATGGGTGTAATATTTGCCAACCTCTAGTCAAGTGGTACTTCCCCGGTCAGCCAGGACTGCTGATCAGTGATGGAAAGGGGTTTGGGGAGCACCTCCCCTAGTTCCCTCAGTACCGTCCCCGTAAAGATCTCAGTATTCACAAGATTTTAACTCCAGCAAAGGCCTGTCAATTACAATGAACTATCTCAAAGTACTTAAAGGACCCTGCTGGATTAAGATCTCAATCATATACGTGTATACCTTTGAGCAGTTTGTCTTAGATCACCAATACAGTTTCAATAGCCTTGAGAAGTAGGAAAATTCAAAATATTCTAATACTGTAAAATGTTATAAATGAACCTTGAGTTTTTTCACCACGATCCTTTAGCTTTGAGGAGGTGGACTACCTCCTTTCTGTAACCATCCTTCTGACCCTGAATGTCAACACTGAAATAAATTAGTTATATCTTGAACAATACAGTGAAAGTACCTCCCTGTTCCAACCCATCCCCAGACTCTGTAGACTAAGTCCACAGCATCACTGCAGTCCTACAACTCATAAATGGCACAGAAGGTACTGATGAAAGGCAAAAAGGGTAGACAGAGTATCTCCTGGCATCTCTGCACGGCAGCTGGCAAGACAAAACAATAAATCAGATCACTGCCTAGAGAGTCTATTGGCAATTCTCAGTTGCATCTGGGAACAATGGCCCATCAAAGCTAACTATGTATTGTTAATATCCTTACCTAATCCAGGCAACGGGAAAGAAAAGTACCAAGTCCAATACTAAATCCTACAACCTTCCAGGCACTCACATCTCCATTTTCTGGAGTCTTGTACGCATATTCACAACCGTTTATTCCCCAGTGCTGCAATAAACATCATCTGGGACCAGGTTGGGGGTAAGGACAGATTCAATGCTGCCAAAAGGCATATATTCCCCATTTCCAAAAAATACAGAGAAGCTGAGGAGGTTGATTTCATACTCCCACCTCACCAGTCTAAGGAGAAATTAAGGTAGTGCAGAGCTTCCCTATATGGAAATATCGGGGGCTGGGAAACAGTTTTCAGATGGTTGGATTACAATTTTTGCAATACAGAATTTCTGAGCTATCGGGTTCTAAGCCTGCACAGTCTTAAGCTTGCAGCTATTGGCATATTTGACATTTTAAACTATGAAATACCAACCTATTTTGAAATTGTCCAAATCATTAGTTGTGGAATTTTCCCAGCACTTCATGAATACCACTGTTAATTGGGCAATTAACTCGAAACTACAGAATATGCTGCGATGGCATGATATGATATAAGCCATGTAAAAGAAGGAACAGCCAAGCAACTCAGTACGTTGAAAGATATTAATGAAGTGGCAAAATCTGCCAGAAAAATAATAATGGGTGATTTTAACTACCCCAATATTAACTGGTTGAATAACACATCTGTACATGGTTTGGAGAAGCAGTTTCTTGATACTATAAATGGCTTCTTTTTGGAGCAGCTCTTTCTGGAGTACAGAGGAGGAGGAGTCCCACTCAATTATTGAGATGTGTGTGCGTGTTTGTGTAGGAAGCAAGCATGGGTGTTCTACTAAGGGACTATGGTCACAGGACAATGAGTTTGAATTTCAATGATGAAGTATTTCAGGTGGTAACCAAATAGTTAATGGCAGGTGGATGGGTAAGGAAAAACCCATGAACAACAGCCATCTCAAGTGGAAGGAGATTATTCACACATAGAAACAAACTACTAGAGAGAAGACTAGCAGGGAGGAGAAAGGCCAGCATTTTACCTGAGGTAAAGTAGAAGAATTTATATGGCCTTAAAAAAAATAAGAAACACTCTTAGAATGCATGCCTTTAACAGGACAGAACGCTGATTGTTGTTATAGCCTGTTGCTGAGTACTGGACAACCCAAAACAAGTCTATCATGCAAACTGTGGCAAACAGAATGCATAAATTTGGAGAGTGGTGTAAGGAAGGCAAAAATTATAGTTGTATTTTGTTTCAATAATTATATAATTATTCAAGTAATTTGGCCTATGAGGAGGATGCATATGTTATTTAATGTACAAATGTAGGGATCTTAAGTAAAATTAGACAGGTCTTGCAGCTATTTTGAAGCATAGAGCAAAAACATAATAGAAGGTACATGTTATGTTTCCCTCATCATGCTCTAAAATTTACAGTTATGTCCATAAAAACATCTTTAAGAACATGAGACTGAAAATCAAGTAACAAACTTAGAGAAAAGTTATACACAGACATAGTAGTAACAGTCAATTCCTAGCTGTGATCATCTAGGAATGGAGCTGTGAAGGATCAGAAACGCAGCTTGTTTGTTCTTTGATCGTATTTCAAGACATGGAGATTTAAGAACATATTAGGTTTCCATAATGGAGCAAAAGAATCTTGGAGTGGGCAGCAACCAATACCTAGTATTTCAGAGACAAGCGAACATACCTCAGTTTGTACCAAAAACATTTTTGGGCAAAAGATTTCCTTTCCATTCACACTTCTTAGAAACACAGATATACTGTCAGGATTTAATGAACACAGTAACAAATTCTAAGGACTGCTTGCTAGAGTGGGATGCTTTTTAATATACAGTCAATTTTAAAAGGCCAATAACCTAGGAATGAATAAAGCTTGGCCAAGCAAGGTAGGATAAGAGACTTCTAATAAGTAACTGTTCTTTAGTGGATACAGGGAAGGGGGTAGATTTAATATGGTTGTAGGGGAAATGGCTTTTCAAAAATTTATATTAAAATCTGCATCATGATTTGAAGGAGGAAATGTTCCATAAAATTAAGACTTTCTAATCATACTTCAAAAATACTGGCTTAAAAAGCAGCAAAGTGACAAGAAAGGTACTGTTGACAAGTTCAGAACTTTACATCTTAGAAAGAATAATTTAAACTATTTAAATTCATTGCTGGGTTTTATACAAACTATAATCACTTGATAAAAATGGGGCAATGAAATAAAATATCAATAGTGCAAACAAACTCCGAAGTTATAAATAGAAAAAAGAAAATAGCACATCTTTATATATAATCAATGGTGCATGTTCTATTAAGATAGGGTGGCTCAAGTCTATAAAATATCGCAGAAATGCAAGAGAAATAAAATTAGGTTCAATGAACTTCACAGAATTGTTTAATAAACCGGGTGCATTCTGTAACATTTTGTCTCTGAAATGCAAAGGGCTGCCTACTTTCCATTGATGGCTTGGCTAATCATGAGCCTGATTTATTGTTTATAAAACCTCTTTTACTGAATCAGGATCAAGGCAACATGATCACATACTCTGAAGTTAACTACATCTCTGATTTCCTGTGCCTGCTGTAGGAGCACCTCTCAAGTTTTAGGTAGCTAGTTATGAGGTTTTTAGGAAGTGATTTTTACTTCAATTTCATCTTGCTAAGCTTGGCTTCAGATTCCTGTGCTTGGCTCTTATCATTTCAGTAGATCTAACTGTAATTCAGTGTCAAAACCAGGGACTAGTTAATTCTTTAAAAGTTTTACATATTAATACTAATGCATTTAAGTAGAAAATGGATACTAAACCAGCAGGAATTCCATATACACACTAGTTTTGTAGCGAGTCATCCATTCTCACTCTGGTGCACTACAGTATTTTTGATCTTCTACCGGACCACACATCTCGGTCCAACCCTAATTGCTGCCAATTTCCAGATGAAGATGATCTCCCTTTCTAAATCAAACTTATCTTTTTATACTGAAAATAAGAACTTTGAAATAAGTCTTACATTTTGTGAACTGTTTCACTGGGAAAGGTGGAAGCGAGAGGTGAAACTTCAAAAAGTCATGTAACCTGATTTGTTTCAGCATCAGAGAATTGGATTAATTACTCCCTGGGGCTTTTCAGCTCCAGCAGGGAGCATCTTTTAGACTAACTTTCAGAGCCAGGATTATACAGTAATCTCTAATAAACCCATAAAGATAATATGGTATTTACACAATTAAGTGTAGTCTTCTAATATTTTATAATGCACAGTATTGAATCTATCACACACATGTATTAAGAACAGAAGCCACTCCCAGTCAGTTCAAATTGGTTTTTTTCAATGACTTGTTAATGTAGATATCCCAAAACATTAATTCATCATCACTGTGTATTAATTTAAACTACTAAACATAAAAAAAGAAAATGTTCACATTATTTATATTTTAATTATTAGGGAAAGTGCTACCAGAAAGCAAAGAAAAAATCAGACATGCAAAATTAATTTTAAAAACACTCAGTGATTTCTAAAATTGACACTTGTGCTCTATCTTATCTTTAATATCTTAAAGTAATATTTTTAATCGAGGCTTCACTCTGATCAGCTCTTTTTAATTAACTATAGAAATGTGAGTGGTTTACAGTACAGTCTTTATCTCTTATTTTATTTAGCTATTAACACTTACGTCTTACTTTCAACAGACAATTTTTTGATTTCTATCTATATTTGCTTTATACTAAAAGACCTTGATACATCTAGCAAGCAGTTAACCTCTTATCCCACACTCTCTTGTAACTGTGATCATGACGAATGAGAGGTTAGTTCTAAGCAATTCTGTTTTATGTCAATAAATGAATCAAACAGTCATTGGTATATGTGCATGAGGAAGACGGAGAGAAAATGAAGCTGTCTATGGACACTTTATAACCCTCACCCTTTTAAGTAATACGATGTGAAAAGTTAATGCTGACATCAGCTGTTGGTATTGTTCATCCATGCTATTGAGTAAGAAATCCTTTGTGCAATTTATGTAGACTGAGAAATATTGTATCTAACTTACTACTTGCAGCATGTCTTAAAGAAAAATTCCTTAACAGCTTTCCTAAGATCCTGCATTGGAGTTATTACATGACCTGGGGCTTTGGTTTTGTGATGAACAACCATTTCTTTTAAAAATGTTTGTCTCTGCAGATGTCAATCACTCACAGGAAACCTATAGGACTTTGTCCAGGTATAGACTTGTACAAATACTTTTATTCCACACTCTAAATTCAGAGTCAAATGTTTCCTAAGAGATTCCACTCTCCCAAGGACTACGCAACTTCAACAGTATATAGAATTGTTTAGATGAGAATTTTCAGTTTATTGCTTAGTACTTTTGCAAAGACTGTTTTCGACAGCAGATGGATCTAGTGCATTACACAGATCTCATTCAGCACACATATGGAGCAACAGTAGAGTAAGGAGGTCCTCATCTACATCCAGAGCATGACAATTCTTTCAAAAAGCATTTCTAGCAACAGTTGAATGGTTCAAATTTATCAAAATGTAAGCAAAGGCCACATACGTGGCCTCTGTCTTGTGCAGTGTCTCAGAAGTTGGTTGGATAGCACTCTCGCTCTCAGTGGTGTTCACTTTTTAGTAAGTGCTAAGGAGTCTTATAGCACAAAACCATTTGGGTTTATGTGAATGAAAACTGTTATTTTATATCTTTTCTCATGTGGCATAAATTTCATTTCTCAAAAAGAAATGAAGAAATTTCTATGTTACGTTACAAATCAAAATCCTAGAAGTAGCTTAAGCTTAATTTACTCATTCTGAGAAAAACTGGCTGAAATGAATACAATGCCTATTGCTTCCACAGTATAAGCATTCTGTGAGTCTGCTAATTTATTTACTTACTACCAAGAAACAGTCTGAACAGTCAATAGGGAAGCAGCCAAAATAATCTAGGCTGCACTCAGAAGGTAAAGGGAACTCAGATAGGAATCGGTTTCTGTGCCAGCACCACACAACAGAAAACTTTCTATTAGAACTACAAGTCCCTAAGTTACCTCCCATGACCACAAGGCTTCAGAAAACTTCACACAGAGACCATCAGTCATCCCAGTTAGCAGCACAGGGTGAGGAAAGGGAGCTTCACATAGTAAAAAACAAACAGAACTTTTTGTAGTTTTGACTGGACTTCTGTCCTGTTCTCAGCTGATGAATGTCCCAATCACCTTTCTCTTTCCTTCAACTTTTTTTTTTCACACCTTCCTCTCTTCAGGTACAGCAACAAAGTTCTGCATGGATGTAACTGTGTTTCCATCAGACCCATGGTGGCAAATGTGCTTGAGCGTCCATGCATCAGGTATTACTCAAGTGTAAAGAAATGCCCTTTCCCCTTCCATTTTGTCTTTACTCAACTGACTCTCTCTTAAGTATATCTAAAATATATGTTTTTAGAGAAGCTTTCTCAAATAAGAAAACTCTTCAAGACCGGTGCCTTGTTTTTGTATTTCTTTATTCCTCACTTTACGTTCCAGAACTCTGTTACTTATTAGAAAATTTGTGTAATTCTGTAGTGCAAGCACTGCATAAAAATGGTAAGATAGTGTTCCATCAGGAACAGATTTTACATTCAACATTTCTAAAATAATCCCTGGAAAACAGAGCTTTAAATTGTTACGGAGCTACATTGTACAACCATATCATTTTACATTGGTATGTCACAAATGTTAGCACGAAAGTAGACAGAAGAGGATGAAGATCTCCGATACCTCCAGCACACACATGCCAAAAAAGTATGGAGGTTGCAGCAAACAGAACATCTAGTAAGGCATTACTTTACTTTCTTAATAAGAATCTAGAAAGTGTCAGCTCTTTCTATGAAGAGTTAAGTGAAAAATTGATAAACATCTCCTTAACCAAAATGCTAATGAACGAATATATCTTATGAAAAGAAAAATGGAGATCAACTTTAAGAACTGAGTTCAGTATATTGCTTTTTCTAGAAAGTATAGACACTATATTTTCCCAGATAAACTAACTGCAATTCTGTAGAACATCAGATGTTAACAATTAAACCCGTAACAGTAAATCAAGCCAAAGCCGCATCTGTCTTCACTTGCTCCAAATAAGCTGTGCCTTCCTTGACTTTATCATGTAAATATTCACAGTTTAATAGTTTTCACCTTTTAAATAAGCTAGTACAAATAAAAAGCACAAATTTATTTGGTCAAATGCTCCATGGTATAAATAAACACATTTTCTAAGTTTTAAAGAGAATAATTCCAAATTAACACCAAAAAAAGCATTAAAAATTGCCTTAAAAATAAGATTGATGAAAAATATTGAGTTTGAAGTAAAGCATAGTCCCTGATGATGTGCTGACTGGAATAAGTTTTGGAAAAGCTGAAGCTTACCTACTCACAATACCAGTTTTGTTGTCTTCTAATGTGTATTCCCAAAGTATTTCTAGTTTTGCTTTTAAACCTTCTTTGAAAAAAATTGCTGATGTTTATATTTAAAGAAATTTGACTCTAGTCTCAAGTCCAATTATATTATTTTCACTCTATTTTCAATACAAGCTTTTAACTGAAGAGCTGTTCTCACAGGACACTGAAGTTTCCTGGGCTCTAGCACCATTCATTTCAGAGGTTTCTTTTCTCTTCCTCAGTGTTTTCACTTTGTAGTCAAAGTCACAATAAAATGTTTACATAGAAACTGAAGGGATAGTAAAAAGGTTTCTAATTTCTGATGTACAAGTAAAATTTGTTGAAAATGCTGTCATTAGAGGACATTTATTTTGCCATCTGTAACTTTAAATAGGTATTACTGTTTACTTCTGGACAAACCTACTCAAAAAGAGCAATTAAATAAATTAAACCATGTTAAGACCACATTCTTGAAAAAAGTAACCTTCAGTTAGGACAATTACTCTGTGGGCATAACACAAAAGCACAAATGTCACATTTTCCATGAAATTTACTTTTGCATGAATCATCAATCCTGTTTTCTCCTGAACAAAACTAGCCAAATAAGACAAAAAAAAAAAAAAAGACAACAAAGTTGTCTGAACTGGATGATCCAAGTAATTACACGTTACAGCAGAATGCATCTATGACAAAACTTTCAAAAATTTGAGGAAGAAGTTATTATAGCCCCTGGTTGAAATAGCTTTGGTATAGAACTGTAGCACTATTTAGCTGATCTTACTGTATTCCCACTTAACAAATATTCAGAGTTTCAAAGATCAGTCTTCCTAGCACTAATCTACTCTCCTTCAGTTTGGAGTACAGATCAAACAAATGCACTATAAATACACACCTAAATATTACAGCATAACATGACAAAGGTATACACTTTCTCATTAGCGTTTTTTTGAATGCTCTTAGAATTGAGTCTATTCAAAACTCCTTACATATGTAAACTTTGTCTTCCACACCAGCCCTCAAATCTCCAGTCTTACATCGTATCATTTGCTTGGGGCTTGATTGTTCAGCCTCAGCTCCTGGTCCTGGTTTCCTCAGCTTCCACAGTCACCTCACATGAATAAGTGTTTGCAGAAATCAGACCTTTAAACTGAAAGATACTTGAGGTAACAACCCATCCTATTAGCCTATAGAGGATAGTGAAAATATATGACATTGTACCTTTTACTGTTGCTGAATAAGAGTCTGCCTCTGCTGAACTGATATATATTACCAATAGAGTATTTGCAAGTTCAGAGAGGTACAACAGACATGATTTAAGATGATCTAAACCTGTATTAGTACAGAATACATACTTCAATCCTTTTTTTCAGTATATGAGGAAACACCAAGCTCAATTAATCAGTTGTACATACTACATTTTACTTGTAGTTTACATGAACCTAAGGTTTGCATATGCTCCTTTATGTATAATTCTAAATAATAAAATAAGTAGTGTACCCAGAGAACAAGAATAGTCAGCCATGGCGTTATCTTCTCCAGATATTCATGTCAACAAACTGAACTTGAAATTGCAGAGAATACCTGCAGAAGACTAGACTGCGGTTCATTTTGTACTGTCATTTTGTATAGTCGTCTACTTGGCTTCATTGGTAAGGCCACTGAACCATGTTCCAACTCTCATAGTCACAATACTGTTAGGTGTCTGAACTGTACTAACAACTTTTTCTTCAAAACCCAGTGTACAGTTGTGTGATGACAACAGTCCATTCTTCTCATTAAAGGTTAATTACTTTCTTCATTGACTTAAATGCAAACATTGTTTCCAAAGTACATCTTACGCCAATTTCGTTTACCACGGCTTTTTGTCATTGCCAGTCAAGAAAAGCAGGATTCAGATCAGGAGTCCACGATATAATTATTAAAGTCTTTCATATGTTCATAATACTACATTAACATGAATTAAACAATACCCAGAGGCCCTCATCCAGTTAGCCTTATACACACAAAGAAGCTCACCACAAATCTATCACTGTATTTATTCCACTGCTTTGAGTGGAAATTATACTCCATATTGAAGTATAAAGAGGTACTGTTTGCATTGACTTATAAGTTACTACTTCCATTTATCGCTGAGAAAAATGAGGTAAAGAAAGCCTAACTGATTGCTTGAAAAAAAACATACTGTGGCAAAGCCAGGAAGAGTTGCAACAAATTCCTCACTCTCAATTCAATAATCACTTTATATTGCCTTCTCAGAACTATTTTTCTATGGTAATACTTTTAAAAATTTGCTTATTTACTTGATAACAACATTTTCTTTAAATATGAGGAGCAAAATGAGGCTCCTGTGGTCCAAGAGTCCTGGAAGACTGGGGAAGTTCCACTGGACTGGAGGCTGCCTGATGTTGTGCCCGTCTACAAGAAAGTTCACAGGCAGGATCCAGGGAACTACAGGCCTGTCAGTCTGACCTCAGTGCCAGGGAAAGTCATGGAACAGGTGATCTTGAGTGCTATCATGAAGCACATGCAAGAAAATCGGGTGATCGGGCCCAGTCAACAAGGGTTCACAAAAGGCAGCTCTTGCCAAACTAACCTGTTCACCTTCTATGACAAAGTGACTCGGCTGCTGGACGAGGGAAAGGCTGTGGATGTATCTTCCTGGACTTCAGTAAAGCCTTTGACATAGTTTCTCACAGCATTCTGCTTAGGAAACTGTCAGCCTCTGGCCTGGACAGGCGCACACTCTCTGGGTGGAAAACTGATTGGATGGCCGGGCCCAGAGCGTGGTGGGAAATGGAGTTAATTCCAGCTGAAGGCCAGTGACAAGTGGGGTTCCCCAGGGCTCAGTACTGGGTCCAGCCCTGTTCAATGTCTTTATCAATGACCTGGACGAAGGCATCGAGTGCTCCCTTAGCAAGTTTGTGGATGACACTAAGCTGGGTGGAAGTGTGGATCTGATGGAGGTTAGGGTGGCTCTGAACAGGCTGGACTGCTGGGCTGTGACCAATGGCATGAAGTTTAACACAGTCAAATGCCGGGTCCTGCACTTGGGGCACAACAACCCTATGTAGTGCTACAGACTAGGAGAAGCCTGTCTAGAAAGTTGCCTGGAGGAGAAGGACCTGGGGGTGTTGGTCGACAGCGACTGAACATGAGCCAGCAGTGTGCCCAGGTGGCCAAGAAGGCCAATGGCATCTTGGCTTGTATCAGAAAAGGCGTGACCAGCAGGTCCAGGGACGTTATTCTCCCTCTGTACTCGGCACTGGTGAGACTACACCTTGAATCCTGTGTTCAGTTCTGGGCCCTTCACCACAAGAAGGATGTTGAGGCTCTGGAGCGAGTCCAGAGAGGAGCAACGAAGCTGGTGAAGGGGCCGGAGAACAGGCCTTATGAGGAGCGGCTGAGAGAGCTGGGGCTGTTTAGCCTGGAGAAGAGGAGGCTGAGAGGAAACCCCATTGCTCTCTATAACTACCTGAGGGGAGGTTGTAGAGAGGAGGGTGCTGGCCTCTTCTCCCAAGTGACAGGGAGCAGGACAAGAGGGAATGGCCACAAGCTCCACCAGGGGAGATTTAGGCTGAACATTAGGAAATAATTTTTCACAGAAAGGGTGATTGGGCACTGGAACAGGCTACCCAGGGAGGTGGTTGATTCACCGTCCCTGGAGGTGTTTAAGGCACGGGTGGATGAGGTGCTGAGGGGCATGGTTTAGTGTTTGAAAGGAATGGTTGGACTCGATGATCCAGTGGGTCTCTTCCAACCTGGTTATTCTGTGATTCTGTGTGACTGACAATGCTTATTAAAAAGATGCTAACCTGTAAATGAACGGACTGATAACATAATAGCAAAACCATATATGAAAATAAACATTTGTAAGGAGCATGGATTAGTACAAATTGAACACATTTCCATACTGATAGGAGAACCAGCTATATTTTTCCTTGATGTATTTTTGTGAACGTCTTTTCCACAAACGATTGAATAAATATTTATCCATAAACTATATTTCTGACTTAAGAGAACAAGCTGCATAGATTGGTTTCATTTATACTACATCATACAAGAAGAATTTCAATAACTTATATCATGCCAAGTCTAAGTCCCATTAGATTTTCCTTATTATACTCAAATAAAGCTGAAGACTATCCAAAAGAGCAAACCTGAAAACTTTCTCTTCATTGTGCAAACAACTATCTTTCTCTCAGACTCTCTTCTCTAAGTTTCCCTTTCTCAACATGTTTATACATAGGTCTAGTCCCATTCGCTTTATTTGAACTTGGGCATATGCAAAAACATATTCTTGGGACATGGCATAAATGACTACAGTCTCAGTCATTTTGCTGCAACCATAAAGGCCAGCTCTCTCCATGGTACATAAAAATACATACCCAGTTCAGCAGATACTGGTCATCCTAGTGTTTCCTCAAAAACCTATGTCACACTTCTCCTAAAAGTCCTGTCAGTCTTGAATCACAGCCCCAATTCATTTCTTGAAATAATTTTCATCACAACAGCAGGATGCACTGCTATCATCAACAAGTGTCATAACTGATGTGTTACTGTAATCAACAGTATCCTCTCATTATTATTATGAAAACCAGAAGAAAGCCTGACATAACAGGAGTATTCACTGTTAGCTCAAGCCTCTGCAGCCATTCTATAAAGCTGAAGTGTAAGTTGATAGCCAAAGGGCTATGAAAAGTTTCTAAGTATCTAGATATATTTCTTAATAAAAGAACATTCTACAACTGTGACATAACAGCAACATTTTTAAATAGCTTTCATTTTTCAAGTTAAAGAGTATTAGAAAGATGCACATAAAAGGAAAACTAATCCATAAATACTTACAAATACACAAGAAAATCAGCCCCAGCTCCCAGAAATCACTGGTAAGTTGCTTTTGAATTCATGAAACTGACCTGAAAACAGAAAAGGGGAACAAAAAAAGTTGAAACAAAAGAAAGCTCTGAACTGATAAATGTTACTGTTTTGTTATTAAATAATAGTCATGATTTTTAACTATGAACTAAATAAAACAGCACACAAGACTGTTACCACTATTTCAGCCAAGTAATTTACACAGAATTTGTTTCCAGGAAGCCAATACCAGGAGAAACAATTATTTCATTGTTCTGCATCTCACACCATAGCAACCCAGTCCATTACAGCTTCTAAGAACTATCATAAAAGCAAGCATGGCTATCTTTTAATAAGGAAAATAGCTGGGGGGGGAAGAGGGTTGGTGGGTTTTTTTGTTCCTTTGTTTTTTGCTTGTTTCTTGTTGAAGTGTTACTGAACACTCATTACTTTTTTAAAGTATTTTATTAACAGCATTTTGCTGCTTAACTGGTGTAAAATAATATTATTTAGGTGAGTTTAACTGGAACACACCTAAGGCAAAATTCATACAGAAAGACAGACTAACAATTTTGTTCTCCTACAGTCTAGATCCCAGTTAGAAGCTTAGCCCAAGTACAATGCATTCACTATAACGCATGATTAAATCCAACATTCTTTTTCCTGCATACCCCTCAGTTCTAGTTGGAAAGGTAACAGATGCAACTCAAACCCACAGAGCTCGCCTTATAAAATTCTTTAACTAGCACAATGACTTACTTTATGCCTCTAAATATCCATGGTTTCCTCTCTCCTGAACCCCCATGCGTTAGAAGGTAGTTCAGTAGTTTATTTTTATTGTTTGGTCTACATACAGCACATTTTTAGTTCTTAGGAAAACAAAGAAACTTTGTTGCACAGCCCTTGTTTTCTTTCCAAAATGTGAGGATGGATATGGGTAACATTAAACTGAAAATAGTCATGAAGCCTGGGCAACTAGTTTAGGTCAAAACCTTTTTGTTCTCTGGGAGGTATCTGATTAATTTGCAGTTCATAAAAGAGTGGGTGTAAGCTCGGTTTAAAAACATGTAACTATATTTAAGATGAAATCATCATTTTTGTTAGCCTCCAGTAATCTTTAAGAAACACCTTCCCACAACATTTCTGTATCCTAAAGTGCACCAGTCAGTACTGTGCAGTGCCTAGAGACAAGGAGAGAATACCAAACTTATCTTGATGTAGAATATCCTCCTTATTTCATACACCCACCCTGAACTGCATATTATTCATTCCAACCAAGCCCTCCCCCATCCTGAAAGCACGCATTTAATTGTCTTCTCTCCTGTAATACCAACAGAGAGTCAACAAATCTCATTTGCTATATCAATGCAGTGTTATTATATATTTTAAAAGCAAGTCTGAATCTCATTATCAGCTGATTTATGCCATTAGTGTGCTTTGGAGCCACCAATTAAACAAGGACAGTGGTTCATAAGGTCACAGTTAATTAATCTGAAAGAGCATAAATACACTTTAATGCACACCACCTCATGTAGAGAATTTAGGAACAAAGCACCAAACCTTTATTCTGGGCAAGCAATTAGGGGGAAAGGTTAAATATACAAAATTTTTAATTTAGCTTTAGCACTCTGTTAATCTATCAGAAAAAAAGTTCAGTTTGGTAAAAAAAAAACTGCTAAATAATATATATATAAAGTCTTAATTCTTACAGCAACAGTACAAGCAATGGAGAAACGGGTTAACCATACCCAGTGATCTTGAGCAAATGAAAGTTTGTTGTTCAGATAATACATCAGAACTGAGAGTCAGCTGCGGGCTTATCCATTACGTGGGTGGTCAGGGTGGAAAACAAACAAAACAAAAAAAACCCAGCCCCAAACAGCACAATCTATTCAAAACAGGCTCATCTGAGCTAGACTGCTGTATGTAGTACATCATACAAAACTGACTTTTCTTCCAACCATGTTTCCTTAGTAAACTTAATAAAAAGTGCAAATCAATTAGATGTTCAATAACAGCAGTGGTCTACCAACATAACCAGAGTATAAGTAAAATTCTGAAAACAATTTAATCAACCAAAAATAGTTATTCACAGTGAAAATTCAAGTCTAAGGTACCTGTGGTTTATATGGAAAAATATTAAACCTATTTCTTACTGCTTTGACTCATTTTATCTTGCAGAGTCCCTTGCTCAAAAGATAGACAATATAGCTAACACACACACACACACACACACAAAATAAACAAAACCAAACCTCATGTCCTAATTAGAGGAAGCAGTTAGTAACAATTTTTTTTTTCTCTTTTACACCCATGGTCCTATATTCTATAGCCTTTCATACTTGTTTTCTTTTTGAGCTTTCCAAGTAATTCTTTAACCCCCCAAAAAACCCCTCTGTTTTCTTACCCATGTAGAAAATTCTCTGTCCATCAAACATCGACATCATAAAGTTTAATACAAAATTTCTATCAGGTGTATCCTATACCAATCATAAAATTAAACATAAATTTATTAAACAAATAAAATAGACCAAGGACTAATACTACACAGGTCACTAGTTGTTTCATGTAGGCTGTTTATAGCCATTTCTTTTATCAGTAAAAGACTTGCATTATGTTTTTAAAGGTGTTTTTGAGGCCAACTCCCATCGATGTTGAGAAGACAGACCTAACCCTTTCAGAAGTCTAGTCCATATTCTATTAGGTTAAGCCATTTACACTTTCACCTTAGATGTCTTGAGTTGAACTCCAGGTGATCACACAGGTGAATAGTTATTTTAAAAACATATACAAGAACAAAGTTTTCTTTAAAGTATCCTGTTATTAAGAGCTGTGCTCATTGTCAAAAGATGTTTCATACTTAAATCAGCATATAGCGCCAACCAAATAAAAAAGGTTATGTTTTCTTCTTCCTGTAGTATAGCTGACTCTCTGTTCTACCACCCTGTTTAACTGCCCAAAATTTTGAAGGTAGAGGAAAACCCAGTGTAAATACCTAAATCTGTAGAGCAGTGACTCCAGAACTCTGGTACTAAACTGCACTGCGACCTACAAGTGGAAGAATGGCTCCCTGTGGGTAACTGAGGCAAAAGCAGATACAATATAGCACATCTATATGAAGCTACTGGCTATACTTCTGTGACATCTCCTGCTGAAAACACACAGATGTAACACACCATGGACTCCCAGGTCTCGGAAAGTGGAAAAAACACCCAAACAACACAAACTGCCAGCAGCATGAAAAAATGAAACCAAAAAGACAGAGATTTACAAAATGATATAAGGGCAACAAGACTTCAATGAAAACAGCAAAGGTTGATTATCTCCCCACTTGCCTCAAAAAGTCTGGTTTAGAAAACCAGAAAAAGGCTACATTTTAAATGGAAAAAGTTTGCTCAAAAGCAAACATCACAGCAGTTTTCATTATTTTGATCGTCTACTTTTTTGTGATCAGTTTTGTTAATAGGAAAAAATGTCCTAACGTCAGGTAAAGAGAAATAAGACCAAGGTCATTTCTACAAACATCAAGAAGTCACAGGCCTGGCTTAAAAGAACCATTTCAAGCCAAAGTCTCTGCGTTAATAAAGTTAACCATCTCCCATTGACTTGACTAAGAATAATGTACAGTTACCCAACAATTTCACAGAATCTTTCAAAATTCCTCGCTTTTCAAAAAGCTAAGCTTTTGCTTGTCTTGCAAACACATCTTGACACTAGGAGAACACTGGACATAAAAGAGGCTATATACATCACCAAATGGCTGTAGGATTTTCTATGTCCTAAACGCTATGAACCAAAGAAAATTCCATAAAGAGCCAAATGTCACTATTAAAATACCTCTCTTCTCACCCAAACACTACCAGGTCTAATAATGCCATGATATTTTAGTTATCAGAACAAAAGATTTCACCATTTTTGGAAAGCAGAAAAGAATCATATACTTTATAATTTTTTTAATTTAAATCTTCTGATTCTTCCAAGATAGTCTCTTTACAGGTAGTCTGTGTTTTATGTGCTCACTCATCAGTGAGCATGAAGGAAGCCTGCAAGTAAAAAATGGAAGCAGTTATTTAGTAAAAAGCATGGCACCATGTTATATCATTTGAGAATGTGGCCTATCATTGTGGGCTGCAGGAACTAAAATCTGTACCATTCAACAACTGTTAAAATTCTATTTTCAGAATTATAGCACAATGTGAAATGAGAAAAAGGAATACTACAGAAATGAAGCTATACATTTAGAACCTGAATTACACAGCAATTTCACACCCTGAAATGTGCAACATTTCACAATTAATACAAAATTAATGACCTTTAAGTTCTTCAGCACAATCTCAAGACTTAAGGGTGCAGATTATGAAGAGATTCCCGTGAGTCTGATATTTAGAAAATCTTACCTAATTGAGGGAAAGGACACAGTTTCAAGGTGATTCAATTAAGAACGGTTTACTTATACACACAAAAAAAAATTCATACACAATCATTCTGAAACAGGAAAGTAAGCCCAATAATTAACCAGTATAAATGAGATTTTCTAGGGGAAAAAAAAAAAAAGCAAATTCCTGTTATCTTCCTTTGTGTCACTTCTCTTCAACAGCCCAGGATTGCATTTTACTGCCTTTGCTGGCTTGTTTCTTACACTGCTTACTCTCCTTGCTTCCATGCATTAGCAAAAAAAACAAAAAGCAAAATGAAACAAAGCAGAACAAAAAAACAATTGACCGAACCAAAACAACGACAATGTTCTCTCACTAATGCGTTTCAATTTAGAATAGTCCCTCTGCAATGATGCTCACTTGAATTTTTTGTTCTCTGTAACAGAGATTGCAGCCAAAGGAGAACTTGGAGCATACCACCTGTTATGCCACTGGTCATTTTAAAAACACACGTTGCACCATGGTGAGGTAAGAACACCACCACGATGCATACAATGTAAACATTGGTCTCCAAAGCTCTGGACTGAGTCACTGCCCTTGCTATAGATTTTTTGCTCAATTTTCAGCAAGAGTTTCTTTGTGCTTCTTAGTTCTTTTTTTCTTTCATAATAAGGTGCTACTATTTCTTCCTTCTGTAATAGCGATGCTTCATAGTTCTACATACTAGAATCTGTGATGTCATTATTGTAGAAATGAGGCTCAAAAAAATACCTAAAATAGGATCCATCCTCACAGAGTTTTGCAGGGAGATGTGAGCTCACTGTGCCCACACTCGGAGATGACTGGCCACAAACCCACTCTGATCCAGTTTAGGTATTTATGTAAGTTTACACTTACGTAATCTACATGACTCCCAGTTTAGTGCAACCTCACATCTGCCTACAAAAAGCATGTTGACACACAAATACAATAGGTGGTGTTTCTGTAAACCACCTCTTCAAAAAAAGGAGTCACATAAGCATCACCTCTTCTGCCAAACACCACAGGGTGGTTCACAGGGCAGTTGTTCTCTGTCTCTCCCAAAAGGGTATCACTCAGTAGTGGCATGTGCCACTGGCAGCAGTGTATCATATAACTGACTATAAGAGTTCTGTATGCTCTTCTCTGTAAAGGCACCTGCATATGCAAAATCGCATTATGTCTTCAACAGGCAGCTCATGAAGGTTTCTCTGCTGTGCGTCTGTGTATCTATAAAGAATCCAGTCACTACAGGACCAGCACACAGAATACAAAATTAAGGTCTTTTGACTGTAACACTTCATAGCATAACATCAGGTTAAGATTAAAAAGGATTTTGATGAAAAAAAAAGTACTGCACAAGTCCAACAATTCGTTCAAATGTATTGCTACACCTGCCACTAAAATTACAGTTGAAAACACCAAAAACATCTAATTCACTGTGCAGATGAAAGAAATACCTAAGTATGTATTTATTCTTTCGTTTAAAAGAAAGGGGGCTAGCATTCCAGATCTGATAAGGTCTGTACTCATACTTTCAAGCAGATAAGAACCACAAGACATATACCACACTGCTTGGAAGGCTGAAGGAGAGGAGGAACTCCAGTTATAACCCACGGGTTAGAGATAGTAAAAGCCTCCTCACTCACACAGGATAAGCTTGTAAGCACTGCTGGCTGCCTGTTCCCACATCAAGGGACTCAGTTTTCCCAGCCAACCTTGCATTAGCCCACTGCCACTTACATGATGTAGCTGTGATACAAAAAACTCTTCTGAGCTACATGCAATTTTAAAAGCCACAGGATGGGTAATTCCTAATCAATACGACTGAATGAAATAAAACAGTTTTCAGAACAGGTATATTTCTGTAGCATTTACATATGCAGAACCACATGTTGAAGGCATAACAAGGCAAATGTGCCCGGAATGAAAACTTACAGCATTACAAGCCCCAAGAAGTACGAATGGTGTTCCAAATACCAGGAACCTCTCCAATATGTGGTACTGTTAGAAGGATGTATCAAATATAGAGAGAGTTTCCCAGTAAACACAAACTGGAAATGTGGAAAGTTACTTTCTACACCTAGAGAAGGAGCAGTGGGCAGAAGATATAGCTTGGAAATGGCATCCAGAGTCACTCTTCGGAGACTCACATGTGTCATACAACCTCTTTCATATTCAGACCAATGTTTAAAGTAATTTTACTGAAGAATTGGTTTACTTTATTTGAAAGACGGAATGTTCTTTCAGCTCAGTCATATGACCAAAAAGGACAGTATAAAAAGTATAAAAAAATATTCAAAATGTAATCTAGCACATAGTCACAACTCTTTAATGAGCTTCATAAGCTTTGGATTGGACTAAATTGAAATTCAGTTACACAACAGAATGGACTCACATTGATTTGTGATTCAAATCAACTATCTGTATTTACAGTTACATATTTATTTAGTTAGCTAGTTTTATTATATCATTTACATATATGTATATATACTCTACAGTTGCTGATCTCCTCTGAGAAAATAAACAATAATTTTAGAAAGAAAAACTATTAAAAACTACATAAATGTATTTTTCTTGCTAAGCAAAGCAATAAGAATTATGTAGAGTTGTGAACAGTTAAATAACATGCAAGGCTTTGTGTCATTGTACATCACTGCTTGAAGTCTGTAGCTGTTGCACACCAATCATACAAAAGGTTTAGGACACCTCTTCGTCAGGTTCTTTGACTTAAACACCTACTAAATGGAACTTGTGTTACATTTATCAGATGGAAACTCCTTGGCACAATTTTTAATAGTGAAATACCTATATATGCATAAGGAAGGCTTGGAATAGTAACAAGAAACCTCTTAAACAGGAAACTAAAGCCTTCAAGCGAAGGGATGTAAACTAGGGAGAAGGCTGTAGTGGTAATAGTGAAAGCCTAGTTTTACCATTATTTCCAAGAGCTACAAATAGCAAGACAGCTGAAATGTCTAGCTGATATTTTAGATTTCAATAATACTAGTTCCCAGGAATACATTACTATACTTAAAATTCTAACATAAATATACCATATAGCGCTTAGACTTGAAAACTGGAGATTTAATCTGCCACAACTGCGGTGCAATTACACAACGAAACCTTCAGAACTTAATGTAAGCAAGTTGCAAGAAGAATGTCCAGGAGCTAAGTCAGCTGTACACAAACTCACATTTTTTCCTGACAAATCTACTTTGCAGTACTACAATATAGTGTAAGAGTGCCATTTGCTCCCATTAAAACTAGTGTAAATCCAAACAAAATATTGGGGTTCTGTATTGCAGAGTACCATATCAAAGAAGCTCAGATTTTCAATGCTAGTTAAGTAGGACATAAAAATCAATTAGAAGGCCTTAAGAATGTCTGCCTTCAGGTCTGCTTCCCCAGATTCCCTGAGGGACAAAACCTCCTTACTACATGTCTCGGGGTTTTGGTTTTTTTCCTGAAACATAATAATTATAGCTTAAGCCCTTTTAAAAGTGGGGGTTTTTTTTTTAAAATAAGATCTTCCATACCTTTCTCTCTCAGCTCTGATATTTAAAATTAATTTCTCCTGATGCTATAAAAAGGGAAAAGGAGCTCCAGGTGGACCCAGCGTGTGGCACAGGGCGCTACCAGCGAGGATGTGGCTTTATATTCTGCCCAAAGGACCACTGTATCTGTGATTCTCTCTAGTAATCAATCCTGAAGACATTTAATTCTTCACTTGCTGTACCAGTAAATTACATGAAAAAAGCTGAACCACATTACCTCAATAGGCCCTCAAAATAAAATGCTCTTTTCAGTTTCTTCTAAAGCATGACTACTTCATTAGTTATAAAGCAAGCAAAAAAATGTGTTTAATTAAGGAAATAGTGTACCTGGGAAAAGAAATCTGCATCAAATAGTAAAGCTATCACTTTGATAAGAATTCAAGCCTTTGAGACTTAACCAGGTGAAGCCCTAGTTTCTTCTGATTTTCAGCTATGACATTTCCACCAAAATCTATTTTGTGATTTGAACAATACTTGTCCTTGTTGCCTGTTGTCTAAAGATTTTTATTTCCTATTTTTAATGCAATATTCACCTCTGCAAGATATTTTGAAATCAGAACCATGTTCACCATAGATAGAAATCCATGCAGGCAATACTGCCCGTCAAGTGAATGATACAACCCCTAATTCAAATATATGTTAAGCTCAGTCAAGGGTGCTAACAGTCAAGCATGTAAAAAAAGCTAAAGCACTACTTTCTATCATTCCATAAAGATCTGTTTGATGTTCATAGGCTGTTTTTTTGTACTGTGTATAGAGATCACATGCTATTAAACTGTTGATCTTGGAGTGAGAGGCACCCTGCTCTTCAGGACAGACTGTCCCAAGCTAGAAATGTAAAGGCAAGTTTGGGGTAAGGGTTCTGGTTTTCATGTGAGGAAAATGATTCCTAGGCTCTTTAGGCAGTCATATAAAACCGTATCTCCAGGCATTTACTACCATTGCACAACATCTATGAGCCTCAGGCTATCTGCACCTGACCTCAGCATGATACTGACAGGCAGCAATGAATAGCTGACAGCTAGAGGGGTGGCTACTAGGTGTTTTGCATATGATATTTCAAAAGTGTAAATGGAATACTGATCCTGTAAAAAAAAAAAAAACCTCAAAAATATCATACTGAAAAAGTTGGCAACACTCTGGATAGCAAACCCAAAAGTTTCACAAAATTAACACATCAGCCTGACATGTCTCATTACAGGATCTTATCACCAGTTTAACTAAACAAAAGAAAAAGAACGAGGAAAGAAAAATATACAGGGAATTACTTAAGTTTCATTAATAAGAAAGATCTTTAGAAAGTGCATCAAATATGTTTCTGTCTTGTGCTAAATGAAGCAGCTATCACTGTGGAATTTTAGGGTGTTGTTTTCTCTGTTTTCTTTTTAACGAACACCAGAATGAATATTACAGCAACATCCATCAGAAATCATTACAGTACAAGTTATAACTGCTCCCCAGCAATTATGAAGTATGTAGGTTGCTTTTTTTTTCGTAAAATTTACCAATTCCTCTACTTTGCTTCAGCTAAACATACTTTGCTTCTCTGAGCTAGAAATATCTCTTTTTCCTGGTGACTCTGCCCTCTTTTTCTGTCATATGCACCCTTCAGAATGCAGTGCAAAGTTAATTACTTGTGTTTAAGTAAGCTTCTACTAAGACTTTCTAGGAAATCAAGGAAAAAGGAAAGGTTTATCATCTTAGCCAATGCCGCTGTCAAGAACAAAAATCACATTAACGATAATTTAGCCCACTTAACAAAGTAATTCATCTTTATTCTACTCTTTCTTCATTTAATAAACTGTAAAATGTTAGCTATAGTTCCAAGTATATGTTTATAATTTCAATAATTTTATTGCTAACTATTTCTTGCTTCGAAATAACTTAATCATTCACTTTCTTTCCAACTAAGTGCATTAGGGCTATACTGCTACGTCCAAACCTCATTGTTCTCAGTGCTGTGGAAATTGCCATAAAGAGTCTTAAAAGTATACAGTTCTAATAGGACATTAAATTTGAAAGTATCAACAGACACACTACTTAGTGTGAATAAATATGATCCCTCAAAGAAATATATCAAACCCTGGGGACTCCTGATCTCAGAGGAAGTCATGGCTATTTTTGGAATGCAGGGTTAAATCCTGGCTGTACTTGATTCATTGCAGAACAACCATAATTCTAATGGATCTAGGATTTTGTTTTTTATTTTGTCACCCCAGTGAGGTAAGAAATCTCTTAGAAATTTTCAAAACTGTGCTGAATTATCAGTACCTGATAATTCACCAAAAATCAGAAGCTACTATTATTAACCACCACAAGAATATATTGTGCACTTATAAAATTTCATCTGGAAACATTATAAAATACCTTACAAGAAAATAAATATTTAAGAATACTACAGTTGAATGACATTTTCCTCTGTACAGAGTGCCAACATAAAGTTTCTGGAACTTTCAAACCTTAATTTCAGGATCTAAAAGGGAGATGAAACAACACACATTTCTAATATTGACACCATGTACTGGAGTAATTTCTGCAATTTAGCAGTACCTTAAAATAAAGTCACCACCTCAAAAATCAAGGAATAAGGTTCTACTCAGTGAGATGAGACACAGCAGAATACCAGCATAAGGTATGCAGACCTTTGCAAAAATCAGTAAAACTACTACTAAAGCATTTAAAAACTTACAAATATTAAACAAATACATTACTCTACCAAAGCAGATGAATTGTTTCTGCAAGTCTGCTGACTTTGATTTTAAGATGAACTAATCACAAGTCGCTTAAGTGCGTGTACAAAAATTAAGATATAATTATATAGAAGAATTTACAAAGTGGCTCAATGCCAACAAGAGTGTCTCCCATCAATCATATATGATACTCATCTTGATACTTCTCCCTACCTAGAAAAACAGCTGTCCTCTAGAGCAAGTCCCAACAATCTTTAAAATCTGGCTCCTGCTGACACAATAAGAGGGTCAAAAAACATCACCAGGTCCTGGTTTTGTTCACTGTGATATGGTAACATAAGAAACAGGATTCTATGATTTTATAAAACTCAGATTTCACAGTGCATGACAGTTGCACCAGTCCAGTTTTACAGAAGCCAAAGAACCTGATACAAGCAATGGCTACACTTGGCCTCATTCTCTCAACTATGCCTCAACCAAGATGTATTTCAACAAGCTGACCCAATAATCACACTACAGTCCGCAAAACTTTCAATTATTTCAATGACAATAACAACTAGAGTTTCAGACAAAAATAATATTATTCCTATGTAAAAAATGGGAGCAAATGCTAACATAATGAGGTTCTGTAACATCACTAGGATTTAGCAAATAGAGCATATAAAAAGAATTATAGACAAAACAATTCATTCAAATACACAAAGTCCTCTACACAGAAATTAATTCTAGGAATTGTAAGAAAAATAAAAGCCAAATTTTAACATTGCAGAAGCAAATCGATCAACATTTAAAACTTGTATGACCTTATTTTATTAAATCAAGCAACATTCTGGGAGTTATAAAATGCGCTGTGTGTCCTGCTACTTGTTTAGTTTCTCTACTCTCTAAATGTGGCCTGTCCAAATTCCTCCTAAAAGAACATACCACTCTTCAGCCACCTCAGACATGGAAATAAATATTATTATTATTATACACCTGAGCCCAAAATGTAGCTAACCTGTGAAAGCTGAGCATGCTGGGAAATTAGCAAGCTACTCAAGCAAAAGCAGCATCGTTCATAATACACTTTGGAAACAAAATTTGGCACGCTTTCTATTAGGTCTAAGCATTCTGAGTTTCAGATACTTCTTCAGAGAAGCTAAATTAGGTTTATCACGTAGATGCAAAGAAATACATGATTCATTCTTTGTTATGTCTGAAATTAATTTGCCTACTCTGATAAAAATATGCTATAGAGAGGTTGGTAATTAAGCCCTTGGAGTTTGCCATCCATTAAAACTTGGTGATCCCACCCAAAGCGCTTCATCATCAGAACCATCTGGTGTTCTTTCTGCACAATTACCAAAATACAGAACATATTTTGTCTTGGCACTTGCGTTTGGTAGACACTTTAGTCATTTTATAAGCAACAAGGCAGCATCTTGCCAAAGCATGGGCTCAAAAGGAAATTTCAATGTACTAGAATCTGACTTCTATCCTAGGAAGTCCTACCAGAACAGAAAGAAGGACCAACTTCACCTTCAGCTAAGATTCTCACTTTCAGATACAAGATTACATTAGGAAAAAATTTTTCACAGACAGGGTCATTGGGCACTGGAACAGGCTGCCCAGGGAGGTGGTTGATTCACCTTCCCTGGAGGTGTTTAAGGCACTGGTGGACGAGGCGCTGAGGGGCATGGTTTAGTGTTTGATAGGAATGGTTGGACTCGATGATCCAGTGGGTCTCTTCCAACCTGGTGATTCTATGATTCTATACATTTTACGAGTTTACCTGAATTCCTTGAGCACATTAAAACTGAATTGCCAGCTCTGAGAAATGAACAGTTTTGCAAAGCATACGAGCTAGTCATGAGGTCAGCGCATGGTTCTTTCTACAGTTGCACTTAAATGAAAGTGAGGAGAAGCTGGTGGATATAAACCAAGCAAGATATTTTGTCTGGCCCTATTCTTACTACCCACATGGGAACAGGACCCAACAGAAATATCCCAAGCCATCCCCATGCACAATAATATGCATTTCTATATGTTTTGGCCTTCATGACTGTGAATCAAAAAACAAGATCAGTCCTGAAATAACTGCAGTCTTCTTCTCTCAGAAACATAACTTCCTTGTTATATTATCCTAAAAATATGAATTACTTTTTTGCTTCAGGATAAATTCTGCCTTCAGATACAACCTAGAGTTCCCACAGAAGCCACTGGCATACGAGGAAAAGCAGAACTCTCACTTCAAGTTACTCATATCCTGTGTATTAACTTACTTTCATAGTGGTATAATGCACACAGTTTATGTTGCAATTTAAGAATAAAAAACTAATCATATGTAAAATTAGGCCATTCAAGAAATAACTGCCAAATAAGTTGGAATTAGAACTGTATATGAACCATTCCATGCTTGCACTTGCATCAGTGAACTGGAAAAGCTCGGTAAGCCAGAAAGGCTTAGGTATGGAAGCTGACACTTCAGAAGTATCCACAATCCCCTCTCTTTTAAATAATTAAAACAATCCTGCCATTAAGGAAGAGGAAGGAAGCAAAGAGGAAAAAGAAAGGAAAGAATATGGCAATAAATCCTTAACAGTGCGGCCCACAAGGATAATTTTTTTTTTAGGCTCTGGTCAAAAATTATTCCATTCTGTTTAATTCTAAATGCATCTGAAATTTCTCCTTGTGTAATCATTAATTATAATACCAAATTATATGAGAGAAGATAATGGCTTTTCTAAACCTCAGATTAAAAAAGCTGAAGTTTGTCCATAACAAAATATATTTATCCTATTCTAATATGGGTTTCTCAACTTCCAGTATAATTATTAGGAATCACTTCCATCACTGTCTGCAAAACATCTGTACTGAATAGGCTATTTTTCACTAAACACAATATAGATATTTTCCTGGAATTTAGAACTGCAAGTCAGACACATGATAAATTAATCTAGAACATCATCGGTTGATCAGGTTATAGCCAGCCATATTAGCCTTAGAAAAGTATTGTGTTGCTCATAGTCTGGCATAAGCAGTCTTTAGGTTATTCTTATATCTACTTGGCTGTCAGTTAGAATGAAATTTTCATCAGTTCTTTTTATAAACAGAGGATATAAAAACTGAGCTATGTCATTGTTGACAGACCAATTGCTTTCAGGGGTATTATTTTAATTAACAGACTAAAGAGCTTTAAATTATAAAATATGTTTTCACAGACACGTACACATATATTTACATTCACAACTAGCCAGCTACACACAAAATACTTCTGAATAGAGACCCATTCAAGAAAAATGAGAGCATAAATGTTTACCTTTCTTCAGCTTTTAAAATCCTGAGACAATCTACAAGCTCAGACCTTTTTCTTTCCCAAATTTTATTTTCTCCCCCAATTTATGAACAGAAATCCTGTCACACCAATAGATTTTTTGCCAAACTACTGCATTCAAAGCTGCCTTTAGACTTTTCTATACTATTTTTAATACAGAATAAACATGACAGGATGAACAAAACTCTGTTCCTGTAAAAAGGCAGTAGACAATGCAGGGTAGCAGAAACACAGAAAATCCTACATACACAAAATAATAAGATACCCAGGTCTTTCAAGGAAAAGAAAGGTGAAATAAGAATATACACCACTGTAGTAAACTGCAGCAGATATTTAGAAGTATGTAAAGTAAATCTACTCTTAAAGTTGACACTCAGTATGTAAGACTCAATCTTGAGATGGCCTTGATTTTCCTAAAGATGTTACTGAAACCTGGTTCTACAGAGCCTCAAGCTTACCCCTCAAAAAAAAGCACATGCAACTAATTTTTCATTGAAAATGTTGACATTTCACATCTTATGAGCTGCTGGAAATATACTGAAAAACCTCTTGAGCTTTCAAGCTTGGTAACAAGTACGAAGAACAATCAACCAACAGCAAATTAATTCAGGTATGCAATTTTAACATAGTTTTACAGAGGGGAAAAAATATAACCTATTATAAAGGGGAAAAAAATATAACTGACACTAAAGAAAACAGCTGGGATATGTAAAAAGTCTAAGAAATAGCAACAGTAGCGTATTTGGCCTGTTTCAGGTCCTTAGCAGTGGTTTTCACCTTCTAAAAACGGAATGAAAATTCATAAATTAAGGCCAACATAAAATATATTACATATAACTTTTCTCAGGTGCATATATATATATATATGGAATATGATATCTAAATAACTGTTTCTTTACAGAGGAGAGAGCATAGAGTATTTAACAAATCAGACAAACCAAAATCTTATTGAAAGATCCCATTCTTACTGGAAATCTGGACTAGCCAGATGCTGCAGCATAAATGGATTAGCTGCTTACGTACGCAACACACTCTGAGATGGTCCAGAGGAGTAACGGAGTTGGTAGAGCCACAGACGTGACTCTAGACGCCATCACTGCAGACCCTCAGCTTTAGTAGCTAGCAAAGCTGTATAACGGCTGCAAGGCCTGCAAGAGACCGTTGAGACATACCATAGCATATTCTCTGATCCTGTTATTTCCCTGAATGCCAGGGAAATTCATTTGCACAGTTCCTGGCAAGACTTCTCTTATTTGCAAAGCAAATCTGCACCAGTGTTGCTGCTGGGGAGAATGAGGATGTGTGAAGAATTTGACTCTCCATTCAATTAGACTTGCGCAAGCAACATACCTGAATGAACTACTCACCAAAACCAAACAGCTTAAAACAGTTAATAGCCTCAGCTGTATGCAAAAGTAGTTAAGAAGTATGCTCACATGCAGAAGATGCATCAGAACTCCAAGCTAATACTTTCAAAAGGTATGCTTGGTTTTGTCTAGTCTTACCTAAATCCGTACCACAAATGCTTTTTAACGTACAATTTCTGAAAGACATCTGAAATGCCCTTATTTAATACAGCACATTTTTGAGTACTCAAATAATCGGGAAAAGGTGCTTTCACAACAAAAGAATAGTAATATGTATGCAGGTGATGATTCAAACCAAAACACTGATCCTTACTCTTTCAGTGCCAACAATATGAAAGATTAAATTGCTGATAGCAATCAAATGCAGCAGTGCTTTATTTCCAGATCTGAAGTAGGTAAGATTTCTCCACCATAAAAACTGCAAGCAGAACACTTGTGACTTATGAAGGTCCTTCCTTTTCAAGCAAATTTAGAAAATGTAATCATCCTTCACAGGTGAGATATTCTGTTTATTCTACAGAGAATCATTTCAGTCTAAATTAAACTCTTCAAATGGTTTTGATGATAGCTGCAATAAGGACACAACAGGGAAAAGATCTGGGAAGAGAATAACTCGTGTTAGATGAATGGCTGACAGAAATATTTCTTGTACACAAAAATCACTGGTTTGGGTTTTTTTAACCAACTATCAGTAGCACTTTTTTTTAAAGCATAAAAACTAATACTGCTTATCTGTTCTAAATGAAAACTGCACTTTCCTTTTTAATTAACTTCAGTATGGGCTAAGTATTTCAAACATAAATAAAATATATGTCTTTTCATCTTTCAAAAAAACTTCCCTAATGGTACAAAGACCCCTTTCTAGACACCAGACTGTCAGAAAGCCCTGCCCATACACCATTTTTAAATGAGGTCTTTTGAGGTGTCTGGACCTTGAATAACTAAACACAAGGAAGAGTGAAAATAGTTTGTCTGTTAAAAATTTAAGACTTAAGTCCAATCACAGATTGCTTAGAATCTAAGAAATCTCAGAATCTAAATTAGATCTTGAAAATACAAGTAGTGACAAAGAAGCAATGAAAGAGGTTAAAAGCACAATATAATTCTCTGGCATTCTGTTTTTCCTGACCCTAACCTCAAACCTCACAGACAGAAAGAACATAACCAAATTGATGCCCATCACAAACTTGTGGAAAAGATTGTATCATACATTCCCCTCTTCCAAGTCGTCTCTAAATTCATACTCATTTAACAGTGTGATTAAGAACACTACTGCCAGCAGTCATGGAAAATTCTAATAAAAAGTTGCAGAACTACACCATTATGGAAAAAATAGGTGTGAGATCATACTACAGATTTTGGGTTTTCGCAGTATGACATGCCTGCTAGTTCACGACTTCAATTATCTCAATAGTAAATATATTTTTTTTAAGAGAAATCTCAAAAGAATAATCAGGAATACTGAAATCCAGGTGACTTAAAACAGCTTTGTGAGACACTCTATAATCTGTCTTTTCAACCCATAACTTGCTCATCCAGGCTAATACTCTTTATTTCCATGGAATACTCAGTGATCCTTTAAATACCGCTCAAGGTAAATCATAGTAAAGCTCTGTGACCATCATTCACCTTTCTTAACAACATTTGCTTTCCATACCAATGTACCCCTTGAAGGCTCTCTTATACACACCAAGCAGTTAACGAATGGGCTGAAGAAGACAGAGAAGATGAAGACAAGTTTATTTCACCTCTCTAGACGATGTTCCTATGGAGACTCACTACAAAAGACAGTGCAGATCCAGGCACTATTTAGCCTCCTCTGTAATGAGGACATCTTACTGAAACCCAAATATCCTTGCTAGGATAGTTGAAACAGGCACACTGACAAAGATCAGATCCAGACATAAAGGGTTTCTCCATGGCAATGCTCAGTCTACTGCTGATCCCAAGAACTTCGCCAGATTTATGGACAAGTTTTGAGGTTTACTGTATGGTACAGACCCTGTCCTCTTCATTACAGTACAATAATGGGGAACACATGGTATGAGGCAGCTGGCAGACATCAGAAGAGATGAACTGCAGCTTATGATTAGTCCCTTAAGGCAAGAGAAGGAACTGAGGATAAAGACCTGGGAAGTTGTTCTTGACAGTGAGTCAGTTTGTAGTATGGAACTTCTGGAAGACAAGGGGTCCTACCCAGAGGTCACAGGTCCAAAGTCACCATTGAACATAATTAGGCAATAAGCAGCTTATTACGTGCCTGATTGAGTACCTCATGATTAAGGGCTCGTTCCAAAGCCTGTTTAAGTCAATAGGAATATTCCTATTGACTTCAAAGGGGCTTTTGATCAAGCCCTGCCTACTTAGCAGGATACCTCTCTCCTCATGTCATAACTTAGCAGTTGCTATCAGGAGGGACTCAAACTGACAGTCTCATGGCTTAACCACAAAAGTGCTGGTGAGAGGACATTTTCATTTAAGGGCATTTGACCCTGTTCTGTAACTCCAGCCAACTTCTGATCTTCAGTACCTGGGACACCTACTCAGTCAGAAGAGAAAAACAAATTCGTCAACGTAACTTGACGAAAAGGATAGCACTGAGAGACGTCTCATGTTATCTGGGTCTAATCTTTGTCAACGCATCTACAAGACCATAGACTACTGGCATAAAATACAGAATGTACACATACATTTTTCAATCCAAATAAAAGAAATGGAGGAATGATAAAGTTTGCTCTAATACACATAACATTATTTACATACTTCCCCGACCATTAGGCAGTATCGCATAATAATCATTTATAAGCCTACATTTTTCTGCATACATGTTAATTTTGAAAACGCATACTGTGTGGCCACACTGTAACTTGTCACTGACAGACATTGTGGAAATCCCCCTTATTTCATGGATCATTGATCCAATGTGTAAATCCTTCTTAGCTTGCAAGCCATTGACCAGATAAACCAAAAGGGCTCCAAAGGGAAAGAGCCCTTCCGGTCTATCGAGCAAATTGAGCAGTAGCACATGTACTTCAAATCCACATGTTAAAACGTCTTTGAAAGTAAGGTCCTGATCCTGCAAATCCTTGCACCCATAACCCAGAAGTCATCCCAATACAAGTCTAATACATTCATTACGCAATCCTAGAAGAACAAAATTGTATTATTCATGTTAAATATTTGTTTAGGGAATCAAGAACTAAATACAACTAGAAGAATAATGTATAGAAATAATTCAGCCTTTTAACATTCTTCACTCAAAATGAATAAATGCTATGTACTACATGAAACAGGAAAAAATGTATTTTTTAAAATTAATAAGTGGGAAAACTTGCATCTATATATACTGCCTTTTTATTTGTCTGGACTTTCTCACCAGCTTTGGTACTATTAAAAGTCACAGATTTTAAGCCAATTCTGCAAATTTACAGCTATGATTCAGCAACTGAACGTCTTTGAAGATGTATCTACTAGTAATAGAGACAATGCTAATATGATAATATTTTGCCTATTAAGCATTTTGTTAGATAACCTAGATTTTCCTTAATTTCAGATCTAAGGTAAACATGAATTCAAGCTATAGAAACACAAATGCTATTTTCTGTGGTGCTGGCACACTGTTATTTTCCAGATCACCCTAACATGAGGTAACTATTATCGATTGTGAAAGCACGACAGGTGGGTCACATGAAAGGTCACATTAGTTTTGTTCACAGGGCCAAACAGAAGGTTTTCATTATCCTTAATAAAAACAGAAGCAAGTAATAAAATATATCATTGCAATAACATATCTTTCCATTCATATGCAATAACCTCATACATTAGATCCTACCATTTCAAAATACTGCTGTTGGCTGCAGCAGCACAATTATTTTTGCTGCTGCTACTTATAAAAGTAATATTATAAATCATAGTTTGACTCGCAAATTTCCACGCTGTTCTTTTGAACTGCTTTTGGAAATATTTTTCTGGACAAACCTCCTCAAAATATGAGCTCACTTAGAAATACTAAGTACTTAAAATGGTCAATAAAGCAGCAAAGTTTTTTAGTAATTCATGTCACTAGTGTAATAGCAAATCATGGTATCTAGAAGTAGTTAGGCACCTTGTTCAAATCCTGATGGTAAATTAAAGTAGGGTTGTACCTCACACATGAAGTTAAGAAAGTCAAATATATTAGATCTATTCCCAACAGTCCTCAGGACAACTGCCTGACTAGCTCTATTCTGTTTGCAAGGCACATGTATGTACACACATACACACTCCAACAGTCTCGTTGATACACCAGCATAGACAACAAAGGTCCATAGTTTAAAGCAAATAGGAGATATTCTTGCATCTACTGAAAGGATATTTATTTTTGTCACTTAGATTTCTCATATATATGACATCCATCTTAAATATATTTCAATACAGATTAAAGGAGGTTTGTATTTAAAAGAATATCAGTCAGTCCCTTTTAATATCTGCTTCAGAGAAAATGGTTAATATTTTCTGTTTCTTTCCAGGCAAATACATTTTTTACTTAAATTTTACCTTTATTTTTTTCTAACTGATGCCTAAATATTTCTAAGCTGAATGAAAATCAGTAAGTTGTCTGTTCTCCCAGCTTTTTCTAACTACACTATTCGCCAATGCTTTCTTTTGCTACTGTGCATCCTACCCAGATATTACATAGAATTGAAATCAAAAAGTATAAAATAAAATGTCGTTTGCCTAAAACATTATTTCCCAAAACAACACGGGTTATACGCATCAGCAGTAACAGTCTGGCACCTTCCCGTTGATATTATAGCAACAAAGAAGAGGGCTGCTCTTGAAAGGAGTAACTTGTTATCAGAAAGGAACATGTGTTATTGGAAATGGTGAATGTATGGAACAATGTACAGATATCTGCAAATGCAAAATACCCCCGCTAGAATGACTTTGGAGGTTGGTTTTAAAAAAAAAAACACAAAAACCAAGCTGCTTATCAGTCTGTCACCTAACTGTGCAAAGCTCATCTTGGGGCATGTTGTGTCTGCAGAGTGACTGGCATTCCGGCAGCCAGTGCAGAGTCTTATTCCCCAGAGCCCCCCACTCCTACAAGTTTTAGGACAATGCATTTCTTTTCAGAGCCACACCTGCTGCCACTTCTGACAGGCTGCTTTGTCATGTGCTTCCTTAAGAGGTTTAAAAATCTTTCTCACAATTTGAAAATACTAAGCTGCAACTTCACACTTTTTCACATTTTACTCCTCTCCCTCTCCATCTCCCTCTCCCTCCCCCTCCCCCACAGTTTGATGTGCTAATATTAAATATCCTAGAACATAAATCACTAAGAACATTCCCATGTTGCGTGAGGCAAGTGTGCAGAGGGCTTCCAGTATTTTAGGTCAAGAAAAAAGTCCCTTTGGTTACAATATATCTGATATAGACATGCACTGTGTGGTATTCTCCAGTTTACAGGCTATGCCAAAATCTTTATCTATGAAGTGCTAAAGAAGACGCAGTGGCAGGTAAATAATTTAGACATGGGAAAAAATGCATCTTAAAAGCATAGTTTGACCAAACAAAGTGTTTTATTCTCTTTCTGTGTAAGCTAAAAATTCCAAGGAGGAGTTGGAATTATTCCAATCCATTTAGATAACCAAATTTGTATTTCACTTTTTTGCTTGTATTTCTGTGTGTACTGTACTGAAAGCAGATTTCAAAAGAAAATAGAATTCAAAAAACTGTCCTTTTTTTTCCTGTGATCTTAAGAATAAATTAGTACTCTTTTGACAAATTATCTAAAACTACAGTAATAAAGTGGTAAAAAGGTTTTTCACCTCTCATATCACAAGGAAGCATAAAGCTAAATGAACCTTATGTAAAACATGGTATGTAGCTGACCTTTTGTAAAGAAAGCCTAATGTAAAAAATAAAAACATTGGAGGAAAATTTTCTATGTCAATAACATGATTTATATGATTTACAAAAGGTCAGTCATTTCTAGACAATCTTTGGAAAGATTTACAGTATTTACAATTCAGCTATTTCTACATCTTTCACAGTATTGGACACTAAATGGAATATTTAGTTTCTTCAGTGCTCATATCAAAGCATTATCTATGTTACAGTTAATATGGGGGACCTATTTAGAAATGGCTTATAATCAGGTATGGTCCCATCTGCACTATAGATTATTCCGCTGAGAATCCATGGTAATCATGGTTATAAGAGTAGGGTGAAATATAGACAATGCTACGGTAAGATTGGCACCTATAGTACCTGGTTCTAAAACATAACTGGTGAAGCAACTGAAACAGAAGCACCTAATGCAAGACTCATAAATTCCTACCATAGCCATCAAGTCAATGGTGGCCCGATTTTGAGAGGGATTTGTCAAATGTACCTTCCTCCCCAGTTTGAAGGGCAGGCACCTTTCAGAATTTGATCACATCCACTTTGAAGCCTCAGCATGAATCAGAACTCTAGCTTTAGGTTTTCTAACTCTCAAAACATCGTCCCTGTGTCTGTGGGATCATTTCAGAAAGACTTCCCTAATCAGCAGCAGCACACTATTTCCCTGTCCCGCTCACCCCAAGACCTTCCCTGATCAATAATTCTCATGGCAGACTCTTTTCTGCCACCCATCCCAACCTCCCCTATTTGTACACAGGAGTCTGCACACCCCTGTACTTAACATGTTTCTGATCTAACGCCAGTTGTTTTTTCTGGCTCAGCTTTAAAACAAGCTGTTGTCTAACAACAAACCTAGCGTTTCCTTCAGTATCACACACATGCATGTGCCCACTCATGCACACAATTTAATATATATGTACCACACACTCCTTTCTAGAGAGAAAGGCCAACTCCCTCCAAAAATATATGAAAACAGATGACAAACACCTGTTGCATTCAGTCCTTCTGTAGTATTTAAGATACAGACGGAAGTGCTTCTGTATTGTTCTTATTTGTATGTTCTACTTCACACTGAGAGCTGCAGGCATGAATGGCCAGTTTCATAAATAAACATTATTTTTCATCTAACAAAGGAACTGTGAGTTTGGACTAACATTTCAAAAAGGTCATGAAAATCTGGAAGAAAGCCAACGTATTCTGCATTCAAAACTGAAAAGCCATCTCATAAATGTATCCTGCTCCCTCTTACTTAAGTCTTGTTCTTAGTTCTCAGTTACATTTCTTCAACAACAGTGGACGTATGCGCTAACATGAGTTTGTCTGCCTGGAAGAGCCATCTGTAAACAGTGAGGCTTAGCCTTTGGATTCTACTTGTATGATTGATTTGTAGTATCTATAACCTTTACAGCATTCATTTATTAATTAATTCCACTAATTCAGGTAGCATACCCACTGACTTGAGGAAATTTCAGGCTTTGGTCAATATAAGAAATTATATTACATCCTGTAGATGATGAAAAAAAGGAAGGAAAAACCTTTGTACCTACCAAATTGAGCTGTTGTGATCTCGAATCAGTTGTTCTGCACGTACGGATATAATGACAGGAAAAAAAGTAATTATAATTAGGTGTCTATTTTGATTTTTCTCTTCATAGTATCCGTACTGAATGTCATTTGATTTTAACAAACTATAAAGTCATTTCAGGCAGGCACTGTATATCCTTGCAGTTACCGGTCTACTTGGAGTCTCTAATTTATGTCAACAAAATTTTTATATGCAAGGATTTAAACATTTGTAAGGCTTAAAAAAGAGCACTTAAACAGTATGCTGATAATCCAGAAAGGCAAAACAAAAAAAATCACTGATCTGAGCAATGCATTAATAACTGCTTTTGAGAGACGAAAATAGAGAAAAATCTTTCAAAAGAAAGAAAAAAATATCAATGAGGCTCAACTTAATTAACAATCTGACTTTGGAATTGGAGACACACTACAGTTGAGTCATGAGCCAAAAAAAAAGTCTTATTTTACTTTAATGGGACTCCATAATGCCCCTGAGGGCCTGCAGCATCTAAGAAGGACATTTATAAGGACTGAGTTCTTCATTTTCAATAGATGTCTTCATTGACATTAAATTTCTAATACTAAGATGCCTAGCTCGCTAATCTCACTTGCCTGGAAATTTTCACTAATATCAACTTCATTGGCAGCAACAAAGCTACTCTCACACTCTATTACCACAAAATTGATAAATTCTTATCTTATTCCATATCACTTTGGATATCCACTGTAAATGCCTAAATTAGGAGCTAGGGCTTTCTATACAGTTACTGACATTCCTAAACTCATAGAACATGAATGAGAGACCTTCTGTCTCTACTCGATGCACAGAAAAGCCTGAAGATAGATAAAACTGTGCACACTATACAGAGAATATTTTCATTCGTAAGACAATTAAGCATATCCAGGAAAAACAGGATCTCAGGTTAAATAAGGGGAATATTTCTATAAAAAGAAAATCCAGAACACATACACAGAGTTCAGAATATGTCTAAGGATTACACTTTGAGATAAGTTAGTCTTGGAAGTTTCAGTAAGTTTTAAACATAGATTCCCAACATAGGATGTTCAATTTATTACTTAAGATTCACCACTGGAGCATTAAGTTAGGTAAAAGAAATTAATTCAATGCTAATGAAACAGATCATGATAATGAATCTATCAACTGAAGGAACGTTTTCCGAGAGATAGCAGTAAAAGTGCAAATATTCCATGGAGCATTTTAAAATACAAAGATGATTTTTAAAAAAAGATATTTTGCAATTGCAATGATAATGAAGAAACATTTATATTAGAAGTCATAGAATATTTTAATCACTTCCATTTGTTACAACAGCACAAATGAAAAAAAGTTTCTTTAACAATAGTATTGCAATAGTATCCAATAGTAATAAAGTGGTATTCCATCTTAATTACTTTCAATTTTGTATGCATATAGAATACTGTCATTTGTAATCCATCCAGACTTCCTACTAGCTACAACAAGAAGTTAACCTAAAAAACATTCCAATCTAGTAGCTCCAAAGTCGGTATTGGAGCACCTTCAGTTGTCCAAACCACATTCAACACTTCTGTATCTCTGAATTTTTCACAAGACCACAAAACTCTACCAGAGTAACCTGGATTTTCTGTAATTAATCCTTCCTTACATAGATCTGAAAATTTAAATTCAGATGACAGCATTACCTTCATATCTAGGCCAATCGTCAATGCCATCGTGTTTTAAGTAGACACCATTCATCTAAAACTGTTTCAGAAACAGCTTTAGCAGTTCTTCGTAGAAAAAATGTTAATATGGCAAGATGGAAACATATTTCCCATTTTTCTGGTTTGTTTGCTTGTTAAAGAATTTGCTTCTGTACCCTATCGTAATCCATCCTTAAAATACATAATGCCAGATGGTTTCCTAATCCATGAGAGACCTCCAGGACAGTAACACTGTATCTTAAGAGTGCTTAAGTTGCATTTATTGAAAAGTAAAATATTTCCAGCCTACTTTTGCTTCTTGCCCCACCTTCATCACAAGTCTGATATCACCTTCATTTGGTTTTCCAGACCAAGTGAATCACTTATTAAATGCTATGCTTCATTTTCATTTACAGGCAGTTTCCAAGAGGCACTGGCATCAAATGAGCTGTGAAACTACACTGAATACTTAGACTCAAAATCTTAGCAATTGTCTTTTGACCTTACAACAAGTAAGGTTCTACCTTATGTTTCCTGAATGACCAAATCTTTTTAGGTTAGAAATACTGAGCAAAAAATTACAATCATCCTTTTTAAGTTTGTATCCTATAATGCTCTCTTTACCAAATACCGATTATCTGACCAATGCATTTCCTTCTCCATTTGTCTGGCCTAATTTAACAAAGAAAACAAAGCTGGCATACTATGATTTTTCTCTCTCCGTGATCGGATGCTGTCTGTCCCAGTCCAAGAGGAAAAACAGCTAGACTAACCCTAACCTACTTTTCTCTACTACTTTTGTACATGGGCACCAATTAAAGTACTGAATCCACGAGTTAAATAGGAGGTCTCTCATTCAACATTAATGACAACCCCCTACCACACGTTGCCTAAAAGTTAAAATGAATCTGTTTAAAAAAAAATTAGTTTTTAGCACTAGCAAGCATGTTAATTGTAGTAAAATGAACAATACTGAAATTGTTTGAAGATGGAATTAAATTTAATGAAATTCACAAACAAACCCCTTTTAGAAAGTAACAACAGTTTTTTGAACATTAAAGGGAAGCTCATTATATCAAGACAGCTCCAATGTAAAAGGCAACCCGACTTCAATCACTGCATATCTGCATGTTAATGAACTTGCTGTGTGCAGCAGGGACTAAACAGAGTAAGTAATGGGAAGACTGTCTTAAAGCATACAGTACGCTTAAAAAAAAACCACGCCACCTTTAATCAATGAAACACCTTTTCATTCGTACCTTAATAGCAACTGAAATGATTTCAAACGTAACACAAAGGGAAGATGATACTTAGTAAAGGTTTCTTTAAGACATAACATTTCTTGCACATTCTTTCAGCATTCACATGCTGTCAGCATCACTGTGGCAAAGACTTTCAAGTTTCAGCAGACAGATACCGCCTAGTACAAAGTCTTTGTCATAATAATTTCATTGCAGCCCCCTGATCAAACATCTAGACAAATCTGAGACTGAAAAGTGAGAGCTAACCAGTGACCTTTGATTAGAACCACAAGCACCAGTTTTAATAAAATGCCTCATTCATTGCCTTCCACTGCCAACAAGGAAGGTGTGTTTGAGCCTGAAAAATGTAGTCAATATACCATTTACACCCATATAATGATTCCTATTATTCACAGTTAGAATTTGTGACTGCAGCAAGTGAAACATAGACATCTTAAAATAGCTAAATGAAAACACACTGACAACATTCTACCTTTAAAATATATTCAGGAGTCTGCCTCTGCCTTTCTGTTGCCTGCTGTTGGCTTTCATGTCTTGCTGATCGTATTGTAATAGGATTGGCTTTTTTCCCCCTACAAACCTTCATTTACACAATGTTTGGTTTGTTACTGTTTTTCAAAAATCTATGACTGTTGGCAAAGTCCAGTTTTAAGGGGCCTTTAACTCTGTACTTCTCTTAAGTAACAGTGCCCCATTCAAATATACATTTATAAAGCTGCCTTTTTGTATGTTCTACATGAATATTTATGTATTACATTTTGAAAATTCAACTCATTTCTGGAGCTGAATATCCTATCCAACTTTGAGGGAAGGTTGTAGAAAACTTGAGCAGTTGTTCAACACACATTTTTGCTTAAGAATATCCAAGTTGCTCATCTCTCACATAGAGGTTCAAGGAAATACAATTAAAATCCCTTTCACATATTTGTGCTTTAGCATATCAGGCAACAGGACAGAAAGGGGGTCTTATCACATTTATTTCCCACTTGAAAAGCAAAAGTCTTAAGCAGGGTAATAAATATTCAAATGACTTTGCACCACTGAGCTACCATATCAAGCTAATGATCTGTAGTCTGGAGCTCTATAAAAAGAAAGCTTACTGCCTGCCGTCACCTAGAGGTGTTGCTGTAAACACTGTGGGGGAATATTCTCCTCTCAGTGTGTGCGCGCGTAACTACATTTAATGTTGTTTTCAAGACAGCATATATTGCTGAGTCGTAAAACAGAAAGATAGGATGAAACGAATGTAGAAAAATGCAAGGCCAAAATGAATTAAAAGAAAGTTTCTGGAGATCTAACTTAAACTTCTTTCTTCACTGCGCTATGTGGGTTTGCACTTCAGGTCTTGCTTGTGTAGCTACAAATAAGAGAGTTATAGATGTTCAGTTGTACATATGGTGGGAGCTCTTGGCTAGTTAAGTAAGAGCAAGATGGGTGAACTCCAGAGCCTGCTGTAATCTTGAGTTCGCTGTAACAGAACTACTTATGTTATAATGTGGTGTGGCCCACTGCACAAGACAGCAGTCCCCTTCAGGCAGGAAGAAAATGGGAATAAATGATGGAACAGTCTGCATCCTCACTAGAGCATGGATCAAGTAGGCATATGCTCCATCAAAAGCCATGGAGAAAAGGCAGCTCCAAAAATATAAAGAACTATTTCTAACTGCATCTGTAATGGTAAAAAAAAAAAAAAAGTCTTTATTACAAAATATTGCATAAGAAAGAGAAATGGTCTGCAATTCAAGCATAGGCCTGGAAATGAGCCATATCTTCCAAGTCTGAATTCTGGCTAGGACCCAAACCATCTTGAAACCTTCCTGCTTCAGTTTCCCAACTGGAAAAGTGAGAATAAACATACTTGCCTACAGTATTTCTCCCTCAAGAGAGCAGGATTAATTAAAAACAGTGTACTAGAATCATGTCTATTTAGAAGCTCAAATGTCGCTTATCATCTTTAAAAGAAACATAAAAACAAATAGCAGCTAAGCATGTTCTGTCTTACACTCACTTTCTAACCTGCAAGACAGTTTAGACATGGTTAGGTTAGAGAAAAAGAGCAACTGAAAGAAAAAAGCAACTGTGTATGGAAAAGGCATATAGAACCAAAAGTAAAGCTCCTTCAAGGCCTACCTGTATTTTCTTTTGAGTCTTACTCTTACAAAAGCACTAGCCTTCCTCTAAACCTGGAGGAATATGCCTGTCATCCAAAATCCTCAGGTACCTCTCACCAAAGCCAGCAGGACTCTAAATGGCAAGGAACCTGGAACTAGACAGCAAAGGATGGTATAAAAATTTGTCTCTCTCTCAAGACAGTAACATAAGCTAGGCATTTTTTAACTCTACTTTTCTTTCTTATAGATTGCTTAGCAATTCATGCTGGCCCAAAGATGCCTGATGGTGCCTTCTTGCCTAATATATGGAGCAAGCAGTGCCTTGCTGGTTCTTTGGGCTTTTAAATTAGCTGGAAGAGGGAACATTCTGTTCAGTTGTAAAAATAAAATATTATCAGACACCAACTTTTGACCTATTGTGACTCAATCAGGGCTGAACTACTCAAGTCTCCTCAGCAGCCATTGATATCCTAAGACCTGAATCAGCCACAGTGGCTCTCAAATCAAGACATGGCTAAAGACTCCGTTCAGCCTCAGTTATGGAAGAAGGTGTACACAGGCTTTTGTAACCTACTTCCAGGATCTGCCTACAGTATCTCCAGTGTCTCTAGCATCTCCAAAGAAAGGGAACCCTAAAGTGGCAATTCTCAGATGTGTTTTAAGTACTGTGGAGTCTAAGAAAAGCCAAGAAAATCTAGAGCTACCTATCTGAAGCTTCCAAGGGATACATGTACACATCACACCTTTAAAGACTTGGTACTTCCCATTTTCATTCTGCAACAGAAAAAGCTAGTGACAGACTAACCTGTCAGATGGTCAGATTTCCTAGTTTTCGTTATATGGGGGGGGTGTGCAATAATGGATTTTAAGCATATTTTAGATTTAGAATTGTCATTGTTTCCTCTAGCTAATAAAAAAAATTGCATAACGTACATTTATGTGCAAGCCTTTTTTCAGCTTTTCATTTGCAGAAAATTAAATATAATTGCTGCTATAATACAATATAATACTACTGTTTGTTCTTTCCTGGAACTACCTGTTCTTTGCAGGAACACTGCCACCAAAACGGAGCAAACCAGACTGTTAAGCATTAGCCCTAAGTTAAGTGGTAACATGATCTATTTAGTAGCACACTTATCAAGTCACTTCTACTGCTCTTTATTTAAATAGAAATTGAAATATTAGCTGTTCAACAAACTCCAGGCATTCTATGCAGGAAATTGAGAGGACTCTAGATGTTCCTATAATGAGAGAACTTTTGACAAGTCCTCCCTAAACAGTTAGTTATTCTGAAATACAGTAACATCTCTAATAGTCGAGAAAAAAAAACATAACAAAGCTGCAAAAAGAAAAATGTAGCCAGGATAGACACAGTGCAGACAAACTGGTAAGCATCATTACTTGAATGTAACAAAGTCATTAGGGCCTGTGATTACAGACTAAATGAAAGGATACTCTGTACAAAATAATAAAATAGTCAAACAATTTCCTGATGGCACACACTGTTTGCTAAAAATTTGTTTATAAATGGTTTTACATTAAACCTTTTAAATGGTGGGGGAAAAAAGGAATAGAAATCTACCTGCAATCTCACCCTTCTCACACTCTCGAGGGCAACAGAATTACTAATCAACAAATACTTTAGATACAGTAACCAAGCAGATTTTTCCATGTATCTTTGTAATCACTTAAAAAATTCTCTGCAAGACCAGGCTTTACTACTGGCATTTGTCTTTCTTCATATATATTTTAAATGATGTGATTTGAGATTATAGAGCTAACAGATAATTTTGTATTCCACTGTTTCCACCTGTCAGTGAGTGTTTCCTGAGGGTAGTGCCACTGTTCCCAGGGCTTCACAGTATAAAGGGTTGAGTTTTCATTCTAAGCTAGCTGCCTCTGAATGTTCAACCACAAAGGTTTTGATTTGCTGATAGGTGTGTTGCAATGCAGGAAAACCAATGGAGGAGTCAAGCAATGTTATCTAAATAAGCTAAAATCAATATGCCAAATCAAAGCTACCACATAGCTAGTTTTGGTCAATTAGTATGGCATAAATAGCATGTTCTACTGCAACACAGACTTCAGAATTGGCTCTGTAAGCTTTCAGTGAACAGAACAGCCCAAAAATAACAGAATTGCCTGTTTACCTGAGCAAAGACCTTGAATCATACCTCCTTTTGCTGGATACATTAAAAATTTAAAAATCCCACTAAGAAAGAAAGAGCTAGGTTCTTTCTGTAATTTTTCTTGTGCCAGGCATAAGTATTAAATATAAAGCCCAAATTATACTGGTGTCTTGTTTATGACTAAACAGTATTGTTCAACTTTTTTTTTTTTTTACTGGAAACTTATTACTCTATTGAACACATTTTCATTTTTAATAGATGATTCACTTGCTTGATACTAAATGGAACAAATGTCTTAGTAACATAATCAAAAATATGCAGACATGTGTTTCCAAAATTAATTTTGATATTTCCTGTCACTGAACTTGCCTCATCAGAGCATAATAGTAATTTATACTTCAGCTATGCTGATTTCATCACATAAGAACTTACAGGAACATTTGAAGTTGGGCATATTCAAGAATTTTTTTGTGTTGTTCTGAACAGCTACACAGTCAGTTAGTTTCAAATTCCTATTATCTGTCCTTTAAATCAGACAGAAACTAGATTCAGAAACTCTGAAGAACAATAGCTGAAATTGCAATGTATACACAGTTACAGTTTCTTTCTTACAAAAAGATGCAAGTCTCAGAAATCACAATTATACTTTTGCTTGCCATTTAAATTGCTTTCTTACTATTTAAAACATATATCTTGATCTTTTTAAGTAATTAGGCAATCAGTAAAAAAATAATTTGGGCTATTACAATTATTGTTCAAGGCTTAATTCATATACGCACCACAGGGGCTATACTGAATGTTTATTTTATAAAAGTCCTCTTCCTTTCACACACCATTTTTTCAGCAAATAAGCAGTTACACAAAAATGTTAACAAACAGCAGTATATTTGGAACTACTGAAGAAATTAACAGCAATAAAAATTGCTTTGGACAAGAAAGGACAAATAGGCCAAACCAAATAATTATTCTTGCAGCTTTCTTTAACCACTAACTCCATTTTATATGCAGTTTCCGATTTCTCATATTAAATCTGATCATATATATTTAATTCCATTCTTAAAAATTTCAGTAGACAACTTCAGTGCTAACCTACAACTGCCCTGTCAGAAAATCTTTGATGTCACAGCATAATAGCTCCTGAAAGAACAGCACTAATACTTAATGTAACATGAAACCAGGGCCCTGCAGTGGGGCTGTCTGCTGTCAGGAACAAACAGTTTCACTGCTGTTCCCCAGAAGTGACAAGATTGAGAACTAACAGGGCAGCACCTCCTCAGTGCTACAAGAGACCTGTGCACCAGAGTCACAGTCACCGGCAAATCCAATTTCATCATTTGAAATATATCAGCATGAGTAAAAAAAAAAAAATAATTAACGAAAATGCCCAGCATTGCATAGTTCAGCTGAGATGTGCTCTTCTCCTGTTGTAAATTCAGCTCTTCTGATGTGCGGATAAATTAGTCCCATGCCGCAAATGACAAAACAGGAATCTGCCTTTATGTGGTATTTCTTTAAATTTCATGCTTGTAAATAAAGATATTTGTGTTGCCTGATGCAATTCTGAACTCTTTTCCAGAATTTACTATTTTGTTTGCTATGACTTTTGGGTCTTCTCTGTTTTGAGTTGAAATTTCAAGATTAAAAGGATTGCTAGATGGCCTTCAGCAGAAAACATACGATACCTTTCGCTACTGCTAACACAGATCATTACAGACCTGCCTGTGAACTCATTATCAGATTTTAACTAATGAAAACCATCGCATCTGACAAAAAGCATTGGAAAGATTGTATTCTAAAATCTTTCATAGGCTCTGCACTGAATCTTAGCCAGTGTTACTTGCTCAGTGTCCCTTTCAACGGAACTAAAGGCTCTCACAATAGGTATAAGATACAGAATTACACCCCATACGTCTCCACTTTGCATTCCATATTTTTACCTCTTTCAAAACACTTTTAAGATTTGTATGTAACTTTGCTTTAGGTCAAAATATATTATTATACATGAGAGTACCAAGCTCCCAGGAAATCATCTCCATTGCTGGATTTATTTTGTCTCTTGGAAAGCTGACTAGTCTATTTTATAAACTAGTAATAGCTGTATTTTTTAAAGTTTATAAAACCTGGCCTCTGGCTAACTTATAAACATAGGATATATTATCCTTTTGTTTGTAAAGCTTAATCCCACAACTGTCAGACTGAATAAACCTTTAGAATAATAGTAGAAATACCAAAAAAAATCACCATTAGCAGAAAACTGAACTCAGATTAAGATAAAACTGTCAGTGGCATAATTTTCAATATATTTGGCAGTACACGTAGAACTGGGAACATTCTTACCATTCAGATTTCTCAAAAGCACTCCAGCTCTCTAATTTGAAAATTCAGTAAGTGATAACTGTGTTTTAAAAGTATCTATGCTTCACCATCCTCCTTCAATGAACCTCTGGTAGCTGGCAAAAAAATAATTTGTAGTGTTTTAATCGTGTAGGACCTCATTGACACTGAATTGGAAATGAAAGTCTTCTCACAGATTCAGAGCACATGTCCATACAGCAGCATTGAAAACTCCCTGCTTGTGTATTCGCAACTCTTTGATTTTTTTCCCAGAACATACTTAAATATGATACCCATCGTACAAACACTGAGTTAAAGACCTTCTTTACATCTCATAGTCCAAGTAGATTACACAAGAGGAAAGAAGGCTACTGTGAGTAAAGTAACATGTTTGTAATCACAGTTCGTGGCAGCGTCAAAACAGTAGATAATGCCAAGTCTTCCTACCTCCCCATTCAGAGCCCTAAATACTGGTGCCCACTGATGCCTGAGCTACATGAGAAGCACATATTGTTCCTCTTCATATGAATGTGACTAGAATCGTTTAAGAAGCCACTGCTCTTTCTGCCAGAACTTACTGTCCTCCACTTAGACGTTACATGGTTTGAGCTGTGGTTTCCACTAACTCCCTTTGCCACACAGTGACATTACATTTGAAACATTCACACAGTCATTTACTGCACCTCAGCTGAGAGGCAGGAAAGAAGAGCTAAACGTATGATTTCTCCTGTCCCTCCAGCTAGACGTGCAATAACATGCCTGTCTACACTCTAATCTAGGCTATGTGTATACTTAACCTCAGCTATTTTAAAGATGGAACATAAAAAGAAAGACAAATGGTCGAGATTGAAGTTAGCACTTTAATGTACCCCTATTCCATCTTAGCGGGAGCAAGCAGAAACTCTTACAGAGACAATGAAATTATCTTTCCTTGCTGGTATGAAAAGACCAAGGAAGCTTGTTCCTGCTGGGGAGAAACTGCATCCATTACTTTTGCCTGAGACATCTAGGATTTTTAGGATTTTTTTTTTTTTTTTTAATTCAGTTTGTTCTGTTGATACTTTCTGATGCTTGGTCATGAATTTAGAGAGAATAATAGACAAATATGATGATAAAAAATGAAAAATATAATGGGAAATAACCATACAGTAACAGAAAATGATTCTCTGGCTTCTGTAACTGTAACACCATTGGGATAGGGCCAAGATAATACTTTGTAGCAAAACAGGTAAGAGAAGGAAGAAAACAATTAGAACCATTACCTTACACAGCTAAGACATTTTGAGAGAAGACCAAATACCTGACAGAACTGCCTAGAGATCTCAGTTCAGATAAAGCCCACTGCTAATTCTTGCCTGAATAACACAATTTCAGGAGGAAGAAAAAAGGCTGGTAGAAAGGAAAGAGAGAACTTGGAAACAGAAAAAGTCATTACAAACAAATATAACTTATCTGCAGAACTTGATACACTAATTTTAGACAGACATTATTAATTTCTGCAGAAAAAGAACATAGTTCCAAACAAAGGAAGACAGAAAATCTGGGTTAAAAGTTGGTCTCCTGATGAAAAATCTTAGCAATTTCACATTAGGCATAAGTTGATTATAAAGAACATATTTATTTAGCATCAGTAATTATGTAAAATGAGCAATTCCCTTTAGAGATTATCCATAGCCTTCTAGACAAAACAAGCCCCAGAAGTTTTTAATCCTGACCATGTTGTGGGCTGACCATTAAACAAAGAAGCAGGTCAGTGAAGAAATTCATAAGCCAAAAAAATATATAAACCACCACTAGCAAATAAGGATCCAGTCCTCCAGAGTGCTAAGCACGCTGGGTCCAATCCAACAAAGTACTTAACTACATGCTGAATTTTAAGTACATACATAGTCCCATTCACGCTGAGATTATTCATGGGCTTTAAAGCTCAGCATGTGCTTATGTAGTCTGTTGAACTAGTACCAGAGCACTTGGTATCTTCCAGGACTTGAACCCTGAGTCTTATCAGCTGGATCTGAAAGAGCTGAAGTAAGCTACTTTTCTACATGCATTAACCAATATGCCTAGGCCAACTCTGACCTTCACTCTAGAGATGTGAACCGTTCAGAAGTATGAGTTCAGATTACCCTTCTTCCACAGCTAGAAGTAGAAGAATGAAGGCTCAGCAGCCATTCCTGTGGTCCATTGTAGCTTCTCCTTTTGGCTTGGGCGTCAAAGATTTCCCCTTAAGCCTAGAAAAAGGACCAAAGCCCCTGCAGCTCCTCTGGCTGAGGAAGAAAAAAAAAAATGTGCTGCTGAGTTCAGCTGTAAGAATCATCATTGCCTGAATTATTGGGAATAAATGCCAACTATCCAATTGCTATTTATATTAATATAAAAATTGTGATAAGAGGTAAACTGCTCTTCACACATCTGATTACATTCATTATGGCTGCAACACCAGAGAACAGGCAGCCTGAGGCTGTCAGTGACTTCTGGCAAATGGGAATCTCCTACCCAGAGATTGCCTTTACCACAGCTCCGGAATGCACCATGAAGAGACTGAGGCCCAAACGTGACCTCTGAAAACTGGTGTGACATCGAGTGTGCTTTCAGAAAAGCAAAATATCAGAGGAGCAAAATGCAAATAAATTAATTTCTCACATCAAACAAGTAATGCCTAATATTAAACAGCCTTTTATCTGTATGCAGAAGGGGTTATTTATTTTACGTTCTGCCTTTTTTTTTATTTCAAGCCCCTATTCATTTGCAAAAAAACTCATATAGCAAATATTTTTAAACAGAATTAAAGGTATTTTGCTAGAATTTGAATTTTAAAAAAGCTTACTAAGATACTGACACATTAATCAAGTGAGAATTTGCACAGAGAAACTCAGAGGGAATAGAAAGAAACACATGTACCTTCATACCTAGAATGAGCTCTGAAACAAATTGTGAAAGACTATTTTTTGTAGAGGCTGCCGTGCCTCATTTGGCCAACTATAATACATTGTCACATAGACATGAATTAGTGAACATTCATAACCAGTAATAGAATGACCCTAAAATTACAGGACAGTTGACTGATCTAACAGCTTTAACTAGACAGAACATTGTTAGGGGAAACCCTGGTCTACAGCAATCACCAGCAGAAAGGGCTGACATGCACTGTGGCATATTTTTACATGCTCAAGAATTCTAAATCAAACCACAGTAATGGAAGATCCTACTAACCCTGGATACTCATAGGAGAGACATCTTCTATATGGATCCTTTCCTGGAAGTTTCAGTGGCTCAATCACTTTCATGATAAATCTTTATATTTCTTGTATTTTTGGACTGGCTCTATATTTGGTACTTCTACAACAGAATTAGCTTGCCACCCTGCCTCTCAGTTATTTAAACATGCTGCAGTGGGCCCAGTCCTGCCTAACATGCACAAGTGGAAGACTGCACACCATGGTCTAGTTCTTCTAAAAGAATTGCCTACCACATAAAAACTTCTCACTAAAAGAGCAAGAACTGCACAAGTTTCCAGAAAGCTGAGAATATAGGAAAACTATTTTTCCTTTTACATAACACAATATTCCCGGTTCTGGATATTATGCATCCCAGTTACCAACGGATGTTCAGTCTTTACTCCTACTCTAACCTCAATATCCCATTTGATCGTGAGTGACAAGCTGATTTTGATATCTCACCCTCAGTTTCTTGGAAGGTGGAAGAGTATAGGTGAAGGAGAACAGAGTCATTAAGCGTGCCTTGAAAGGCCACATCCTCTAATGCTGATCTGCCCCCACACATCCTAGGGGGTTTTTTTGTTTCTCTTCTCACCCTATCCTCTTTCATTCCTTTTTTACCCCTCTCATTTCCTTCCACTGAAGTATCCTCCTTTCCTTCTCATTCACAGAAACAGACTACTTCAAGTTCTAAAGTACCTATTTCATTTCAGCTTTGCTTTTAGCTAGTCTAAAACCTTCGCTGCGAACAAGATCAAAAAGACATAAAACACAATTTCATTTCACATACAACATTCAGATCTCAAATTGGTGTGCAAGTGTATTAGGATTACTAATTTATATTGATCACTCAGAATCCATAAAGCTTTTCAACAATATTTCCTATCAATCAGTTGTTAGAAGGATCGGTAAAACACAAAACTGTTTCAGATTCATGCTAAGTCATCAGGCACTGGCAGAGGCTGCCCAGGGAGGTGGTTGACCATCCCTGGAGGTATTTAAAAGACAGGTAGACAAGGTGCTGAGGGACATGGTTTAAGGGCAGATAGGAATGGTTGGACTCAATAATCCAAGATGTCTTTTCCAACCTGGTGATTCTATGATTCTAAGTATTCACAGGCTGTTGATATAAATAATATTTACGTACACATATAAAACTTGCCAAAAAATAGAAAAATTACCAAACCCATCCACTTAAACCCTCCCCAAAAGCCTACTTTTTCTCAGATAGTAAAGGCGGGTAACTTATGCCCTGAAGTATTTGCTGTGAACAACTTGGTAAGCAACAGAAAAGGAACATGGACTTCAGTCTCAAATACAGTAAGCACTAAAGGGGTTTTGATCACTGCACGCTATCTTCTTAAAAAGACACCAGCACACCATCTACAGTTCTAACAATTTAAATGTATCAAGTTATTACCAAATACTCTCTGACTGCAGATATTCTCTATGCATGTTCAACAGCAATAAGGGCATTACTGTTACTATTCAGTTCAACACATTCATTCTACCATCTTTGTCCTTTCATATCGCTTCCCCTCCTCTTCCTCTCCCTTTGTTTTTCATCCCTTCTTTTCTCCCACACACTTTCAAGAAGGGCCAGTTCAGCACAGTGTGGCATCAGCAGAGACCGGCAACAGCTGCTGTTCCAGCTACAACAGTGAATGGGTTTAAAAAAAAATGAAGGAATAGCTTTAAATTTTGGGAGAGCTGTTTGAATATGTACTAACACTACTGAGGATTTGGACTTCAGCTATACTCAATAGGGGTGCTTCATTACCTGCTTGTGGGAATGCCACTTCTCTGTGATGAGGTCACAGCCTCCTGGCAATAAATTCCATAACTGCTGTTTAGCCCGGTCAGCTGAAAACAAACTAGCAGACACCATGCTGATTTGCATCTAGTTGCTATCAATACTAAAGAGACAATATGTGAAAGACAGGAAGCATCATGTGGGAGCAACGCTTAGACAGCATGAGGGGGAACAAGCATTCACCTTCCTCATCTAACCATCCCATGCTGAACTACTGAAAGTCTTCCATGATAGGAATGCAGTAATCAAAACCAACTCTGAGCCGAATTTGTGTCTTACTGGTTTATTTGTTCCCCTAGGCACTTCTGTGCCACTTTAATTGGGGGAAAAAGAAAATCCATCAGAAGTAGAATCAGAATTACCTTATGCCTTCAAGTCTGCACTTCTACAAGAAATGATCCTTACATACGATCCAGCAAAACAATTTTGTCCTATGTCTTTAGTTCATGTCATGCAATACTTTCACATCATGAAAAATTGAATTCAACCTGTCCACCGGAGGACTTCATTACTTAGAAACTCCAGCTAATCATCAGTAATTACTGTTTAGGTCCCTCAACTACCTTCTCGTCTCCTATCCACATTTTCTCTTCCCCTGAAAAGACTATGTATAATACTGACTCCATTCAAGGCCTTTCGCTTTTACACTACCATCTTCATCTTCACTTTGGGTAATTTGATCCATCACAAAGTGTTGCACACTGGTGTTTTCAAAACAACTGTTAGTGGACACATCCATTCACCCCAAAGAATGCAGGGCAGTCTACCTGCACTAAAATTTACACCAGTGTATCTCCACTACCATCACTAATTAGGCTTTTTGTTACATTCTTAAAATAAACATTACAGATTCAATCATTCTTGTTTAGAAACAACTTTGAAGATTAAAATAGTAAAGAAAATTTTCACTGACTGTGGAAAAGAACAAAAAAGACACACAAGGAAAGGCTGTGTACACAAGCAAGGATAGAAAATATTTTTGGCTTTCACCAAAGCTGAGGGAAGATCTGCAACGCAGGGGACAAAGGCTCACTGAACTGTTTGAATTCTCTGTAGACACGGTCCCTTGAAGCCTAGGTTGAGCATTGCAGGTGAGCATAGAGACACACCTGAAATGCCCCCACCATGCCTATATGAGTTTGCATACAGAGGCAGCAAAGGGTGAAAAGTCAGAGGAACTGTTTCACTTGCTGGGGACTACCTGAAACCTGCTGTCCCTCAGGAGCATCACTCACATGGTGCAGAAGCCTGAAAGCATGATAACATATAAGCTAACATATCCCCAACCTGTGTAAGTCATTCCTGAAGAATAAAGGCAGCCTGTGATTTATTTACCTAGAGCAACAATACAGCTTTGAAGTAGAAAGGCAAATAGCATCTGTAGCCACATGCCAGAATGGCCAATATTAGCACACTTTTCTACCATAAGGCAGCAAAGTAATTGCCCCCTCAGCACTTTAAATCTAGGCAGATCTTCTAGCGTAGGAATGTTCCTTTTTTTCTCTGGCAGCTATGCTGATAGATTTGTAACTTGGGATATTCTAAGAGTGATCAAAATACATAAATAACACTACTAACAAGTGTACAAAAGATCTATTGAACTACTGAAATGAGAATATGTTTTACCTTATGCCTTCTTCTAGAACATCAGGTGGCATTACCTTTCTTCATTTCTTCCATTTCACATTTTTCCATCTCACTACTCTTCTGTAAACTTAGTCCTCGCAGCCTGTGTAGCCATCATTCCATACCAACACCAGTTAACTACCACCTAGCTCATGAAATCAAGATGGAAAGCGGACCATACCTAACTGTTTTGAAGTAAAAAATAAATAATCCATTTACTTTCAAAGAGAAATACTACGGGTACCATAATTTCTATGCAGAAAGAACCAGTGGTATAATGGGAACTAAAGCCAATAAAAGGCATCCAGAAAGGATGAAAGGGTTTTCCTAGGGTTCGTCTTTGATCTTTTGGGCAAACAATGAGGATAGATATAAACAGCAGAACGTAAGAACACATGCAAGTAAGCCAGAGGTGAATACAAACCTCTACGACAGGCATTACCACAACAGAAATGCTGCCAGAATTATGTTGAAACATATCTACTAACGTTCATACAAAAACTTCATGTGCACACCTATATATACTTGCACTAAAGCTCAAATAAAGTATATTCTTACTGTACTGGCCTACATGAATTCCTCAGCAGAAAAAAAATACAAAAACATCAGCAGGGAGATAATCTGCCCTCAGCAGCTCAGGTGTGACTGAAAGACAAAAAAAGAAAACGCACAGCCTCCACAGTTACAGGAAATCAGCAGTCAGAACACCGCACACTGCATGTGCAATACCAGGAGACCCACTGGAAGATCAGAGAGACAATTGATCTAATATGGAGTTTACATGAGATGAATTCTTGTTAATGTCATCCTAAATCCACAAGCTGAAACCAAGTTATTTTCTGCAGCAAATTCAATGCAAACAGAGACTTTGTGTGCAACCTCCCTTCCAGCACAGTCACAGGAATGTCCTTCGACTGAATCTAGAAGAATCTGCCTAAGGAATGGACTTGTGACTAGACCAAAATGGCACCCTTCCATTTAATTAAATGGAGATACACTTGCTTATGCTAGCCGAGAACCTGTCAAATATCAAATTATATCAAAATATTCTTCAGCAACAGCTTAACATTCAAATACCGTATGTATTAAACTCCTCAAAATGCTTATGCTAATGCTAATAAGCCAGGCAGGCCTATGGCACTCCTCTTACCTAGAAAGCTCCCAAAATGTGATTCAGCACCTAGGGCCACTTATTGCTTCAATAGGTGGATTTAGCACTTCTAAGGTAAAATGCCGCAAATGTCCCCAGCGCGCTGCTCTGCTGCATTGGGATAAGGAAGTGAGGTTTAACAGAGCCATTTAAAACTGTAAGAAGAATGTAGATGGGCAACTACATCCTATCTTATCTGGAATTAGGCCATGACATTGAGGTTAACCCCCCTACTTGTGCAAAAATACCATGGGTTTTTACTAACCACAAATGGTCACAAACTCAATTTAACATGCCCATCCACAACAATAATATAGATGTAAAAAGCTTGCAGAACAAACTCTGAAAGTGTGATATTCTAGCTCAAAGCACTCATATATTCATACACCAATTGTAATCTAAAACTGGATAAAATGAAGCGAGATTGCAAGATTGCCAAAATACAATACTTTCAGAGTATAAACATCTGCTTAAATATGAAGACTTCCTAAAAGCTTCACCTCAGTAGTTCTGGAGCATTAATGGATAGAGCCTCTGTGTAGTACAAGTATGTGTGAGGAAGGAGGAAATTTGCAGCACTCGGTGCCTCCTCCGCACTGGGACACTGACCAATACAGTTCATGAAGTAAACAATTCAACAGCAACCCTTCCAGAACAGCTTCTCACCAGGGTGACCTACTCAGGAATTAAAGTCACATTTATTCCAAAAAAGAGTATCCAAATAGGGAGCACCCTGCAGTATTTTATGTAATTTTTCCCACATCAGCAGGCCCTTGGAGTAATGTATTAATTCTCCTTACACTTTGTGACAGTTAGTGGGAATTAGTAAATATATATTGTTACATTAAATATATTATGGCAAATTAAATGCGTGTGCTGGAACATAAAGTATTGTATGTAAGAAATCACACCATTTTCAATAAAACTAAAAAGATATTAGCATTTTTGCTTCTGATACAAGATATTTCCAGCAAGTAGTAAAATTTCAGTGGTATATGGAAGGGGTCTTACAGAAACACACAAAAAAATACAACTATAAACAAGCCATCATTCTGGTAAGAGGAAATACAAACAACCAGAATAAAAATAGTTGACGCACAAAAGCCATAATGAGGGGGTTGCTCAAAAAATAACTTCTACTTTGAATGGTTTGGATGAAATACAAATTATCCACAGAAAAGTGTGGACTGGCATAAATGTTTGTACAAAATTATAAGTATATTTCTAGAAGTATGCAAGAGACAACCGCCTGCATGCTGCACAAGGTCCCAACAACGCTCTGCGTAAGTGCTAGTGCACAGAGTCCAAACCACTGCATTTTAATTACTATGCAGCCTCAGATATATCGCCTTTGATATGGAAATGTTCTTGTTCTCTCATCTTCACATACGGTCTCATGCACAGAAATCTTTATCTGATTCATAAAAAATAAACTAGAATCCAATCTCAACACCTGACCTCAGTGCTTAGAAGTTTTTTACTAAGCATGGTGTCACTATAAAAAGAATGGGTAATACTGGTGTAAAGTTAGATATTTGGAGCAATGATATGAAGGATTTGCAGTTAGGAATCAAATCAATACTGCACTTCTGAGGTTTTAGAGTTTCCTGTTGCCTTATGTCAGTCTACCAGTGACTGGAGAACAATTGACTATACACCTTTCTGTCTAGCTAAAGAAGAAAGAAAAAATATTTAAGTGACATCCTGTCTTACCACTGACAGAGAAGATGCAACTTAGGCACTTGCTGTATGAAACAGATTCTGAAATCTAATAAAACACTAACACCAAACTTTCTAGCTTTTTTTTTAATTTTTACATAACATTTATTGCGTATTTTAAAGGTATGCACTACAAAGTTCACACAAGAAGCAAAATGTTTCCCAAGCTTTACTTTATCAAACAGGCAAAATAAACGTAAAGAATACTTGAAACGTAAATCTAGTACTTTGCTATATCTTACATTAATATACCAACTGTAAGAAGGCTGAAAAATTGTGCTTTGACAAATTCTATCAGTTACTAAAATACATTAAATTTTCAGACCTGTTTCAATAATTCTCCTAGCTCTATAGAATTACATTCTCTTTTTATAAAGCATATGATCTGTATAATCTCTATATAGAAGATAATGACCCATCTGTAAATCATTTGGTTGCAGGTTATCTGGTTTTTATCACTTCTAGTACCTGTCTGTGCCTGATAGGATACCCTTAAACACATGAACCTGATGGAATGTTTTGCCTGACTTCAAAAAAACATCAATTGATAGATTTCTCCTACTATAAATGCATCACTCCTATTAACTTAGTTTACCAATATATCTAATTTTTTATTACTCTTTCCAGTTCACAAAGCTCAAGAAATATTCAATTAAATTAGTGTCCAAGCAATGACTTTCAAACTCTGGATACTGTTTTCTTTCTTCTTAATTTAAGGAGACCAAACAGTAAACATAAAACTGCTATGAGTATTTTCAAATATACCAGGGGAGGGAAGACATGTCTATGAACCTATTCTTGTATCTTTAAGAGAAAATCCATTTTCAGGTTCCTGTTGTACCAATTGAAAGAGAATTATTTAAAACTTCACTGAATACTTGAATATACGATGGGTATGTGTAGCAGTTTCACCAGTGCCAAAGAAATCTAGACTTTCTGAAAGAAAGTAAACTAAAAATTGGCAGGAAATCTCTTACAATGATGTCACAAATATTTCTTGTTGCCACAGAATAATGTTTTAAAGAACACCTACTTCTGTGCTGAAAAGGCTTTAGGAACATGTAATTATTCAGTTTTATCACTGTAGAAATCATCTGCTTTCCAGCAAATACATCTATCAGATCTCTCCCTTCTATGCTGAACTGCATCTGAACAAATATACATGTATTTCATACAGACATCACAGCAGCCCAGAAGGCAACCTTACTAATGACAGGATTTTACCATGTTCTGTTGTTTTCACAATATGATGTCATGGCCTGTAATGATACATCAATAAATACTGAGGGAGAATCGGGTGTCTAAAAAATTCTGAATAGCTCACAGAAAATAAAAGGAAAATCATTTTCTGTGTTTCGGTAACAAGTCCCCTAAAGTTCCCATTCTTGCTGTTCTACCTAAGGAGAAAATAGAAAACAGTATAAATAAAAATTACACAAAAAGGCACCAAAAGAGACGACCAGAAATGAGCTTACTAAGGCACAGACTTTAAAAGTGCACCTTCATTTTTTGCTGTGGCTTAAAGAATAAGCTATGTGTGAACTACCAACTACATCATAAAGCAGGACTTCTCACACAGGTTCTGACATCATGCAGAAATGTTTCAAAGCTCTGTCTCTATGATTTACTATATTAACTGAAATGTTTTAAAAATATGTCGTTGTATCACTTCAGTTGATATAGCTTATATATACACAAACACCCCTATTTACATAACTTTTAAAACATTAGTCATTACACACAACCTCTGCCAAACCAGCTCGCTGATCTTTAAAGTCACACTAAAAGAAAAGAAATATACCTCACCCCACTGTATGGCGTATAAAGAAAAGCGCTTTGCAGCTTCTCTTTCCTAAGTAATTTTTGTTCTGTGAAATAAAAAAATAAATTGACGAAGGCTTTTAAGTGTGAGCTATACACTTTTAAGGAGAAAATCAAACCAAGTGTAAAAGATTAATGGATACGATTCCTGAAGTGATATCTCCCAAGGTGATTACAGTGTTTAGCAGATACGAGGTCATGACTAAAGACACTTTCTAATGCCCACTGAGAAAAAAATATACTTGGTTTTGCTATCATCATGCAAAGCTCTGGCCTCTATTACCACAAGATATTCCAAGGCCTCCAAGAACTGCAGATGTACAGGGATACTTTTGGCTAAAAATATGATCAAAGATGCAGAAAACACATCTAAAGGGATTTTTTTTTTTCCCCCCATAGAGGAAAAAGGACTTCAGCTGGAAGTGACCACTAACAATTGTTGGCCACATATTAAAAAGCACTGGCTAGGGAACAAGCACTGGCAGTTCCCACTTGTGAACAAAATCAAATTGACAAGTGAAGGCAACTAACTTGGGACATCATTTATTATTTCATACAAGTCAGGCACCAGCGGCCTTACGAGGAAAACTGACGGCGCTTCACTTTGTTTCTCATCTCGCTTTCACCAGCATGTAAACATAAGAAGGAAAAAATGAAGCAGTTACCTAAGTGGAGCAGAGGATCAGTACTGAACAGGGAGAGACAGCCATCTGTCTTGCTCCCTTTATGCTGCGTGTTATACACATGCCACTAGCTCTCAGAAAAGGGGACTAAGGTAGCTTTGAAGCAGCCCAGCAAAGTCTCCCAGCACTACCGAAAGAGAATGCTGAACTGAGAGAGAGAGGGAAAACATTGCGTTTAGCAGAGGGTGTGAGATCCCAGACCAAAGGGCTTCCTACACTCTCATCGCCGAATGAATTAAAGTTCTAGAGGAGGAGGCCAGAGAAATCAGAGTGAGTGAAAACAAAACGTGTGACAGGAGAAAAGAAGCCAAGAACCGTAGATGCAGGGCCAGCATGGGGAACTGGGGGGTCCCCACAGGGCACAGCCGCCCCCAGCCCGGGCACATCTTCCCCCCCGGGCACTGCTGCAGGCAAGGCTGCACTCGGGGCATCGATTCCAAGTGCGGTGCCTGATTCGGTTTCCGTATATTCTTTGGCTTTTAATAGCTAGCTGAGGGAAAAAAAGAAAGCATTATTGTTTTCTTTCTTCCCTTCTCTCATTGCCTATTCTAAATTTGACTCCAAAGTTTAAGCAGTTGAATTGGCTAATTCTGAATACAGTCTATTGAGAGACCAGACACAGCAGTATATCCCTGTATAGCAATAGATACAATGTGCTGAATTGGCAGTCTAATTATAAATGTGGCATTTGGACCTCCTTTCAGACCCAGTGCCACCTTACCTTATGAGGGAACTTCAACTACAGCAACTGTTCAAAACAAAATGCCATTACAGGATCAGCTTCACCCAATGCTGGAACCAGCCAGGGGGATTGTTTTACAAACAGCCTTTCTCACTTAACACAAGAATGTATTATAAGGAAAAGTTATGGATGGTGCAGAGTCTGAAGAAAACGCTATGTAGTTTCTGCCAGGTGTCGAGCCGCTTTAAACTGCGGCATACTCCAAATGACCTCATTATTTTCTTTTAAATATACTCACTATAAATAGATTATTTCTTAGTTTTACTAGAATGAGCTGCTAGGTACGCTTGCTGTTCATATTCTGCGCGCAGCGTGCATATGGCCTTGTGAGCACAGAAACACAAGAAATATCCTGGCTCAAAACAAAAACCTGCAGTAAGACCTTGCGAAAGAACCGTGGTGCGCTGGAAAAAAAGTTTTTCAAAGCACCTTTTCCAGTGAAATATTTGTATCCAATGGCAGACTACATGCACGTATCTCACTTTCATTCTTATTATTTACTTTGTGGTATAATGGCTTAATTAAATGAGTGGGCACAAGCACGTCAATAAAACAAGTCAAGTCAAGTCGAAGTCTCAAAACAGGTTTCAAAATCACTCCATTACACGAACACAGAAAGAGAAATTCGTTAATTTTTGGACTTCGAACTCTGATCGGGGTGCGGGTGGAAGGGTTCTTCTGCCCTCACCATCAGCACTGAAGATGGAAACACCAAAAACGTTAAAACGAGGGTAAAAGCCACCAGCGGGAACAAAGTGCTACTCGCGCGCTGAGGGCTATTTAAATTAGCTTAATAAACATACAGCTTATCTACAAACAGCAGGCGAAGATATATGACTTTATCACAGAAAGTTTCACCGTCTACGTTTTTGGGAAACACCCCTGGGACAGAACTAATCTGTCGTCCCCAGGCTCCCACCAGGCTGCCTCCCCCCGCAGCCCTCCCCTCCCCTCAGACACAACACGAATTGTCTTTTCACATCGCCACTTTCACTTCTTCCTTTAAAAAAAAAAAAAAAAAAAAAGGAGGAAAACGCCGGCAAACACCACGGCGAAGCGGCGGAAAAGCAGGAGAGAGAAGCAGCGCGATCCAACCCAGGCGATCGGTGGCTCCGCTTGACCTGCAGGCCCCGCGGCGGAGCGGGGGGAGCGCTCGGCCGGGCCGGGGCCCGGGGGGCTCCCCCGGCAGAGGAGCCGCGGGGGCAGCGCTCGGGCCACGCGTGGAGGTACCTGCTCGCGTCCCGCCCTCACGCGCGTCCCCCGGCGCGCACACACGCGTTACACGGCGGCGGCAGCCGCGCCCGCGCCTCCCCGGAGCAGGGCGAAGCCGCAGAGGCGCACTCATTAGCTCCCACTGATGATTCCTTTCAGGATCATGAATGGAACAATTGTCAAAAACTGCGGGAAAAAAAAACAAGCCCCCGAGACTATTATATACAGACACAGCTCGGGCGCGCGCATGTGACATTTGCAGGCAACCCAGATTTGTTCCTAAACTCTTCGGCGTTATCCGAGATAAAACATTAAATTGCTTATACGGTTAAAGAGGCTTCTTATCCCCAATCGAAAAACAAACCGCTTCCAAGCTAGTGAGAGCCAGGAGAAGAACGAGCTCTCCTCTCCACCAGGCACACCTTGCCTCGCTCTTACCCTACGGCACCGGCTGCCAACAGCTGCGCCAGCTCGTTGCCGCTGCCGCTATTCTATTTTAAAAGAAAAAAATAATAACGAGAATAATAGTAAGCGAAATACTTCCTGAAAACTTACTTTGCATTTAGTTTAGGCACTAGTCTTTTTTTGCAGCTCGCAAAGGAAGCCGTTTTGTCCAGGTTAGGTATTGTCTACTTATGGATCAGCCTCTGGCTAAGGGTTTGTTTTAATTTATGGCTTATGCATTCTTTTAAGGTCGATTTGCATGACCTCCGGCAAAGAGCTAAGGCAGCGAGAAATCCCGAGCCGAACGTTGCCACAAAGCGCCACGCATCTCCCCTTCCCCGGGTGTAAACGGAGCCCTCTGAGGACGGGCCGCTCTCTTCCCCCTCCTCGCGTCCCGCGAATTAGGGGGCGATATCAATTTTAAACTTTTCGCTCTAACTTTATCCCCGCGCTCAGCCCGGGGGAGCTCGGGCGGCGGCTCGGGACAGCGCCCCCCGGCGGCCGCAGCCGGCGCCGCCGCTCCCGCAGCTTTTGTGCGGCCCCCGCTCCGCCGGGCGCGCTCCTTCGCGCGCCGCTCGGAAGCGCTTAACCCACCTCCGACTCAGCGCAGAAGGCAAAAAGCGACGCTAAACTGCCTCCTCCTCTCTCCATCCCGCGTCTTTCGGGGTTATCCGCGAAGAGAAACCCACGCGGGCGCTCGGGAGTAATGACAGCGGCGCTCCGCTCCCGAAGATTGATTTCGGATTTTATTTTTCCTCTCTTTCTCCCTCTCGTGTTAGTTCCTTACGTGCAGTTATCTTCCCAGCACCATGTGTTCGCCTGCCGTGGGTGATCTTAAAATACGGCGCTGATCTGTCACTACATTTTAAAATAAACTCTACTCGGGAAGGATGAGAAAGTGTTGTGATTTCAAGGTACTGGCGTCCCTGAACGTCTCGGGGAAAAAAAAAAAAAAACTCTGGATTCGAACAGTCCCGGAAACTCGTACAGGGACGAGCTTGTAACTACTTTTCCCTAAAGAAAAGAAAAAAACCGCAACACCACCACCCTCGTGGTATAAAAGTAAATAATCGTGCAGGGGGAGGGGGGGGGAAGGGGTGAAACTCGGCAATGTTAAAAGCTAAACAACAGATCTACCTCCGGACGCTGCTGCTTCACTCAATTGCCACTAACAACCCATTAAAGACAGCGCAGGGGGAACCGGATTGTCTCCTGCAAAGCGACATAAATCCAGCGAAAACCCATTAAACCGCCACCACCGCCACCAAGCCACGCAGCACTACACACCACAGCAAACAACAGGTATACAACACAATAGGGCTTTTTTTTTTCCTGGTTACCTCCTCGGGATCCAGTGTGGCACAAAGCACTGGGAGAGCCTCCTTTTTTTTTTTTTTTGCAACGCGCTTCGGTAATTTTCATTAAAGATTAAAAAAAAAAAACAAAAAAAAAAAACAAAAAAAAAAACAAAAAAAAACCACGCACAAGGAGGGGAGGAGGTGAAAGAGGAGAGAGAAGAATAAATGGTAAAATAAAATATAAAATATAAAATATAAAATATAAAATATAAAATAAATGAACTAGAGTCTGCTGGTGTTTCTCCGGGCCATAGATGTGCAGGATCCTGATCGTTAGAAGTTTGCGGATGGGTTGCCTGGAGATTTGGTTACAATCAGTTTCATTATTTTTTTTTTTCCTCCTGAAACAAGTGAAGGCGATGGTTACTGCTGTCAATCTTGGCAATCAATGTGAGCGGCCATGTCGTAAGTATTCAAAGCATTTCCCGTCGTGCAACATCAGAAAGTGAGTGGCCAGGGCATTGATCTGAGGAAGGCAAAAGGAGGCAGGGCTCCCCCGCCCAGACAGCACAGGCAAGATGAGACAACACAGAGAGAGAGAGAGGGAGGGAGGGAGGGAGAGGGAGCGAGCGGGGAAAGCAACAACTGCGGAGAAAGTGAGCACAAAACAGAAAGTGAAATCACCCCGGGCTGCCAGCCGCATCCCCGCGAAGCTATCACCACTCACATTGCCATTAGACAAATGAAACCTTAAACCTCTCTCCTCTAATGACCATTGATTGCCCGGAGTGGTGAGGAAAGGTACTAGAAAGTTACCGGGGAGGGGGGTGCGAGGGCGGGGAGGGGACAGAGGGCGGGCGGGGGCCGGAAAAGGAGGAGGGGGAGCGGGGGGGAGTCCCGGGAGAGCCGGGGGGAGCGGGTCCTACCGGCATCTCGGGAGGACAGGAAAAGAAAGAAAGCGGGGGGGGAGGGAGAGAGACGATTTGCAGGACGTGGGAAGAACCGGTGGGGAAGCGGGGACGAGGAGGAAAGCGCTCAGCGAGCGCTTACGGGCGGTTGATAAATGGGGCTCGGAGGAGCCCGGTCCCACCGCCCGGCCGGGGTGAAAACCAGATGAAACGTAAAGTATGAATTACAGCAGAGGAGGCAAGTCCAGGGAGCCGGGGGAGAGGAAGAAGACGGCACCGAGAGTACACAAAATATTTAGTGATGCGTTCCACGGAAAGGTAAAACGTGAGCACTGGTGAAAGGGAAAGACAGGGTATGACAGGAGGAGAAAAACTGATTTAGGATGGACCCGAACTGAAGTTGGGATTCTCCTGGCGACGACAAGTCATTTTAGCAGCGGCGATATATAAATATCTCTCTCTCTGCCTACCAAAAGGCAGCAGATAGAGACTTGAATATCAGCTTGAATACCAATTTAGGAACTCACGCTCCCTTGGAAGTGCTAGGGGGGGGGGGGAGTAATCTGAGAGAAAGAAGGAAAAAGTAGAAGGAGCTGAGGAGAAAACCAACCAGTGGTACAGAGTACTGCAAACCCAAGAAAGTCTCTCTGTTGTGTTTTTACATTCCAAAGGTAAACATAAAAGAGTCTTTCAAACTGTCAGGGGCCCGCAGATCAGGTGGGCAAACAGCGCTGCAGAGCTAACATCTCCCTCTTTTGATATTATTCACACCTAGGCTAAACTGTTGTTAAGATGGGAGTGCGGAAAGCAACCTCAAGCCCACAAAATGAGAAAGAGAGAGAGAGAAGTTGTTGATTCATCTCTGTATTTTTGGCACTTTCTCCCCATTTTCCAGAAGGCGCCTGGAACAGTCAGTAACAGAGAAACTTTTTAATTTTAAAATAGCTTCATAACTTATAGAGGCCAAAAAGACGAGGAGAAAGCCTGATTTCGCGTTCCCTCCTCTCTCAAGCACAAATTTGCGGAATAGGTTAGACCCAGGAGCATCCTCAACCCCACTGCGAATGAACCCTGCTTCATACAGACGTGGTGAAAATTGAGCATTAACGTGATGGCTCAGGACTGACCTGATCTGGCTTTATTTCATTTGTTAACAAGCTGTAAAACTCAACACACTACTAGAGTCGTGCACATTGCATCCTCTACCTTGCTGTCCGAGGTACTACCGTCCCTCTCAAGTCGAGTCCAGGGAAAAGGAGTTTTAAGTCAGAACCTCTTGGAATAGCGGACCTATTTTATGCAGTATTTTTAGCAGTTCCACTACAGTGAAAGGAGCAATCAAGTCCTATTCGGCAAGCAGCAACACCTTGAAACAGAACTTTAAAATGATCTAGTAAGGCTCTATCCTCAATTTAGCTGGCTGAGGGCGTAGCAGCTTATTTCCATACACTCTTTCAATTTTAATAAAAAATACTAAACCCTTGAAATTCCAAGACAAAAGGTAAATTGTAACATCTTAAATACCGAGTTTGAATTCACCTGCATTCAGATAATTCAAAGCATTCATCTTGCTGCAGTTATCTAGGCTATGGATTTAACAACAGGTAATACCTTCCTTTCCAGATATTGCTATGTCCTTTTAAATCTTCCGTGATAAGAATTCCCGTGATCGGTCACTAACACTTTCCTTGCAACACATTTAAACCTGCTGAAAGTAAAGGAAACACTTCGACTTTCTGCATCGCTATTAGCTTTGGCACGTTAAAGCCAAAGATGTCACACACAGGCGAATACAAGGGCGAACTATCCGGTCCGAGTTCGCAGCCCCATCAATTTGTTACTGAAAGTTTGTTTGGGGTTTAGGGTTTTTTTTTTCTTAAAAGAAAGAAATCGGGGCTAAAAAGAAAAAAAGATACACTCCTCAAAGGTAGCGTCGTCCTTACTAGCTATGAGGCGGTAATGGGACAAGAGATAATTAAGGCATCAGATAAATCCAACCGCCCACCTAGCTCCAAATCTGGGGAGCATCTCCCTGCATTCCCGAAAATCCTCTGCAGAGAATGACAGTGGGCTGGGGCAGGACATCGCAGGGATGCGGCCACGCTCCCAGGCGAAGGAGCGCAAGGAATCCTCTCTAGCTTGTTGCTTCCCCTGAGTGATCAATTAAGTTACAGATGGAACACACGGTGCCAGAGAGCTACAACTTCTCCGCGGTAGAAGAAGATGCCCAGTCCTGGGGCATTGTATGCAAATGTGCGGGTGTGCGCGCTGCACAGGAGTCACTGTGGTTCCCTCTTTGTTTGCATAAGCGAACCCCCGCGGTGTGGATACGGATACACGTGCCGAGACACAAGAATACGCTTTTACTTTTAGCGTTACCAGACGTTTAGAGACCGCGTTTTAAATCACTTCCCTTGCTTTTGCTCCATTAAGGCTAAAACCAGGCAGCGCAGCCAGCGCAGGCAGATGTTGAGGAGGGATGCGGGGCTGCTGTGGGTCCTTGCAGAAGGAAGGGATCGGAGGCGCTCGCTTCACGTCGGGGCACTTACCTCTTCACAGCTGTCACTGCGTTTTGCGCCGTCTCTCATTAAAAACACGTTAAAGTAAAGCAATAGTCAACCAGCGAAGCAACCTGCCCGTGTGTTAAGTTTTACACACCGCATTTCAACGTGATGAGCAAACGCATCATGTTAGGGAACAGTCTCAGAAGTTTGGGAAGAAAGGGCAAGAATATTCCACCTTAAAAGTCATTCACCCAATTCTAAACTCCCCTCTCTCCCTAGTTAATGCCGGACAATTAGCAGGCATATTTATACATTCTGTCTGCTGACACTCTCCGTCCGACAATGAAGACTTTTTATAGGGGTGTTAAAGATGTTCAGAGAAACTTTTGTAAAATAATCAACAGCATCTGAGAGGAAGCTAAAGGAAAAGAAGTTAAAGCCTGATCATCCAATTGGGAGAAAGTTTTGTTGGACTAGACAGAAGCATATCACTGCACGTTTCTTCATAAGCAAACCCATCAGCGGATGCGAGTTCCCCTAGAACAAGAACCTCTGGCGATCTCCTCAAAATTTAGGGGACATTTGCATTTTATAACTCAAAGCTAAAGATATGACTGAAAACAAAAACTCTGAATTCCTCACAGCGTTATCTGCCAACACAGTGTATTGTCCTGGCGGAAAGAGGATCAAACAGTTTGTCATTTAATTTGAAACTGTGCATCATCTTGATAGTGAAGCAAAAACCCGCAGCAACAATCTCCCCACGCCACCCCCCCGTTTCAAAAAAAAAAAAAAAAGGGGGGGGTAGGGGGGGGACGATGACGGGACACGACACACGACCTGGAAAAACCACATAAACTTTTACAAAGAAAATAAAAGCAAGTTTGACATGAAAACCCCTTCCTGTCTCGGAAAGTTAATTTTAAAGGTCCCTTCTGTAAATCTAAAGTGCAAACACCAGGCTAAGGTAGTGAGTGGCTGGAATTTGCATGCTGATAAGAGAAGGCTGTTGTACTTACAGTGACAGAGGGCAGGCTGCGGAAGAAAAGCTGTTTGTGTTAGCCTGAGAGTCACCCAGGGCTGCAATGAGAGGAGAAGAGAGGAGTGGGAGTGCCAAGCTGGATACACCTTCACCGCATCTCATCACATCTGCCAGCCTCTCTCTCCCTCTCTCTTTCATTTCCACATTCCCTTTGTTCCTGAAAAAAAAAATCTACACGTCACATCAGTCCCCAGATGCAGTCTACACCAAAGAAAAAAAATGAATAATTCAATCAAACTGTGCATAGTCTCTAAGGCAATAAATCTATTGCGCTTAAAGAAACGAAGGGTAATTACCGCTATAGAATTAGAATAAGGCCAGAGCGCGCAGGGATCCCAGGGTCTGTAAACTCCACGGTCAAATAAAGTTTCATTTATTTAATCCTTTGACAACCCCAGTGTAAACTAAAGGGGAGGATCAGAACTTATTCCGAATGGATTTGGGAACGCTTGAAGTGACTGTTATAAAAGGAGAGCGGCCGCGATGTGTCACCGACACAATGCGAGGCAGCACAAGTGTTTCCCCGCATCACCTCCAGGGTCCGGTCCCCCCTCCCTAACGAGGAGCAGACCACGCTCCCGCCGGCTCCTGCCGCTCTCGCCAAGTGCAGAGGAACCGCTGGCAGCCGGCAGCCGCCTTACCTGCTCCCGGGCTGCCCATAGAGCCCGAGAAAAACTCAGGGGAACCGGCAATTTTGTCGCACGCTGTGGCGGAGAGAAGCCGCGGGGGTCGGCAGCGGCACGGACCGAGCGGCAGCGCTGCCCCCGCCGAGCGAGGACGGGGAGAGCCACGCTCGTCCCTCTCCTACCTCTAACGTCGCTCTCTCGGCTCGGAGGTAAGACGGCTCTATATTGTGTTTACTCTGTCCGGGTAACCCGGGTCCCAGGGGCATGCTTCGGTGCTAACGAGGTGCGGCTCGGGGCCGTGTCTCGGGTCGTTATACTCAAACCGAGCCGGAGTTTAGCGTCGGCGGCTGCCGCTTTACACTTTGAACCACGGCTTTGTAAACTTCTCCGGGGGACCGGGGGAGGAGAGAGGGGCGAGGAGGTGGGGGGGGGGGGGGGCGGGAAACACCGATCCGAGGTGAGACCTGAGCGGCAGCGACTCGCTCTGTCCCGGCCGGGAGAGAGACCCAAATCCCTTCCACTGACGCGGAGCATCGCGCATCTCCCGCGCTCGACCCGCTGTAACAGACAGCTCTGATTTATCCAAAACATTAACGGAACTGTTATTCTAATAAAGGTAAACTAGAAAACACACTTGCCTCTCCGCTCGCTCGGGCTTTGTTTACGTGCTTCAAACGCCACCGTGAGGCGAGCGCCAATAAAGCAGCGAGAGCAGCCGCCGGCCAAGCAGCGCTCGGATTAGCGCTTGGCAAAGCAAAACAAACAGGCTCGGCGGCAGCGGGAGAGCCGGGGCCGGGGCAGGCAGCCTCCCCGCCCGCTCCCCGGGAACCTCGGAGGAGAAGTCGGGGACGCGGGACTCCACAAAGCGGAAAAAAAAAAAAAAAAAGTCCCTCTCCTTCCCTTTTTTGCCCGTCTGGCCGGCGCTGAGCGCGTCCCGCTCGCTCCTAGCGAGGGGCGAGAGCGCTCCCCGCAGAGCGCCCCGCACCTCGCCTCCCGCAGCCGCTGCCAGCGAACGCTCCCAACTCTTTTTTTCCGACCTCGACTCTCACTCCGCCTTCCCCGGCCAGAATGAACCCAGCTGCGCTGCCCAGGCTTTACTGGAGGGTTTGGCTCCTCAAAAGGTGATTTCAAGTCAGATTTCAGTCAGTGTATAGTTTATAATCTACACTTTTTTTTTTTTTTTTTTTTTAATGGAAGAGGACTGGAAAATAGGGGAAAAAAAAACACTAGGCTGTTATGACCCGTGAACAGCATCTGGGGTGGCACTGCTAGAATATGCAGGCAAGAGGCAGCACGGCGAGTTTCTTAGGCACGCTCCAAGCACGAGCAAGTACAGGAATGGATCAGCTTTAGGAGACGCATCTCATTATACACAGTGCATCCCAACACATCGCATAGGAACACTGCTCCCATGAAAAAAACTTAAACTGGGAAGGAGCCCTCTCGTGGGACTTGTGGCAGCTGGTGGGATTGATGCTCTCCCCCAGCCACTGGAAAGCGTTCATCGCATCACGGCATCCTCTCGCCCAGAAAAGCACTAACTGCACCAGCAAAGCTGAAGTCACCAAACTCTCGGCTACAAGTTGCACTGGTGGAGTCAGCTCTGCTAATGAATCGTAAGAACACGAATAATAAGGTCCAAAGAAATAGCAATTGCATTCAGCTGTGAGTAGAAAGTACATTAAGATTGCATACCTGATAGTTTACGGGTATAAAGTAAAAAAAAAAAACAAACCAGCAGCATGACTGTAGAAGCTGCAAACAGTTCCACTGAAATGCACCTACTCCTCCTATTCTGGGTATTTCACCTAACAGCTGGATTTGCCTGCTTGTTATCTTCATGATTTTTCAACTCCCGTCTCTGTATAAGAGGATGACCATAAAACACCATTGACATATAACAAGGCAGTCCAAGATTAACAATTATTTTAAATGTGCTTTTTCAGAAGCAACCCAAAGCCATGCAAGAAACACTTAACAGCAATCATCATAGTCATACTAAGGCATCTCTTCCTTGGGCACACACCTGTGTGGCCTCTCATATTATATCGATATTTTCAGCTTCAGCTGGGAATAGCTGAGCCTGCCTGGCAAATGAGGAAGGACAGGAAGATATACTGGCATATCTATGCCTGCATACACATTTGAGGAGCAGGGAGAGGACACATGCTAGAAGATCACCTTACATCCTGCACTAGTCCTATTTTATGTTACAGCCGGGAGTAAACCCTGGGTCAGTAATAAAATACAAAGGTTGCTGAATATTTTTCCCTCGGTCACAGAAAATCCTTTGCTAAACATGACTGCAAACGCCTGTGAACCATTGTAAGGCTTTATCAGCACACCACGGTGCTTTTCTGGTTTTTACTGGCAATGCCCTATTCTGACAGCACATGCTGGAATTCAACAGGGTATGTGTAGACTTTATATAATAACACTGTATTTATTCCATTGGTTTATTTTTGTTTCATAACCCTCTTCAAGAAAAAAAAAAACAAGCCCACCAACAAAGCACAATTTTTAAAGTTCCTGACTGAACTATCATGCTACAATCAAGATGCTATGTCAAAAAAACCAAAATCCCCAAAAGCTAGAATACACAAAGCTGTCTTTGACTTGAGGAGTGGCCCACATTGCAAATAAATGCATCGCCACTAAGCCACTTACATATGCCACATGAACAGAAATAAAAGGAATCCTCGAGACAGGCCACTGATTTTACATTTTATATTACTACTATGGGGCACTTCTAAATTGCGTTGGTTTAAGATTTTTCTGTGGATTCATGATAATACGGCCTAATCTCGTAGGATCATGTCATTGTCAATTGTTTCACCCAGAAGCCCAAGTCCCGTGCATCTAAAGTTAATGCTTCTTATTAAGATGATTGAAATTATGTTGCTGGGGAAAAGGTAAGTTATTTAGAAAATATCAAGACAAAGCGTGAAAATGTCTACAAAGAAATGTTATGGTACAGCGTGTTTTCGGCTGTCCCATTTTGCCTGGAGCTTATAAATATCATGGTATATTGAATGGGTAGTATGGCTGTCTCCTCCCTTTGATCACCTTTTAGAACACTTTACATTTTCTAACCAAAATACGCAGCAGTAGCTTCTTGCAACAACGTCGACTAAGAAGCAAATCACTGTATAAATCTTTCAAAACATGTTTAAATATAGCTTACTAAACCGGGAACACAGGGTAGAAACTGCTGAAAGTATTGAGACTGTTAAAAACTAAAATGCGACATGATCTCAACATATTTGAACATTCAATTATATGAAATGTTTTTCCAATGTAATATCAAATTTAAGACTGAAATAAAGTGAATGTGATTTGACTGCTTTGGAATCTTCCTAAGACAAATGACTGAAAGATCAAGGTGTTTTATTTCCTATTTGAATCAATGATCAGTAAGTCTTATATACAAGAATCACAGTTTTTTAATATAAACCACACTTTCTAAATAAGTGAAAGTAGACTGAATAAAATAACTATGTTTTGAGAGCAAAACTCACTATTTTTTAAATCACTGCAATCTATGAGGTAACTTGAATAAGGCATCTTACATTGCTTCTAAAAATTGTACTCAAGTAAAACGCTCATTGATTCCAACGTGAGTGTTGCCTGAGTAATAGAGTTCCCTGTCAAACTGTTAAAATCAGCTAACTTCTAAAAACCTGCAGACTGATGGAATAACTTGATTACACTAAAGGTAAGTATTTAATATGGAAAAAAAAATCAAGTTACCAGGCAAAGTTTTTTAACATTTACAATAAATTAAGGCAGTGATACAGGTAGATATTTTTAGGGAGTTTATAATTCTGTGCCTGGTCATGCAGACACTTATGCTTTATACTTTATTTATACAAGTCATGCCAGTGAATCAGCAGTCTCATGTCACAAGCATTTGAGGTTTAGCATCTAGGACAATAGAAATAGGAATAAATTGGTTTTCAATTTTCCACTAGCAAAACAAGCATATTTGTAAATCAATTGCAGTGGATTACACTGAAAGAGTTACTTTGTAATGCTGTACTTAAAAGTCTGTGACAGATGATAAACATTTTCTGTGCTTTGAGTGAATAGGCTCTTCATCAACATTACACAGTAGAGTTAAATTTCAAAAACATTCTCAGAAAAATTAGAACTCCTTTACAAAAAAGCCAATTTCCAACAAATTAATAACACTGGTGCACACCTATTCCTGATTTTTTCTTTTTTTGAAGGAAGTATTGAAAGCTTAATTCTAATAAGAATATTAAGTAAATAAATGTTAACTCTACTCAGAGGTATTAGCATAGTTGAAATCATAGTTTATACATATTTGAGAGCATCGGCATCATGATATGGTTGTCATGGAAACTGCAACAATATGTCATTTCAATTAATTTTACGTGCAGTGATGCTGAGGTCCATGTAACAATTCTTTTAAGAAGTTCTACAAGTAAATACTGAAAACGAGGAATAAAAATATGAATAAGCAACAGTAATCTTCAAGTATTATTTAATTAGCAAAGAAGGGAGAATTCTAAATTATTTTAAAACTGTGACTGAGCTGAGAAACTAGTCAAGCAGACTTTTACTTCAAAAACAGTGAAATAAAAAGATGAAAGCTATGGATACATTCAACCTCTAACTGAAAAAAAAGTATCTTTTCCAAATGAAGCAGATTTGGAAAAATATGTAAAAATATGTTTATTCCTGTTCAAGAAATATGAAACATGAAATAGTTTTAAATTGTGAATGTCCTTTTTGTGAGCACAAGAAGCAAAAAGTCAAATGTTACAAATCCAGGACCGTAATACAAGATTAAAAAAGTTTTAAAGGTAAGAAATGTAACATGAATAGATTTATTTTTCCTGTATAATGCAGCTACTGTGTGTTATGAATGCTACCTGAAGTAAATCATTGCCGGACACACTCAACTGACATTAATGACTTGATTATTAGAACAGAAAACCTAACCAAAATAAAGGCAGTGTTTTTTTAAAAAATAATAATTGTATTGTAGCAGTATAAAATGTATTTCTTTATTTTTGCTCTTATAGGACAGTATGAACATATACTCTTGTTTTCTTACGGCATCTTTATGATACAATACCTAATCTGGTAGTTTATACATGAAAGAAAATACTGAGCAGATCCTAATGAGGAAAAAAAAAGTAGATTTTCAATACTTTTTACACAGTAATCAATAATTGCATAGTATATTTTGTTTAAATTTACTGAGTTATCACAGAGTAGAACGTGCAAGAGCTTTTGAACTAAGACATGAAACAAGCTGTTCATAAGTAAAAAAAATATTATCAATATTAAAAAATAATTTTTAAAAAGGAAAGAAAAAAATAAAGAAAAAGAAAACCCACAGCCTAGAGAAGCTCTCTGCAGTGAGAGAGGAGAAGCATCTAGAGCTATCCTTTCTGATAGGATTAAGGAATGCTACAAAAGAAGCATTTAAATCTCTAGTTTTCCCTGACAATTAACAATGAAAAGCAGATGTTTACAAAGCTATTTTACATGCTCGTTTCTAAGATGCTAAAAGATGGTTTGTAGATGGTAAGAAGGAAGAGCTGGATAACTGCTTGTCTGGTGTATATTTAAAAGCATTTTCCTTGGCTCGGTTATTGTTAATAATGAAAGAAACACTTTGTGCTGTATGGCTGTGACTATAGAAAACTGCCATCATAAAGTCCTCAACAAACTCTTAAGATGCAATTTACAAAGATAATAATAACACAGAATTATTTCACTTCTCTGAATGCTACACATTTGCATACCAGGACCGTGTACAATATACTCATAATGCACATTCATAACAACAAGGACTTCTTAACATTGCAACAGCACAAGATCTGTGCATTAAAAATCTACAGTTCCAAGTTTTCCTTTTTGGTGGGAAACCATTTGTCTGTGCAAACCAGATGCTCTACACTACACAGGGTAAGCCCACATTCAATTCTACACCTTTATTGAATGAGATCATAGCAGGAAAATCATAAAACACTGGAAGGTAGCAACAGTAATAATAAATCTCTTCTCATATAGAAAGATAGCAAATTAACGTTTCACACAAATTTAAGAAGTCTGGTCTATAACTGTGAGTCAGGAGATGTGTGTTCTATTCCTGTCTATGCTACAAACCTACAGAGTGTTTTAGAACAAGCCGCTTGCACCAAGTCACTTCAGTAAAAAAAAAAATCAAAGAATGCATGCCTTGAGCTCAATTTAGACAGATCCATATCGGCTTGTATTGCATGCATGCAAACATAGTCATGTGTCTCTGAAAAGCTGGGGCCTACCCTTTTTGCACTTTTCATCTTACTCTATTTCTCTACATGCAGAGAGATTGTTGGGTGACTTAATTCATAGAAGACTCCTCACACATCAATTATATTTATGCATAACAAGATTACCATTAGAGATCCCAGCCCTGCAAAGACTCATATGCACGTTTCACTTCACACATTTGTAGTAGTCCAATTCACTCTAATAGAATTATTCACTCTTTATAATTCTAGACATATAAACTTCTGCAGTATCAGGATCTAAGCTAATGGAATAGATAATGTGTAAAATTACTCATACAGGTTAGTAATGAGGTTTAGGCTTCACATTCTTAAGAGTCCTACATCACATTCAATAGACCAATTTTTTTTTTTTAATATTGCTATTATAACGTTCTGGTTCAAGTAAGAGGATGCAGAGCCAACATTACAAAATTTTTCTGTCTTATCATACCAAACAAAAAAGTTTTTGCAACATGTAAAATAATTCCAAAAGCTTCAGTTCTAATTATAAAAGATACTCATGAATCACCTGTGTGTTGCCACCATCCAAGCTGGTTTGGGGTTTTTACCTCAGACACTGAATAAATTGTAATTTCTGTTAACGCTTATGCTATTTCTACTACTTATTCAGTTGTGAATGAATATATTACACTAAACTATAAATATTTAAAATATTTAATTCATATTAGTTGTCCAGATGTCATTTCTTCAGTGGATTCTTCTGCAACTCAGACTTCCCATCTACATGCTACTCTTGGAGTAAAATTATGCTGCATACATATTGATATGGACAGTAGGTAAGTTTCCCACTTGCAGCAATAGCCATACTTAACTTCATCCAAATAGATACTGCTCACATGGTTAAAACTAAACATGTATATAAATGTTTATAAAATTGGGGCTGAAAGTAGCAAACAGTCTTCCCGATTTGGATGGATTCTTAACATAACACAAATTATTTACGCAGAAATGTAACAAGATATTTTCAATTATTCCTTACAGTATACCTTTCAAAAAATACCATGGGGAAAATACCTTCCAGCAGCTGTTATTGGTAGAGCAGATAGGGACAACAGAAGGAGGCAACTGCTCTCCTAATCTCTGATAGCATACACTGGCATTGCACTAATGCCAAGCACCAAACTAGCTAATACAATGCAGCTCACAACTGCCTGCTGTTTCTAGTGCCGTGTTCCTCAACCCAGAAACAGGAAAGGTATCCTCCTTTCATAGAATCATAGAATCACCAGGTTGGAAAAGACCCACCGGATCATCAAGTCCAACCATTCCTTTCAAACACTAAACCATGCCCCTCAGCGTTTCGTCCACCCGTGCCTTAAACACCTCAAGGGAAGATGAATCAACCACCTCCCTGGGCAGCCTGTTCCAGTGCCCAATGACCCTTTCCGTGAAGAATTTTTTCCTTATCTCAAGCCTAAATCTCCCCTGGCAGAGCTTGAGGCCATTCCCTCTCGTCCTGTCCCCTGTCACTTGGGAGAAGAGGCCAGCACCCTCATCTCCACAACTTCCTTTCAGGTAGTTGTAGAGAGCAATGAGGTCTCCCCTCAGCCTCCTCTTCTCCAGGCTAAACAACCCCAGCTCTCTCAGTTGCTCCTCATAAGATTTGTTCTCCAGCCCCTTCACCAGCTTCGTTGTTCTTCTCTGGACTCGCCCCAGAGCCACAACATCCCTCTTGTGGTGAGGGGCCCAGAACTGAACACAGGATTCAAGGAGCGGTCTCACCAGTGCCAAGTATAGAGGGAGAATAACCTCCCTGGACATGCTGGTCACGCCATTTCTGATACAAGCCAAGATGCCATTGGCCTTCTTGACCATCTGGGCACACTGCTGGCTCATGTTCAGTCGCTGTCAACCAATACCCACTTTCTCCCTCCCCTTCTTTTCACAGAACTTATACTGCTGGCTGGGCCTTTGGATGCTGACCTGCCATAAGCCCAAAGGAGGGGACACAACTGGCCTCTATCTCAGTATTTTGCTATTATTTTAATTTAATGGCATTTTAGTAATATGGAATGATTATTCTCAGATCACCATCTGAAATGTCTGTGATCAAGGTTTCTGTTTGCAGGGGGGAGGTTGTCTTTCAATTAGCTTTCTAATTTACACAGTAAAAAGATTTTTTTTAAAAAAACACACTTAGGAAATGTTCAAAGCATTCAGCAAAGGAGCCCATATTCAGGGAAGTTGGAATTTAAAAGAAAAATATGTTGAGCAAAAGGAAATCACTTTAGACTATGGCCACACATCCCTCATATCCTCAACTCTTATGATCAGCAAGTAATAATTTCTTTAGTATGGTAATTTTCCCACATAAGCACTGAAAGCTAAATCTAGATTTTAAAGTAGTATTCAGGGGGTCATAGCTGCTGCCTTTGCTCTTCCTGTCCTTTCTAGGACCCAGAGTTGCAAAGAAAAAAAGTGTCATGTTGCAGGTTTTAGTGTACAAAAGCGGAGAGAACGAAGTGTGGAATTAGCAGTGTATTAGATTTGAATGCACACATCTGTTGTAGCCACACACAATGAACCTTTTAAAAAAATCTCCATAATCATTGTGTTCAGCACAGGTAACAATACATAAAAAAAACCAACACAAACACTCTGACATACTTTCTGAGGTTCTGGGTAAAAGCAGGTGAAACAAGGATTTGTTAAGGCCTACTTAATGAAAGATCAAGATAGAAAAAGACTAAAATCTGTGTTTTAAATGTAGTACACCATACCAAATCCTTTTTCCATTCTAAAAATCCCAACCCTCTCCTATACAGTATTTGGCATACTTGTTTTCTAAGAGTGAGATTCAAACTTTTCAAAGCCCCTACATTGGGAACTTGTTTCTGTTTGCTCAAAAAACTAAAGAAAGATATGAATCCTTTGGTTTAAAGAGAAGCTTTATTTTGTGGAGAATATTAAGAGATTTTACTGCTGATATTTTCACATTAATATACATTATTTATCTCCACAGGGTGGCGAAAAAGAGAAAATTGCAAAGACTTACAGGGTGGCAGGAAGTGGGATTCACTATAATCAACAGCAGCAGGGGACTCTTTGAGGTTGTGTTGCAAGATATATTCAGGATTTTAGCAGAAAGAAAATAATTGCATTTAATGTTGTGCTGGCGGGAAATAACATATGTTCAATTTTTTTCCAGCTTTTATACTTAGATTCAGACACTTGCCCTTTAGATGCAGAGATACTACTCCTTCAGATCAGGACACTTTTTTTTAGTACACTTTGCAGAGGATGTCCTATTATCAGAGCTTTATGCTACTTGCAAATTTTACTTCAAAAATTTACTAAGGTTTCATGGACTCACTGGACAAAATAAACAGTTCTATGCTCAATAAACAAACAGTTACCAAAACATAATTGAATTTCCACCATTTTTTTAATTTTAGTTTGGTTTTTTAAATAAAAAACCCAAATGTTAATGTGCTTTCTCAGATGCTTGTTTAGAATTTCTTTCTGGGTCAAATCACTACACTACTTACAAATTCAGAACTTGTTTAAAATGGATGTAGTTCTGTCTGTGTAAAGAGTAACTGATGAGTTGATTAAAAAATTGGAGTTTGTTAATATGAAAAAGCTGCCAGTCATATAAAGGTTTTCCATGTTTAAAAGGGATAAAAAATTGTGCATACGATAAACTAATATTGAGGCTTGGTTATATCGCATATAGGTTCAGAAAATTAAAAGTAGTTGTCTAGTCTCAGCTAATTGTGTAGAATTCCTTCATAATCAAAGACATACATACAGAGAGATATCACCATAGCATGTTTCAGTATTGCTCTGTTTTGGCCATGAATAACTGAAGCAGAAGAGACAAATTGTTCACTGGAAGAGTTTGTCCCTTTCTCTTGACTTAAAAAGGACATAGAAACAGTTAATTTAGGCTAGATACCTATCATTTGACTAAGACAAACAAGATTAATTCTATCTTGCACAACTATTGCAAGCCTTGTCTAGTCTTAGCATTTACCTCTTGTCATTTTCCTGCTTTGTGTTACTTTAGAATGGGAATCTTGAGGCAGACTCTCATCTATGTAAAATGCTAAAGGAACAGCAATCGTTTACACCATACACAGATCCACCTACTCCTCTACCCCATGAGTTTAGTTGCACGCTTCAGCAAAGCATATAAGATTACTTTTCTGTGAAAAGGTGTTGAAGTGCTCTTTTCCATAAGTCTATTGTTTTCTTAACTTTCTACGGAAGTTCAAAAGGGAGTACATGTTTATATATATAAAAACACATCATAAACTTCTCGAATGCAAAAGATGTCAGATCCAGGCTTTATATTGGTATAGACTTTAACAGGTGTCTGAGTAAAATACTTAAAGTCAAACTTGTGTGTTGGTGGAGGAGATGAGAAAAACAATCTTTCATTGAAGAACAGCCTTAAAAGTCATTTCAGGACTTCACAGATTGGTTCAATTTGTAAAATGTAATATGTATACTTCACAAGCTACAATTCCATGGCTACTTTACACGGCTCAATGGCTGGTGTCGCCAAATTTATGTTTCTTGCTCCATCCTCACTGCCAGCAGTAACATTAAGTGGCTACATATCCAGCCAGCTGAAGGAACTGCTTTGGATTTGGAAGGCAGGAGGAGGAAGTCTGCTGCAATTTGGAATAGTGCAGCTACACAAAAACTAGTCTTGGCACAAGAGGGGACAGAGGTGAGTGAATGGGTGCTGGTATGGAGATCATACCAGCTTAAATAAAGTGGAACCACAGCACATAGGCACCTTAAAGCAACAAACTTTCAGGTTGACAGAGCCTTGCCTCCTGTCCTTTCTCTACCAACTAAGCATTTCTATTCTTTCCCCTGCATCAGCACTAACACCCACATAAGTGTGCAAGAGCCAACTCAGGGAGGTGACTTATCTGGAAGCTAACCCCACAAAAGTAAAAAAAAAAAAAAAAAAAATAGAATAACCAACCAAAAAAACTTGTCAGCCAGATCTGCTCCAAGGAGCAATTCACAGAATGATCAGACAAGAGTTAGTGCCAGCACAGCACAGAAGGTGGAAACACAGAGCCAGAGGCAATAGAGGAGAGGACAAGGCAGCCCAAATGTAGATCAACTCCAGCTGTTATGGACCCAGAGCTGGAGCCAGCCTGACCACTTACAAGCTTCCTCTAAAACCTCTGCACTTTCTTTGAAAACATTGTGATAGAATGAGTAAGTATACAGAGTTGAAATTACCAAGATGCCAAAGAAATAAAATTAGGACGCTTACTTATACACTGAACGAGGCAAGAAGCAAGGGAAAAAAACCTATGGTCTTAAAGCTGTCTTGCATAGTTTCTGTAGAATGTAACAGGCAAGGACAAATCATTCCTGACTGGAGTACTGGAGCTACACAGACCACACTTTTGATTAAATTTCTACTTTCTAAGCCTTCATTGTGTAGTTTTGGGCTGACAGGAAGATATTAGGAGTGGCTTCAGAAAGCATTACTCATGATTTACAGGACTCCACATCATCATCATCATTATAAAACATATTATTCTACACATTATTTTTGCACTGCAAGCATTATGGAGATGAGAAGATAAGGTAGAGACAGCCTGAGAATTACTGGTAAAGACTGAAAGCGAGAAAACCAGGACCTAGCTTTTGGAAAATTAATAGTTCAGAAGACTGGACTTCTTTTCTCTGTGAAAGTATCTAAATTCTGTTATCCCACATCCACAAAAAGTTTTGTTTGTTTCATGAGGATATATAAGTTTTTAGAACAAACAGATTTACCCTAGCTTAAATTCGTAAGGGCAGCTATGTAGACATGATGAAGTGCTGGAAAACTGAATTTGAAAGAAAGGAGAAAAATCAACAACAAAAATATTTCTAATATTACAGTCACACTAAGCAATAAGAAATGAAGTCTAATATGTTGGCTACAGTAGTAATATTAAGAAAAACAATCTCTGTAAAAGATTTTCTTAAAGCTTTGCAGATTGCAGACAAAAGCTGAAGGACTAGCATGTTAATTCCTGAAAAACAATAGGCTATTTGTAATTAACTTTGATTAAACCAGTAAGCTTCATCCTCAGAGACTGACTTAGACCACTGAGGTATTTAATTAGTTTATGTATGCAAAGTACATAAATAAATAAATATTAGTTAGTAGGTTTAGATTTCCTATCCACAGCCTGTACGAGTTGGAAGGAAGATAAAAACAGCCATTATCTTAGGGGAAAACAGCTAAGATTAGAAAGTTTGATATCGACCATCTGACATGCCAAGAAGGCCCAGAACAAAGGACTGCAGCAGGCAACAAAGTGACATGTGGACTGTGAAACCTCAGTTCCTATGAATATACATCCACTAGCAGACAGGTCTTTGGAGCCTACTAGAATAAACCAGTAAATGCAGGTAAGTTTGTGCTCCCACTATTGTAGTACTTTCCTATGCTGAATTAAAAATATTCTAAGGTCCTTTTCTGCTAATTTAGGAAATTAGTATAAGTTATATGAGTGTGTTGGATTTGCAGCAAGGGTTTTTGTAGCTGGGGTGGGGATTACAGAGGCAGTATCTGCTAGAGGCTGGGACCAGCTGGCTCTGGGGTGGACTTGCCTCTGGCCGAGGCCAAGCCAAGCAGTGACAATGGTATACATCTGTGATTGAAGGAGTGGGGATGGGACCAGTGAGGGAGCGGCAGCAGAGAGAGAGGGAGGTGCCGGGCTGCCCTCCATACCTGTGGCTGAGCTGACAGGGCTTGGTGAGCCAGTCGCTTCAGCAAGTGTGGAGACAGAAGCGAGACTTGGGAGAAACAGCCCTACAGACACCACAAGTGAGAGAAACAGCACAACAGAGAAGGCTGAGATCAGTGTAGAAGAAGAGGGAGAAGATGCTCCAGATACCCAAGCAGAAATTCCCCTGCAGCCCATGGAAGAGACTATGGTGGAGAAGGTGATCTCCGTGCAGCCCATGAGGAGTCCTGGTGGATGTCCACCTGCAGTCTGTGGAGGATCCCATGCTGGTGGAGTCCCCTCAAGGAGGCTGTGACCCCGTGGAAACCCACACTGGAGCAAGTTGTAGAGGACTGCAGCCTTCAGGAAGGATTCACACTGGAGAAGTTTGTGGAGAATTCTCTCCAGTGGGAAGGACCCCACACTGGAGCAGGCAAAGAGGATGAGCATGAGGATGAGGAGCCCTCTCCCTAAGGAGGAGGCAGTGTCAGAGACAATGTGCCGTGAACTGCCTGAAATCCCTTTTGCCCACCACCCCTGCACTGCTGGGGTGGCAGGAGACAGAGAATAGCGGGAGTAAGAATTAAGCCAGGGAAGAAGGGAAGGGGAGGGGAAAAGTGTTCATTTGGGGATTTGGTTTTGTTTATCAGTATCTTGCTCCAGTTTGGTAATAAATTAGATTGATTTTTCCCTAAGATGAGTATGTTTTGCCCATAACATTACTGCTGAGTGATCTCTCCCTGTCCTCAACTAGGCCCACAAGTTTTGCCTTTGTTTCTTATGATTCTCCTCCTCAGAAGCAGGAGGGGTGAGCGACAGACTATGTGGTTCGTTGTTATCCACTGGGGCTAGTGGCCATATAGCTATTTGTTGCCAGCTGGGGGGCTCAAAATGAAACAATGAGGATATAAAAGGATTTCCAAATTTTAAGTAGAATGGTCAAGGTATGTTAAAAATTAACATAAACATTTGAGCACATGATGAGATAAAAACGGCTACTTCTAGAGGACAGCAGCAAAGAAGGAATGTAAGGCATACTTTAAGGGGAAAAGTTTGGAAAACAACTGTCAAAGAAATTCAAAGAAGAGAGAAGCAACCAGAAGTAATTCACATGCAATCAATCCATTTTCAGACTTGGAGAATTATTAGATGACAATTTTCCAGAAATAAAAGTTTCTTAGAAATAAAAGTTTGATGTGTGACTGTCTCCCAGCCCTGTGTACAGGTATTGAGAGGATGGTAGGAAAGAAATTAGATTTCTGAAGAAGGTAGGTAAGTAATTAGATTTCATTGCTGGCCTGCCCTGGCTGAGATAATAAAAGCACAGTTTAGTTGAGTTAATCCAATTTGGATGCATATTGATTTTTCTTTTGTTTTGTTAGCAGCATTGCTGTGGAATACTTTATGTTTTTTTGGGCAAGAAGAAATCATCCTGGGAAGGGAAAGATATATGGCAAGGGAAGGAATAGGATGGCATCTTTGAGGCTGGGTAAAGGAAACGTGGATTTTGATGATCGACTGTAAAAAAACTCTTGTAAATCCCATGTCTTTCTGGTCTGCTTTGCTTATACTAATTTGGTAGCAGTGCTCAAAACTGAGCTTTCATTAGTCAAGCAGATCAAGTCAGTTGAACTCAGCCTGTAGGAGCACAGCACAGGGACTCAACCACACTTACTAGCTTGACTTAATTATTCAACATTAGGGAATAATTAGGTCTTTCCTATTTAGAGTACTTTAACCTAGAGACAACAACCCTTGGCTAAGTCAATCATCACAAAGTGGAGCGCCCAGATTTTAACTGTGTCTTTTTAATCAATATGTGTTAGTAAACAAGGGTGTACCTTTGAGCAAAGCCTGGAACCGCTGTCTTCAGAGCAATTGATTCAGGCAATGGCTTGTTTCTCCATACTGTGTACCACAGGACTGTTCAATTCAGCATGTTTCCTCAGTCCTACCATCACAATAAATTGTGATGTACATGCAGAAAACATTGGCGCAATTATTAGGGAACCACCCTAACTTACTAGATTACATACAGTATTCCAAAATAACTAATTTTGACCTAAAATTTACAAGATTGCAACTGGGGGGGGGAAGGATCACTGGCCTCCTTTTGTAATGAGTTCAATGTATCCACTGTCCTCTTTACTGGGTGTTGGTCACCGGGAGAATTCATGGTTAATCAGTGATCTTTTAAAATCTGCTGGATTGTCACCCATCTCCTATAATACTCTAGGAAATACATCCCTTCCTGATTAGAGGTTTTGATACCAAAAGGGCAAGTAATTTAAAAAATAAACCAGTGAATTCAAGGTTTGCAAATGCATATCAATCCAGGAAGTATATGTTGCCTTATAAAAACTGTGAAGTAGACAATCAGCATGCCAGGACACTAGAAACTCAAGTTGCCTTTTTTTTTTTTTTTAATAGACTTAAGTCATATTCAACTCCCTCAAAATCTTAGCTCTTTCCTATGAAAAGACATTTAAAAGGTTAAATCCCTAGACAATAATGAGAAAAACCAAACAAATACCTGCATCCTAAATTGTCAGCAAGATTACAAATCAACTAATTACAATAGAAGAATATGAATTTATTTCCTTATAGTAATGTATAAACTTAAAACTCTTCTACACTGTAGGTTCATTTATCTTGCAAGCTGCCCTGTACTGGGTGTAAATATGTCTTCCTGCACAGCTATTAAAAATACTTTCAAGTATACCTATACTCTGCATGTTTTGCAGCAATTATAAATTTGAACATTTGAAGTTGAGAATTCTTAATTAAATTACACATAGTTATAAACCGTCTTTTGGTGTCTTACAATTTTAAAGTAATTTTAAAGATACGGTAGTTGCCTATTTACATGTTGAAAAGCAGTATTTTAAAATGGAAATGGTTATGGTTCCAATCTGCTACTCATAACATACAAAAATAACAGATACGCATAATTCCAGTAAGCACCGTACTTTATTATACTAGCCTTTACCAAGAAAAACATTTTCAGGTATTTTTTTTGAGCAGAAAAGTTTTATGAACTAAAGTTGGAAAGGTGGTCTATAAATCAAGTAAACAATTTCACTATCAATTACTTTCTCCCTTGCTTCCAGGTATCTATTACATATAGAGACTTCATTAAAGTGGATTTTAAAATAGAATATTTGCCTTTCATGTTGCAGCTTTCATTTACTTCAATATATAATCACACACTTCCAAATCAGTAATCAGTAACCTTTAATTTAAAATTCTTTACCTTTTTCGTTACCAAAAATAGAAAGTACTGAAAAAAACAATTGTTCTTTTAATAATATTTTGAATATTAGTTTCATTAAAACCAAACCAAAATTAATTATATTGATATAAAAGAACAACAAAGTAAGTTACAAACAACAAAGCTACCATGAAAAATAAAAAATAGCTTTTGACTGTATGTTAATTTTACTATGTATCTAAAAGATTAAGTTATTCTCTGTTCAGTTGCTCAAGAATTCAACATTTAGGATACATTTCTATGGCCACAACATAATAAATTTAGTAATATTTAGCTGTGTTACAAAATGACTGAAGACTAGAAACCCCAGCCTACACATACATCCCATGCTACCAGGCATGACTCAGACAGACAGAAGATACACAGTAAAAGGCAGACTCTGTGCTAAATTGTCTGAAGTTAAACAGACAAAAGAAGTAGAAGGTGTGAGGAAAAAATATCATGCCTAAATAAAAGTACAGAACATGGAGCAAAGAGAAAGCAAGCAAACGGCTCATGGTCACAGAGGAAGGCCATAGCAGTGCTAGAAATTATACCTAGTCTCATATTGTCCTCTAACATAAAAGAATTCCTGCCTGCTTACATATGGCTTTGCTTGCCTTTCCGCACGTCTTCAGCCTTAATTAAAACTCAGAGTGAGATAACAAGATATTTAGGGCTTTTATTTATTTCTTCAAACTAAAATCTGATTATGAATAGGCTAAGCAGAAAGTCTCAAGCATCACCTGTCAAGATGACAATGTGAGCTTCTCTTTTACTTTCTACCGTTAACTTACTTTCACTAAGTGTCTATGGAAGAAAAGTTAAAGTAACAAATTTTCATCCAGTGAGTAAAGGAAGAAAATACAATCTGAAAATTTTCTTTGACATCTTAAAAGGGGAAACACATAATTATTACAAGGGAAATGAACTGCTAGTATTAATCCCACATCCTCATTGCATTTCCAATCCTTAGTTCACACATTCACCTAATGAGAAATAGCATACATTATGCATAATCCCACTGCATTATAATAATTATATTAGAGAATACATACACTTGCATTCTGAACCAGTTACATATATGTTTATATAGATGTATATTTATATGCATCAAGAGACAGGAAGACAAAGACATATAGAGCATATTGACACAGAGATTTGTACACTTCATGAAGAAATTAAAAAAACCTGAAAGAAGTAAAAAATACTTTGCTGGGCCACACTCATCACCTATTAGTGAGCTATTAATTCAGGCTTTTCTTAGGAAGATGCAGAATCACAAGTTTTACTACAGGAGATTTTTTTAAAGAATAGCCTTTGTTCAGCAGTTTTCCAAAAACATAAACCAAACATTTTCCTTCTATCTGAGTTACAGATATATCCTTTTGTTTAAGTGTCTTAACATTTATAATCTCAAAAATAATACCTGCATAAGCAAAACCAATTCACAGAATTATAGCACTTACAAGTGAAATTACTGCTTATTATAAAAAGACCTAGTTGGGGCCAGCACAGCAAAAAAGTTGGGTTCTCTATGGTCTTCCTGTGTCAGGTTCTGCAATGCTTTCCTTCATTTGCTATTTCTGTAATCCTAACCCTTGCCACCATGACAGAAGCTACTAGTTTTGTGGCAGTCAAAGCAAAACTGATCAGTAGTACAGATATGTTCTCAGAAAAGGTCAAAATGGAAAACAAGGAAATCAAAGCCACCTCCAAGATCTAGCACTATGCTTTAATGCCACTTCAGACAACACTTCTCTTCTCAACTCTGTGTTGTAATCTTTGACCAACATCTCTGTCCTGCTTCAAGTTATCACCACTACAGTCATGAAACTGCTGTTAAGGCCAGGTATTCACAAACTGATAGTTTAAAATAATGGCAATGCTGTTTGGCAGGCATGTTTCAACCAAAAATAAGATTTTATTTTGGGTATAATCAATTCTTATTCTTCTTCTGTATTTCTGCAGGCATATTTGCCCACTGTTGTAATTTATATAACACAAAATTCTATGGGTGTTTTTTTTGTTTTGTCCAGTTTGTTGTTGTTACTGTTGTTGCCTTAAGGCACAAGCCAGAACAATAAATGGTTCCAAATAAGTTCCCCTTATACAGTCTTAGACATGCTAAGTATTTACCTGTTAAAACCTGATCACAAGTGAAATGTGCTTCAACTTTGTCAGTCTTTGAAACAGAAGATTTCATTTATCCTGACGTAAATATGGTGAAATCTAGATTTAGAACTTTGTTTTTAAAAAGTCCCATAGATGTACAGCAGGACTAAATGTCCTATTTCTCAGTGGTGCTCAATGAGAACACTTTGAATGTTCATTTAAAAACAGAAAACACATATGTGAAATAAAATGCATAGTCAAACAGAAGGAATATTATAACAGCAGTTTCGGTGCTGTTCCTTTTTACTTTCACTAACCCACAGTCCCCTTGATTTGATTGCTGCCCATGATAGAGTCTCTTCGCTACTGCTTTTGACATGAAAACTACTAGAAGACTAAGTTTAAGAATATTATAAGCGTCCTTCTAGAAGTATAATCACATAGGTCTTTTTTCATGAAATGTTTTCCTCCTAAATGTCAAGGAAATAACAGAATCATCATGTAAATTCATTTTAAAAGTCCTGGTACCCCACCTTTCTCCGTGTTTAAGGACAGCTGGCCATCCGTAGGAAACAGAGCTTTGAAACCGTTACAGTAATTGACAGGACACTGAGCAGAATCCAGAAGGCTCTCTTGAATGGGTGTCTCCTAAATCCTAAATAGCTTTTCCCTGAGTTTACAACATATGAGGTGTAGTCCAATGGCTTGTTCATTACAGTAATTTTCCTTCCCCTCTGCTTCTGTGCTGGTTTTGCAGGGTCTGTGCATTTGTCTTTAATACACATTTGGATCGATTTACTTTCTTAAATCTCAGAATATAGGGTAAGAGCTTATCCAATAAACACTTTTCCAGATTTCCTAAAACATGTTACATAGCTCACAAAACACCCAAACAAATGGCTTGAAGCTTTCAGCAGATCTAATACTCTTCACAGCAAAACAAATTTGTTTCAACAGTTTAAAAACGCAGAGATCAGCCTCTATTGGTACATCTAAAATACAACTACTTAAGCAGCATGCCATCCATGTGGTTTTCAGACTTACTAAGCACAGATTACTGAAAGATACCACCACCTTTTTAGAAGAGTGGCACTGCACAATTTTTCAAATTCTATCACCTAAAAAAGCCATATTGTATCTTTTAAAGTAATTGCATGCACTTTTCAAAAATAATAAAACCAATCTTGTAACATCCCATCAAGTGCTGCTGGTATACCATCTCTGCTCCACCTAGACAGAAACAGATATAAAACAAGGACTTGATGTACCCCATACACAAAGAACGTCTGTAACATAACTGCAAGGAAAACTCTGATCTGTTGAGTTCTTCTGCCTTAACCACTTGACCAACATAAACAACCCCCTGCTCCTTGATAATTATTTCCTAAGAAATAAACCTTGCATACTTGCAACACTGTAGCATAGATAGACTAAAACAACTCTTCAGCTGCTTATACTTACAGATGTAAACAGTACACAGTTCATAATCCACCTGGAGTTTTCAGAAGGTTTTGATGTCAATGCTGTTCAAACACATCCTCTACAAAGTTGAGTCTATAATCCCTCAATATGTGTCAGATAAAGGATTTCTTATTGATTTGAGGTCAGGATTTCAGCATAGCATAATTCATGCAAACTTAAGGCTTCTTACGTTGTTTCTTTTCCTTTGTCTGGCTATTCCCTTTCCACTTTTAAACATGCAATCTATGATCCATGAGACTTAGGAAAAAATCCAAAACTGTTTTCCTTGTAATTCAGTACATCCAGATAAAACCATGCTAGAAGGTTATTACTGATGCCTTGTTTGCTCATGCTATACACACAATCTATTATATGTAATCCCTGGATGTTCTGAAGAATCAGTGCTAAAATTAAAGAACCTTTGTCTGAACTTCCGAAGTTTCACCAAGTGAAAGACCTGTGCTAATAGAAGAAAAGCTTAGAAAGAACTGCAGAAAATTGTACTTTCTCACTGTTACTGCTTTTGCAAACTAGCCACAAAAAAAAATCATGCTAGATTACTTCAACAAATTGGTTCAGGTGCCTAAGATTAACATTCACAATGCTTTCCTGAGACATATATTGCCCTTCTTAACACACACAGAGTTGCATCATTAACCCATCAAGTTTATTTAAAAATTGTTCTCCTTATTTGCATGATAGGCTGCAACTAACAGTCTGTTTGTAAACTAGGCAAGTTTATTCTTGGTCTGTGTTCATGTAATGTTTAAGATTTGTCTGCATACAAAAGTCATGCTTAATTACACTGATTTAATTTAATCAGCTCAAGCCCTGTACTATGATGAGATCATCAGGTTGCTTGTTACGTGTGAAGTCCTTCTTGTTAAGGAAGACTGACACAGCTTTTTCATACTATGACAGTTGTATCCACAACTGTAATTAAAATACTCTTTTATTTAACGTGTACTATTTTAGAGCTGAAGGAAAGTTCCAGATAGAGTAGTCTCAGCCGAAGAGAAAATGGCATAAGTACATGGCTTCCTGAGTTTCTGTGGCATCCCAATAGCTGAGAAGTTCTTTCAGTTTTCATGGCAAACAATCTCTAACTCTGGATACTTTTAAATAGCATTCAGGGTGCTTTTTTATTTGTTACTTAGAAAACTGAAAGATTGAGGATGCAAGGTCACCTAAGCAAAAAATTCCTAGTAAATATTTGAAATTTCAGAAAGTATTGATAATGTCCCAGAACTTCTTTCAGCTTAAGATGAGATTTGTCAGTATTTTGCAAAACATAATAGCTCTTTGCTACATGGTAGCACTGGCACTGAACTATTAAAACAATATGAAACATTAATATTTTTTAATTTTCTTAATGGAAATATCTAATAAGAAGCACTAATCATTTATGACATTGCTATTTTTAAATTGAGCAGGGATCTCCATTCAAGGACACTAAGAATAGAGGGAAAACATTCAGGTAATGCAAGAGTTCTAGAATACGTAGTTTCATTAGTGGAATTTAAACAGATACAAATGGTTATAATGACCAAATCACTCTTTAAGCAATGGAAAGGTTCATAGTGTGGCTACCAGTTGATTTGTGCTGTATCACACTGATGTGGGTCCAACCACAGTAACTGCTGTTTGCTGCATCTATGTCCTGTGGCTTCTCCCTCCAGTTTCCCCTGACCATGGGTAACCACCAACCCTGGTTCCCTTTAGTGATTTACCAAGGAACACAACTGGGAACTCAGCTAGGAGCTGGGCAAGACATAACACACAACCCTCACAGAAGTGAAGATGAGATGCCTGACTAGTTATAGATACTGCTGCATTCACACTGCAGTCTTAGCTATGCAGAGGAACACTCTGGATCACTACCTTTCTCTCCCTAGTCACCAGTTTTTCTGAAGCTTGGAAAAACCTGAAACTTTCCAGATGCTGCCCTACTGTCAAATTCTATTGAAATCAGTGTTTCATCTATTGAAACATTTTCTGAGCTAGAGACCAGCACAGACATCGCAGATGTATTTCTGTCAGTAATGAAAGTGAATACACTTGACAATGAACATAAATTTATCTGTTTTTTTTCTGGAGATAAGTGTCCTGCTTTTCTGCTCCCAGACTCCTAAACTTTGTGCCTCAGTGTCTAGCTAATTCAAAAGGTCTCGCATTGCACAATCACACTAGCTGATACTAGAATGCTGTATCCACAGATTTGTTAAATTCCATCATCATCAATATTTCTAAGCAGTCCTCTACTTCAGTAGTATAAAACCATCATTCATTATATGGACATAATGACCGAAATATTTTAAATGCTATCAGACTATAAAAGCAGTATGTTATGGACTCCAGGAATAATGGGCAACAGGTTATAGAACATCCTACATAAGTTTTCAGTTTTGGATAAATAAAATTGTTTGCATGGAGATTTTTAGGCATAGTATTATTTCCTCACAAAATGCCTGTAGATTCAGAGGGGCAAAACCACATCAAAGTGTAAGAGTTAAGTATTTATGCAAATGATAGAGTACATGCAGAAGACTGCTGTTACTCGTGTTTTATATACATAGAATACAATGCGTATCCATGTTGAATGGAACATATTAAGAAATTCAGTGTAAGGTAATGAAAAAAATAAATAAGACTTACAGATGAGCATTTATGCTTCTCACTCTAATTTGTTATCCATTGTAAAGCAAAACCAGTGTGCAACGGCCAAACCTGTCTTCAGCAGATACATGTTTTTTAAATAGATATATGAATGTTTCACATAGTCTAAAAACTATCATGTTATAAAGCACTTTGGAAATAACGATGGATTTATAACTCCCTCTCAACAGTGCAGGCAAGTGCTCCTCTTATCCAAGCCACTGAGATCAGGCAGGTTGCATGGCCACAGAATCATAGAATCATTAGGTTGGAAAAGACCTTTGATATCATCCACTACTAAATCACATGCCTAAGGATTTCATCTACCCGTCTTTCAAATACCTCCAGGGATAGTGATTCAACCACCTCCCTGGGCAGCCTATGCCAGTGCTTAATAACCCCTTCGACAAAGAAATTTTTCCTAATGTCCAACCTAAACTTCCCCTGACGCAGCTTAAGGCCTTGTTAAACCTCATCCCATTGGCCTCAGCCCACCAATCCAGCCTGTTCAGATCCCTCTGCAGAGCCTCCCTACCCTCCAGCAGATCAACACTTCCTCCCAGCTTAGCGTCGTCCACAAACTTGCTACGGGTGCACTCAATCCCATTATCCAGGTCATTGATAAATATATTGAACATGACTGGACCCAGCACCGAGCCCTGGGGAACACTACTTGTGACTGGCCTCCAACTGGATTTAGCTCCATTCACAACTCTTCGGGCCCAGCCATCCAGGTGGTTTTTTACCCAGCAGAGGATGCGCTTGTCCAGATCAGTGGCAGCCAGTTTCTCAAGCAGGATACTGTCAGAAACGGTACCAAAGGCTTAACTAAAGTCCAGGTACACTACATCCACAGCCTTTCCATCATCCATCAAGCAGGTCACCTTGTCATAGAAGGAGATCAGGTTAGCTTGGCAGGACCTGCCTTTCATAAACCCGTGCTGAATGGGACTGATCACCTGGTTGTCCTGCATCCTCACTCAGCACTGTTTAGATCCAAGTAAGCATCAGTGCTGAAAATTATTAGTGAGACATAAAGCATTTGGAACTGTAGTATATTCTCTATAGTTTATATTTAAAATCTCTTTTAAAATATTTTGTAACTTTTTAAAGGTTTATTAAGGAACATCTATTGGTTATTAAATCACTCCCCACCCTGTTGTCGCCCTACAGGACAACATTGCATGTACTTAAAGGCTTGGCCTAATAAAGTCTGTGACTGCTCTCAGACTTCATTTGCTAGATATATTTACCTTATTTCTAGCATTTCATATGAATTATTTGTCAGTTTCAGTGTCATTCCTTCCTCTCTGAGCCAGTGCTTTAATTTTATTTAGGTTTTATCTTTTAGATTCATTTTGCCTCTTCAAGGGATAAAGAAACGGAGGAACTAACTCCAAATGTTACTTTATACACCTTCCATCTCTTTATGATAACCCTCTAGATTAGCAGGCACATTCTGAAAAGCACAATGATATATGCCTTTCTGTAGTGATCTCTCTTCAGATCCCACAAATAAGCACCAAAAACATTCTTAACTAATATGGAATTCCAGCTTAGATGGTCACAAATTAACCAAAGAAGGGTGTATGTTAGTTTAAGCAAATTACCCACATTTTCCATTTTTGGTCTATAGCGTAAGAAATTAGATAGTTAATTTTAAAAGCAAAACTTTGTACAGCGTGCAAATCATGTCTGTATGTCAAAGTAAAATAACAAACCTAATGAGGAATGTTAAAAAAGCAAGGCCCATTAGTTTAAAGATACATGGAAGCCGCCAAAGATGACAAACATGCAAAAATTCAAAACATGATGGAAAAGGGAACAAGCAGTGAACCACATAAATCAGTGTTTTGAATTCTATTTCTCTGTGGGTATAATTGTACCTTAGTTTCTTATAATGATTTATTGAGGTAAATAGTCTGTATGGTTTAACAGCTACAGCTTCAAAGCGTCAGGCACAGACTCTCCTTTATTCATGAGGCAGCTGAGTATTGGGATGTGAATTAGCTTCTGTATTCTGGGACTTGGCAAAGTTTGTTTTTAAGGTCCTTATAAAGGATTCATGTTGATGCAGCTATTCAAATGTGAAAAACACTGTACTGTAATGGATGAAATAGAAAAGCTTTACAGTAATTCTGGAGGCAAAAAAGTAAAAACACTGAAATAAACCATTCAGAATTACCTTCAGCAAAAGAAAGGAATGTCTCAGAATTAATTTTAATACACTATATCATTTGGGGAAACAGAAAAAAAAAACCAGTTTCTTGATGAACAACAAAAGTGTGATGGGATTCCAGAAATCACTTTTAAGTCAAAATAAAATAAAGTATGAAAAAGAAATTGTAGAAGTTTAAGCTGTGATATTCACATTTTGGGTTGATTGCCAAACTACACATTCTATTGCTCTCAGACCAGGATAAACCAACCATTAACTAATCAAAAGAACCATCATCCATGAAAGCTATGATGGCATTTTAACCATTCTTAATCTATTAATAAGAAAGAATAATTTGCAAAATATATTCCCTCTTCTGTTTATATTCATAGGGCCATTCTCAGCAGAAATTATATGTAGGCTCCCATGGTGTAGAAACCCTATGAAAGCCATGAAAATTCACTAAGCTTCCTTATGTACTGTGCCAAGATATTCAGCAGGAACTTTGGTCGTTGCCAAGAAACACGTGTGCCTCAGATACAGAAGCTCTGCATGTACCGGTATTTCAACATTCCTGGAGAGAAATGTGACCCCTTGATGCATACACTGGCTTGCTGGCATGCTTGCATTCCTCCCCATCTGTCAGAGTGGCATTCTGCCTCCTCACAAGGTAGGATGCCAGTTTTGGAGCACAGGTGCCAACCAAATATAGGTTCAGACTAATACTCTGCAAAATGTGGCAAACGACATTTCACCTGCAAAGAAGATCGTCCTACCTCTGACCCACGCCAAATTAGGATTGCATGCTTCATTAGCATAGGGGTTATCAGATGAAAATCATAGGCAGCACCAGAAATGCTGGTTTTCTGTATAACATCTTCTAGTTGAGAGCCTTCAGCATTGACGTTTAATTTACAACATGCCAAAATTTTCCTAACAGTGCGGACATACAGCCCATTTGAGCAAGCTGCAACAGACCATGGACAGAGATCTGTTGAATTTATCCTCCCCGACTAGTATTTGACAAATTCGAAGATTCTTAAAAAGGACAGATAAATTAACCATAGAGGAAAGACATAAGTAAAGATTTGTGTTACCTCTAAGGGGGTTTAGCTAACCACACAAAGAAAACTACCTTTACTATGACTGTCAAAAAAACAAGCCACACCCACTTGTTATCAGCTACAAAATCGCTTATATAATTCTAGAATTCTTAAATTAGGATAAACTATTTTACTATAAAAATTGACATGATATAAAAAGTTAAGTTAGATTTTAGTCTGAGAACTTATGTACACGTGAAAGCATAGGAATCATGAAAAATCATTATAAAGAAACCATTCAACATACAATGACAACACTGGATAACATTAAATGGTGTTTCAATATCCTCAGAATAAAACATATTTTGAACCCATTTGTTAATGAAAATACTCCACACTAAATTAATCTAACAAGAAAAGTTAAATATTCAGTTGATCAATAAACAGAGTATCTGCAAAGTAGTGTTGGTTTTGCCTCCAAATTAACGTAGCCTACTTTATTTATAAATGTACAAAACACAAATGATGCATCACTAGTCTAAAAATTACCTGCTTTCAGGGAACAATTCACTATCTTATCTTCAGTGATTTACTATGATTTCTGTAATTTATTTATCCCAAGATGCACCTGATGTCATCAGCTTCCGGTGATTTTGTTAAATTGACTATACAAAACCAAGAGCAGTATTATACATGCTACTGCATTATTTAGGCTATTCAGAAGGCATGCCACTGCTATTCCCAATTATAAAGCTATTAATTCTTACTACCATAAAATTATAACTCAATACATTGAATTCTATAATCGTAATTCAATACATTAAGATGCAGAGTCCTGCATCAAAGATAGAATAACCCCATGCAACAGTACAGGCTGAGGGGCCAGCTGGCTAGAAGGCATATTTGCAAGAGAAAAACTGGAGGTCCCTGTGGACAACAAGCTGATCATGAGCCAGCAATGCACACTGGCAGCAAAGGCAGCCAACAGCATCCTGGGCTGTTTTAACAGGAGCATTGCCGGCAGATTGAGGGAACTGATAATTTCCCTCTTTCTGGCACTTATGAGACTGCATCAGTAGCAATGTCTCCAGTCCTGGTCTTTCCAGTACAAGACAGATATTGAAACAGTGGAGCAAATCCAGCAGAGACACCAAGACAACTAGGAGGCTGCAACACAAAATACAAGTAGTTGAGAGAGCTAGGTTTTCACAACCTGGGGAAAAACAAGTGAAGGTGAGAGCTTATTGCTACCTGCAACTGCCTAATAAGAGGGTGCAGGGAAGATGGAACAAGGCTCCTTGCAGATCTGCACAGCGACATAAGAGGTGATGGACAGAAGCTGAAATATGGGAAATTCCAATTCAATATAAAGAACAAAAAAAATTTACCTTAAGGGTAGTCAAACGCTGGGCCAGGTTGCCAAGAAATACTATGGCATCACCATCCTTGGAGATGTTCCAACTTGTTGGAAATGGCCCTGCGCAACCTGCTCTAATTGGATATGCTTTTCCCAAGAGGTAGGACTAAATTTATTTAAAATTTATTATTTCAGACTATTGAAAATATCCTGACACTTGGGTCACAAACTTCTGTACTCAGAGTCAAAAAGTATATAAATTGCTGCAGTATTGCATCTGTAATTTAATGTCATTTATTATAAGAAAAGAATACCAAAATGGTAGTGTCATCTTCAGTAGAGGCAGAGGGCATAGTAGATTCTTAGCAAAGTTGTCAGTTTATAGTTAATCAATACAGTGTATAGCTTGAAAAGATCACTACATTAATTTTAAATACCTGATGTAAGAAATAAAATGTTGATGTTAAACAGGTAAAAGAGGGTAAGGACTTTCCCCCCTTTTTTTTGTGTTTATTGGAATCACTTAAAGCCAATAGACTGTGACTAATATCCAATTAATAATCCATGAGCCCAGTACATGGACAAAGCAAATATGTGTTTGCATGTCCTTTTGCATGGTAAAGATCATGGTAAAGAACTAAGCAAAAATCAGCATTGCCAAGGAGAGATGCTGCCTAAGTTTTATGTAATACAAGTCTCCAAAACACAAAGAAACTGGCTGTGGTGGACCTGGTTCATCTTCCTATAGGCTTCTGTAAGTAAAAGGGGTAATGAATGATCGCATATTTGGAACGTACACTATCAGGACACAAATTAATGAAATGTTTTTGCAGGAGGAAAAGTCTTTCTGATGAGGTGCCAGCAGATAGCATTGTGATGCAGCTTTATCATGGAGGTGCAGATATTGTCAGGAAATAAAAATCTTCAGCAAAGTTTCAAAGTTTATCTGGACATTCGGTGCACAGGGAAAGTCCATATGCTCCACAGACAATCAAAGTTAAGCAGAAACATTTCTTTTCAAAAAGGTCTCTGACTTGGGAGCTATGCAGCTATATCAGTTTTAACACATCCATGTTTTTCACACCTTTAAAATTTTTCTCTGAGCATTTTGGATCAAGTGAAAACCAGCAGTTTAAAAATGCGTGGTGTTATTTCTTATTTGTCTCCCCTGACCACATCCACAAACGTTACTGAAGTCCCTAGGGAGGAGCAATCACTAAAATTGTACAGGGTTAGGAAGAAGAAAATGCAGAGCCACTGTTTCTCCCATACCAATTACATTCCCTTCTAATCTCTCTTTGCCAATACAGTAAAAGATTCAAAGGTGTTAGGAACAGGAATAATTATATGAAGAGATAAATTCTGTATACAGACAACTTTCAACTGACTTCAAAGACTTTGGCTTTCACAGCACAAGACTGAAAAAAGGACAGTATTAATGTTCAACCTATTTCAGCAGTGTCACTGAAGTTCTTAAGGAGTGGTTTGTCCACGGCTTTTTCAAATTACCCAATAACTTAAATTCCCTAAGAGAAACAGATGGAAATGTTAGATTCCTTTCCCTTAAAGTATTCTGCTTTACTACAGACAGATAAAACAGAAGATATACCAAAGGGAGGAACTACTGAGTTTTCACTCAATTGCTTACAAACACAATTCATTTTGATAGTACTGAAGATTTTGTCTCATCATTCAGACTCACAGTGGAATAACTGACTTTGGCAGATCCTTTGTGTGAAATGTCTTGTCTTTATTGGTGCTTTTATGTAGTAGCAAGCACAAAAGAAAAAGAAGCAAGATATATAAAGCTATATCTTCATTGCAATAAAAGTGATTTTTACTCAGGGACAATATTCCAGCCCTGTGCCATGTACAGCAGTAAATGAAGAGGCCTAGTCAGTCTAATATGATGTAAAATCTTAGAGAAAGCAAAGCACTATATTTTCTTATTTTGATGTAGCTAGTTCACATCAAAAACCAAGGAAGATATATACGGTTGGCCTTGATTAGCTATACTGATATAAAAACTACCTGGGGTCTTGTCTGCACTAGGACTGTACCTAGAGAAAGGTGTCCTAATGTACCTTTTATGATGTTAACAAACAGGGATTTTTCTTATATTTTTTCATTGAGGACAAAGTCTAATATATGCAGTGGTACTGGAAGCCTGTACAATCTGAAGTTCAAGGACATAATTTCTCCATTCTTTGTTTTCTTCATTTGTTAAACTGGGGCAACAATTCATTTTTTCTGTGGTATTGAATAATGGCCTGTTCTGCTAGCCCAGAAATAAAAGTAAAGATAGTCTTTGTATTGATGTGCTGCCTGTCTTGTTTACGATAGAAACTATTTTGTTTTTAGAAGGGGAGTGTTGTTCAAAAAGCTTTTATAATAGGTTCAGAAATATAAAAGCCATTTCAGGATGAGGACATCTCTATCCTTTATTTTGTTAGTCCTTGAAAGGGCTTTTTAAACGTTAACAGCCATGACTGCCTTCCCTCAACCGATGCTCCCTTCTTAGCAATCCTTCTGTTGACATCTCTGTGATTGCTCTTAGCTTGTCTCTCCTTCTTCCTAACCCCTTAAAACAAAACTTAGCAAGAGCTTGGAATTGAACTTTGGGCAGATATTGGGCCACTAAAACACACTGGATGAGTATGTTGTGTAAGTCAGACTTCAATAAAAAAATTCTTTCCTCACCTCCAGTGATATGCAGAATATTTTCCACTCTTCTCTGTGACAACCTCTATATATTGCAGTGACAACTACTATGCCAAGCTGGTCAGAAAATAGGAAGCATTTTCAGCTTCAAATGTCCTGAAAGAGATGAAACAGTTTTGAAATGCTAGGGTGATATCCTGTTTCCATCTAAAAAGAAATAAAGCTTTCTGCCGAAACCAAATTTAATTTAAATCGTGCATTTAAAGTAGGTGTATGTGTACATACATGCTTTTTTTCTTTTCAAGCTAAAAAAAAAAATCAGTGGTTGCCTTGTTAAGCTTTCATACAGACAGATACTGGCAACGTTCCCTGTCTCACAATGATAGCTACTTTGAGTATCAGAAGTTCATTAATAACAATGAAAAATTCTACAGCACTTGAGAAGAGGTTGATCCTATTTTATATGCCAATGACAGTTAGCATATTACAAATTACAGTAGTCCAATTACACTATAGCTGATATTTAGCACTTATACATTGCTTTGAACACACTGTGCAACCCTTAATTAACTCTTTACCTTGGCAAGTAGATATATTATCCTAATTTCACAGATAAAGCAGAAAGGTAGGGTAATTTTCCAAAGGCCACTTAGCCTTAGGTGGAGCCAGGACTACTATAAGGGAAGATTGAACTCTGAATCCATGACTTCCAAGACAGGATTGTCCAATGTCTTGGTCACTGTGTAATGGCAAAGACATTGTTACCAAAGTACACAATAAAAAACCAAAGTACACAATAAAAAACTTATGTCTGTCAAATTGAGTTCTATTTTATTCTACACCACCTTTATAAAGAGAGCTCAAAAAGAAATTAAAAAAAAAAAAATCCAAGATTCTATACCAGGTTCTTCAAAGATGAAACTGCTTCTGCAAGACCTAGTTAAGCCTCAGCTTCCACACACCTCAACTGTTGTTTGTCTCAAAGTTTTTATAACACAGACTGCTGAGGTCCAAAACTTCAAATTGGACTGGAGTGGAAAATCTTCATTAAGGTAGTTTTTCTGGTATTTCCTGGTGTGCACCTACCCTCCACCTCCAAAGATGGTTCCCGTCCAGAGACTGGAGCTGACTACAAAGACAGAAATATACAGAAAAGTCAAAGCCGGAGTACAATTGTACATGGCAGTGAATAATTTTGTTACATTATTTGTCTTCTCCCCTCATCTCACTATCCCTTTACTGCCTGACTTTGTTAAGTTCATAGAATAGTTCAGGTTGGAAGGCCATCTAGTCTAAACCCCTGCAATGAGCAAGGACACCTTCAAATAGAACAGGTGCTCAGAGCCCCGTCCAACCTGACCAGGACAACCTGTTCCAGTGTTTCACCAGCTTCAACATACAAAATTTCTTCATTATATCTGGTCCAAACCTACCTTCTTTTAGATTAAAACCATTAATCCTTGTCCTATGACAACGGGCCCTGCTAAAACGTACTTCCACATCTTTCTTTTAAGGCCCCTTTAAGTACTGATAGGCTGTGACAGTCTCCATGGAGCCTTCTGTTATCCAGGCTGAAAAACCCCCAACTCTCAGCCTTTCCTTATAGGAGACATGCTCCAGCCCTCTGATCATCTTTGTGGTCCTCCTCTGGACTTGCTCCAACAGGTTCATGTTTTTCCTTTGCTGAGGACTCCAGAACTGGACGCAGTACTTCAGACGGGGTCTCACCAGAGCAGAGTAGGAGTGCAGAATCACCTCCCTCAACCTGATGGCCACACTTCTTTGGATGCATCCCAGAATATGGTTGGCTTCCTGGGCTGTAAGCACACACTGTTGGTTCCCACAAGAAACCTCAGCATTCCTCCCTGTTGTGCTTTAGCTGTGCTGATAAGAGTCATTTAGTTGAGGTCTGATTTCTGCATCACAGCCAGTTTCTGCTCCATGAAAAAACTCTCACCTGTGAATTAAATGCTAAATTCAGGATAGTCTCTTCAGAAGGACTATGACAAAGAAATGTGGAAAACTCACACAAATATTGCCCAGGATCCTTACCTACTATTTTGCTCATATTCTAAAGCAGTTTCACAGGTTGGAGAAGGCAGGTTTCTTCCCACAGCCCTGGTCTGCCATGATCTCCTGTGAAATCATTCTACTTCTCATTTGTTCAAAAGAATACAGCAAATGTATCACTGAACCCTGGCATGATAGGATTTTGAAGAACTCCTTTACTCATTTACTAATGTTATCGGAAATATATCAGCCTTACGAGTTGCACATCCTCAGAACTGCCTGCAATACCTTCATAAAGATAAGTGAAACTTTCACATAACCAGTCTGCTGTTGAAAGAATACATATTTTGTTAGCAGTTAGATCAGTTTATTTTTAAGTTATCCTATATATAAGTTAAGGGAAGCCATTTAATGCTAGGGATATAGTTGCTTATTAACATAACTCTTTTTGGCAAAACCAGAGCATTTTTATCCCAAGTGAGCAATAAACTGAGGGGGGGGAAATGAAAAAGCCCCTCACTACAATATCATTAACACATTATTCTTAAGAGTGTAAACAAAATCAAAATTACCACACCATTACTGAGCCACATAAACATTAGTACATTTCAGTTGTTCAACTTGAATTTAACAGCAAGCCACAACTAAGACCAATTATAGCAGCTGATTTACAGTCTCTTTTTCTTCTGCTTTTTTTTCAGAGGCAAACCTTCTCAATTTGTCCCACAAGGGAACAGTAGCCATGAAGCTAAAATTTCACACTTGTTTTTACTAACGAACAGGTCTTTAGGTATAATAGCATGGAACCTGTAATACAAGCTTAACTTAAAAAAACAGATACAATTTCACTGGTATTAGTTTACCACAACTCCTATTAACAGACTAAAAATGCCGCAAGATACTACTAAAAAAAAATCAGTTTTAATTTAAAAAAGGAATTATAGTTTTACTTTTTTTGCATTTTTACTCCCCTTCTGTGAGACAACATTTTTAAGCACTGAAATTTAAATTAATCCGCTATTACAGTCATTATATAGTACTTTGTACATTTAAATACATTAAAATGAGGTTAAAATAGTAAGCATAACATTCTCTCTTATTAATGCTCCCTTCTGGTCTTTATCATTGTTAAATAATAACTACAGACGTTTTAGAAAGCAGGTGTAACAGTTGTGCTTTTCAATTTGATTTTGCACACTTGGGCAGTGCAATATATGTGAATATGAATTTAAACATTACTCTCCTAGTGCTGTTCTGAATAAGTAACAACTGAAAATATTCTACATATATCTGTAGTGATAGATCTATCTACCCAGTAGTGGAATCGCTAGGCTAGCACATCTCTACATTATAAAATCTGCTGAATTTTTGTGTTCCATCTTCCAGAATGTTTTCTTATAAACTCTTCTGTCATTGTATTTCAGTCTTACAAAAGAACAATGGGTGACATCTGCAGGGGAAATGTTAAAAAGTATCAAAATTACTGTAGAGCTTAATTGCAATAATCGCAAAAAAAAATCATAATGACAAATTTTGAACTTTGTAAGGCACACATTCATGAAGACAATCATAGCTGGGAGCAGTTCACCCCCCAAGCACAACGATTCTACTCAAAGACAGTTCAGAGCTTTAGAAGTGCTATAGGAGGTTCTCATTTGCTATAGGGAGAGCATAAGGAGACTCATTCAGAAAACCGAAGGACGCCACTGCAGGACCTTTCCCAGACTGCTTGAAAGCTGGACCCAGCTCTGACCAGCAGTCATATCGCCTTAGCTAAAAGCGAGTTAATGGAACTAGACCCACCACCTCCTGGCATTAGTTGGACTACTACAACCTTATCATGGGAACAAAGCCACTATGTAGTTGAGGAACTCACGGAGAAGAGATTTTCTTAACATAAAGGTGAAAAGACCGAAAGATGCGACTGTACACCTCCCTCTCCCTACTCAACAAATCTAAGGTAACACTAAACATTTAATGGCAACCGATTCAAATTAAGCTAATTCTGAAACAGACATATGTGAGAAATTACTAACTTGGGGGTAGTAAGTAAATTTTTGCTTTCTATATGGCATATAGATGTTGGGGATGGGACCGTAGGAACGACAGTGACGGCAAACAGCCACAACAACTGAAGAGAAACATCTGGATGTCCAAACATAGATTCCACACAGGTCACAAATGCCATTCTCCAGATGAGGTGGCAGTGCTGGTCAGTGGTGCAATGGTCAGAGAGATGTTGGCAAGGTGCGGTCGCAGCCCAGAAGGCCGACCACATCCTGGGCCGCGTCAAAAGAAGCGTGGCCAGCAGGGCGAGGGATGTGACTCTGCCCCTCTGAACTGCTCTTGTTAGAGACCATATCCGGAGTGTTGTGATTCCAGTTCGGGAATCCCCAACATAAGAAGGATATGGAGCTGTTAGAATGGGTCCACAGGAGTTTACAAAGATGATCAGAGGACTGGAGCACCTCCCATACGAGGATAGGCTGAGAGAGAACTGGGCTTGTTCAGTCAGGAGAAGGCTCTGAGGAGATCTTACAGCAACCTTCCAGTACCTCAAGGGGGACAAAAATGCTGGAGAGGGACTGATTACAAAGGCTGATAGCGATGGGATTAGGGGCAGATTTAGACTGGATATGAGGAAGAATTTCTTCACTATGAGGGCGGTGAGGCACTGGCACAGGTTGCCCAAGGAAGTTGTGGCTGCGCCATCCCTGGAGGTGTTCAAGGCCAGGCTGGATGGGGCCCTGGGCAGCCTGGTCCGGTGGGAGGTGACCCTGGGGTTTAGAACTGGATGGGCTTTGAGGTCCTTTCCAACTCAGACGGCTCCATGACCCCTAAACTGTGCCTCCGCGTACGACGCGGCGACACCAGCACTAACAAGGGCCTCACAGCAACACCCCCCCCACCCCGCCCCCCGCAGGCCCGCCTCCGGCCGCGCGCCCCCGCCAGTCAGCGGGAAGCCCCGCCTCCTCAGCGCGGAGGATTGTGGGGCGGGTAGTCCCTCGTGCACTGCCCTGCGCCGCCCCGTACAGGGCGAGAACTACCATTCCCAGCGTGCCCCGCGGCCGCGCCCCGCCGCCGGCTGAGGGAGCGGCTTCGGCAGGAGGGCCCGGTCATCCCGCCGCGGCCATGAGCTCGGCCAGGGAGTCCCAGGGCCACCACAGCCTCAAGCGAGCGGCCACCCCCGATGTAAATGGGCCGCGGGGCACGGGGCGGCCGCGCGCTTGGGGTTGGGGGCGGTGGCGGAGCAGGAGGAGGCCGGGAGGGAGGCGCGGGGTGGGGCGCGGCCTGCCTCGCCGCGGGGCCGGCGGCGCAGTGAGCGTGTGCTCCCGCAGGGCTCCAACAGCTGGGAGACGGCGGACCTGGGCAACGAGGAGCGCAAGCAGAAGTTCCTGCGGCTGATGGGCGCTGGCAAGGTGAGGCCGCCCCGCGTCCCCGTCTCCTCGTGGGGTCGCGTTGCCCGCGAGCGAAACCTCCGCGCAGGGGGCGTCGCCACAGGCCGCCCGCCTGGCCAAAGGCAACGCTGAAAGACATCTTGGCGTTGGGGCTCTCCTTTAAGGAGGATTTGGGTTTCAGCAGCGGTGGGATCGCTCTGACGTTGTTCAGTCTACGCTCCGCAGCTCCCTCTCCACCCCGCGCCCTTCTGCTTTCAGCCCAGCTCATAAAGTTAATCGTGCACGCTTCTGAGAGAGACGTTGTTGCAAACTAACAAACCCGTGTGCTGGGGAGGTGGAATTCTCTGTCATCGGCCAAAAAAAAAAAAAATTTAAAAAGGGGGTTGATAGACTGAACTTCAGGAAAGCTGGGGAGGGACTGTTCACAAAGTAGTGGTAGGACAAGGGGGAATGTGTATAAACTGGAGAGGGGCAGATTTAGGCTAGATATGAGGAAGAATTGCTTCACCATGAGAGTGGTGAGGCACTGGCACAGGTTGCCCAGGGAAGCTGTGGATTCCCCATCTCTGGAAGTGTTCAAGGCCAGGTAGGATGGGGCCTTGGGGAGCCTGATCTAGTGGGATGTCCCTGCTCATGGTAGGGGAGTTGGAACTAGATGATCTTTAAGGTCCCTTCCAACCCTAACTATTCTGATTCTATTAAATATTTTTAAAGAGAAAATATACTAAACCAATATTTCTGATGCGGTTTTAGCAAAAAAAATTCTGCAGAACTAGTAAAATATAATCATGCTCTTTCAACTTAAAAATGTTGGTTTAGTGTTGTAGTTCTGCTTAACTTCAAGAAAAATAATATCACTTGGACTAGCTTATTGTGCTGAAATACAGTATTCTTGTAAGCTAAAATATTTTACTGTCTTAAAGAAGTTAAAGTTAATACTTTCTAATGGATAGCAATGCCATACCCTATTAAAATACCCCGCTACCACTAATCTTAACATCTGCTTGGATATGTAATGCTGCATGCTAAGTAATGCCAGTTCTTGCCTATAGGAATACATTGGCTAATGAACAGCTACTGAGGCAATATATTAATGAGCAGTGCGAAGGTCTTACCTGATTCAGTGAGCAGTCTAAAGCAGGATCATAGTAAGATGCACGGGATGAACTATTGCACAATGCCAGTGAGAGCACCCAAAGGGCGAATTGTCAGAACCTAAATTCACACTTGTTCATTGTTGTGTAGTGTAGTTTTCATATCAGGTGATCGCCCTTCTTCGTATAGCAGACATACCAGTGTGGCTTGCTTTCATCTTTGAAGTGGCAAGAAACAGAATGAAATAGAACCAGCTTTGGGGTGTGGGGAGAGTAAAAAGTATCTAGTTGTTGGGGTTTCTTTTTCAGAAAATGCAATTAAACAAAGATGAAAAGTTCATCAAGAGGCAGCAGTTGTTAGGTAGTAAAAGTTACTGTCTTACAGCTGGTGGTCATGGTGTGACAGCAAACCTTTTCTATTCAAGATTTCCAGAATGTTGGCAGAGCTCTCAGTGGACCCTAAAGCTCCAAAACAAATTACCTTTTCTTTTAGAAAGAACATACTGGCCGCCTTGTTATTGGAGACCACAGATCAACCTCTCACTTCAGGACAGGTCAGTTTATCCAAAAGCTGGTACCAAGTTGGAAATGGAAAAATTATTTGGGAACATCCCAGTACTTTGAACTTCAGAGACGTTGCAGGGAGGTATTTCAGGTTTCGTGGAAGTTGAAGACTGGTCACGCTGTGGAGCTGTAGAAACTTCTAATTTAACTTGTTAGATGACTGACAAACAGTTTTTCTGACTGCACTTAGTTGGGTTCTGAAGTCCAGGTGCAGCAAAGTCCTTCATGGTCAATTAAACTTGTGTACAAATGTTCTGGAAATTGGAGCCCATAGATCCTCAGTCTCAGTTTGCTATCAAAATAAGAAAGTAAAGGTTTCTTGGTATTGATACCTAGCAGTGTTCTGCTTCTTCCTTGCTGCCAGGTACAGGTTTGATTTCTGCCCCCACCTGATTACCTATTGAATAGAAAGATTATCTCTGCCTTAAAGCAACAGAGGTAGAAGCTGAGAAGATCTGCATAGTCATCTTGGCAATTAGCAATAATTTGATGTCAGATAACGTATGGCCTTGATAAGTTCTTACCAGGCTTGCTCAGGTAGTAAGTCAAAGTACATGGAAAACAAGCTGTGTTTGACTGTCTGAGAGAAGCTTTGCTAAAGCTGTATAGAATAGCAACTGTCAGAGTTCCAGAAAACCTCTTTCCCTGATCTGCTGCATTAGTAATTTTTCATTTGATGAAAACTTAGCTATGGACTGAAACAGCAAAAGAAGCCTGAGAATTGGTTCTAGGTTCTGCTCTTAGCTTGCAGAGTCACTGAGAATCACTTCCTGACACCCAAATTTCCTAAAAAGGAGTCATAAAGAGTCAATACTTCTTTGTTGTTAGCAAAAAGTTAAAGTGGTGTTTTTTCACAAAAAAATCAGAATAGCTCTTTTCTTCACTTCTTTGTTAAACGTAGTTATTGTTTTTCTATAATAACATACAGCTCTGACTTCCAAATGAGAAAACATTAATTTAGCATTTAATTTTACAGAAATACAAATTAAAAACTAGATTGTTATAGGCCAGCGGGGGAGAATTAGAGATTCCTAGCTTTCACAAGAAGAGAGGATCCCTAAATATTTTGGACCCTATTTTCCACCACTAAACACAGTTCTTTTTTTTTACATATTCAAAGAAATAACTAAAGTGCATGGAGAAGTAGCTCATAAAAATCAGTTTTTCTGCTGTTTTCCAGAGATGGAAAAGTGTAGAGCTGTAGTAACCACTCCTGAGAGTTTGGGATGCATGAAATAGTTGCAGATACAGCTCTATAAACAAGAGTGGTAGTATTGACGCACCTGCTGCTGCTCTATGTTAATCATGGTTTAATCACAGTAATCACATTTTATGTAGTGAAGGTCAGAGACTGTCTCCTTGCTGTGACGTGCTGTAGGATTTGTAAGAAGAACAGAGAAGTCAGACTGGTTGCACTTAACCTTGTTAAGTAGAACATGTACTACACATAATACAACTCTGAATGCGTCAGGTCTTAGGAACTTACTGTCTCACCTTTGTAGCAAAGCCTTTTTGCTTGCATGCTTGATACAATTGCTTATAAATCTGATAATACTCAATCCAGTAGTTTAAGATGGCTGAATTTAAACTTTTTTCACATGTATTGGTGATAAGCTTTGAAAATGTGACTTCATGTAATTTGATGTCTTTGTTAATTTGAATGAACCATAACCAAAGTACACTGGACAATGCAGGGGAAGAAGACAAGAAAATGAATGAAGAACTGGAGTCTCAGTACCAACAGAGCATGGACAGCACGATGTCCGGACGAAACCGGCGCCATTGTGGACTTGGTTTCAGTGAGGTAGCAAGTTGTTCATTTCCATATTAATTTGGCTTTCACTGCACTAAGACAAGATGATACACGGTTTAAAAATTCTATTGTCACAACTAGTGGCAAACTTCTGCAGTCCGTCCTTTAACCCAAACTTCCTGCAGGCAATTTACTCCTACTTATATACACTCTGATAGCTGTTCAGTTGTCTGGAAATGATCGATGTTTCTCATTGTTCTGAAAAGTGATAGGACATGCCTAATGCTCCAATAGTAGTCAAGACTAAGTAGGACAGAAAGTGACAAATATATATTAAACCAGGGTGTTGCCAAGGAATAGATAAGAAGGCAGGATAACTATCTGCATTGTCACTGAGAGCTAATTAATCTTAGCTTTGTGTTGTGTAAGACAAATACCTCTCTATGGTCCTGAAAAGTAAGTGGCTTATAAAGGGGTCAGAATAAAGAAATTTGCTGCATGGAGTCCTCCAGTGAACCAACACCAGACTGGTCTTGCACTTGAAAGGAATTCCAAAAGAATAAGCATGAAGAGAAGTGTGACAAAACCCAAGAGAAATTAGGTTATTAGGAACATGTCTTTGTCTGCCAATTGAAAGGTGCAGTAATTAATTTTTTGCTAACTTGTAGCTCTAATTACTAAAACATATGTCTAAAACATAGCTGACGTTTCCAGAGTGAGTAAAACCACCTGCATAGTGCTCGGTATCCTTGAAAATACAGCCATGGAGGCTTTGGTCTTTAGGACCACGAACAAAATGCTATTTAGGAGTTGTCCTTATTAGCAGTATTGCAGTCCTCACGCTGTGATGTGCTGTTTGCAAAGATCAGTCATGAATTCTTATGGTCTAGCCATTTATTTCATTATGTGTCGCTCCATGACAAATACTCAATTGTCATTATGTGCCCTTTAAACCAAATTAAGGAATTACCAAACTGATACGATCTGAAACTTTTCAAACTTATTTAATGGTGTATTCAGGATTTCTGCTGTAACTGAATAAGAACGTGTGTGATGAAACCACATGGTTGGTACAGTTAACCACTTCAGCAGAGTTGCTTTCTGTCTGATAATTTGTATATTAAAGACCTGTGTTCACCAACGTAGCCCATCTCAGCACCATTAAGCAAAACATTCTCACCGGGAAATTTTAAAAGCTGCAATGGAGTTGCTAGGAAATAATGGTTTATCTGTCTCATAATCTGAACTTCTAGTTCCAGGAAAGTGAAGAACAAGAAGAGGTAGGTGGACGCTCCTCTGAAGAGAGTTCAGAGGACTCCGAAAGTGGCTCTGAGTCGGAGCAGGAGGAGTCTGCAGAGGAGTCACAAGCTGCTGAAAAACACGATGAAGCTGAAGTTCCAGAAAACAAAAAAGAAGCTAAAAGCAACTATAAAATGATGTTTGTTAAAGCCAGTGGTTCATAACTGCAGATGTAACAGCTTTGTATTTGCAGTACAGTAAGCCTTATTGTTACAGTGCAAAGTGGAGGACTGCTACAGCACAAATCTTTGTATTATGATTTTAAAAAGACCCCAGTAGATGACAAAAAGTAGTGTTTGCTTTCTGTTGCCATGGATAACATTTTTATGGGCACAGTGATATTACTGGTTTTTGTAAAGTGTATAAAATACTGGATGGAGAAATAAATTCTTTTTGTTCCTGCCCAATCTCTATGATGTTATCTAAACTCTTCCTCCCCTTACTCTATGCCAGATAAGGAACTTCATGTTAGTGGTTTCTTTTATTAGTACCCCAGTCTTGAATTTTTAACTATTAAGATTACATGTGAATTACTGGATGTTGCATTAGTTGTAAAATACCAATAGCAGCACTATTCTGTGATGTACTAGAGCTTTAAACAATAATTTTGTCTATAGGCGCTAGTGTTGACAGGGCTTAAGAGGAGAAATCACTCGCTTCTGTGACCATATTAATCACTGTATCCATCTGAAGTCCTACAGCATTTGCATGGGAGAAGATGTTTTTTATAAACACGTAATGCAACCAGAGGCTCTAATTGCTTCTTTGGCTTTACAATGACAGGGATAAGCTGTAGTTCTGTCTTTCAGTAGAAAAGAGTGATTTTTGAATTACTAGCTCATGGTTATAGCAGTGAGTAAAAATAACTCCTCCCGAAGAAACCAGTTTACTTTGAGAGAGAAAATATACTTTGATAATGAAAAGAATATACAAATAATTTAGCTTTTTTAAATATAGAATACAGAATTAAGTACACAAGCCCTTCTTCCTTTTCTCCTCATACACACATCACTTGGAGGTCTAAGTTATCACAAAAAGGTACCTCTCAAGTAAATTTGATAGGCTTAAAGAGGCAGGAGTTACAGTAACTCCTTCCGGCAAGAATTTAACACATCCATTCCTCTGCAAACTTGTAGTTCATGGTATTCAAGAAATTAATGAAACCTCAGAACTTTATAGACTTAGTTTTCTTGCTAGAAGAACAGAACATCTGATCCGCATCTCTAGTACAGCCTTATTCTGGCACAGCAGTGTTGCAAGAAACACCTCAGATGCTCATGGAGAATCTTCCATGTCCGTATACAACTTACGACAGGCAGATAACATTTGGAAGCCAGTTGGCTTACGTGAAAGCAGCAGTATGTACTATCATTGTACAGGTTTACTGAACGTAAACATTGCAGTATCAGTTATTGGAGGAGGACTTGGATTATGGAAAAAAATAAAAGTAATACGATTGTAAATAAAAACTGTGGATTTTGATTTATCTCTTTACTGCACTTGCATTTAATACAAGAATTCTTCAGTCAGTCACTTTAACAAACAACATGACAACAGCTACTAACGGTCAGCGGTTTGTACTTGATTGGTATGGATTGTTTTTTGTTCACCCAATACTGCAAGCTTCTAGTGCACAGACAAAAATTAAAGTTGCTTGTATGTGGTGAAGAAAGAAAATCTCACCATGACAGGGATAAAAAATGAACTGAAACTATTCTGATAACAGCTCTTACCAGGGTGGGATCACAACACGACTACTTTTCCCTAAAAGTATGACAAGTAATAATGTGAACAGTTTTGGTGCAACTCATTTCTAATGCTGACAAGACTCATCTGCTCAAAACAGGATTTCTACACAATCACAACTGTAACATTTAAAAATATTAAGAACTTGCAGATTCATCTATGAAGTCGCCTGTCTACGAAGCTTCTCCGGATGTACGAGAGGCTGATTTAGTTCAGTGTAGATTACAGAGTAAGTGTTTTAATTCAGGAGTCAGTTTTAGCCACATTTGGTATAACAGCATCAGCAGTAGTGGCACGGATAGTAACAGAATAGTTTCAGCTCTCATCAGAGACAACACTTGAAAAGTAGAGGCTGGTGTCTTGGCTGACTCTAGTTGGGTCTTTGCTTTCTCAGATTGGTACAGAAGGAGCTCCCAGAGATGACAGAACACACAAGCAGACACTGAACCATAAAAAAGGCAACTGCATTTGTCTTTTCAAACAAGATTCGGCCACTCCAAGACTAGCTTATTTTCATCTCAACAGAAAGGCAGAATTCTGCCTGTACTCCTATGTGTCTTAGGGAACAACTGATGGAAGTTAGATATGTCACAGAACAAGCATCACAGCTGATGTTCATCACAACAGTTCTCATCTGTTTCTAAACTACACTGAAAATTTAGCTGCACAGAGACCAATGCATTATCAGCATTTGAGTTGGGGAGAGCGAAAGCACTTGAAGAGGTCAAAAGCACTAGTGTGCCCGTTCCCCTTACATTTGCACTGGAATAGGGACCCCTCAAGACAAGGACCATCACAGACCCACTGCCCAGGAAGTCCTGCAGGCTTAAAAGAGGATGCTTCTAAGACAGGTAAAAAGGGATTCTCAACATCATACAGGAATTCTTCGAGGCCAAGAAAAACAGATCTATAAGTTGCCCTGAAACTTCATGCAACTGCTTTACAGTTTACTCTCCCTTTCTTCCTGAAGAGGAGGCTGACAACTTGATTCCTGAAAGCACAATTTACAGGCCAGCTTCAAAGCTGTAGGTCCTTCTAAGGCTCTGGTTGGGGAATTCACATCAAAGATGATGTGCAGATGTTGTTCTGATGCCAGAGAGGACGGTTGGTAGAAATCTCTGTGGATTTGCTACAGTCCCCAGAAGAGGGGATTAAATTATGCACTGAAGCTGCCTCTGTAAACTGCAGGAGACAAAGAGAATAAGTGGCAGTGCAACATCTCGTAATCAAAGCCTGGCACAGTTATTTCCATCAGTCTCTTGGAAGCTGCCGGGGGGATTAAGAGAAGGGACATGTGTCAAGGTACCTCACTGAAGGACAAAGTGGAAGTCGGTTTGGTTTGCTTTGAAGACTGGCACCTCAAGTGCACTTTTTCTGAGAAAAATATCTGAGTTGTACATAGGTGTACAGCATCACGATGGATAACTAAAAGTTTCCTTAGTATTTGAGCAGCATTAACAAAAAAAAATAGGTAGTGATTTCATCTAATTTGATTTGGGTTTGATGTGCAGGTGCAGAATGAGACCACAGTTTGTGCTATTATTTACCCAAATCCAATACCATTTCTAGTGTCCTTAGCTCAAGACAATCTGGTTGAGGGGAGGTGGTAAGAGAAGAATGAAAAGTAACACCAGCCAGAAGAGGGGTTTTGTATCATCAGTCAAGAAATAGCAAGGGCTTATATAAAAAAAAAAAAAAAAAATCCCTTTCTTTGAGCATTCTCACAGCTGCCCACCTTGACCTGCAGGGAAATTCTCTCAAACTGATACTGTATGTGCTCTCACCACAAGTACATAAGGCTACGTTAAAGACTGCAGAAAGGTTTGATAATACAAACTGGCTCCTTTTCACCCTCATATTTATTGTTAAAGCTTTAAAACACATGTAGGTAAAGCTTTTGATTCTTCACTGGTTGGGGCCAAGCCTCTTTCCCATTACATCCACTAAAATCCAGTAATTGTGATCTGTTAGTAAGGATGAAGTAACAAATTTTTTTTTTTTTTTTTTTTGTCAAAAGGACTTCTTAACATAAAAAATTGATACTGAACACAGATGAAAAAAAACAGATCAAATTTACTCAGTACTCAACTGATCGAGTCACTGCCCAGATCCCAAATAAAATATGTATAAAATCATTTGCTAAATAACTTTTAGACTGGATTCAGAGAAGACAACTGAGGGGTCCTCAGGCATACAAAAGGCTTTGAGAAAGCCAGCAGTCGCAGCTACCCTCACGAGATGCTGCGCTCCCTTCCCTCTGATCCAGGACTTGGAAAGTGAGCAGAGCAGCCAGTTGAAGTACTTGTCTCAGCAGCAGTCCCTCAGCTTTTACTGGTTCTACACCTTAGCGCCAAATGAAAGGAGAATGGGATCAACATGCATGTGAAAGTATTTGTGCACACCCCCCCAAACCAGGCACACTGTAAACATGCTGGGCAGAAGACAAAACTCTGTTCCATACTGGGAAAGAAAGATGGCTCAAAGGCGCAGTATGGAAGCAGAACAGACACTCAGAACAACTGTTAAGCATGAACTAAGCAGTTAGAAAAGCCAAAAATATGCACAATACAACATAAATACAAATAGCGGCGACTCCTCTGATGTCAACTTTTTCCCACAGGGTGGTACAACTCATTACAACTAAATGTTGCCAGCTAATTAATTTCATTAGGGTTACACCTTGCATAAGCTACCAGCCAGGGCTTCAAAAACCCTCCTGTGTCCCACTAGAGAAGCTGGAAAAAAATATTAAAGCCTTCCTCAATACCAGCTCTAGAGACAAAATCAAGCTAGCTGACAATGCAACTGAACAGAGGGCAGAGACCACATAACACTCAATCTTGCACTGGCACAGTGTTACTGCTGGGAGAGAAGGCTCTTTGCCAGGAGGACTAAACTTTTCCACCTCTGACTCTGGGGCAAGCTGTTTCTACAGAGAAAAGCCGAGTTTCACACATACAACTCATTCTTAACTGTAATTTGGCTTAAAAGAACAGAGCACAGCATCTGCAAACAGCAAACTGTCCCGTTACCAAAATAGTACTTGAAAGTCATCACTGATTTTCTCCTTCACCCACTGCCACCATCAACACACTACTCGCCTGTTTATCCCTTTTCCAAGGTATTTTTTGTACTAGGACAATGAGCTTAACATTCTCACTTGCCATCCATTCCCGCTTCTTACCTCCCCCCTCTACAATTTAGGCCAAGTCCCTTCAATAAAGCACTTAGCTTCTGTCCAAGCCCATGTATTCCAGCTCCTTCAACCTTTTCACTACCTCTCACTTTAAGCCTCTGGACTGTTCCCCACTCTCACAATCTTCTCAGGCTTGTTTGCAGATACATCTCTGCCATTATTTCCCCCAAACTCACTACCCACCTTTGTGTTCTCAATCTCTTCCTTCCTTTAGTGCTTCCGTATGCTATAGCTCCTTGTAAAAGGCTTCTTCCAGTAGGAAACAAGAAAACAGAATTGTCCTTCAACCTTATAATACTATTTCATCAATAGCTGCTCAAAAAATGCTAATTCCATTAGTGTTTTCTTTGGAGGACAGTTTACACTCTCTGTAAGGCAACCAGGAATGCTGGTAAGTAAATATCAAGTAAACAGGGCATAAATGTGCACATACGCAATACTTTCTGGTTTTTATTTACTTTTATAACTAGTTCTCAAACTTATTCTGCCGTGCCCCAGTAATTTCATGGCAGACGTTAGAATTTTACCTTCCTCTTAGGTTTACCTGTAGTTTAACATTCAAAGTATGGTTGTTGCACAGAACACCTCCACAGGCTTGTATTAAAAATGCTCTTTAAAATTCCAGAGCTTTGAACTGAAGAAATATCTCAAGAAGTTTTCATGGAAAGTTCATCTCCGTTGGCTCAATTCAGCTACAGTTAGATGCACCTTTTCAAATAATGGGAAAAAAATGTAAAGGGGTCAGACCCAATCAATACAGCTGTTCAAACAGAATTTCAGGCACTGTGATGTGTGTATTTTTTGTGCTCTTTCTTTGTACTGCTCCACTATGAAGAAAGGTTGCTTTTGCTAGCAGAGCAATAAAAGTCTTAGCCTTTTGAATACAGCCAAATAACCAATGGGAATGTTTACTACTAGAAGAAAATACAGCAATCTTTCATGTTTTTCTTGTGTATTGCTTTGTTCTTTTTATAATCACACAACACAGACACATACACACATAAGCATGCGGCATGAGCAAACACTTTAAAATACCCAAAGAAAGACATAAATCAGAGGGGTAACATCAGATCATGCCTTCTGTATTTTCTATGTTTCAGCACTAAGTAAATCTGGTCTTTCCTTCATATAACACCCTGAGGTTAATTGCTAAGACACACGGGAAATACGTGAGTTTACAGAGGGGAACAGACACTGGTATAAAACTTATACACATATATTTGAAGATCTGGAAATTAGATGAGTAAATGCTGCAGATGGAGAAATAATGGTGTAAACAATAGCAGAACATGCTGGGAGTGACACATTTTCTCAAAACATCCCCCCTCGTCTCTCCCTCCCTCCCTCTGAAGGTTATGGGGCACCTGAGACCACTTTGCCTGACCTTTAACATTATTTTTTTAGAAGAGCAGCACCCAAAATTGCTAGCATTTTTCAGCAGCTTTTAGTTCCACACATTGCAACCTTCCAAAACAGAATCTGAAAAACCTTTCTATCTAGGTTTTTGTTTTCCAACTGTTCCCAAACAGTCTGGATGCCTCTAACCACTGCTATTTTTCCAGTCCTTCAAAATAAGTAGCTTTCTACAGATGAACAAGCAACAGCTCTATAGCTCTACAGGATTTCCTAACAGCCTAGCAATACCTACAAACCCAACGTAACAGTAGTGAAAATCGGGGGTGATGGTGTTACACAAGATCAAAAAGGTGAAAGTAGCGCTACTTATGAGGATCAGACTGTAGTCTTATAAAAATTTTAATAACTTCAGTTGAAACTGAAAACAGATGCATAAGGAAAGGCAGTCTACATAATTTTTGCTTGGTGTAACATTACAAACCACTAATTAGAAAACAGCACCTTCAAAAGAAGAACTGATACTGCTTTCTAATAAATTTCTGTTTCTTTAAATTAGTCTCAAGCACTTAAGCTGCTTAACATGCAAAAGATAGAAGGTACTTTCTGATCAAAATATTGATCTGCAAGTACGCATAATTTTTTTTCTAGTCTTAATATTATAGAGTAGCGTGTAACAGCTATGAAACAGTAATTTGATTGAAACAGAACTGAAGAAGGAAATCAACCCAAACATTATATGTATATGAAAATTAGTCCTAGTTATTTAAAACTTACACACAACCTTGCAAAAAAAAAAAAAAAAACCCAAAACCCCCACCAAAAAACAGTCACTGGAGAAGAGCATCTCACATATTCAATAAAAAGTTTCGGACAAAAAAATTGTCTTGATATTTTTTTCCCTAAACACAGGATTAACTACAGACACAGACCAAAATCTTTAGAAAGACTAGTTTTGTTAAGAACAGTGAAGTTATAACTATTTAGGGGGAACTCACTGTCTTTCATGCAAACTCAAATAAGCAGATTTTGTGTGTGTGATCAAAGGAAAGAAAATTAACATCTCCCACAACCTGGAGAGCCAAAGGGCAGCAGACAGAATTCAGAGTCAATGGCTGCTGCAGTTCAGGAACTCATGGACTGTGCTCTTGATCCACCAATTACAGCCACGTACTCTTCCCTCCTGCCTAACAAAGCTTCTGGAACAAGAATGCAGTTTCACTGAACCAGAAACATGTGGTCAAAGGCTCCTTTGTGTCCCTGAGAAACAGGACAAGCATGCCATAAGCGGCTCTGCTCTGAATTTCTACTGCATGCATCTCGAGGTCAAGTACACGTTCTCAAATATTCACTCTCAAGTTCGCAGTGTCAACACTAAGCTGCAAAAATACTTCTGCTTCGTTACATTTTGTTCTGCAGATCACCTTTTAGAAGAATAAAACGTTTCCACTGGTATCCCTCAAACCAACGTCATCTGAGGGACGTGTTAAAGTATAAAACGCTGCTAGTGAGCTGCTACTGAAATCTGCTTTGCCAGCTGCCCCCAGGCTCTCTTTGCTCAATATCCCACCCACATACCCTGCAGGTGTTACTATCTGATGCCTCCAGGATTTTTGTTTGTTTTTAAACTAAAGTTACTTTCAACACTTTATTTCACCATAAACTAAAGGGCTAAGAATGTGTCAGACAAACATACCTATCTACAAGATAGAAAGGACAGTATTCTAGTCATTATGTTTAGGGCCCCCAACCCTGAAAAATCTCTCTATTCAAGAGTAAAGACAGATTTAATCAAATGCTAAGATATATTTCTTTAAAAAATCCCAACCAATTAAAAATGAAGCTTTACTGTAGGGGGAACCTGATCCAAATTCCAGTAAAGTAAGTGCAAAACTGGGGAAACTTCAATGGGACTTAAACCAAAGAGCAAAATGTGATGACAGCACAAACAATTCCCAATTTTCAAATACATAGACACTGATAAAACAGACAAGACAGAGGCAATCAGAAGCAGTTATGTTAATATTTTAATCTGTACATATACCATTTTCCAAATTGTTACATTTTCTTTAAATTAATGTTTTCTTGCAAAATATTCATTTATGCTTTAAAAACTTCTTATAAAGGCAAAAATAAATCATTATTTTGGCAAATGGTTTTGAAGTTGATACTGGCAGTATTGAGGTAAAATAGATTACATTAGCTAAATATATACTTTTAAGAATATTTCTGAGTATAGTGTTAATACAATACAATTTGTCTTAAAGTCTGAAACTTGAAGGTCAATCAGTTGCAAGGGGGTTGTAGCTATTACTTGAATGCAGCAAATGAACAAGTTAGTGGTTTCACAAAACACTGCAGAAGTATTTTCTCAGTCATTTCTCATCCAGAGCTGAAAACAACTAATAATTACATAATATTGAGACATTTTTTGCCTGTCTTGCATTCAATGCATACACAGTTTTTTTTTCAAGTGAATTAGTTGCAGAAATTGATTTAATCTTATTTTCTCCTTACAGAACTACCTCACCCTTTGCCCTATATATAAGTAAAACACTGAATTTCAAAGTTTGGCAAAGTTAAGCACCACGTGAATATACATACAAAATGAGCAGGTGCCACATTACATTAGTTTTGCTGTTTCCAGGATAAATACAAGTCAATACATAATATTGTAATGTTTACTGGGAAAAAAAATCCAAAGAAAAATACGTATTTACTAGTAATATTACACATCCTATTATACTTTTTTATTGCTTACTTCACATATTTTAATTAAAAGTTTTCTTCTCTCATAGCTCAACTTTCAAAAAAATAGAATTTGTAAGCTCTTTGTTACCAGGGTACTGCACTACTGTCATGAGCAACCTAGTAGACGGTACTGATAACAGCAAGTTAAACATATGGAGTCAGAGAAAGAAATGGGAGTTAGAATTGGTTTTAGTTACGGCTTTCATGGGAAATTTCAGCTATACAGTGGTTACTGATATTTAGAAATACAAGCTAACTGTTCCTTGCAATGTATTATTCAATGAGCAAAAGGGGGGGTGATTAACTCCATAAAAACATTCAATCCAAAACACTCTTTTGGCAAATCTCTCACTTGCATTCGCTCTATTCATACCCTACAAATGTGCTTCTGGGTTTTCCAAATTTACTTTATTTTTTCATGAAATTTTACATTGTGCATCTGAGCCTGAGGGGGAAGTAACAGCATCTGTTAACATCTATGCAAGTAGTTTCTCTTAAAATTAATTCAGCCCTTGATTTAAAAAAATTCTAAAATACATAGGTCTAAAAATACATTGTAAGTATTTTACAGAGTTTATTAAAAGTGCCATTTATTTATATAAAAAGTCTGAACTAAACTGAAGTCAAAATAAATGATCTGCAATTCTCTTCATTTTCATAGAAAATCCCCCTGTTATTCTCTGAATGTATTTCCAGAAGAACATCTCATCAGACGACAAGTGTCCTCACGGAAAGCTGGTAATGAAGCTCCTTTTTCTTCCTCGCAGCATCAGCAGGTGGGATTTGCTTTGAGTCTTATGTCAGTGTTCACCTACTGCTTTGGCTAGCATGAAGTAAAATAAAACATGGTTAAATATTAAAGTGAGTACACTAACACCAAGCAGTAAGCACTTTCCAGAAACAGTTTTTTTACTAAAGCCTTCTGCAGTTTCAATGGAATGAACAGTTCATATAGACACATTAAGCAGTTAACTCATGATGCCACTGATGCTCACAATCCTGTGTCCCCTGCATGTTGCTGGTTACTGCTATTATTCCCTTGATAATTTTCCTGAAGAAAATGCAGTTTTTAATATATATGTGTGTGTGTATACAGACATGTGATACATTTGTGTTTTAAATCAGCCTCGAATAACAGAACAGTTGAGATAGGAAGGGACCTCTGAAGGTCATCTGATCCAAACTCCTTGCTCAAGTCTAATACACTGGGACTAATAATCCACTAGCATAACCCTGGATATACTAGTATAGCCAAGTGTTATTCAGACAGCAAAAATTTGGTTCTCAGAAAGATGAAATTAACCAGAAAAGCTAATAGCTATTTCCATCAAGCTCAGCCTAATGTCTATACACCTCTCTTGATGTAAGTCTGTCATTTTTCATAGGCCTTGTTGAAGGCAGGTCTACCCTTTTGGGTCTTTATGATATGCTCATTTTCATGTAGGTTTTTGTGGATATTTTTTTTTTCATGGATATTTGACTCAGATTAGTGACAATGAAAACAACGGTATCTAAAGATTAACACTATTTGAGGTATTCACTCTATGAACCCTCTTTACTACTTCCTCTGTGTTTTATCTTCTTTTTCAACATCAGGCAACAAAGGAAATCAGAAAGTTGAGAATAATTTCAAAGGAAACTTTGGAAGCATGGGCAATGTCTTAACTAGGGGCAAACTTAGCAGTTAAGTATCATAATACTTACAGGTTTTCCTATTTCAGACAGAGAAAACTCTGAAAATACTACTGGGAAGAGAATATACACGTTTCTTTATAAGGACAATGAAATTACCATAATCTTAATACTTGAAATGGCAAAAGAACCTAATCAGAGACAAAAATCAAGTCTTCTGTTAACACAGTTCAATGAAAAATGCATCAAAGGCATAAAAAAATCAAATGCGATATTATAGAATTAGTTATAAAGGGCCAAATTTTCAGCTCACTGCAATTAAAACTCTAATATTCATGTGTAAGATACCAGCCCATAAACAAAGCCCTTGCTTACACAAATTTGTCTGCACTTTGGATTCGCTTGTGTACCAACTGTATATGCCACACGCAGGGAAATATGTCTGTGCGCTCCTCTGGTAGCCGTAGGAGCACACAACACTGGCCACTGCTGAAAATCTGGCCCCATGCTACAGGCAGAAGTGTCTTTCCTTCACCACAGTAAGATTATGGAAGCGTCTTATCTGCAGAGCGACAGCAGTTACTTGAAGACTTTATTAGCCCACGTTAGCTCATCAGAAGCGAAACTTATAGGAATAAAAGGTTTCTGAAAATAGCTGCATGCGTGCGTTTGGATCTAATTTAGGTTTAGTAAAAATGTTAAATTCAGCAAGCCACAGCAAAGGTACAATGGCAAATTAGACATGCTGAGAGCAGTTAGTTCTTACTTTTAAGGTGTTTAAACAAATGTGTAGTGAAATCCATTGCTTAAAGGGGAGTGAGGTGGCTGTGGTACAGAAGGTGAGGGTGCTTTAGATGGATAGGTCAACTGCTGAGCTAGAAGGGATCACACACAGGAATTAGGCTGCACAATCAAACATTCATATCATAACAGAGCCACCTTAATTTTCTACTATGTAAACAGCAAATGTGATTAGTAATGCAATGAAGTGTTACACTACTTTAGTTACATGGAACACAAGTTAAACAACAACATTTCTACCTGCTCTTTTCCCCTATTGGTTACCTAAGTGATGCAAATAAGCATTCCAGTTCTGATGAGAATAAAGCCAGTTGATCTAAGATGAAGTTTCACTGGAACATATTAAGGCACACAGTGCTGATTTACCCTAACCCAACCCTGCTTTTAAAACTGCAGTTCTGGAATAGCACCTGTATTTGCTAATTTGATTTCAAGGTTTCATTTATGTTGTACAGGTTTTCACCGTTTCCTTTGTTATATGCTAATGAGCAGAAACAAACATAATAGATCAAAAAATCACCAAAAAAATTACATATGCATATAACCCTCTGCTTAGTACAGTAAATGATAAAGCAAATACATTTTCAGATCTCAGCTGGAAACTTCAGGATCAAGAACACAATAATTAAAACTGTGCTTGTTTATAAAACAGAGTAATTGTATAATATTAGAAGACAATAATCATAGAACTAAAGAGAATGAAACTCAGTCTTAAATTCTGCGTTTACATTTTGAAAGGCCAATTTCCAAAACAGAGAATTTAGGAAATGACTTTCTGATACTCCTGCATTTTCTTTTCACCATTCAGATCCAATTTATAAGGCTGATTTCTTACTAGGAAGAAAGGAACTTTAAAACTTTACTTTACAAGGATTAGATAAATGCACAATTTATTTTAAGAAAGATTTATGTTATCATAGCATCTTAACATAATATAACTGCTTACCCCCCAAAAAATGGGAAACACTAAGCTCCAGCCTTTTTCATAGGCAGATCTTTGAAAAAAAATATAGACAACTAGCTTTGAATTTTCAAATATGGTCTGCTTCATCAAGAAGGACCAAATGACAACCCATAGTTCAAAAATCAAACCACAAAAATCAGAATGTTAAAGAAACTGTAAAATTAGAATAAACAAGAATGTACGATTAGCTGTGCAAAGCACCAGATGATTTTCCATTTAGTCACTTTGTATCGTCAGAAAATAGGCTATAACTAAGAAACTTGAACTCTTGTTATGGTTTGTGTATTTTCTATGAAAAACAAACTACTCTGGCTTTTTTTTAGAATTCCTTGAAAGGTGTTTGTTTTGAAAAAAAGCAAGTTATAACTGAAATCAAAGCAAGAGATATTACAAGAAATATTTGAGATATAACCGTGGCAAGGAAAACTGCGCACGGACATAAACATTTGGGCTTCCTTAAAGAATCAAGGACTTGACTACTATGTTAGTTTTTGTAAAGCATTTGAAGGACAAAAGAGCTATCTGCTACACTTGACAAAGAAAATAAATATAATCTTGCAACTGACTGCAACTTTTTTTCATGCGGCATTTAAACATTTCAGTGCCAATACATGTTTTAATTATCTTCCTGGGAAGAACTAAAGAATTAAGATTCCTGTGGTTATGTATACCTATGAAAATGTGGCGATTACATTTTGAAATAGCTACAATTAAAAAATTAAAACATAAACGGAAGTCTGTAATAACAAACATAGCTACTTCTTTCACTATACAACATAAAATATCAAAGATCTCAGCAATATACAGAGGACTAATAAACAGACACAGAAGAATAATTTAGAGTATGGGTTGTGTTCATCTTGGTTGACCTTAGTTTCAGTGCCAAACTTCCTAAGAGAAGCTAGAACTCGCGGCAAAATGCTGCATCAGTTCACATCTCCTGAAACACAAAGCCCTTCACCAAAGTTCCTGTTACAAAGACTTGGTTACTAGAACTGGGACCAGACTGCACGTGGAGAAGCCATTTTTATGCATGGATGCACGAAGGTCTAAAAGGTTATTCCTGAAATACTCCCAAAATTATACAGTTCTAGATGGTTTTTTGTTTGTTGTTTTTTTTGTTTTGTTTGGGTTTTTTTTATAAAGTCTAGCCTCCTCAGTGAATCATTTCATCCCTTTCAGTCAGTCAAATTACCCACAGAACCTATCTGAAGTCTCAAGATTTGTATCTTAAAAATGTATACAGTCCCCTTAAAATCACATTTCCCTCAGGTTTAGCTGCCACTGCGTCTGTAAGTGTACAGACACATTCAATCAACAGTCTGTTACCATAGATGCATGTTACGCATCTGGGTATTGGAATAATCTGTCTTTAATGGGAAGGTCTTAAGGGCTTCAGTGGCAAATGCCATAAGTTTAAACTGACAACTTCAGATGAGAAATGTGCATATTTTTTCTCCATCATAGTTGAAGTTTCGATTATTTTCATTCTCCACTGGAACACTGAACTGTGCTAGTTATAAATGGCCAGTCAGGTACTTGCTAGAATAGCTTCTGCATGTATTACTGTGTGACAGAAATCTCTTGACATTTGCTACTTATTTCAACTATAAAGCAATCAACAGTGAAATTATTACTTTTAGTTTTGCATTGCAAAGGTTCTATTAATTTCCAGGCATCAAGCAGAATTCATGCACATTTGTCTTTCTCTGACCTCTTATCTTGGTCATCAGACAGCAACGTTATCGATATCTGTTTCACAATGTCTTTTTCAGCCAGGTGTCATACAGCTAAAGCTGCAAATGACTGTACTCTAATCTCAATCACCAGCTCAGGGAGTCTTTCTATATAAAAAAAAAAATTAACTCCTTCTTTGTCTTCATTTTTTTAAGCCACAGATCAATTTACTTCTTAAAAAGAACAGACATGCTTCGTTTAATATAATTTTAGGAAATTCATTGAAAATGTTTATTTTTTAGTGCTGTTAGTAAGGGCTCTGAATTTACTGATCATATGGGTTTGTCCCTTTCACCCTGTCCACTGGAAGCCAAATACTCAATGTAATCTTTATTCTAAGTTTGTTATCTATACACACTTTTCACTATTTTGAATATGAATGATTAAAACTCTCTCTTATGCTAGGAGTTCAGCAACAACTCCACACAACTTCAGAAGCTGGTAAGAAATAGTTGTTATTTTGTAAATAACTAAGTATTACCTGCTACTTCCTTGCTCTTCTGAGAGGCTTCAGAAGCCAAAGCGTATGATATGGTAATGATTCGCTCCTGCTCTTGTAGTTGAGAATCTAAATCAACTGAGTTGTGCTTGTCCTGGGCAACAGTAGGCTGTAGATTGTGCATACTAGTGGGAAAGTGCAAAACAACATTAACATTTACAAACATAAAGAAGAATCCACCATGCGGATGAGAATAAGCTTGAGTTCATACAGCAGTTTTCAGATCTCATCTATCAAGCTCCATATTTTATTGACATTCTTTAAAGTAGTGTCTGATATTGTACGTAAATGACTACAGCATAAAAAGGCAACTGATGTAGCCATTACACATTCTATCACAATTTCTGCATAGCCTTTAATACATCTGAAAATCCTTTGTTGTAAATATATTGTTTACATGAGAGCGCTACCAAAAAATGCTGTTTATTTGAAGCTGTTATAAAAATTACTTGTTAGTTCCCAGAGGAAAAGGTATAACCTGTTGGTCCTCAGGCACAGCTTCTTTAATTGTCTTCCAAAGAGACAGCAGATATTTGACACAATCAAATTCTTGTAACTGAATGTTTTAGCTGACTCTACATTAGCTGTAAGTAGCCAAAAGTGTTCTTTCAGAATGCCAGCACTCTGGAGACAACAGAAACTTGCTCTCACACTAACTTTTCTTCTGCTTTTGGCTAGATCTGTGTCTTTCCTTTCTCATCACTCTCACCTACAAGTTGCCTGGTAAGGACCACCATTTTAGGGTGCTCTGAACAAGAAAATGCACACAAACAAAATTTGTCATTCTCTCTTCTACACTGTTCTAAAAAGGAGCTTTAAGTATACATTTTGTATGCATTTTCTAAGAGCTACAAGTTACACTTAGATAACTCAATATGAATTAGACTGTTGCATGAAGTTAGTTCCTGATGTTTAACACTAGCCCCTATATCAGATTTGAAAAAACCCTGACCTCGATTTAGTAAGAATATTCTTTATCTTCTCTGCTTTACGCTGCCTTGCTGCCAGTTCTTCTGTAGAAAGAGGCTCTTCTGGCTCCAGTTCAACATAACGTTCTGGAATTACAACCTTCTCAGGTTTTGACAACTGTGGAAAGAAAGCAAGCATCAAGTTTTTTATAACAAAGACTGGAAAAAAAATGGAGATTCTCCTCAATGGGAGAACACAGTGAAAAGAATAAAGCATGGGTTTGCACACTCAGTACATATCTGATGCTACACACTTGCTCTGGATATGAACTGATGCCCTTTTAACAGTGTCTTTCTCCTCTGATTAATTTTATTTTAGAAGATAGACTGAAAAAATAAAGTGGATTACAAAAGAAACCAGAATGAAGAAGGAACCTTTCTTCAGCTCAGGCTTAGAGCCCAGAATAGGACACTGCCTATAACTCTACAGTAGAAAGAAGTAACCACTGCAATGCTGACTGGACAACCTGAGATTTTAATGTCATGATATGTGCATCATGCCAGCGAGACTTCTTAGAACTGAAAGGAAACACCTCCTAAACTTTAATCTAGGGTATTATGCTTTTGAGAATGCATAATCTTCTTCTGAAAGCAGTGGAGAAGAAAAAATACTATAAAATCTGAAATTGTAGGTGTTCAAAAGTTGTCTAGAGATCTGACCCAGAAATACAATAACATTGTGCAATTTTAACTACGTGTTGCATAGACATAATTCTGTCGACTGAAAATTATATGATTTCACAAAAGCTAGCAACAAGTTTTTGTTAGGATCAGTTTCTTTATTGCTCCACATGGGAGAGCTAAATCATTTGATGAAAATTCAGTTTACAAATGGATTTAAAAAAAATCAATGCTTATGATAAAGGACAGACTGCTTTTGAAAAGCACAAACAGAGGTTGTGTGAATAAACAAAATAAGTAAACAGGACCTACTTTTTCTTCTCCTCTTTGGATTTTTTGTAAAAATATTCACGAGGTTATGAGTTTTCAAAATTCAAATTTTTGAATAAAAATAATCCTAAAATTTTCACCACTGAACTTAGTCCACACTAATTCAATACCACATGTAAAGTGGTCTGTCCCAATACCTAGCAATCAGGCTCAGTAATTTGCAGGCTACCATAGGCCCAAAACATACATTACAGTCATTTGCACTCATAACCATGTTAAAATCACAACCTCAAATATTCATACTTCTTCCTTAGTAAAACCAAGGGCAACGCTTCCTGAAAAATCCTCATTTTTCACAAAACTTCCTTACCTTCAAATCCAACTTCCCTCTGTAAATGCATTTATTTTTTTAAATGTAAATATCTATCTCTATACTATAATTAACCTAGATGAGCTCATTCTGTCACTTCCAGAAAAACCAATTCAGTTTATCTTGTGAACAGCGGATGTATTGGTGCTGACAACACAACTGAATCCATTTCTTGATGAGGTATAAAAGTACCTCAGGTACAGAAGTGCCTGCCAGGTGAAAAGGATGAAAAGTACATGAAATGAAAAGGTCAACCAGGGTAACCTGAGAAAGAAGCCTTACGTTCTGAGCTTCAGACTTACTCTGGTTATCCTGAAGTAGGACAGAAATGCCTATAAGCAAAAATGTTTCCTATCCTAGGCTTACGGCACTAAGTACAAAGTGATTCTTGTAGCCCTGGAGGCCTTCTGGAAAAAACCTAAACAGCACAGTACAACAGGGAAAGCAATACGACGGGAATATTTTTTCTGTTTCTGAAGTTTATAGGGGCACTGCATTTCTTGTAGAAAATACACAAAAATTAACTGAAAGATACCTTCATTCATAGAGATTAACAGGTAACAGCTCACAGATTCTACCTCCTACAAGTATCCCTCTTAATAAAATGATACATTTCCGACTACTTTCAGAAGAGTAGAGGTGCTTGCTAGTCTAATTATCATTAATAATTTTACCAAGTTTCCATCTACCATGGCACTTTACACTATGTATTTAGTACCTACTGAAATCTTTTCACTTGCTGTATTCTTTCCTTTCCACCAGATGGCTCAATCGCATTTCAAACAAACATTTTACTCAGTCAGTAAAGTTGAAAAAATAACTAGTGCCCAGAGCATCAACCAAGTCATTTGAAAAGCCAACAGGAAGTTGTTTTCTGTTCTGACCAGGATAAAGCAGCACACCTCTTCTCTATCATGCTTTGCCAGACACATGAAGAGTAAGGTAGCCCTGGGGAACTAACTTTTACTTCACGGCTGTTTCTTTTTTTCAAATATTCTCGATGTTGTCTTCTCATCTTTTTTTCCAATTTATAGAACATTGACTAACCTAATCACTTTTTCCTCTATAAAGCCTGAGATGTTTATTTCAAACAGTTAAGCCAACCTTTCAATTTCTTCTCTCCATTAAAACACAGTATGAACACAAACCTTACAGAGATCCTAAGTGCCAGACCGTGAATTTTCAATGTCCAAGACTTCTTGTAGTTCAAATTTCCAGCTAACTTTTGCAAGAAAAGATGAGAATTCACTACCTAAAACTTAGAAAGGATAGTATTTTGTGGTACAGAATGGGAGGCAAAAAATTATCAGTGTTACCTCTCTGCTGATATCTAAATCGTAGTCTTGAGGCTCCAGGTCTGTCTCGGTCACTGCTACTGGGTGAATTTTTAACCATTCATTTTCATGCTTGTCTTCTCCACGAATTGCCCTCTCAAGTAACTGCAAATCAAATTCTTGCTCTCGTTTCCACTGGTAATAAACACAAAACAATTAACAGCATTCAACCATACTGCCACATTTGTAATTTAGCAATGTAAATTACTACTGCTGCAAATGCTATATCCACAGAGCAAACCCCTTAGCTGACAAGAGAAAGAAAATGTAACTGTATTTCTTTGACCATATTGTTGAGAGATTTGAGTTCTAGCAGGGCTGCATGGGTTTTGGAGTATTGTTGAATTCCACAGGCAATGTTCAGTAGCATTACATTCTAACCGATGTATTAATCACAATTTCATGTGTGCTGCTTGCCACATAAAACATCTTTGGAGTCCACCAACTGACAGACTAGTCCTAGGCATGCTAACCAGGCAGTGCTGTGGGACCTGGAATCATTACTGAGAAAGGGTATTTATATTACAGGTTGAGAACTGCAACTTGAAAATTTGATGCACCTTTCTAGAATAGTACCTAGTGTTTAAAGCTAATAATATTTCACGTATTAGCATTAACTTGTCTTGAAGAAAAAAGTAATAATTTAGTAACTTCTAAGCTCTTATGTTGTTACTAAAGAATCTAGCTACCTGCGACAATAAAAAAATTCACATTCTGTCTTTACAATGTAAACATTTAGCAATAATAAATTCAGGACATATTTAAATAAAGCAGCATAATTTTAGAGCTCTCAAATCATTGCACAGTAGCTCCTTCAGAGCTACACATAATGCAGCTGCATATAAGCTCATGCTTAAGAACACTACCAACACATTTTGTTCAAAAAATTAAATCTGGTTGCAGGGTCATTCCATCCAGAAGATCTCAGCAACTTTGTCTTATGGAATTGAAACATAGTATTAAGAGGAGTGGGAAAGAGAAGGGACAAAAAGAAGAACAACAACAAAACTTTCCCCCTAAGCATTTGAGGGCGTCAATAGGAGAACGTGCCATTATATGTTTCTTAAAAACATCTCTAGTATTTCCGATACAAATCTTGGGCTTGTCTAGATTGAAGTTTGAATTTCATATGAAGTCCTCAAGACTTCATTACACTACTTGCATTAATAAATCTAATTGAAACCTATTCATGCACAAGCTCTCAGTATTCACTCAGAAGATATGGATACTTCTTCCATGTATATTAAAAAAGTTAAACAGCAAGAAGGGAAATATCTCTCAAGAATTAAGAAGTTTCTTTACAGAATTCAAGATTTAAAAAAAAAAAAAAATTCTAAGTACTCCAAACTCATTCTTCTACTCATATTCAAACCAGGCCTGATTGACATGATATATTTTAAAAACACAGTATCATTTTCAAGTTACTATATATATAGGTAAGAAAAACATCAAACCATTATTACGTAGCAGTATTTTTATTGGCTTTGATGTTGCGACTTTTACATGAAAAAAGCACTGTATATAACACATGAATTCATGTACTGTGATCAATACTTAAAATGTCATACTACACTTGAGAGCTGACTGATTAAAAATTAGAGAGTTACACATACAATGTATGTTTAAAGCAAATGTTACATATTGAGCAGCATTTCAATTATACACTGAACTGTTTGCCATTTTGGCTGCTAAATAATTGTAGTGCTGTAAGTAATTGTGCTATCAAACATGCTTTTTGTCTATCAAAGCCCCATAGGTACAAGAGATGACCTCCTCAAAATCTTGCTAGGGCTGAAAGATTCTATTTTAATTTTTTACAGCAAAAAAAAGTCCAAGATGGCACTCAAATTTATATAAAGTGTTTGCCACAAATGTTAATAAGGCGTGTTAAAAAAATGTTTAAATTTGACATGTGTATGTTATGTGAGCCAGTAAACATAAGCAGCTCAGATTTAGTCTTCTAATTAAAATATTAAAGTAACAGTGATACTATAGTCCTACAGTTCCCAAATATTATGCACTACCTTTAATGAATTTGTGACTGCAAACCAGAAGACAAAATAAATGAACATCTCCAACTAGTGCACTTGTATTTACTGGGAAAGTAAATATAAACAAGTGGCTGCAAATTAGTGCTATTCAACAGCAGGAATGAAATGCTGAATATTATAGGTTTTCTTTTTAATGCTAGCAATTGACAAACATGTACTAAATGCAATTAAGCCTGGTAAAAATTGAGTAGTCCAGTTAGAAATTTTAAGATAACTACAAAATTCTGCAAATTAAAAACAAGCAAACAAAAAAAGGAGGCATTAGGTATGATGAGTGACAAATCTAAAAGCAAGAGATCTTGTGCAATGAATTAGGTAAAACAAGGTGATCATTCTAAAGCTCTAGTAGACCAAATAAAAAATAAATTAAAAGACCACAGCATAAGTGCAATTACAGTACAGTCCTGGTTTAGCACCAAGTGAGCAACTGAGTAACTTCATCAATTACAATTACTTTGGTTAGTATCCAAAATGTATCATTACAAACTTATCATCTGTACAGCATTTAATCTCGGAACGCAACAAAAATCCTTTTCCTTCAGCAGCTTAAATTTGAGCCTTATTAGAATATTCTACATTTTGAGCTTTAAAGAAGAATTCGTATCAATTAAAAAACATCAGCTCTCCCATAAATTTCTAATCGGCGTAATAAGATTTTAAAACTCATTAGCCATTTGTGATCTCTTTAAATAAACAAACACCTCCTTGGTCTGATATTACCACAGCTACCTTGTAGCAAAATTTATGAAAAGAAAAATATCCACGGTGAATAAGAAGATTCTAAAAGGCCCATTCCATTACGAAGCAGTTTTAAAACTGTACAAGCTTCTTATACTTTCTAAACGCAATTCCAATAAAAAAGCAATCATGTCTCTGAAATCACTCCAATATACTCACATCTCCACGCAGTACACTAACCTCTGACCAACTTACCTGCTGAACCTGCCACATACACTGTTAACTACTAGTAAAAAAGATCATCTGATACTCACTTTCTCTGAACTCATTTTATACTGTAAAACACTAATTTGATTAAAATAGAAGCATCACACACACTCAAGTGAAAGTGCTTGCTAGGAAAAAAAAATTCAAAGATATTTTCAGTTTAGTCCTTTTAAGGCATATCTAACATACTGAGCCTATGTCTGCAGAAATGGGCCTGATGAAAGACCGAGATGAAACAGACTGCCTTTCTCCTTGGCTAAGAGTTCTCTTGCGCTCACGAACTAATGCCTTCTGATGTCGCTTCATTCTTTCTAGCTGTTCCTCTGCACTCATCTTGCCTCTTTGGTGGTCTCCAGAGTATAAGCGTTCCAAGGCACTCTTTGGTCTCTCCTGCAGAAGTTGCAAGGCACAGAAAACGCGTGTTGTAATTAATACTTTATAAGTAGTATACAAAAAATTAACTCTTCCTTCTCCTTATTACTAAATTAACATGATTTTGTTCTATTATTTTTACATTTTCTACTACTACCACCAATTTGCAGTTCTAAGCCCTGTTCTATGAATCAATTTCAAACACAGCAAATAGTCCGCCTGCTTCCTGATTCATTTAAGAAAGTGAAATTTGGAGATTTTATTAGATCACAGGTGTTGGGCCCTCTCCAATGCTACTACCTATTCCACTTTTTATTGTTATGCAAAACACAGTCTGGGCTTAACTGCTTTGAACACTTCAGACATTTGCCTTCAGATGTCAATTTAAAACATACCTTGGACCTATCCCTTCGAAGTGTTGCATATGATGAAACGGCAGATGACTGATACAATCTAGACATTGATCCAGATAAACCTTTATGAGGAAAAAAAGAATGCTTTAAAACTGAGTGACAAACAAAATTAAGACAAGCACAAGGTATTTTAAATTATCATGCTTTTTCTATTATAATATGACTACTATTTTAGGTCACATTTTGCAGTACAGAAGATCATGAGAGGCAGGAAATTTCATTTCAGCCAAAAATTACGCATTTCAGATCACCACTGATAAAAATTCAGAAAGATCTACAGTAATTTAGAAGATTATATTAAATGAGATATGGGGTGAACTCAGCTGCACAGCAGTAGATAATCCATACGAATAATCACAACTATGAATAAAATCAAACCTTAACATTCACAGTTAGAAAGGAAAGAAATAAGAAGAGGATGGCCAAGAAATTAATTGCCCATCCCCAAATGTCTTCTCTATCCTCACTTGTGAAACAGTTTCACGACTGTAGCACAGTGGAGATAGTGTCAAGTTATAGGTAGTGTCTGGGCACATTTTCTTCTTTATCACCTTCATTTCAATGGCAACGTTACTTCAAAAAAAAACTTGACTTTAATAAAGATCACATAGAAAGTTTGACGAAAAAAAACTGAATATAGGAGACATTCTAACAGCTAACTTCATGTTTTTCTATGCTCTTTTTTTAAGTATATGTACTTTGTAAAAGTCTGGTTGCCTGTAACAGCACCATTAAAATGCATAAAATCTCTCAACTTTCACAGCATTTTATAGTTAATCTAAAAGTAATGTTCTGACAATAAAGAACATTTCCAGAAAATACTAGGAGAGAAAAGTTCCTATATAGACAGCATCGTTGATAATCAACTACATAAATTCCTGGCTTACCACGGGTAGGTAATGTCTGGTATCCACTGTTAGAGCTTATTAAACCACTGGAAGGTTGGCTGAGGTCACCATCTATCATTGCTAGTTCTGGTTCACTCACATAAGAACGCAGTTCCACCTATATTGAAAAATAAAGATCAGTTCAAATGAAGTCAAGGACAGCAAGTTTTAACATTCTTTCATTCAAGGTCAGGTAGGATGGGGTTCTGAGCAACCTCATCTAGTTGAAGATGCCCCTGCTCACTGCAGGGGGGCTGGACTACATGACCTCCATGGTCCCTTCCAACCCAAACCATTCTATGACTCTATGATCTTAAAATAAATCCTAAAGCTTTGTTTCTGTATTATAGATTACTTTGCTGCTGTTATGACATGGCACAGACCTCTCCCTGCCATTACTATCTCCCTGCCATTAGCTCTCTCCTCTTATTACAAGACCTAGAGGTCTATGTATTTTGCAGAGAGCATCTTCTATTATACATTTGTGTATCTTAAAGTGGAGGTATATGAATACTCACCCTATAATCTCCATTTACATACTGTCCGAGTTCTCTATCTCTCTTTCTTTCATCTGACTGACGTTTTAGGCCACGCACTGAAGTGTGTCTGATGACAGTGGCTTCTCTCGGGAGAGGTGGAACAGCTGGTGGCTGATCGTCAGGACTGTACAACTGAGGGAGTGGAGGCCTGGGTGGTGCTTCATCTTCCTGGTAAGGGGAAAATAAAGGTATTTGGCAAACAGTTGGAAAAGTCTGGCACAAACTGACAATATTCATGAGTTTACAAGAGTCATTTGCGACTTCCTTAGTATGCTCTCCTTTGTCCACACCAGGAGCTTGATTCTTCAAAACTAAAACAAGACCCAAGAAAGCAAACAACTAATCAACCACAAAGTATTACCAAAGAAAGCTCTGCAGTGGTATGTTCTAAACCAGTATATGGCTACTGTACATAAAGCTCCAGGTACGCGCATACGTTTTCCTCTAAGTGCTACTGCTCATTTTCAATACAAACACCTTAACTGTCTCCCCATAGCACCTCCACATTGTGTGCACTTCGAAACCAGGAAATTATCACTGTTTCTCCCAGAAATAAATGGAAACATTGGTGAATGAATCTCACAAGCAGTACTTACAATCTTTGGCTTTAGCTTAACTGGTGACTGAAGAGGTGGCTCAATTTTTTTCAGCTGCTGTGTTTGATGCAGCGCTCTGGACTGGAAATAAGGCTGTGGATACAGCCTGACCTCCAGAGGGGGTTTAACTGGGCTGGGTGGAGGGTTTTGTGGAACTGAAAGGTTGCTTTCCACAGTTGTGAGGGAAGCTGGTAAGGAAGGCACTGATGACTGAGAAAATGAAGGCACTATTTTTCGCTCTAGGGAAGAAATATGCAAATGTGTTAAGTGCTGTTTCTTATCAATAATGTTTGTAACAATAGCAATTAACAACCTTAGACCTCATAGAACAACCCTAAGACTTTGCATATTACTTTGAACAATAATATATTTTTTTGGACATAAAAACATTTGATTGTTATGTTATAGCAGGAGTGGAAAAGATTTTCTTGATAAGGATCAAGCAAGCTTTTCGGGCTAAAAATAAACCCATGCAATTTAATATCATCAAGTAATATTCCTCGGAGAGGGCAGTTGGAGGGAAAGAAGGAAGAAGGAACAGCCCAAGAGTCATGTGTAATCAGTTCATAGGCTATCTGGCCCCAAGCCACAGATTCCTTAAAATGCATATAGATCTAGATAAGGTTAAGCACTCATAGCCATACCGTAAATAAAATGTGATCTCACAGTCTCAAAACTATTTTATCTCTGCATGTAAAAAGTAAGCAAAGATACTTTAAACATAAAGTGAATTTATAAGAGGCATTAACAGTTTCTTAATAGCCCAATGCCTCAGGTCTTTTCTTTGAAACATAATAAAGCAATTGAAATGCAGACCACACACACTTCCCTCTCCTCTTTTCCATAGTTGATGATGTTGCTCTGGCCACCAAACACCTGCTTGAAGAGGGAGGGGGAAGGCAACTGCAGCAGGAGCAGCTGGGTGGCATCCAATTAAAAACAAAAGCAGAGAACATAGAGAAGAGCTCCTGGACAGAATGCAGAACAAGATACTACACTGGCATCAGCCTGGTATGTGACAGAAATTCTTTTTGCAACTTGCAGAACTTAGCCTGTTATTATTAGTACTGTTCTACTGCCACCACTATGTGAAAACAAACAACAAAAAACCTTTTCAACCAAAGAAATGCCAAGTTAATGGGTTCAATCAACAGAGGCTTCTGATGCAATCAACAACATAATTAACAGCAGTAGAACAAACTTCTAAACTACTTGTTCAGATCCAAACATTCAGCTGCATTTGTGTAATTTTTTTTTTTATGTTTTAGTTATGTTTTCCTTACCTGGATTCTTGATGGAATCTACTATGGTTTTGTAGTTTGTTTTATTTGCACTCAAGCCAGATATAACATCTTCAATTCTCCACAAGTCTTTCTGTATTTGTGCTTTCTCCTGATATTTGTCATAAAAGGAAAAGAAGAAAAATCAACTACATCTAATTTTTAATTTATTATGGGCTTTTAACTTGAGTTTAATAATTTAAAATTTTTAAAAAAAAAACCCAAACCAGTAAAAAACATCTTTTTCCCCATTGAATTTATTAGAGCATTTCCTGAATCTTGGAAAAATTCCTGTCGAAGACTGGGGGAAAGCGACACAGTCACATTCTGCACTACAGGCAGAAACAACACAGTGATGCTGTCTCAAGAGTTGGTCTGATTTTTGTATCCTATTTGCTTTACCAAGCCTTTTCAGGAGGAAAGAAAGGGATGCTTTATGTACAGTTTGGACTCCACCTTTGCATCTTGCAGTCAGAGGCCTTGCATACTTAAGCCACCACTTCAGTCATATGTTCATTGCAATCATCACAAATAGCTATTCTCATCTATGTAACTGAAGACTGGTGATTCTGCCTTCAAAAATTGGCATTAAAAAGAAACACAGTAAAATCAGAAGGCAGTGAAACACTTTAGTTAAGAATTGCTTATGAACTGCTCAAGAACTCTAGAAATTCACGACTTGCCATGAGCTGCAAAATAACCATTAATTAATCCTATAAGCCTGAAAGAGAAAAAGTCAAGTAAAAGCTCTTACATCTCATAGGGTTAAGGAAGGCATATAAATTTCTTTCCGCTTTCTGCCTCAGATCAGAAAATATGTTCAGTGAGGTTACAGATCAGCAAACAGTGTGCCAAGAACTCAAACATTTAAATGATGGAGCACGTTATTCGCCTGTAGTAAACTCACTTGATAGACGGGATCTATCTTGAAAGATTGTCAGGATGCAAACTATAAATCTGTATGTTTCATTTTTCTGAGATTAATCATACTACAAGGAATCAAATGATGGATTTACAATAATCAAGCCTCAGATATGGTTAAAAAACCACCATATGTACAAAAAATTTTGCTTCTGAAACCACTCAGGAAATGTTCAATCAGTAACGTACAAAAGCCAGAAGATCTTTTAAAATTATTTCTTCCCATTACATAAACATTGATGTGAAGAGATCAAAAATGGAATAGATCTAAAAGATAAACAGATGAATTTACTTTTCAATTATGAAAGCCAAGTTGTTGTTCACAAAAAGGGTGTAAATATACTTTATGGACAAGCATGAAAAGCAACTTGGAGAGGTAAATCAATTTATCTAACCTCCTTCATATAAAACCATAATATAGAATGATTTATAAAACCAGACAAGAAACACCAGCTAAAAAGTTACCACTGACAAAATAGCACATGCCAGTCAATTTCAGCATGCTGAGATCCCCCCCAGCCCTTAAGCAAAAGACAAAGAAGCAACACTCTCTTAAAAGGAAGATTTACTCTGGCTGAGCGCCTTGAAACATTTACCTTTTAACCTCTTAATTAATGCTATACGACAACATTATCTGTTTCCTACAGCAATTTTAGCCTGCAAATTTACTGAATATTTAATAACATTCCGTGAAGACTGCATTTTTAAAAATAAAGTGTGTATTAATTTAGTGCTATGGAAAATACTAGATAAACAATCTTGAATCTACATACCCTTGGGCACAGATCAAAAAAACTATTATGGGTACTTCAAGTGAGACTTCTTTTAAGGAATATAGTTTTAAGAATATTCAGTACTTTCTGAAAAAATCAGCTCCCCTTAATTCCTCCAAAATAGGTATCCAGAAACAGTTTTTTATATATTAGCCGAAGACAAGCATGTCTATGCGTGCATATATACATATATATACACACACAACCCCCACTAAGCATACATACACAAACCACATAACGTGCGTATGTTTGTGTGTATTTGTTCATATGTATTTGCTATAATTATGTACGTATGTGATGTGTGATGATAATAAAACTGAGTTAACATTTCTTCCGTTCAAACTACATTCTCTGCTACATACATTGCTAAATCACCTCCCACACATCCAGTATTTTAAGCACGTTCAATGCAAAACTGGAAATTGTTTGTTCAAGTGATTTAACAAAGTACATTTTGTTTAAACCTGTAATTTCCCTTTGTTAAACAAAAAGACTTCATACAGGGACGATTTTATTCTAAAACATCCTTGGAATTTTGTTGAGGGATGTACTCTATGGCTGAGCTCAATTACATAATATTTGGGCTCTAGAAAATGAATCAATCCCCTGCCCCCCAGAATTTTAAGTAAATTAAAATGGACTTTGAAGACTGATGCAATCAAAAAAGGTTTTACAATTCTTGCTTCGATGTGAAACACATATCCATTAATGGTAACAGACTACAACTCATATCTGATCAGACATTTGTGGCAAATAAATTTTAAAATGTTACTAGTGAGTTCTTTTGCTACAGGATGTTTGGGAAATTAGGCTAATATTTGAGAAAAAAATGTACACATTAGTTCTGTTCTTTGTGCTTTCTCTTTTAACCAACTTTTTTCTTCTTAAATACAGTAAAAATAATCCAGACTGTGTTCCTTGTTTTAAGAATAAAATCACCAGATGTAAACAGGTATGTAGAAATAATCTGGTATTTCACATCCAGTGCAGCAAACAGAACAGCTGAGCTTCAAATAAAGCTTCTTTGTAACATTCAAAACTGAATAACTGATTTAAAACCGAGTGCATAACTGATAGCTGTTAAACACTTATTCCACTTCACAAAACAATCTGCAGAGATATATCTTCCATAAATAGAAGAACATGACAAAGAAAAAGCAATGACAATATAACAAGCTAGTGGCTGATGTTCTTAGAAATGGATAAAGCAAACAATGTCAGATCAAATAAACGGAAGACTAAGAAGTCTTGCATAGTCTTATAAATTAAATACATTATCAACGTCCAGATGTCAGCATGTAATAAAAACATAATAAAATAATGCCTTAACTTTGCAAACTAAGCACAACAGCCGAAATGGCAGAGGATTTCCCTTCCGAGTGGATAGCTTTCAGTTTAGACAAAATCATCTCATAGGTAAACTTGTGTCTGGTAATGGACTCACCTGAGATACCAACGAGCTATTCATCTGTTCCTGTAAGGCTTTTTTCAGCTGGCTCACATCCTTTTCTAATTTCAGATATTCATTCCAAGCATTTTCCATTTCCTATTAGCAGAGGAAATACTCTAATACAATGTTATGATAAACTTCAAAATCATGCTATTCTTTTTCTAATTGAACAATGAAGTGTTTTTAAAATAGCACTGCTCTATTATAAAAAGAAGCAAAAAAAAAAAATTTGTAGTCTACATTTCTGCCTAAGAGTTGAAGCTAAACTTCAGAAAGCTTTATAGCTTGCAAGATAAAGTCAAGAATCCATACTTAAAAAAATTCTGGCCAGACTCCTCTCACAAAAATCATAAAACCAGCATTTAATAGAACCTGGACTATAATTAACAGGCTATGAAGGAATCAAGTTTATTTCAGTTCCATTTCCTTTTACCTTACTGCTCTACTTAAAACAAATATATAACTAAAATTCAGTCCCCTAAACCAGAACTCAGGCTTTGAAACACAAAGCAGGTTGTTTTTGTAAAGCTCAACAGACTCTGTTGAAATGGCATTAGAAGTAAATAAACAAGCAGACATCTGGAAAATAATGCTATTCAACTATCCTTTACTTAGATTATTTTCAGCACCCATGGTGCAACAATAGTGTGATTTCTGACCCAGAACTGAGAAAAATCAAGTCTCTGGAGCATTTTTATGGAAAAAACGAAGAGGTAAGCTTTTCCTCTGAAGTCTATAAAAGAGATCACTTAGGAGTTGAGGGGAAGAAATCGTGGAGGTCTGTGAAACCATGAGTAGCATGGAGAGAGTGGATAACAACTGACTGTTACCCATCCCTTCCCATGCAAGAACAAGGGGCCATTGAAAAGCAAAACCAGAGAGATTGTTTAAATTTTCTTGTTCTAGTTTAGTATACTGTACCCTAACCAAATCGGTTAAGAGCAGAACTTAACACCACTGTCCAATAAGCAATGCAGTTTTACTCTAACAGGGATTTAAATTACAGATTTCTTGAAACAATCAAAAACATGTACCGTTGAAACTTTGGATATTTCAGCCCGAATATGTATGAGATCCTCTTGCAAAAGCCTCTGCTGGTAAGAAATTTTTTCTGCATGTTGTGGTTGGTCTTTGTACTGTTCCATCTGCCTGTGTAAAACCTCCAAAACAGACTCCAGCTGATCCTAACGAAGAAGATGATGTCAGTAAGCTTAAACCATTTACATGGGATTTTATGGATCTACCTATAGTGACATACAAGTTGTTTTCCACAGCGTCAATCTTTCCTATAAGCCTCTAGAGGCTAGGATTAGCCTCCTGTTGTGTAGACCAAGATGTAAATGAAAAGGTGCAAGAGCCTCAATTAACTACTATAAGCAAAATGATCTGATTATTTTCCATTAAATTTTCCACTAAGTAGACAAAACTGTGGTTTAAAATATTGCCTAAAACACTAAGTAGGCCAAATTCATTCCATCAGGAGAAAATTATACCGAACCATTTTTGCACCGTAGCTTTCTGAAGGATCCATCTGAAATGTACCTTCATTTTAGAAAAGATTTTTTTTCTGATTCATTTGATTTATTGACAGCTATAGCTCATAGGCAGTGAAGCAGCTAAATATACATAAAGATAAGAAAAGGCAAATCACTTTGTTATTGTTTACTATTTGAACTCTGATTTGAATCAGTATGAAGGAAAGGAGGTGGGTACCAACTAGAAATATGACACAGGAGATATTCCAGAATTTCAGTCATAACCCTCAGAACCAAGTTCAAAGTACTAAATATAAACCAGCACTGGTTTCTGAAATTACTCTGAATTTGAATCAATTCTCCCTTCTCGTGTTCCTGCTTTTTATTGTAAAAAAAAAAAAAAACCCAACAAACAACAAAACCACACAAAATGCGCAAAAAAACCCAAAATGAAACAAAAATGCAGAATCAAGAAACCACAAACCATCACTGCTTGACATCATATACATATTAAGACATAAAGCAAAAATAATTTGTAATACATGCCAGAAAAGGCTATGCATATGGTTTTAAAACACTCATTTTCAAAATCATGATTTCTAAATTGGGTACTCAATCCTGACATAAAAACCCAATTTTTTTCCTTGTATAATTTATACACATGTCCAAAGAAAACTACTCCAATGCAAGCAGCATCCAGTAGTACAATTTTTAATTTGTAGCCCCATATTTTATGATTAGATGAAATTCGTTATTATATTTTATAAACTCCTTTTTAATCTACTTACTTTGTTTTCTTTAAGGGCTCTTATTTTGTCCTCCAAGTCCTGCAAAATTCTGTCCTGCTCACAGAAAATGCTTAGCTTGACCTGAAAAGGAAATTATATAAATATATAATGTCAGACTTTATAAACCAAGCAGAAAAGTCTACAGTAAAATATTGTGAGTGCAAGGAGCACAATCATGTGAACACATAACAATACAACATAAACAGCTAAAACAATGCAAGAGATTCTGGAGTCATATTTGATACTTACATCGATATCACTTTCTGCAATCTTGACAGGTTTTGTACTTCGTTCTTTTAACGTGTCACGCCCTGTCACCTAAGAGGAATTGGTTATAAAGATCTGAGAAATTTGTTGCAAACTAAAACCTAATTGTGCTTCAACAATGAAAAGTTGTGTTAAATATTCATGACTATTAACAAAGATGAATAAGATTTTGAATACAAGATCTTCTGAATATGACTTTAGTTTTTTAAATAACGTTATCAGAAAGGACTACGAGTTATATTGGGCTATTTAATAACTCCTACAGTAGCTTAAAATTCTGTTCAAAACAGCATAATCCCACTCCTCTACAGTTACAAAGGTCCCGTTGCTGAAAAAGCTAGTAGCTTTAACAGTTTGGTTTTAATAGTTCTTTAAGCCAAAGGACTTCAATAGTTCCTTTAAATACATGGTTGCAAGAATAACAGCATTAATTAATGACTAAAATTACAACTTTTTGGCAACTATTTCATTCTACAAAGGACAGTATCTTCCACAGCACAGGGTGAATTTTATTAAAGGCAGACTGCTATAAAAGTGCTGTAGTGGAACTGAATGTAATTAAACTATTTTGATATGTTTATAATATTCCAAATCCCTCATTCCATAAATCAGCAATTTCATATTCAATTTCTGGTGAGAAGATTATTTTCTCACACTTTGTAGTTTTTAAATCAATTAGGAAAAAATTTTTCACGGAAAGGGTCATTGGGCACTGCCCAGGGAGGTGGTTGATTCACCTTCCCTGGAGGTGTTTAAGGCACGGGTGGACGAGGTGCTAAGGGGCATGGTTTAGTGTTTGATAGGAATGGTTGGACTCAGTGATCCGGTGGGTCTCTTCCAACCTGGTTATTCTATAACTCTATGAATACAGAAACCACAGTATATTATACTTTCAGCCTTCACAACAATCTTAAAATGAAGGCTTGACTATCTCTGTAGAAACATTTATTTCTCTTGTCTGCATGGGACTCTGTCAATGAATGAGATTAAGAAAATGGTAATATAATACAGCTTATTAATCACACAGTTTTTAAAAGCCTTAAAATCTAATGACTTAACATACCTGATGTTTAGAAGTATAGTACTCACATAGAGGATATTTCTATTCATATAAAGGTAAGAGTTTAAACGTTAAATCCTATGTAGAATAATAACAAATTATTAAATATATGCATAAATAAGTCAGTCGTGGGAGGAGTCTCTGCCCATGGCAGAGGGGTTGGAACTAGATGATCTTTAAGGTCCCTTCCACCCCAAACTACTCTATGATTCTATAAGTACTAGCACATCAAAGTAATAAGTTTGCACATTTTACCTGCAAGCTAAGCAAATGCAAGTCTTTTTCAACCAATGAAATTAACATACAAACTAGAGCCTACAGATTTCGAGGATATTTTAAATTGCATAATCAGAACTATAAAGAATTTGTTAATTATCAAGCAGTGAGCATGGGAACATAATGAAGATTTAGCATGCTTTCACATTTCCAAAATTATACACAGGAATCACTACTTGACACAATCATTTTCAAAACATGATAAAACAAAATACACACTGAGGTCAGCCATAATTTCTCATACAGACTCTAAAGGGGGGGGTGGGGAAGAAAAAAGGAAATAAAAAATAAAGCCTTACAGAAAGCTTTACTATTTACCATAGGACACCTGTAAAAGCCAGAATATGTAAACATTGACTGCTATTTTAGAAAGCAATGGGATGAGAACATTTCAGATGCAAGCAGTCTTACATGTATACTGGATAGTAACCCTTGTGCTGAGTTCTTTAGCACTTTGTATATCATGTTGATCAGAGGTCCATTATTTTCTATCTGTTTCAAACAAAAGTTTAATAATAGCTCATTACAGATGTAAAAATTAAAAAACCTTACAGCTCAGAACTCCATGAGTAGCAGTAATCACATAACACTGATCCTTGAGGTTTACAGTCTGTACAATTTGCCATTACATAAGCTACACCTGGAGATATACCTATCTTGTTACATTGTGGGTAGATTGTTCACCCAGCTGTAAGACTGACTTCTGCAAAACACACACACACACACACTTGAAAAAACAGATTTAGTCTGACTTGCCCAATTGCAGTTCCAAGTGTATCAGGAATTAACAACAAGATATCTTACGTCTCCTATGTCACATAACATGAAGTAACATTTGCACCAAGAGCTCTATATTGATAGTTTGAGCAGTCTAGTTAAAATCTCAGTGAAAAAAAAGTTCTTGCAATCACACTTACCCTTTCTTCTATAACAAAGAACTGCCACTTCTTCCTTCATGATCTATGTGGCACAAGCTTGCGCTAGCAACCTCTTTCAACTGCAGCAGGCACTATATAGCTTCAAATATTACAATATAGCTGCAGAATAATGGAATAGGACTACTGTTGGACCACAGAGGGCCCTAAATTTGCTTCAGCTGGTTGAACAATTTATACTTAGAAACACAAAATTTCCTGTAGTTTGTATATTTTGTATAACCTGCCTGGGAACGTATGTAAACTATTGTACAGTGCGACTGCCCATCTGTCCCTCCTGTAGCCTTGCTGGCACTTGATTTCATAGTCACAAAATAGGATCTATCCACTTTAAAGATAAAAAACCCACCATCATGGCAATCTGTTTGCAGAAGACGCATGGCTATGCTATAGCATACAGATACATCATTTCTCTCATGCTCAATGTCTTCTATGAGTGAAAAAACAATACAGAGTCAGTGGAACAATTTTTTGTGCAAAAAAATGTTCATAATCTAAGGGCTACATTATTAAGGGAAACCTCCTCAACACCTGGTATTTGGGAAGCTAAAAATTATCAATCATTCTTTCTTGTAATGTGAGTGATCAGACTTCAGAGTTTTTCTTAATGTCAGAACTAGCTCCCATGCAAGAGAAATCTACTGAAATGGATTAATATCTCTAGAGCATTTTTATTTCATTTGTACTTGTGTTATGATGATACACTATAATGTTGAACAAGATCATCTTGGTATTAGCATAAAAGTTGTTTGTTAGATAATATTTTTTAAATCTTATATAATAAAAAAATAGGCTTATATAAAAGGATAAGAGCAAAGTGGGGACATGAGTACTGACAAATTACTAAATGCTGCGTAACCAGTACTGTAATCGGTTTTAGTGCTATGGCACATATCACGCAGTTAATTGTTTAATCACCATCCCATGTTGAAAAGTTGCATATCACAACCTCTAGGAAGAGATAACTTCAGAAATAATGGATTTAGTGAAGAGAAAAAAGTTTAACTCTAGTTCTAAAATCTTCAGTCTTATTTAAAACTGTTCAATCAGAGCGGGTCTAACTCACAGCCCAAAGAAGGCAAAAGAGACTTGAATTAAAAGGCTTCTGTCTAATCCTTCAGTGTCTTAAATGAAAGGCATTACATATACTAACTCTGAATTTGCCATATTCCACCATTACTAAATCAATATGTAACTTCCCTAGTTTCATCAGCACACTCTCTTCATTTTTCCTCATACTGCAAACCAAAGTATCTTTCTAGGAATTTATATTTAGTGGCAAAACAGAAATTTAACCACTACAAAGACACCTCTTCAAGTTTCACATGGTCTCTTTAATCTCTCTGCAATCTGACATGAATTTTGACTTTTCTGGACAGCTACTGAGAGAAGGTTATTCTTTTGAACCTGAAGATATTTAACTTGGGAAGGAACTTCTATTTTGAAAAATTACATCATTCTTATTGAAACACACTTGACATTTTGAGTGTCAAGATTCTCAAAAGGGAACTAAAGCTAACTTAAGTTTCTTTTCACAGAAAGATCAGCAGCCTCCATACATTTCTCTCTTGGGCTGTTCTCCTCAGGTGCTACACAGACTGCAGGAGGGCACAAGGGGAGCTCCTGGGAGACCAAATGGCTCTTCATGCCCCACACTGCAACAAATCAATCCAGATGGTATTCACAAAAAAGTTAACTACCCACCCTAATAATTTCACTATGCACATAATGTTTTGAGACACTTACACTGTGGCCATTTTTAACTGTGAAAATTATGGTTTAGAATGGACAAACCACAGTGTTTATTATTAATTTCTCAAATTGTATGAGCTTTTAAACTGAATTTTGTCATAAAATTCAGCTAAGAGCTTAGGATTCAGTTACATTTGGCAAAACCACAAACAAACCATGAACAAGGCCTAAAGTGAAATCTGTCCAAGCAATTTTAAATTTGTATATTACTGATTACAACAGTTTACATACTTGACCATTTAGACTATAATTGCCACATATATTAAATGATAAATATTCTATCCTTTTATACATATATATATGACATTATACATATGTGTAATTGTATTACTATTTTCCATTGATGTATTTGGTTATATAACCAGCCATTAGAATAACAGACAAAATTGAAATACACATACTATTAGGTCCAGTCAGCTTATTAGTAGCACTTACGCAATGCCTCATGGCGTCAGTGAGAACTACATTCATGCAAACAAGGATAATGAGGTGTCAGATTTCACTCCACCTTGATTTTCAGAAACACCATGTGATTTATGTATAGTGAGACATTCTACACACCATAAAATGGTCGACTGTTTTGCTAAGCAAAATTATTAAGCGGGGCGGGGGGGGGGCTATCTTCTGATACCCGTAAGTCTATACTTGCTTTCAAATGGCCAACTATCAGATGTACCAGATACAGAAGTAATTTAGTTTAAGCGGCTACTTTCATGATCAATATATTTTCATTTTTTTTATTTTAAATGCAAGTATCAGGTAACATTTTTAGACAGATTATATCTCCAGATGGATGGATGAATGGGTGCATTTGAAATCTCATAGCTCTAATAATACAACCACAATGGCAGGTGCAAATTAACCATCACATTCTCACAGGAAATCAAATCATTATAAAAATGGCATATTATTAAAACAAGAATAACAAAAAGGTAGTCTCAAGAAGATTTAAAGGGAAAAGATGGATTAAAAGAACCCCATATTTTAACTTCAAGAACTTGACTTCATATTAGTTCTAATGCTACACCAGACAAATATTTAGCATCAGTTTTTATCTAACTTCACTAAATCCACATAATATCATTCACCTGGAGTACCAGTAACACAAGTTCTTCCTACAAACTGAAGCAACTACATTTTCTGAGTTTGTGCTTTAATTATATAGTCATTAGTATAAAGACATTCAATATTCTAAGCACAATAGTGATGGCAAAAGACACAGAGTCTCCATCTCTGAACAGGAGGTGTTTTGAAAACCTGCAGATACAAAGGTGATATGCAAAAGACCACTGGGTCAAAAAAATAATGGAAGTGAACTCCTATAAAATCTTACCTTTAGATCCAAATACTCCAAATCCTTCTTCAACTGGATATAAGTGTCATCCGCCTTCAGGTAAGTATGTAAGGAAAAAAAAAAAACCAATGTATTTGAATGTTTGAAACAACTTCAAAATACCTGGGCATGTTAGATATAAGAAAATGGATGAAAGAGGAAACAAAATAACAGAATAGGAAGTACATTAAAAAGCACATTTGCCTCACCAACATCTTGCTATTTATAGCTGAAAAATGGGCAAAATATTTCCTAAGAATATTACTACCTCATGCCCACCTTCCAAATATAGACTTGAGTTTTCCACCTCAACAGACAGGTAGCTACCTGAAACAATAGATTTTCAAAAGTTAATTTTCAAGGCCAATTTCTACTGACTGTCCCTTCACTGAAAAAGTTATGGTGTTGTGCTCCAGCATAATGTGTCCCTTCGGGAAGAAGAGAAGACTTGTACCTAACTGAATGTCAGATATAACTAGAAGTCATTACATAACAAATCATTAGAGTACTTTTGCTCACACTTCATACACATTTTAAGATATTAATTCCTTTGTTCAGAAAAGTCTGAAATCAGTTTTGTGAACAAAATACTGAAAAATCTCACTTATATGACTAGAAAATCCATTCTGCCTTAAGTAAGAGCAATCCACTCAATCTCGATTTTTCATTGGCTCACCTGTAATTGCTATCAGTGCTAATTTTATAGTTACATTCATCTAGCAACATCTTCACTACAATTGGCTCCGGAAAACCATGCACAGAAGTTATTTCTCCTTTTTCAGGTAAGCCATTTGCAATATGCAACAAAATAAAGCTTAACTGTTGCATATGTGCTCTGTAATTAGCCAAAATGCCCCCAGATTCCTAGAATTTTTACTGTTATTTTGACAAGATTTTATATCCGGCATACATTAAACTTCAGAATGAAAGAAAAACACAACTATAACTTTTCACAAGTTTTGAGCCAATGACAATGTGTAGTTACAAAAAAAGGAAAGAAAAACTCTTTATGCCATAAAATTAATATAATATATTTGCATTTCTTTAGAGGTGTTCACTTACAATCTTGTCCCATCAGCTGGTAAGCCTGGCTGAGGACTTCACTAGATAGTCTGCCCATTTTTGGAGAAATCCCTATTACTGTAGCTCGTTTTAGTGCAATTGTTCTGTAGGTGAGGTAAGTTGGGAAATGAAACCTCTCCAAATTCAGAAAAATTTCTTTAGTTTTGAGCCAGTATAAAGCCTTCACCAATTCCAAGAAGAGTCACCACAGTTTATTCTCAGGCAGCTCCATTTTTGAGGCTCCAATATCAAAGAGCTCTGCTTGCTCTCATATTTAAAAGTTTCATGTATCAGCGCAACAGTGAGTGCTGTTGATGATCCTAGATGCCCACGAGCTTTATGAACCAATGGTCACCTGCAGAACTGACACTGTTACAAATTCATATGAATGTAGAAATTGGTTGATGCATTTCAATTTACAGGTGATGCAGCATGTGGCACAGGGAGCCAATCCCATCGAGAAAGTAGCACAAAGAAATGAGTTTGCTTTAGAATGAACTTATCTAATATTTTAATTCACATTTCTGAAGATGCAGCATTTTCAGAAATAGTGTTTAAAAGGAAGAATACATAACACTTTGAAACATATGCACCAGTGCCCTTTAACTCAAAATGCTCACCTTTTATAGCAAATAAAGTAGCAAAGAAAAAGCACAAACGATCTGGGAATTGTAGAATACTAAAGAATAGGCAAGAAAGCACAGACTCAAGCATGCCACTAATGAAGCATCTGCAGAGTCACAAAATGTCAGATGGCACAGATGAGCCAAGCAGCAGCTGACCTGATAAGTGGAATTAGTTGGCAAGTGCTGCAGTAATTGTGCGATTGTGTAATTTCGTATACTAGCCAACTTAGCCTGATGTCTCCTTAATCGAATGAGAAGCAATGTTAGCTCTTCAGGCTGCAGGTATTTAGACACATTGTAAAGAGGAAATTAGCAGTCTTCAGGGAAAGTAACTGTAATTACATTTTTCACCTCAGTGCCCAGAAAGCAGTTACTTGACATGATTAAGCAATTATTTCATTAACTCTGTATTTGGTCAAATAAACATAATAACAGTTAAATCCTGTAATAATAGACAGCTCATCTCTGTTCACGTTGCAGAAAGCAAAAAAATTCTTACAGGTTTTACTGAGAGCTGGTTAAGATTAAGTTCTTCTTCAAGTTATTTAGGTTTTAAGTAATAAAAATACAAATACTATGGAATGAGCAGGATTTTAAACCCTAACTACAACACTATGATGACATAAAAGGTAAAGTAACTGCCCTCTCAACTTACCGACTTGCCATGCAAACTTGGTGCGCTCACAGTATGCGTCATGTAACCCATTGCAGGCATAGAGCGTCGATCAATATGAGTTGAGCTCTGTAAGAAGCAACAGCCAGAATTGTAAGGATTGTCTCAAGTGAGAGGTATGTTGTACTTGAGGGAAAATTCAGAATATATGCACCTCTGCCACAGATTTTGTATTTGAATTCGCAGCACGCTTAGATCAGGCTCTGAGCAACCTGATCTAGTTAAAGATGTCCCTGCTCCCTGCAGGACTAGATGACTTGTAAAGGTCCCTTCCAATCCAAAGCACTCTATGATTCTGTGATGAGGGTAACATTTATGGGTGAGCCAGATCCTTGGATGATTAAGTAAAACTTACAAATGAACAAATGCGAATTCAGCACCTGTGATGCTGGGCAGATCAGTGGATTCTGGCAGCACAAAGTGCTTCAGCAGAATATGCACAGTGACTTCTAGCAAATAGAATGACAAAAAAACCTCAAAGTTCCCCCCATCAATGCCTCCCAGAGAAAGGCTGGTTGGCTTACACCCTCCAAAAGTAGATATTTACTCCATACAGCAACAACAGTGAATGCCCTCCCTTAACCAGAGAACACTCAGCTACTGACATGAGTGACACCTTGTGGCAATGGGTTCCATTAATACCAGATTTTTTTAAAATAATCATATTTGAACTGCCCCTTTCTACTTATAATATGAAAACATACTGTACACGCATTCTTTCACCCTTCTCTTAATGCCAAACTTACATGGCTGTCTTCCAGGCAGACTAAATATCTCATGACTTATTTTTATTCCTGTATCTGAATCTCACTGAAAGCTGTTTTGTTCTGCCTATTTTTTTAAATGTAATTGGTTGGTATTTAATAAAGGGAGAGGAGAGTATCACAGATTTCTGTAGAAAAATACATCTAAATGTAAAATTACACTATGCTTACATATAGAATGTAACATTCTGACAGAATGTTATAAAATCGTAAATTCTAAAAGATATCTGACATCTACACCATGTGCATATACACACTAGGGAAAAAAAAGTCTAAACTGTGCCAGCATACAACCCAAAGTCATAGTCCTTACCCACACTGGGTACCTGAATTTACAAGTCTCTTTCCTTACAAGTAGTTTCCCCATCACAGCCTATAGTTGAGGTCAAAGAATTAGGTAAATACAGAGACTTTTACTTCCACTTACTACATTCTAAGAGCTACCAAGACAAGTAAATTCTACATTGATTCAATCCTGAAATTCCCTAATGTTCTTACGCAAGGAGAGTCATGTGAAGTACCAAACAGGGAAACCTTTGTCACCTTGGGATAAAAGGGTAAAACAGTGCCTACCAAAAAAAAAAAAAAACCAACACACCGAAATTCTGCAGAAGGTTAACTTTTCAGACCAATGCTATTTGATTTTGCTTAGCCCAGTGATAATAACTCAACAAAGGGCTTAAACTATTGAAAAATTATGGTTTTAGCTGTGACTAAAAACTGAATCAACTATAAGACTAACTACAAGAGCAGAACATGTAGAAAAAGCAGACACAGCAAAAAATGAAGACTGTAAGCATAAGTAAATAATATAGGAAGCGTTTATCCTGCTGAATTTAATATTCTTGCCTACCTACTCTTTATATTAGACTACTACAATTTGTATATTTTATACGTATAATTATATGCCTTCGAGATTTTGAATTAAAACACTCCAAACCAATGTGATGTGCCACCAATTTTCCTTTTCTAACCAACAAAAATTAATACATCTGAAATAATCAGAAGCATAAGAGTTTAAGAACAAAATTATTCATCATATTAACTTCTACAATTTGTATGATCTTTCATACAAAGGGAAGGATGTAATGAAAATGACTAAATTAAATTATCACTGTATGACACCACACACAGAATAGTTTGAAATCAGTTGTATTGTATACAAACCTTTACAGCATGATTTCGTATCTTCCTCAGTGATCCAGCAAAAGGAACGTCTACAGTTTGCCTCTCATCAGATGGTTTAACTGTAAGCCTTTCTGCTGGAGTATGTGGTCTCCTTGGAGGAAAGCTTTTTGGAGGTCCAGGTGGAGGAATATCAGATGGAGAAGGTGGAACAGATATTGATCGCGGAACGTCTAATGAACTCTTTGACTTACCACGGTCAACAAAATCTGAAGAACCTACATAAAGTGGGGCAGTGGGGCTGCCATGTTTAAATTGCTGTCTCTGCTGCCACTCATACAGCTGCCAAACAGTTCCATCCTTATTTGCTTTCCTTTCTTCCTGGGACATCTTCAAGTGGCTAACACGATCTTGTGCATATTTGTAGTCACTTGGCAAATTGCGGTTCAGTGGTGGCGGTGAGCTCCCTGAAGGCTGCCTGGTATTCTTTGGCAAAGTGTGATAGTTCTCAGGAAAAGGTGGGTTGGGACCCTGACGTGTAAGAGTCTGATCAGAAGTGTGGCTGTAACAAAGGAAGGCAATTAAAAAAGCTAAATTTTAGCATATATTGATGAGTGGGAGTGACCGATTAAAAAAACCCAAACTAATAACATTAGCACAGGAGCAACGTGACACCACATTCAAAAGTAATTTTAAAAGGATTTAAAGAAATATTAACAAAGAAGTATTAATTAAATCTACCCTGCACAAAAACATTACACTGTATTCATAAACAGATGTACAAAGTATAAATATAGGCTTTTTATTGAGTGTCTAACCTAAGATGACCTACTAGAAAAAAATTTAAGGGACAGCTGCATTATGTACTTAGACCGAAAAGAAAGTCACAAACATCAAGAACAGAGTATGTTTAAAGAGCAAATCTATAACTTATAATTTCTCACTGAAAGCCTGCTCACCAGTAGATGGTGCAGTGTATGAACAACAAATGCAAGCTCATTCTAAAAAAATACCTTGAAGTACACGAAGAAATTTCACCAGTCACAGAGTACTCTCTAAAAATTTTTGTTCATGTGAATGAAAAAAAGGTAAGAAATGTCTCTAAGTCCCAGGTCTGTATGATTTCCTTTCATCTGACCTAATGCTACTAGTTCGATTTTAAGCAACACATGACTTTCTGCAGCAAAACATAGAGTCACTAAATCCTGGCTTTAGTACTGCATTCATAATATACTTAAATTGTACAAACTAAATCTTTTAGTAGATAGAGATTTAAGACAGAATCAGCAAATGCTTTCACAAAGTTTAGTTAGCTTCATCTCCTTACTTTGATTCAAAATCTTTCCATACACATAAGAACCTGCCTGTCCAATATCTAATTCACCAGTTAAGCGTCTGCAGGTCTTGTACTTGTAGTCACCCATTCAGTCGTGATCTCCAAACACAAAACCATTCTGCTTGACTTGCCACAGAGCAAGAATACAAAAAAAAATATTAAAACAACTAAAAAAAATCCAAATAAAGAAAATCTGAGCAGGCAGTACATTCACGGCTCCACTCTTTTCATAAGAAGGAGATCCAATGGTATGGGAAGTGCTGGAATTACACATGAAAGAAAGGGCAGTATGGAAAGCAACATCTTTATTCAGCATCCAAGAATAACGAAAGCAGGGGGAAAGAATTGCTACTAGTAACTGCTGCTCAGTAGATGCCTCCATCTGCTTGCAGGATTTGGCACTGTTGAGTTGCCTTGAAACATAGATGCTCTTGAGAGTATGTATAATTCCTCATGTCAGAGAGCAGAATAACTTCCCTGAGTTGCATGGAGGATTAGAAATTCATAAAAGCTTCATTCTCTCACACCACAGAACTGTGATGTTACCTTAAATTTCACAAAAGTTTAAGGCAGGCTGGTAGTATCAACATAGGCAACTAAAAGATCTGATGCCATATTCTATGATTATTGCCTATGAAAAACATTGAGGTCTTCAATGTGTAGCTATCGCATAGGAGATATTGTAAAAAGAAAAGATAAATGTTTGAAAGGAAACAAATATGATTATTGGAAACACTAAGACAGGTAATTTTTCTTCCTTAAGCAAATCAGGAGGGAATGGATTGTTTTGCATAATGAGAAACGTTTAACGCTGTATTTGCAAGGAAGGAAACTCCTCAACATGCATTTAGTTGAGGAATATTAAGCTTACATTTATCAGATTCCTTTATATTTGTTTTAAGTGCAAATAAACTGCTAGAAATAGCAGATATCTTACAATTATGCATTCACTGTGTCTGTCCAGGCACTGGAGTCAGATCAAAGACTAATCATTTCTAGACAGCTGTTGTTTGATTGTCCTGACCTTTAATTACTTAAAGCCAAATTGTCCTGAAAGCCTCCTTTCAAACCTCCTTCAAGTTCTCTAGATCTTTCCCAAAGGCTGGCATGAACCTTAAGGTAGGTATTTCCCTTTGCTGAGAACAGAGAGGGGCTGGATGACACCAGACATAACTGCACTGCAGCTAACAGCTCACTGTCCAAGAGGGATGAATCTCCAAAGTGACAGCTGATATTTTCCAGTTAGCAAACAGTGTGCTTTATAAAAAGGAGAAGTAAAAATCTATTTGAAAGATCTAAATATCTACTTAAAAGGTGAAATCCTTGCAATTTGATAAAAACAACTGTTGATAAACACATCCTGTGTTCAAAATTTATAAAAGCTTCTAAACCGTAAGAAATTTTTATTTTTAACATTTCAGGGGGAATAACAGCAAACATTGGGCATTAAGAAATTAGGTGGTCCATTCATACTTACTAAAATCAATGTGTTTCAATCAAATTATGATCTCTATCTTAAATTTCTACATCCTGAAATCAGGAAGACATTTGACCACTAACATGCCACTTTTATCTATCAGTTAAGTGCACTGCAACAACATCAGCAGGATGAGAGAAGTTGCCATTTAAAAAAATCAATCCCTTAATCTTCAGGAAGGTAACGTGCAATTTATTCTGAACACAGAAGCCATGAAAGACAAAGAAAATAAGGTCAAGTGAGCTAAAATAAAACATAAAGAAAGTTCTTTAGGTAACAAGAAAATTACTCTCTCTATAGCCACATGTATTAAGCCAGATTTTGGTTACATCACTGCAGTTAACTCTTGTGAAGTTTCACTGGATACTTAACCACTCCAGCTGAGGTAACTGGTTTTATCTAGAACAAATGCTGGCACCTGCAACTATCTTAATGGCACACTGATACAAACCTAAAGGTGATTTACTGGGAAGAGTAATTAGGAACAAAACAATTACTTATTTAGCTATCAGTCAAGCCTGTTGATTTTCTATACTTCTGATGTGAAAAACTTCTCAACACAAGCTTTCTTCAGCCGTGTCTAATTAGCTCAATAGTTTTCCATATTATTTTATACTGTATTTTAGACATCTGCGCATATAAGAACTAATACACTGAGTACTTTTTTTTCATTGAAGTCATATTCTCTCCAGAAGCACTGATTGATATCCAAGGTAACTAAGGGCTGCACTTCACTTTCTGGGTCTCCACTTGTGGTAAAATTTAAGAAGTTTTAAGTATCTACAACAATTAAAAAGAGTAAAAAAAGAATAGCATTCTAATCTTACTTTATACTTGCAATATAGTGGCAACATTAAAGGGATTTAATTAGCCAATCCCATATTGACTTTCCCATGAGATAAACACCTGAAACACCATTCTGCACTGGGGAAGAAAGTAAGTTTTGCTATATATTGTCTCTGTAAAAATAGTTCTGACTTGTACTAAGCATGTGACTAGTACATATTTTCTTTTAATTTAAGAAAACGCCATTTGGCAGGCTATTTAAAGATGTGCACTAACCTTTTCGTATCTCCTTTTTGGACTTTTACCCAGTGCTCCACTTGAGCCATGTTAGTTTTTCTTTGAATCTGTTTATCTGGATTTGTTCTGGGAACAAACCCTCTTTTATATGAGCCAGTACCATTCTGCTCTACTAGGCCAGCACTCATACTTAATGAGTTAGGGAGTATTCCATTCTTCTCAGCTGGCTGAGGCTGGGACCGCGATGCATTCAATGCATTCGTTGAGTCTGGAAATAATGAATCAGCTTCTGTTAATGCATGCTTAGCCTTTCCCTTCTTAGTTTCCAGAGTTTCTTTTCTGCGGATGTAACGCTCCTCCTCCTCCTTTTCTCTTCTTATCTCTTCATGCTTATCATATCCAAGCATTTCAGCTGATTTCTGATAACTTTCTTTTGCATCTGTAATCTCTGCTTTCACACACTCTTTACGGGCATCCACATGATTAGCTTGAGGAACAGCTTGCTGATCCACTTTCTCAGTTTCTCTGAAAAGAAAACTCAAGTTAGTAATGAACACTGCTTCACTGTGAAAAGCTGATGTGGTCTTATTACTACTATTTTAGAAAGGACATCCACAAAGGCACTTTCTTCAGGCTGTGATAAATCTGACAGAAACATGTTAAGACAGGTATGTCCAGCAAAACTCAATTGTTACCACTATTAGAGAAAAGTTACATTTCCAGTGCTATCAAGGAAGCAGAAATCATTCATACATGTCTGTAAAAATGACTGACAGTACTAACAGTGTATGAAAGTAGTGTTCAACTTGTGTAATATTACATACAAACAATGGTAAAAAGAAAGTCCTCCTATCTTGGAAAACACTGAAAGCCAAAAAAGCCAAAACCAAACCACCAACCGCTCATTTCAAAGTCAAAATGTCTTTCAATATCTTCGCAGATGCCTTTGGGCTTAGTCATTTCTGGCCAAGAGGACAGAGCAATATCTACATTTGAACCAGTACTATAACTGTCCAGGGAAACCTAGGGGTTATTCCTGCAAAAAATAACATTAAATAAATAACCCCCATTGCTCCTAACACATGCGGCAATATACACTAATTTACTTATTTCCCTTATTGTCTAAATATTTTTTAAATTCTATAGCAGAAATCTTCATATTAAACTTACAACACAGTATAAAATACGTAAGGATCCTAAAGGTTTTATGTTGCTTTTGATACGTACTTAATTTGCAATATTCTTCTTCTTCTTATAGTGACAAGATTCTTGACAACATTTTTTTCTTACAATTCAATGGCACATCATTGATCTTGTAGTAGCACCTCATTTTCTCTGAAACTAAATTCAGCTTCTTTATAGCTTCATGGAAGGTGAATTCTGAGCAAGTGTCATGAAATAACTGTTTTCACTTCAGTCTACTTAGTGTCTCAAAATGAATATTCTATCAGGTGGAAGGACCTGGATCAATACTTCAAACATGCCAGAACACCTTAATTTTTCTTTCAGTTATTTGAAATTTATATTAAATCCAGAAAATTTTAACACAAAAACACGTAGGATGCAAAGCTCTGGAAGAGGTGTTGATCCTTTGCTTATATCTGACTTGCTAAAAGCAAGCACTACTGTGAGATACTCCGGGAAACTGCACCGTGACATTTTAATCCTCGAAGTCCCAAGGGCTAAAAAAGCAGGGTTGTCTCATGGGGCAGAGTCTTCTTTCACAGGGAGTTGTAGAGAAAGAATCACGTACCCCAAATCAAAACATCAAGAAGGCTAGACCAGTTTTAAGAGGGAAAAACTGGAAGTACATGAAGGCACAGCTGAATTTGTGTGCCTCTAGCACTAATTAAGAATGACGGAACAAAGGACATCCTCCTTTTGTGCTCTTTTTCTACACCAAGAAAAACATAAAAACTCTTAAAAGTACTAAAAGCCACCAAAGTAAAAAAAGAAAAGCAGGTAAAACTTGCACAAATCAATTAATATCCATAACACTATTCACTTACCATTTACCCATCTTGAACATTCTTTTCCCTCCTAACAGCATTTGAATCCTAGTTCTAAAAATTCATTTAAAACAACTCCCTTCTACGTATCTTTCCTCAAAGCTGCCAAAAGGCTGTTGCAGGTGTATGAATTTGCTCACAAAACCTGTAACTTTTAAATGGAAATTCCCAGAAAAATTATATATACACAGAAATTAATCTGTGTCACTAAATGTGGACACACAATTTGCATGTAGACACACAATTTGCATGTAGACACAAATATCAAACATGAGGTTTTCTTAATTAATCCTAGTTAACCAATTTGCAACAGGACATAAATTAAAAATAACTATTTCTTTAAAATGGGAACAAGTACACACATTTACAAATATAATTTCCAGAAATCACTACCAATTTGTTTTTTATTTATGCATATATACACATAGAAATTGTATTTTTAAAGATTTTTAAAAGCTAACAGTTTGTGTATTGAACTTGCCTCTTCAGTGAAGAGCGTGTTTGCATAAGAGCAGCTTGATTCATAGCACGAATCCAGGCATTCATATCCTCTTGGGTATCTGCACTGAAGTAGTATGTCCGCATTCCTGAATGCTCTGTCTGAGAGCCAATAACAGAATTCTTATTATAAATATATGCCCGCATACCTGTATGAACAGCCTGTATGGAAAAAAAAAAATTAAAGAAAATATAAAAGTCAGACAGCCCTTTCATTTTTCCCTCAGAAAATTTACTGAAACTTTTCATATCTTTAATTAACTCCCCAGATTCTGTTGACTTTTTATTGAATATGGGGTAAAACTATCACACTGCCACAACAGGCTGTCGTGCAGTGAACTCAAACAGCACTGAAATGTCACTACCTCTTACTCAAACTATTAAGCTAAAAGTGTACCGCTTCTGTTTTTCATAGTAGGACATTTCAGCTACTCGTTTTCTCTTAAGATACATTTCATTTCTAATAAATATCACACAATACAAATTAAAGGAATTCTGAGACAAGCATGAGAAAGCTGATTTTCTCAGCTCATTCAATAAAGCAATTTATTCAGACAAGACACAGACAAAAATCTTACAATTCAAGCAATTAAAATCTTTCAGTAAAAGCGTGCTCTTGAACCTTTATATTAGCTGCAAAATCACAAGACTTACTGACAAAGTTAGTAATACTGATGAAATTATAGCGCACAAAATATTGACAGGTATATCTGCACACCAAAGTAATCCAGAAATTCTACTGCTAACTAGAAGTATTTGTAAATTCCTCTATAAAAATACTCAGTATTCAAATGTATTAGATTTGGAATGTCTTTGTAATTCTAGGCTAGTTGAATTTAATCAAATCTCATCCACGTTTGTATAAACAACAGTATTATGCCACATCAGTCCTGAAAGTCTTGACTACATTTCCTCGCAGTTACTTTAGAGATTTGCTTCAGACTAGTAGGGGAGAGATCCATTTCATTAGTTTCCAAAAAAACTGAAGACAGTATACTGGACTTGAAAGCTTTTGTAAAGATATTAAAAAATTAGTAATTTAAACTGCTTTCCGTAAAACTAAATCTGCTACTGCACACAAAAGCTAATGGCATGAAACACTGCTGAGCCAAGGCTTTTTTTTTTAAAAAAAAAATCTAAAGTTCTTAATTTGGCTACATTCTTTTTTAAAGTTAAACATATTTCACAAATCTCCCCTGACTTTTTTTTTTTATCATTATCTTTATGACATCCTCTCCCCTCATTATTCCAAATTAAAAAAAATCCAAAAACACTCTACAAATCCAAATGGCTTCAGAAACACAGCAATAGTTTTGACAAAACCTAAGATACATTATCTGATGCGGTCCCCCCTAAATGCTGTAATTTCAGTTGTTTACACTGAATTTCCTAAATTACCAGAACCTTAGAGACTTGTATCAAGAACTCCAAGGAGCAAAATATTTGCTTGCTATTAAAGTGGTTTAAGCGTTGTGGAAAATCTTCTCCCTTTCTATTGCAGCCTGGTCTTATAAATGTGTGAAACTTGGCCTTTCCCTTCTGCACCTCAAATAAAGCAGCCACAATTTATTTGGTAAACTGTGGTAGCACAGCCTACGCAGAGGTCAGTGGCAGGAGGAGGGAGACCACAGCACAACAGCCAGTTAGAAAAGAGAGGAGGAGAAGGAAGAGGAGGAAAAGGCAACATAGAGAAGTCCGAGACTCTCTCCTGCTAGAAAAAGCCTCTGCTTCCCAAAAGCACTGACCAACAAGGGAACGCGAGGTGGTTTCTCCCTCCCCAGCATTCGTTGCCTACCTTAGCAAAGGAATACATGATTGACTTACATAAAAACATACTGTGGTTTTGGGTTTTTTCCTTTAAATTTTGAAACTATTACAAATGGTCAAAACAAAAATTTGACCATTTGACTACTATGTTTAGCATCCAGTGTAAGAACAGATCAAAAATTGGCAGCTCTGGATGTAAAGAAAATCAGTGATTGTAACACTAGACCTGATGACTATAGGGTTCCTTCACAGACCACCCTGAGCCCATAGGAGGAGATGCTAAAATCCAGAATTGAAGCCGTACCTGCAGAAAAGCAGACTACATATGCCCCAGTGCAGATGAGGCAGTGGGACCCCAGCATTCAGGTTTATATACTTGCTGAAAATCCCAGGAACTTGGGTAACGACAGAGGCTGTTTACCACATCAATAAATGGATTTAACAACTGTCTGTCTGTCTTCATTGACCTGTGTGCCCCAATCAACAAACAACTTTGCTTTTCAGGTTCTCTGTCAGAGATGCACGATGAGCACAGCTGAAAGCACTGCCTAAGAGGCTATAGGTGAAAACAATATAAAAATGCAAAGTATGTTGTACCATTCTCCCTTGAGAGACTGAAGTTATCATAGCCTTAAACACTTACAGCTTCAGAAGGAATAATGGAGATAGTGTGTTATTATCAACAAACACAACACTGATGTTTGTAATATATAAAACTGGTTAAGAAAAAATTAAAACATTTTTCAGTTATTTATTAGTAGCGTGTTTTACAAGCAAGAAAGCCATTTTGTGTGAATGTCCTGTAGCTGTCACTGCCGGTAGACTAATAAGGATTTTTTGTTGGTTTGTTTTTATAAGCAATAGCTACTAGGACAACTACAGCATACTAAAAAGCCTAAAACACAGCACGTGCGCACATGGACACCATACATCCAAGAGGGAAAAAAATAATATTGGTACCTATTCATGCATTCAGATGCCTTAATGTGGATAGATTGAGAAGAAAAGCAGTCTCTCTCCCATAATGCACAGAAGGAGAAATGGACAGTAAAACCCAAGGGCATATCAACAGGACAAGACAAGGACAAAAAGGTAAACAAGTTAAAATAATGAAAAGATTCACGTTTCCAAAGAAAATACTTAACAAAACACTAAACTAAAAGTAATTAATGGCTAAATTTGTTATGTTCCTCTTCAATAATTCACAATTCGTAGGAGAGATAAAGCCACAGTTCATAGGAAAGAGGGAAACGGTTTTCTAGCAATTGCAGACTTTCAAAGTTAGCCCTCTCGATAAGCTATATAATACAGGAAAGTCTCACCTATCCTGAAGTTTGATATTTATTAGACATTTATGAGCACAAATTGAAATAATACTCTGAGCCTTCAATATAAACACAACAATAGCACAGTACAATCTAACTCACCTTTTACCCTTAAATAATACTGAACTTTTTCAGGACTTGTAGAAGCTAGCACTTTCCCATTTCCAAGTTCTAAAATGGTACCTCTAAAATTTATAGCCCTTAGCATTTCTTCACCTGAGTCCCCAGACCCAGATAAGTTTTATAAGCAACATAGGAGTCTAAGGAAGTAACAGTGATCCAAAGAACATAAAAGAACAAACTATGTCAATTTTATCTTTTTTTTTAGGAAAGACAGATAGATCAAAGAAGCAGATAAAAGTTTGCTCTGGTCTCAGGAGGTCTAAGCAATGAACAGATACTTTCATTAGTCAGTCTTAATAATGAAATTATGTCAATAATGGAGAGATGTTTAAAACTAAGCCACAGAAGTATCTTCTGGATTTGGCTCTGAATGCCCTCATGCTGACAGGGCATACCTCTGAAAAATTTCAGAAGGTATTATGAAAATAAAAAGGAGTAATTTGCATCTCCAGCTCTACTTCCTACCTCTTACAGGAACATAAGAGCATTTTATGTGGTAGCGAGATATGCAGCTAAATACAAACATTTACTTGTACATTGTCTTTGCATGTTTCTCAATTTCTATTACTGTCAGATTCGTATAAATGAGTTTACATTCAGTACTCTCTCATATGTATTTAACACACCAGTTAAAAATAGTTTTCATTATTGAGGATAAGGCTTCTAAAAAGAAAGAGATGACATTAACCTTCATAAACTGATATTACTGATGTTTAAAACCGTTGTATTACTGAAAAGTATGGTCAGCTCTCTATTAATCCCAGGGAGTATTTCCAGGTATACAATAAAGTTTTTCAGATTAAAATCTATACATTGGACTTGTGCTTCCTTACATTTGTATCAGCAAAAAAACCACTGTATTAAAATATACAGCTATCAGATTAATTAAATAATTTTAAGATGTTACCTACTGAAATAAAGACACAGTAAGGATCCTGGGTTCTAAAAGGCTGTCACACAGCTTAGTGATAGTGGCTTACAGCTAGTGAGAGCACTTTACTTGAGACATAAAAAATAATGCAAAAAATTTGTTAAGGTAAATACTTAAAAGCAGAATTTCTGAAAAAGAAAAAACAATTCATCGTACATACTGCTACACTTCAAAGTAGGTTTTTGATTGCATCTGAACAGCCTGTACGCCGTTCTGCAAGCCTGTAACTGTTAAACACCAAAGAGACACAAAAGCTTAAAGTTTAGACTTATGAGAGGATGAAAGGAAAAGAATTCCGAGAACTCCTACGGTGTACATGTTGACAGTTAGCAGGGCTTAACATACATCCTAGTGAGCATTTATTTTACAAATTACTTTCTAACTGAATCATATGGAAAGAGCATCCATGTTTTACTTAATAAATTTCCTTCCTTTATTTTAACAAACCAAAATGTTGACATTTTTAGCAGTTTGACTGCTTCTCTAGCTTCTAAAACTCATTATTACTTAAAACAGCTACTTAAAATGACAGCAAATAACTCTGTCGTAACAGAGGATTTACAACAACCTGGATAAATGACAGACTACAACATAAAAAGTGACATGGCACATTCACTCATTCAAGACTTAAATGCAAAAAAGTTCTGTCCTTATTTTGGGCTTAATCTCCTTGTGTTTTCTATTTCTGGCTGCACTACGTTGTGAGACAGAATGTCCGTCCACACTCTGGATATCAAAATGTCCTAAGAGGCTTGATAAAGGTAATGGCTGGTGCATGATCGAATGCAGAATGCCAGCACGGCTGTGCTCCTGCCGCTGTGCACCCACAGCCATCTCCGTGACCACTGAACATCAGTGTTGGACAGGCTCCATGTGACAGGAATCTTACAAAATCCTCCTACTGCCCTGGGAGGTGGTTCTAAATAAAATGATACTGCAGCATCAAGTCTGCAGTTAATCATCAAACACCTAAAGCAGACGTGTTTGGCCCAACAAACTAATACATGGCACATATTTTGTGGATTTTTAATGCAGATTTCTAGCATAAAGTTTCTTTTGTTATCAACTCCCTCGGGTTACTGCCTCATGCTGATTTTCAGAAAAAAACTCAGATTAAAGACTCGGTAGAGCTCACACAGGTGTGATACCCAAAAAAGAAGAGGGAAAGTCTGCAATTGCTTGTGAAAACATTTAACCACAATCACCACCTTGGATTCTACTCCACAGGAAAGGAGAGGCACGACTTGGCAGTGGCGACTTGAGAGCTTGCCTATGGAACATTCTACTTAAAAACTACATGCATGTAGGGTCGTCCTGTCCCCCCGCCTTCCCCCCCTTAACACCAATACTGTTTAACTGGTTAATGATCCTAATACACACTTGATTAACATTTAAAAACAACCTGTCAATAAAATGAAAACCAATTATTTTTTTAAAATCTAAAGCAACTAGATACTAGTACATTGGGTGCTCCTCTTTCCTCATATACTTCTTCCGAGGAAAAGGCTCTAGAGTGCTTGACGAATTACACTCATTAAATATTGGAGTGGAATGTTTATCTTAAAGGTTCCTTTGTAGCTTGTCCTGCTATCTCATGTTCAATGCATTTGAAAAGTAGAATAAACATTTCCACAAAGTGCACTAGGTCTTTTTAAAACACATTTGCCAAACTAATATTTCTTTAGTAAATTTCAAATCATTACTCACTTGAAAACAGAAACCAAAGGAACAAAAGGCAGCCTACAATTTTAAAGTAATCCAAAAATCAAAGCAAGAGTCTGAGTTGAGCATATGTTCTTCATAATTTCAGCACAAAAAAGATTTAAAAAGAAACCTTCCTTCTAGATCTCCTAAAGTATATCTGATCAGTATCTGATCACTAATTTTTTTTAAATACATAGCTCATTTGTCTGATAGAAAAGCAGGTTCTGCTCCAAGTATTGCTAGATTTTAAATAACACAGAGCCAACATCAAGCTACATCAAAACAAGAGTCTTTTTTTCCTTAAAAAACTCCATTGCCACTTGGGACAACTATCGCTCCCTGCACAAACAAAGGGAGAAAAAAAATGCTCACTTTTTCCCCTTTAAATAACAAAATGCTACATCAAAAGCTACAGTGCTGTCATTTTCTAACTGTGAGAACTGAGCTGATAGTTTTGTTTTAAAAAGAACAGAACAAAACCAGAAGACCATCAGTCTATAATGAGATCAAGTACTCTATAAAGAAAAAATGGCAACTTTTCTTTCAATTTGTAAAACAGTACTGAACAACTTACCAATATTAATTTCTAGTTTTGGAAACAGGATCTGTATTCACAGGCACACTATTAAACTTTAAAGACACTTGTATAGTAACAGACATGAACGTCAACTCACAAGCAACAAAAAAAGTGCTATGTTACATTTGAACAGGCAGTCAATAAAATTGCTTTTTTAAATAATAATAAACAAAATAGGAAAGCAGATGATGTTCCTGTTTACAACAGCATCTTTTCTACTGCAAATGAATATTTTAAAATATCATTAACTAATAAGCTTTGCAACCATACCTTAAAAGAAAATTTGCGATTTATGCGATCTTCAGGTCCAACTGGAGATATAACATAACTAGGCAATGGTATGCTACCCAAAACAGATTCTTCTCTGCTGTCTGTTGAATAAAAGAAAAAAATTGAATCTAATTCACTGCACTTTTCAGAGAGGGAACAATATTCCTGTCACACAAACAACAGGAATTAAATTAAGAAAAGCAATTCAGAAAGGATATAAGGAAACAACTTATCCCCATGAGGACGCAGCAGCAGCAGAACAGGCCAGTCAGAGAGGTTGTGTCATGTCCAGCTTTAGAGGTTTCCAATGCTTGACTGGGCTAAGCCCTGAGCAACCTGGGATGACTTCTTTCCTGACCCTGCTTTCGCCGTGTGGTTGGACTAGATATTTCCTGAAATCCTTTCTGATCTGAGCTTTCTTATGGCTCAACACCAATAATACATGGAGAAAAATAGTTTATTTTTAAGAAAAACAATTCATTTTTTTTAAAGAAGATCAATTTGGGGTTTTTGTTGAGTGTTTTTGGGGAGCATGGGATTTTTTTTTAGATTCGGAGAGAAGAATAAATTTTGATAATAAAGCTTATTGTGATAAATGAACTCCAACAGGCTGCATAATATGGCAGACCTTCCAGTTAGCATTCAATATGTAGACTAATTGCTATAATTAGGAAACCTGTATTACTGCTGGCTCTAAAGTGATCAGTAGCAGAAATGCAGTGCCTAGAAATACGAATTTGAGTTTCATAGTCTGTAATGCCTTCCAAAAATTGTAACACTACACAAAATTCAAAACTTAAAAATAACCTTATGTAATACCATTATTCCTAGCTAAGGCTAAGATCACATCAAACTTATTTTGGTAGAAATAATGGATTCAGAAGTTCTCACTCTTACATTGTCCCTTGGATTAAAACTGAATCCCGATCTGGCCACAGTGCATTCTCAAAAAATCAACAGGTCAAGTGTAAGTAGGTATTACAGTGCAGATCAGAGATGGGATGACGGGTGGACGAGGTGCTGAGGGGCATGGTTTAGTGTTCGATAGGAATGGTTGGACTCGATGATCCGGTGGGTCTCTTCCAACCTGGTTATTCTATGATTCTATCATTATTAAACTGTCATTTAAACTGTCATTGCCACCAAATATTTTGCAATGTAAACCTTAGCATATATTAAAGATAAGCTGTGTGATGAAAGATCATACAGGACTGCCCTGTTCCTCAACTCTGGCCTGAAATTTGCTGCACATTAAAGACATATAGGCAAATAATGGTTTTACTATGCATCTTCCCAGAATACCAAAGTATATCAAAAAAGCTCAACTAGTGTATGCTTGCAATGTGATCTGAAAAGATGAACTGTTACAGACTAAATCAAAGGCGCCAGTATCTGCTCACCTTTGTAGTAAAACAAACAATAATCAGCAAGCACAAACCATCGTCTTTTCCATAACCGCATGCCAGAGCTATCCTGAAATGCAAGAATTGTGATACATTTTCATTTAAGGGAAGTTAACACTTTATCATACAATGCTGTACCAAACAGCAGTTTACCAGAAGTTTACCTAAATAGTTATTAATTGGAAAAACAAGTTATTTATATTTTAGCATAATATTATGTACTAAGAAAGATAAGAGGCAAAACATCCAGCTATAAAATAATCAGTGTAGAAATTCAAACTGATAATTTTCATTAAGTAATTAAACTCGCATCCCAAATAGCATTCATATTAACCTTATACACACCAAATGCACGTTTTATCTAGACAGATTTATCCTTCAACAAAGTATGCAATCTGGATGGTACAACCCCAAAAAAAGATTGCCTGTAGACCAAGAAGAAAATCACTACGTAGTTGTACGATCTCACTTTCTAGACAACGATTCCCTATAACTCTACAGTCAATCTTCCATATGATATTTATGCCTAAAATGTAATCTAATCAAATATTCCTCAGGAAATAAAACAGGATGCATACTGTGCAAATTTTAATGAAGTGTACTAATACAATACACTTGTAGAGAACTATATATATTTCTTCATATATAATATATATAACTGTCAATATGAGTAATGTTTGCACTGAAATTTATTTTTGAATCTTGTTAAATTGCCACACTGTAACATAAGAAAGTATAAATTATTTAGCTGAAGAAGGCTTTGTTAAGACCAGCTGAAGTGAGAGAATTTTGAGAATTAAGTACTTGCAAGTAGATGGAAGTGGACAGAAGGAAATAGCCAGAGCAATGCTGTATATACTATTTCCCTTCTTCTTTCTGCAGCCATATTACGCGTGCAATGACTTTCTTCCCTTTCTTTTTTTTCATGCTATAATGCTATCAACACATTCTGTGTCTGAGTTTTGATTCTGTCCTGAAAGCAAATGGACTTGGGTAGTGGATGCCAACAGAGTTGATAGCGGAATACAGCTCTCCATGCAGGAGGAAGCAGATGGCTGTCTGCAATTTCACCTTCCTGTAAATGTAGAATTAATTTGTAAGCCTTAGATTTCAGCCTTCTCCTACTCATCCCCAAAACCAGCTGTTGGATCTCTGGTGATCTGATGGACTCTGACTGTCAAATTAGAAGCAGGGAAGTATTCTAACAAACTGCTTGCTTTCCTTCTTGCATTCAAGGATACGCTTCTGTCAGCCTAAGAGCTCAAGATGCAGCACCTGTAAAATTCTGTTTGTTGGATGAAATCCTATAATCCAGCCTTTGCTTTTTGCTTGGACGCTGGTCTTGGTAGCAGTGAACAGGTCCCTATCTATATATTTATACAGATATATTTATATAGATATAGGTGTATCTATCTATGTGGTGAACAGGTCCCTATCTCTCTTCATTTTCTCTGCCCAGCTTCTGGAGAACAAAAGGCATATGGCCATTAAACCTTTGATCAGGTTATAAGGGCATAAGCAAGCAGATGGAATATGGCCTTCACAGCCAACCTCAGATTTATAGTGTGTTCTAGGGGAGACTGAGATGAGTGTGGCAGCAAGCCAACAGGATAAAACAGTGAAAATAACCAGATTCAGACAACAAAGTTATAGCCTTAACATTTAACCATGTTGGCAGTGGTTAAAAATTTGGTTTTTTACACTTGCTGAGTATGGGCTCCTCATTATAGAAGCCTGTGCAATACCCAACACTGTCCTGCATCGCCAACATTTGAGCTTCTGTTTTTTCAGTTACTTCAAAGGCACTTACTTTTATCTGATGATTGTATTCAAGCATATGAACAGAAACATGATTACAAGCCAACCTGTTTGTGTAGCCAGCCTCTTACTATAACAGGAACATTGGGATTCCTCCTGATAGCTTGATCCCTCTTTCCAAAGCTATGAACTTTGTTTCCAGCTTTCACAACCTGTAAAGAAAGTTTTAAACTGTACTGAGATTCATTTTATTGTAGTGAGGTTATTTGTAACATAATTCATACTTTATCACACAATAGCAAGGTATTTATAGCATTTTTCAAGGGCAAGTAAATATATGATATTTACAACACAGCAAAGTCAATCTCCCACTTTCATCAACACATCAGTGCATGGACAGCCTGCCAACTCCCAGCTTATCAGCAGCAGCACTGGTCACTGAAGTCTGAAAAGCAGAACTGCTGAACTTTTAGTATGCTTGGGAAGTATTTTTTAATACATTACAAAAGCTGCATGCAAGTCTCCCTCTGCAACTTGGAACAAGTCTGTTACATGCACAGGAGTTTGTGCACATGAATCCTACTCTTACTGTTCGTTCTTGGGGGGGTGGGTGGGTGATTTTTTGTTTTCTTTCCTGTTTAAATTCAAACAATACTGATAGTTTAATAGAGTGCTTGGACTTTGACCCTGCAAACAAAAGGGGAAGACAGAGTGACTCTGCTAAGGAAGAGACCTAGGCGGCCCTAAGTGGAAAACTACCTCTAGGTAATAGTTTGAGTTTTACTGCAACCTCAGTTTTGGCAAAACTATTTCAAAAACAAATAAGGAAAGCCTATGAGCCTGTGAAAAAGGCAGTGAGGATCTCTGGATGAATAAATAATCTGCCTGTTCTTTTCCAATCTCAGCACAATTTGCTGCTGCAATTGCTTTAGGAACTTGGGAGGTACACAAACCACCCTTACAGCTCCTCCTGACTTCTTCACACACTGTTTCCACCTACAATGTCTCCTTTGTTTGAACCTCTCCTCTCAGCTGGTCAGTATACTCATGCTCTGTGAGCTGCAGACAAACAGTAGCTCTGGAAATGAGCACACTTGTCATATGCAAGGGATGCTATCATAAAAATGTCTCAGTGTACTGCTTCTGCGAGTCAGGCAAAATCTGTACTAGAAGACAGCATACATAATAATAAAATATTATAATCATAAAATACTCTATTAAATAGATTCTGTTAATTTCGAAGCCAGGTTTTACCAGCCTGCACTGAATTTCATACATTTCAGTAGACATAAGCATACATTTTAATGCAGGATTAAGATAGCAGCAATAATTACAGTTAAAAAAAAATACGCTTTTTTTCTTTGGTGCCACAGCATATAAAATAGCAATATAGATTTAACACCCATAAGGGGATACCAAAGGGCATCTTTTACTAGGTAATTTCCCTGAGGTCTGTTTACCAGGAAGCAGCGTGCTGCTTTCAGCTCTGCAGAGAAGTCAGTTAAGCTGCATGGCAGGGTCATCTCTGTGGAATGCCCTGACACTTAGGAGACAGGAAGAAAACCGAGTATGGTTTTTTCCCTAGGAATGTTATCTCACTTCACAGCCCAGGGAGAGTCTGCACAAGACTTACTGGTAGCACAGGAGACTGGCGGGCTGGCACAACCAGGCCAAGCTGTATAGCAACAGGTTTCTGAAGAGATATCTCTGCTATTCAGCTGGCCATAACCAGTTCACAGTAAAAGCTGGGTGAGGATGTTATCACTGAAACCTCCCAGCCCATTTCCCTGCCCTACCTGTGCTAAGGCACTTGGCTAAGAGGCTACAGAGTACTACTTTTATGCAAACACAGCGCATTAATTATGAACACGAAATCTCCCTGGGTACTCCCTCACAGACCTACAAGCAGCAAGTCTGAGACTAAAGGAAGAAGTAGGACAGTAGGCATTTTGTGCTTGCTACTGAAAATATTTCAAAAGATAACTTGTGAACTTGTCTCCAAATGTAGTTTATAAAACCAGACAAAGATTCATCATGAGGACAGCCAAGCTCTGGATGATCATTATGATCATCAGGGCCAAGCCATATACATCTGTCTCTAAGAAAAATAAGGAGCAATTAATTCAGTCAAGATTTTAAAAAAACGTTGTAATGTTAGACACAAGAGCTATATTACAGGGGTGATGAAAAATAATGAGGCTGAAATTCTCTAAAGGTCTGAAAGTTAAAACCCCATGCTTTGCATCGGAACAGAAATCAGCTTACAAAATGCACAGAATTTAGTTTCTTTGTTTTTCTTTCTCGTATTTATTCTGGGAAGGGTGGATGAATGCAGGAACAGTTAAAAGTATAGCTGATCTAGCCTGACAGCAGGGTTTAAATTTGATTTTTTCATCAGATCTCCTGTCACTTTGGTTCTCTGATCTTATTTAATTATTTAAAAATGCAGACCACAATGTAGGAAAGTAGTCCTTGGACTTGGTCAGAAGATCAAACAGTTTCTATTACATGGAAAGGGGAAAAGTTTTCCTAAGGCTATGTATTCTCAATCAATACAATACCTATAATAGAAATAAAAAATAATTTTATGGTGCTTTATGCAATTAAAGTTTTCACATCATCTGTAGTAGTAATCATCTCATTCTTCTCTGGAATAAAACTTTGCTTCCATTAGCTAGAACATATTTTTTAAACTATCTGTCTGTACTTCAGTAGCCTTAAAATATTCTGATATCATTGTGGTGTGTTGACAAATGCAGGTCAGAGCAGCTGCCTGTGTCACTGAAGACAAAGAAGTCGCTTTTGACTGCAGTATGTTTGTTATGCTGGCTTGTTTGTGAATGACTCATAAGTTTTCGTGGAAAAAAAACCTCAAAATGTCAAGAGCCAAACTTTCCAAATCCCTTCTCATCACTATGTCATCTTCTTCCTTACAGTGGCTTCTAGCTGAGGCAGAAAGTTGCTAGCAAGTATAAAAACTTAATTATTTTCTTTTTTCCAAAAGGAGATGAAAAGCAGTAAACAGTCTTTCGTGCATTTCTAAACTTGGAATCGATTCTCTAATCAACAACAGGAGGACTATATCTTGGTAAAAATATGCACATATACATACATACATAAGAGAACATATCAACTTTCAATCTACAGGTAATTACAAACAAAAGCACTGCCCACAAAACCCCCACCTGCTGTTTAACTCAAACTCTTCCACTGAAAAAATCTCAGTGTTTCACTAGCAAATGAACTCATGAATACTTTCAGTATCTCAAGTAAATTCAACAAAATCCTTATTTTTCAGATCGGAAAAACTGAAACTGTCACAATTTCCTACTCTTAATATTGAGCATTCATCTACAGTGGCCCTGAACTAATGTTCTACACTCCAGCTACAAACAGTCCCATAGAGCTGGTACGATCACATACCTATCACTGTCGCCCGTTTCTCTCAATTGCTAGACACATTCTTTGTTTACTTGTTGTAATTCCCACCAGTTCATCTTGGAAAACGACTAGCATCTATTAGTGTCATCAACAATTCAATTACTCCTCTTGCATGGAATCCAACCAAAACACATGCTCAAAATGTAGAGACTAATAAAGGGCATTACACTACTATCCTTTATGCTTTCAAATTGGACAAAGTACTGTGTAGCATAGTAACATTTACAAGCTTCCATTCAAATCATCAGATGCTTTAACAGACTCAATTTCAAATGTACCTTACTCTCAAACTGAAACAGATCTTTATTCCTCCACATTCTTCATTTGTATTCAATATTAAAAGCTTTTAATATGGCTAGAAATATAATCAAATTGACTATGAACAAACAGATCTTTGGGATAGAGAACAATTGTGGTTTATCAGCAGGCCCTTTTGCTTTTCCCTCAACTCCATACCTCTCAAATTTCAAAACAAAGGCTTGACTGCACTGGTCTAAAGACTTCAGATTACTTATTCACACAGTACCAGCATCAAAATGGTGAGGCCCACGCCAAGAATCTATGTGCACTTTTGCAGAACTGCTCATCTCACGTCTCTTACAAAATGAAGCCTTATATATTTATATGCATATCAATAAAATATAATCACAGTATAAGCCTCATTTTGGATTTTTTCTCGTTCTTCTTTCCAAATGCTCCTCTTGATGTGCACTGTACAACTGACATTGTTGGACAGAACATGCAAAATTCTCTTTCCAAACAATATACTTTTTATTTCAGAAGTTTTATTCAATTCAAGTTCAGACTCGAGTACAGCAACAAGTAAGCCAGAAGTCTTAATCTCTTTCATGTTGAGCTGAGAATGACAAATCTGCTGTATAGTTGGCAGCTTACTTTCCCCTTCACCCCAAATGTAGCAATTCTCAGCTATCAGCTTTCTGCAGAAGAATCAAGTGGAAAGCCACGTACCTGTTCCTGTACTTTCTGATTTGGAACTACTTCAATGCAAGTAGCTCTATATAAATATCAGTTGACCAAGATTCCAATGCTATACCTACACAGTTCTGTGATGACATTCACAGGACGTAATTATGAAAGCATTTCATAAAATATAATAATTAGCTATGAGTATGGCTAAAGGCCATAGCAAAGACAATGTGTGTCTGGTTTCGTGACTGGGTCTCAAGTCTGCATCTGGGAACTCACTCTTTGAATGAATGATTATGGAATTCATAGAAGAAAATGTTTAGAAATACATGAAAGGATCTTAAAATCCAATCTCAACATGCCAAAAGTCAACCTCAATACGGAGGACACACTTTACAACCTTTGTTCATTTGTTGATGTAAGAAAGACATTGGTTCTCTCTCTTAATTAAAACTCCAGTAAAGTATTTATTGAGTGGCCATAGCAGGATGGATCTTATATAAACCGGCTTGGTGGAGAAGAAAAGTACAGGCAAGCCTTCTAGGAGTGCTCTATTCAAAGCCTAAAGCTGTCACATATTAGAAAAGAATCCCCAGCTCAAAGCAGAGTATCAGGTCCCCATTAACTTATCTGGTTTTATGAGTCAAAGATGAGCCCTAACCCTCTAATGTTGACTTAAAAAATAGTAAGAATAAGGAGGATAAATACAATAAACATGAATGTCCAAATACTTCAGTAAGTTCAGTTGTTAGAATACCTACAGGAAAGATACTCTATCAGAGAGTGCAGCAATAAGATAAGGGGTAATGGTTTTAAATTGAAGGAGGGAAGATTTAGATTAGATTAGGAAAAATTTTTTTACTGTCAGGGTGGTGAGGCACGGGAACAGGTTGCCCAGAAAAGCCGTGGATGCCCCCTTCCTGGCAGTATTCAAAGCTGGGTTAGATGAGGCTTTGAGCAACCTGATGTAGTGGCAGGTGTCCCTGCCTATAGCAGGAAGGTTGGATCTAGATGCTTTCCAAGGTCCCTTTCAATCCAAACCATTTTATGATTCTATGAATATCACAAAAGAACGTATCACATAATTCACAAATAAGCTACTGAGTTTACTGTTTTCTGTGGTAACTATCTAGCGAAGAAAGATAAATGTATTCTTCAAATTTAACAGATTACAATCTTCGTGTTGGTCCAATAACCTATATGCTTTGGATCTAAAAAAATTATTTTCATTTTTTATTTCTTCTAGCTTTGCATCAAATTGTTTGCATCTTCTCCAATATTCACTCAAGCAATTCAAAATGTTAGAAAAAGATTTTAACTGCTTCCCATTCAACAAAAATATCTTTGCGACCTATTTGGCTAACTCAATTACTTAACAGACTTCACACTTGTGCATTTAAAAAAAACCTGAGAAGTTTAAAACTGCAGGCAAAGTTAAAAAATCTAACCCATGTCTACTAATTCTTCCAGTATGTTTTGCCTCTTTTTATCCAGTCCGCTCCCATTCTCACTGTATTGTAATTTATTTTAAGGTCAAAGAAGCATTAAAATAATTGGTGACACTTCAAATACAGCATTTTATTATATTTTATGCAGTAATAAACACGGGCTCTTTGTCAATGCCAAATAATGGATGGTTTACGCACTGCATGTGCACTACAATGATGGTAGAAAAGGATTTAAATTTACCAAAAGGAAGAACTGCAGTAACATTTCATGGAAACAAGAACTAGAAGTAATAACAAGAAATTACAATTCCTGGTATTCTGCAGCACTTTTTGCCATATACACTGGACTATCAAAAAACTTGCTGGAATACTAGTATTATATATTTACTTCCATTCCTGAGAAGCCACTCACGGTTTACATGTCGCAATCACTATTTTTTTGAATTATCATTCAACACTGTCATGTGGGTATACAGTGTTCCTGTGCCGTAAAACGGTTCTTGCATGGGCAGAAAATACTACCTCTTCTTTAAGGTAAGTTTCTGGACTTTTAGGCTAAACCCATTGCCCTATTAAAATCACCATTAGAAGAGTATTGGATTTGAAGCAAGCGAGGTTCAAATCACAAAGTTCAAACGACAGACTATTTCACTTACCTTAGAGCCAGGTTTTGTATCAACAGCAGATGTAGTTACTGCAGTGGATGTTTCACTGACCATGCTTGAAGGTCTTTGGTTTATCTGTTGCTTGGACATAGATGAATTCTGTCTAGAAAACAAACAAAAGCAGATACTCTAAAGTACACTGTTTCAAACAGTCAACTTTGCCTTCTTATATTTAAGATTTGCAGTAAGCAAATGAATGACAGGCTAGTCAAACATTTCCCATGTATCTGCAACTTCCTTCACACCACCCCTATTATTTTGATTTCTGGTATTTCTCAAGCAGATGCTGCCAGTGACATCTGATGATTGGTATTTTCCAATGTATCAGGAGGAAGAAACCTGCCAAACTCTCAACAAATCCAACAGAGAACCAAGACATAACAAAGAGTACCCAGAGTACATAAGGCTAATGGAGAGAAATTACACTGAATTCAGAGGCTTGGCTGCAAACACGTGGAAAAGCCAGTACAGGGGAGGGAAGGACAGGAGCCAGCACTGTGCAATAACAGGCTTATTATTTAAAATCAAAGTAAGGCTAACTTACTGTTAGATTTTTTCACTAACTTAATGCTAGATCTTTGAATCTGCCCAAAATATGATTCATACTACAACGTGAACTATTAAAATACTTTTAAAGTGAAATGGTGCAATTCGTGACAAATATTGTTAGAAATAAATAACTTCTGAGTCATACTAAGATTCAATCTTGATAGCTGGCTCAGATACAGACACCCATGTAAAGCATAGATAAAATCAATCCTACCATAAGAACCTGTTCAACAAGTAAGGATTCAGTACAACTGCCAAGATGAAGGAGTGCAAGGATAAATGGAAAGTCCAAAATCTTGTGGAATCTCATATGCAGGTTGTAAAGAGAAGCATCAGCAGCCAAGCTCAACACCAACTTGTGAATTAAACACACAGGTGGCATTTTCAAAAATCATTAACAACATAGTTCAGCAAATTTTATTTTTGGAACCAGCAGCAATACTGTCACATCAGAAAAAAAAAGAAAAAACAAACAAACTATTCCCTTCTTTTTGGCTTTTATACATAAGTTCAGGTCCAAGATATGAGAACAAACTACAGTAAATTCCTGAAATCCCTGACCAGACTTTAATGCAGGAGAGCTTCATCACATCAGTTTGAGTCAATTTGCCTTACTTCTCATGGACCAGGTACCCTGCTTCAGCATTGAATCAGCTTTAGGAATTCCCAGTTTCAGCAAAGAGCAGATTAAGACACTTCCCGTATATAATGCTGCCTGACTAAGCTATATCTGTTGATCAGTCAGTTTTATTACCTGCTTTTAACTCTGTGCTCACTTGTTCCCGTCACACTCTACAAACTTTCAAAACATGTAGAAAATGCAGACGTACAATGTACCTGCATTTTACTTGCAAAACCATCTTACTTAGCTTTTCCTAAAATTTACTTATTTCTAAGTAGAACTGGAAGGTTCTATTTCCCTGCTTGAGGCAATCAAACAGAGAGCAGGTGTTTCAAGGAGGGAGAGACATGACAGTCCTCTACATTGCCTCCTCAAAGTCAATCTAAATTAGTAGATTCTACATCATTAAGAGGGCCACTAGAAATGAGTCCCAACAGTATGAAAACAAAACACATCCAAGGAAAATGTTTGGCCTTAGAAAACAAATTTTCTCTTCTTCCCTTGAAGTTTAGATTCTTTACAGTATCCACACCATAAACCATTCTATTTTATACTTTAAGACAGGTGTACAATACATTATTTCCCTTATACTCACTGAGGTGAGGAGAGGGGGAAGGAGGAGAGAGCATGTGACATACATATTCAGAATAATCAGAGGGTTTCCAGACTACAGATAATCTGATAAGTATACATTTATTCACTTTATAGAGTAACTATTTCAGACAGAGCTAACTTACTCAGGAAAGACAAAAACAAAAAATAAAATTTAAGTTTCAACATATTTGAATTAATTTTTCCAACAGCAACAACCAATCATAGACTGGACAGATTTTCACTATTCCACAAGACACAATTTCACAGTAGGTTAAACATATTGCAGTTTAAAACGTACATATATATACACACACACACGCACGCGTAAGCTTTATACATTTAACAAGGCTATTACTATCAGAAAATCATAATGCAATATAGAACAATAAATGTATAATTTCTAAGAATTTATAATATGGACACTTAGCAATTCCTCTTTCACTTGCTACTGAAAATTATCACTGCCAATAAATCTAGTTTTACTTTTCTATTAGTACCATGATTAATGAACAACTTTAACTGGGAAAAGAAATCCTCGATGAGAAAAATGGTTTTTAAAAATGCGAAGTTGTTGCCATGTGGAAGAACTCGCATAGCCAGCAAAAGAGACAGTAAATCGACCAAAAGAAAAAATACATTATTATTCCTCTAAAAAGTCTTTGGCAGTGAACACTGATGATCCAAACTGTCTGTGAGATGTAAAAGAAAACACCAAACAATACTGAAAATCGGCTGAAGTACTCATAAACAGTATTTCAAAGACAAAATACATTTGCATGAAATCAGAACATAACAAAACTGATGTATTCTGGTCTCTTAATAGCCAATTAATATTCTCAGTCTGTTTTTTAAAAGCAAATAAAAATATTGAGAATATGTATAATTACCTGAAACATTCCAGCATGTTAATGTAGTTAACACTGTCCTAATTGTGTTTACAGATTAATCTCTAAAAATAAGTAACTACAGCATTAATTCTCTGCATTCAGAAACACTAGTTCAGAATCACCACTGGCAAAGATGTTTGAGAATATTTGTTATTTAAGACATCACACTCTGTCTACATACTGCTGGTTTTTGTCTGTTTTCAGGATAACTTTATCACTGCGCCTCCCCTAGACGTGTGCACACACACGAAGCATTGCTTGTTTTCACATTCAGAGCTCTAGTCCCTTCTAAATCTTTTTAAAACACTGTAAAATAACACTCTTATAGAGTATCTCCTGTCAACCAACCAACTCCCTGCTCTACCTAAGCAGTGCTAGTATGACTACAGAAATCACATTTACCAGCTAAAAGAATTACATAGCCAATATTTGGTTTATTAAAAAAACACCCAACTACAAAACCAAAAAAATATTGCACCAGTAGTCCACACTAAAAATGTAATACTCACGAGAGACAACATTCCTTTGCTCTAAAGGATCATAAAGATTAGTCGAGTTAGAGGATCCATTCATACCAGCAACTTAAAAAGCTTATTTTGTTAGAACCAAATATAACACAATAACATCATCTCAATCTACTTTTAATAAATCTCTTATTTGGCTAAATAAAAAAAAATCTTCTGCTGTAGTATTTCTAAACATGTAAATATAGAAGATGTTTATTTTGAGGCTGTTTTGGTTTCCTCCTTCCTCTCCACCCAATATTTCTGCTGCTATAGTAACCAAATGCAATAGACATTGCAATAATAGACCTCCCCAGAGGTGACAGGCAGGCTTTATCAGCTGCATAAAAAACAGGCAAAAAAGAGGATAACACTTATTGGATTAAGCACATAGCACTTTCAAGTTAAAAAAGCATAAAACTTCAATATGGATGTAGAAGTATTATCTCTGCTTTTGCAAACGTACTACTACTACAAATATATTGTAAAGCTTCTAATATACAACTATCAGTGTTTAGCAACAGATACCATTAGATCCATGGCTGTAAGTCCTGGCAGCTTCTTCTCTGTATAAAACTATTTAAAGAACTGTTTTTAATGACAGGTAAGAGAAAAGAAATCTAAACACTACATACATCTATCATAAGTAATTCTATCACAGATTTTCAGAGAAATGCGCTTATGACAATTTGGTTAAACCAGGTCTAACGCGCCTGGCAGCCTTATCATTATTACTCGTTTTCCCACTGGTTGTTTAGGAGAGGTCCCCTTAGGGATTAAGTGTTCATTAAAAACACAAAAGTAAAGCACAAAAATTAAGAGACAATTGTGAAATGGAAGGAGGCTACCAGAGGGACTTTCTACACAGTCAAGTTGTTCAAATTATTTAGAGGTGATCCTGAAAACTATAAGGTGACCGGGTCAATAGAGGACAAAAATTATTCAGAACAAACACTGAAATGCTGACATAAACAGACAGAAAAATAATCTTTGGATACAAGTAAACATGCAATAAGATGACAAACTGAATTCAGCATCTAATTCAAAGGAGGAAGAAATTAAAAATATGTGAGTTGGGGATTTGACGGTGGTCTCAGCTAAGAATGGGTTAGGAGATAAGGAATTACTCATCACTGCTTTTCAAAAAACCTAAATAAAAACAATTTTAGGAAGAAAGAGCAGCACAAGGATCAAAAGATAATGTAATTTAGAAGTTATAAGTTGCAAGCAATACTCTGTGCTTTTATCCTCCACCTACAATGGAGCTGAAGAAATCAGATTTTGGCTTAAAAAGCAATACCAATGTGATATTGTTTAAAAGGAGAAATGCTTTAGGAAAAGACTAGTGAAACACAGTCTCAGCCTTCAATGAAAGTATCCAGTAGTTCTCATTTGATCCAGTGAGGCCAAGGCATCTAGTTCACAGCTGACTCATCATCAAGCTAGGATTACACAACTCATTGACATCATCTTCCAAAACTTAATTTCAAAACTTCTTGTCAGAACATTGTTTCCTGGATGAAAAAACAGCCAGAGTTGTCTGTACATTCATCATTTCTAGATTACTCTAAATTACTTTTCTGATGTTTAATGTAGACTTTTAATAGATACCTTTGTTGCAGCCTGAACAAGTTTGTGCTCACATTTCTCCACTAGCTCCCAGTCAACATCTGATGACAACTCCTGGTTTTGGCCCTAATCTTAAATTAAAATCAACTCTTAAGTAATAAATCACGTCACAACAGCACTGAAGAACAAATTGCCATTTATGAAACCCTTAAAAGTGCTACTCTTTCTGATAGGATTCTTTAGCTAAAGGAAAAAATACTCTTGCTCAAAGACATCCCATAATGGCAAGTTTCCACAGACCGTGTAAAACCAGAGCGAAATCCAAATCTTTCTGACTGCATCGTTTGTGAAAGTAATTTCATCACAAGATACAACTTACAACACTGATTCCAAATTAATACACAAGCAACAACACCAATTCCATAAAAGCCATGATGCCTGAGGGAGAACTAAAAACACCATAGCCCCATTGCAGTTCCTACGCATAAAGACAGGGAGATGCTAACAGCTCCTTTGATTTCACCAGAGACATCCACATATGTCAACAGCATCATCCACGGAAACTCAGATATGACTGTGATGTACAGCACGTGAATAAAACCTACACTGTTGCACAGAAATGGCACAAAACTAAGAAAATCAAAGAATCCTATGCACTTGAAAATGACATCTTTAAAGACATTTTAACTGACATATTAAAACTATCTAATTTTAAAAACACTCTGCATGTACTTCAGGCCAATAATAAAGCTTAGAAAAATGTTCTTGTAAAGACTGTCACCACAGCCACATACTTCTCTCTATATCAACTCCTATTTTAGAATAAAACCCACCTCCTAATTCTACTGCTTTTGATACTGTCTCAGTGCAAGTAATTCAAGTCTACAGGTGACAAATTATGTCCCTTCATCATCTGACCGCCCTCCGAAAAAACCCATTCATTTCTCTTCCAAAAAAATTTCTAACCGTACACAAAAAATCACTAAAACTCCGTGCCACCAGCAAATTTTTCTTTCAATTCTGCCTTTAATATTTTATCTGCTACCATGATTACAAAACCAGAAACAGCCCAGGGAAGTGTGGCTAGCCCAGGGAGGCACTCCAAGGAGTTCTGTCCAAACACCTATTTTCACTTACACATTTACAAATTGTCTTTATATTAAATTTGATTGAAAGTTTACAGCAGGTCAAATAAAAATCAATTAACAGATTGTACTTGGAACACAGTTGCACAGTAGCTGCTGTCTACACTGTCTTCGAGATTTGCTCCATTGCAAGATATGCATTCTTCTCGATAAATGACTCGGGGCAGCTTGTTTGCATACTTCTATTTTGCTGAACCTCTCCCAGGCAGCAAGCTGTCTGCACATCATGTAACGCGACGGGTGACCTCCAGCTCAATAGCTGTCCCTCCCTCAACTTGCTGGCCACCCTTCTGTTGATGCAGGCCAGGGCATGGTTGGCTTTCTGGGCTGCAAGCACACACTACTTGCTCATGTCGAGCTTCTCACCAACCAGCACCCCCAAGTCCTTCTCTGCAGGACTGCTCTCAATCACATCATCCCCCATCTTGTACTGAAACTGTGGCTTGCCCTGACCCAGGTGTAGGACCTTACACCTGGCTTTGTTGAACCTCAATAGGCTCATACAGGCTTACTTTTCTAGACTGTCCAAATCCCTCAGGATGACATTCTGGAGTGCACCACTTAGCTAGCTGTCATCTGCCAACTTACTGTGGGTGCACTCAATCTTGTTATGTAGTTGATGAAAATACTGAACAGCACTGATCCCAGTACAGACCCCTGAGGGACATCACTCACCACCGATATCCATTCGGACATTGAACCATTGACCCTCTGGATGCAATCATCCAACTAGTTCCTTATCCACCGACATTCTGTATATCTGATATTTATGTAAGACAAAAGCATCATTGTTTAAGTATCCTATTTATATTGTCCTTTTGGTTTGTTGGGGGAAGTGGGGTAGTAGTGCTTGTTAGTTTTTTAAAAATTCAGTAAAGATTTCCTCTCAAGCCCTTTTGTGGAACAGTGATAGTATGTTATTGATTCTATCACAATGAGAAGTAAATTTTTAAGCATACACCACCTCTATGACATTTTTGATACAATACCAGAACTGTCAAACTACTAAACTACTATAGATAAATGTGTTATTGTTTTAGATCCCTTGACATGAGTATAAAACTACTTACTCTTCTCGCAAAATAAATTCAATATTTTCTGGAGAAACCTGTCCTGTTACAGGATGTCTAAATGTCGTGGTCTCCTGGTTATGGCTGAAAGGGAGAAAAGAGAAAAAAAAAAAAAAAAGAAAACAAGAAAAAAAATTAATATTGCTAAACTCAGTAAAATACATCTTTGATCTCTAAAAGGCAGAATTGTTTATATTGTTGCTTTGCTGCTGCTACTTCGGAAATTAAACATATTTCTGAGGTACTTTTCAAACCAGAAAAGTTTTCAGCTTCATCCTGCATCCTTGTTGACTTTGCCAACAGCACATTGTACCATTTAATTATTAAACAGGTTATTGTTTTAAAATTAAACTACTTGAAATTCATGGTTAGGGAGATGCACTTGAATTGATGATTATTTCCACCAGACTGTTACCAGATTATTTAAACATAACATAGAAATAACAAAACATAAATTACTGATACGTATTTCTGTAAATTTCACAGAACAGAACCAGTAAAACAATCTAAAATGCTACACAATTTGTAATATTTAATGGGATCGCAGAGAGAGATTCTGTGGAAGCCATTTGTTGCATATTTTCTTTTTCCTAGAGGATGATATTTCTTCAATTATTTTTCTTCACACCTGCATGCAGAAGACCATATATAACTTTAGCTGTTCAGCTGCATGGCCCATATAAAACAACACAATTTAGTATTTCATCTGAGTTGAACTAAAATTGGGATTTTCTACCAATATTCCCCTAAGAGTACTACCTAGATGTTTTGCTACTCTCTGTGAAACATTGTTGTCCATTAAAGACAAATATTTTCTCTGTCTGTGTAACTGTACTTATACAACGCAAAAAAAATGGAGTGAAAAGCTTAGTCCAAGATAAAGCTGTAGTCCTTTCTCCTCCCCAAAGCAGATCATTTGAATTAATTGTATAGAAAACACAAGATGATTTCTGGTGAGTTGCAAACCAACAAAAGCCCTTATTCTGCAGCCCTGCTTGAAGTAGCAAACTATGAAAATCACAAAACTTGAGAGAAATAATAAGTAGAAGACCATATTTCAGAATTAGAAAGGTCATGGTTGACAGGCTGTTAGGGAGCCTTATAATAAGTGAGAGCAACGGAACAAGAGCTCACTTATTTAAGGTTCTGAATTTTTAGAGTTTAGTTAATATTATTAGGTAACCAACATCCAAAACTATAAGTCCTATCAAACGCAGCAAAATGCTAAGACATTGCGAGCAATTTCAGAAAACAAAAATAACAAAGCCATTAAATTAATTATACAAAGAGCCAAAAATGAACACTTGATCCATTTTTCCATTTTAATGAAGATTTGGGGCTTTTCCTATCATAATGATCGGCAACTTCAGGTCCCACAGATTTGACCCAGCTGTCTGGCACAGCTGGAAGTCCCACAGAAACAGAATAAGGCATTAAGAAATTTTGCAGGGTTTAAAAGTTACAAAAATCCAAAGAGAGAAGAATATCTCTCTAAAGGACAGTTAAAAAAAACCAATCAAACAGGTCGTGCACCCATAACTTTCAGAAGTAAATGGCTCAAGGACATGCCTTCATTTTAAAAACAAGCAAACAAAACCCAACACCAAAAAAAACCCAAAAAACCAAGCAAAAATACACACTCCCCCAAACCTCTATGCAATAATAACAAATAAAATTCATAATCAATCTCCAAACTGTACACATGGTCCCACTTGGACCATGAACAGCAGAGGACGTTTTCTGTCTTATCAACTTTTCACTCCTTTTCCAATATGTCTTGCTACAGGATGTCATATGTAAGGGAGCAGTATAACGAACGTAGTAAATGATGACAACTTGTGTTACACCGCGAGGACTTTTCCCAGTCACACCTATTACAAAAATTCTAGCCTTGCAGCCATTAAAAACAGTGAACAACATATAAGGCCACCAACCACCCATAGCACCAGCAGCAGAGTTCACTCTGTAGGCTGGTGAAAACTGACCTCTCCTACAGGAGTGGGTTAATAAAGCACCTTCACAGTTTTTAACTCCTCAGTTTTCCCACAAAATCAGAGATCAAGAGAACATAACTCCAGTTAAGTCCGCAGTGCTAACAGCTACAAAGCAACCACAATCTTTTCCTTACAAAAGGATGGAGGAGTATTGTTTTGTAAAGAAGCACTTTTACATGAGTTTATACTCCAAAGAAAGGCGCAGGAACTTGCAGATGTTTTCAAAGAAAATGATGAATAAACTATAACAGTAACAATTAACATCCACATTTGTCACACAGTCCAGCTATAAGCTAACAGTCTTTACTTTCCAATCAGGACTGAAGCAATCTGTTCAACCTATGATACTTAGGCTGGGACTACTAAGAAAAATGCAGATGCACTGTTAGTTTTAGAAATGAAAGTACATTGTCAGCTTTACTCCCCAGGGGCAAACTGTCAGCAAGCTCTCATCTGCAGGCTTTTAGTCACTAAAAACTCAACTCTACAACCAAGACTACAAAAAAGGACTATATTCCACAAGTGCTCTAGGGTTACTTAGGAAATTAAGTTACCTATTATACCATACTAGCACTTTCACAAATATTTTATTATTTCCCATTAAATAAATTCACTGGGCATTCAGAAAATGAATTAGTTCTCTTAATTAAAGAGCAAGTTCATTACTAGTAGACTAAATGCTACTTGCTAATAATAAAGGTTTCAGCTGGAAAGAAAGCGTTTCTTAAATATCTGAGTACAGCACTTTAAATAGTAAGAGCAGAGAAACAGAAAAATATTTCCACCACTACATAAAATGCAGATGGTGCTTTCATAGACCAGGAGAAGGCAGACAAAACCAAGATTTCCTGCAAATCTGCAGCTTCAGTACTTAACTGGGACTTAACTGGGAAGAGAGAAATGAAACCACTGCCACTAACAATTAGCTTTCCAGAACACAGTGGTTTATTTGAATTTGAAAAGCAAGAGTTTAAGTGTTTTGCCTCATAGGACTCATTAAGAATAAACAAAACTATTCAAAGCAACCTATACAACAGATGGCTAATGCTTTGCAACAAGGAATTAGATAGCAGGGATATTTTTGTCCACAATGAGAGCAGTCAAACATTGGAAAAGGTTGCCTAGCAAGACTGTGAAATCTCTATCCTTGGAAACAGCTGAAGGCCCTGCACAACAAAATCGAACTTTGTAAGTTGGTTCCAACTTTCAAGCTGGCCTAGCTCTGAATAGGAGGGGCTGGATCTGATGGAGTCCAAAAGATCCCTTCCAACCTCAACTATTCTGTTCCATTATTCTCTGCTGCTCCCTCCCCCTTTATGTGTAAATATAATTTAATTCTTCCAATCCTTCTGAAGCTGACTCAGTATTTCAATATATGTGTTCCAAGAATACTAGCAGTACATTGTTTTGGTTAGAATGAGAGGAATTTAACATTAGATATCTAGATTTAGACTACAATTTTTTTGTCGTTGTTTTCATGCTCTTTAAACATTCGCAGTAATATCAGTTTACAGAAAAATTATAATGATCACTTCTCCAGGAAGAGTGATCTAGTAAACTTGTTGCATGGAAGTTATCTTTCCTTTCCAAGTACAAGTGGCACAGTTGTTCACAGACACATCAGCTAACCAAGCCTCCCAGCAGTTAATCGCCTGTATTTCCTCCACATAAGCAACTGTTGAATGTGCTTCTATTGTCCAGAAATCTACCATGTGTATCGGGCACAATAAATAAATGTGCCTTATTAAAAGGACATGATATGTGGCTTCACTCTTCACGCCCCTTTTATTCTTTTTTCACTAGAAAGACTTAATAACCACAACAAAACAAGGAAAAGCTTACAATGCTTCCCCATGTGAATTCTGAATGCCATGTAACTTGTATTAGCACAACACTACACATTTGAAATGTGAAGCTAACTTTCCTAATAACATCATGAATTCGCTGTGCGATAAATTATGGCATTTTTTCCTAGCAATCATCTTTTCATATTTACAGTTTTGTATTATTCTGATTTTGTACAATTACTAATCATCAGAACCATCAAAACAAAGCAAGTATGAAAACATGAAAAATCTACAGGAAAGTTACATTCTTGAGTATCTACCAGTACCATCGTTATTAAATTACGCTACAGACTGCTAAAAGTAATTCTGAATTTCAAGGTTACAAAACACCATTTTCCAAGGCTTGCTGTGGGTTTGTAGTAGCTAAGATTCACACATTTCATACCAGGATCACAGTTAAAACACCAGTTCTTTGAAATTAGACACTGCAACACAAATTCTAACACTTCACAGCATACATACACAACATCTCACAGAATCATAGAATAACCAGATTGGAAGAGACCCACTGGATCGTCGAGTCCAACCATTCCCACCAATCCCTAAATCATGCTCCTAAGCACCTCGTCTATCCTAACCTTAAACACCTCAGAGACGGTGACTCAACCACCTCCCTTGGCAGACCGTTCCAATGCCTAACCACCCTCTCCGTGAAGAACTTTTTCCTAATCTCAAGCCTAAATCTCCCCTGGCAGAGCTTGTGGCCATTCCCTCTCGTCCTGTCCCCTGTCACTTGGGAGAAGAGGCCAGCACCCTCTTCTCCACAACCTCCCTTCAGGTAGTTTTAGAGAGTAATAAGGTCTCCCCTCAGCCTCCTCTTCTCCAGGCTGAACAACCCCAGCTCTCTCAGCCGCTCCTCATAAGATTTGTTCTCCAGCCCCTTCACCAGCTTTGTTGCTCTTCTCTGGACTCGCTCCAGAGCCACAACATCCCTCTTGTTGTGAGGGGCCCAGAACTGAACACAGTACTCGAGGTGCGGTCTCACCAGTGCCGAGTACAGGGGGAGAATAACCTCCCTGGACCTGATGTTTACGCCGTTTCTGATACAAGCCAAGATGCCATTGGCCTTCTTGGCCACCTGGGCACACTGCTGGCTCATGTTCAGTCGGTTGTCAACCAACACCCCCAGGTCCTTCTCCTGGCAGCTTTCCAGCCAGGTTTCTCCTAGTTTGTACCTCTGCATAGGGTTGTTGTACCCCAAGGGCAGGACCCGGCATTTGGCCTTGTTAAACCTCATGCCATTGGTCTCAGCCCAGCAGTCCAGCCTGTTCAGGTCCCTTTGCAGAGCCTCCCGACCCTCCAGCAGATCAACACTTCCTCCCAGCTTGGTGTCATCTGCAAACTTGCTAAGGGAGGACTCAATGCCTTCATCCAGGGTGTTGATAAAGACATTAAACAGGACTGGACGCAGGACTGAGCCCTGGGGAACCCCACTTGTAACTGGCCTCCAGCTGGATTTAACTCCGTTTACCACCACCCTCTGGGCCCGGTCATTCAACCAGTTTTTCACCCAGGAGAGTGTGCGCCCGTCCAGGCCAGAGGCCGACAGTTTCCGAAGCAGAATGCTATGAGAAACTGTATCAAAGGCTTTACTGAAGTCCAGGAAGACCACATCCACAGCCTTTCCCTCGTCCAAGAGTTTAGTCACTTGGTCATAGAAGGTGATCAGATTAGTCTGGCAAGACCTGCCTTTCATGAACCCGTGTTGACTGGGCCTGATCACCCGGTTCTCTTGCAAGTGCTTCATGATCGCACTCAAGATCACCCGCTCCATGACTTTCCCCAGTACCGAGGTCAGGCTGACAGGCCTGTAGTTCCCCGGATCCTCCCTGCGCCCCTTCTTATAGATGGGCACGACATCAGCCAGCCATTCGCAGCATTCTGTTTCACTTGATGAGTTTATGAACAAATCACTAACACAAAACCCAGCAGGCGACCCTAGGAAGTCTAAGGCAGTTGTTCTATGTGCAAGTTTCTACACAGAGTGCCAGCTCCAGAGCCTTCCCAGGACTTTGGGCATTACTCCGTCTCTTCTCCCTCACTGTCCTCCCACCGATCTCCAACCGTAAGAATTGAGTCATCCACTGTCTTAAGCCAGCTGAACTAGAGCAACTCAGAAAGACTCAAGTCCTTCAAGATGTAAGCAACGTTAATGAATCTGGCTGATACTGGCCACATTTGACAGCATGCTGTTTGAGCATTTCATGTCACTTTTAAGTTGGCCCTGGGCTCAGGGGGGAGGAGTGGAATCAGATTAACCTTACAAACTGGATGTCGTTTATGGTTCTGCTGGTGGGTGGGAGCACAGACACCTATATCTTTGATAACACCTTACTCCTTGCCATCAGAATGCAGCCTAAAACATTTCTCAGATATTCATTAAGCAAGACTGTAAATGTAACATTGCCTATTATTTGTTTACACTAATCTAACCTGTAGAATGATGAATTTTAATTGATTTAAATACAAGAAAACCACACAATTACAATCCAGTTTCCAATCCTATAGTATAACTGACACAGCCAGGCACTTTGGAAAAAAGCCAATTCAAGAGATATTGTTGCAAGACTTCAAAATGGGATGTAAAACAGTAGATACTGCTAGCAGTATCAACCAAGCATTTGTCCAGGGGACCGTCAATGAACATACAGCTCAACATTGGTCCAAAAATTTCACAGAAGAAATGAGAGCCTTGAATATAAAGAGGGTTGCAGATGTCCCTCTGTGATAGACAGCAACTAACTGAGGGCCAGTACAGAAACAGACTCATGTAAAACTGCTCAAGAGGTTGCAGAAGAACTAAACATTTGACCATACAACAGCAGTTTGACATTTATACCAAACTGGAAAATCAAAAAAGCTCAACAAATTGGTACCACACAAGTTTAATGACTTTTATTTTAAAAGCCATTAGACGTCTGCTCTGCATTTCTTTTGCACAACAAAAGCAATCCATTTCTTGATCACGTTACAAAAAATGAATTCTACACAACAATCAACAGAATCCCGTGCAGTGGCTGGAACAAGGTGAAGCATCAAAACACTACCCCATACCAAAGCATCCAAAGAAGGTTATGGTCACTGTTTCGTGGTCGGCAAGTGGAAACACCCGCTACAACTTCTTGAATCCTAGCAAAGCCATCACAGCACGGAAGTATTGCCAGGAAATCAAAAAAACACATTGGGTACTACATCATTTATGGTAGACATTGGTCAACCAAAAAGGACCAATTCTTCTCCACAACAACATCCAACTGCACATCTTGCAAATGACTCTGCAAAAGCTGCAACAACTGGGCTACAAAACTCTACCTCACCCAGCTTACTCACCAGACTTCTCTCCCACCAATTACCATGTTTTCAAGCATCTCATCAACTTCCTACAAGAGGTTTCCCACAACCAAGCAGCAATTTGAAATAACTTCAAACAATTCATCAGTTCCAGGACTCCAGAATTCTACGCTACCAGAATAAACAGGCCTGTTTCTTGTTGGAAAAAAAATGTGTAGATTCTAATGGTTCTTATTTCAATTAATAAATTTTATTCTAACCCGAGATACACTGCTTTAAAGTTGACGGCTAAAATCAGCAGTTATTTCTGCACCAACCTAACAGATGTAGAAACTCCAAAACCAGATACTAACACAGAAAGCGAGTATTTTTTTTAATCAAACTTTTTGGGAACCATAGAGGAGGTGGTTTTTTTTTCTTTGTGTTTTCCATTGAGGGATCATTGATGTGAGAACAAAGCAGCAACATAACTTTTTTCATTCATCAATTCTGTACTACACATAAAACAGCATTTGCCAAATAACCTTCCACACAGAAGAAAATTATTACTTACTGTCACTATATTACAGTAGCAGAGTTGCAGAATAGTTATACGAGAAAAGCTGCTACAAACTAATTCTACCAGAAGAAAGCACCACATAGAGTGACATATCAAATGATTTGTTTCTTCTCGATCTGATACACAAACTGAATTAATAAATCCATTCTCTAATGTTTAGCCTGGAGAAGAGGAGGCTGAGGGGAGACCTCATTGTTCTCTACAACTACCTGAAAGGAGGTTGAAGAGAGGAGGAAGCTGGCCTCTTCTCCCAAGTGACAGGGGACAGGATGAGAGGGAATGGCCTCAAGCTCCGCCAGGGGAGGTTTAGGCTGGACATTAGGAAAAAATTTTTCACAGAAAGGGTCATTGGGCACTGGCAGAGGCTGCCCAGGGAGGTGGTTGATTCACCTTCCCTGGAGGTGTTTAAGAGATGGGTGGACGAGGTGCTAAGGGGCATGGTTTAGTGTTTGATAGGAATGGTTGGACTCGATCTGGTGGGTCTCTTCCAACCTGGTTATTCTATGATTCTAATAAAAGAGAAAGTGGTTATATTGATAAGTAATATGATTAAAACACCCTGGATAAAAGCAGCATACTATTACATTCAGATACTGAACATCACTTAAAGAGGTTAGTGAGGAAGCCATCCAACAAGCACTGCCATACAATCGTACTATTTTTGAAGCATTTAAGGGAAGCTTTACACAAAACATTATGTATCTCAATTTTTAAGTCATGACAAAACTGTTTGAAATAAAAGAGATGTTTATTTGCACAGCACCTGAATTTACCAATGGAGGTTGAAAACCCTCACCAGTCCTATTTGAACATATTTTACTTTGATTAAAAGACTTACACAACAATAGATACAACGATCCACATTGCTTTAAATATGAAAGCAAATACAAGTTTTCCAACACTGAGCTTTCATCTAAGCAGCAAGCCATACAGTGCAGAAAACAGAAGTACTTAATACAATAGCTATGAAAACTGAATAAAACAGCTTTCAAAAACTTTATTCCTCTACCATTTAAGAAAGACAACCCCAGAACATTTCCTCTTCATGAGCTTCTTAATGCTGAAGACAGTTTTCAACTTCTTAAGACAAATGCACTTCTGATTTATTATTTATTGAATTTAATGTATAATCTTAAATAGTGATTATCAAAGAACAATACTGATACTGAAGACAGAGACCTTGCTGGGCTGCTGTGTGCACCCTCAGACAATGTGAAAATACATTGCCCTTTTCCCCTTTCCATAAAGTGGAAACATTTTATCTACGACTTATTACATGGGAATAAAATTTTAATTAAATATGGTTTTCTTACAAAATCACAAGTGTCCAAAAAGGAATTAAAGAATTATAGTTGGTATCCATCAAGTTGTCTCAGGGCTACAGACCCAAATATTGCATCCAATTTTGGACCTCCTCATACAGGAAAGGAATCAAACTGAAGCGAGTTCAGTGGAAGGGCACGAACGTGCTCAGGAGAACCTGTGAGGAGAGACTGAAGCAAGCCAGCTTTGTTCAGCCTGGAGAAATGACAGCTTCAGGGTGACCAAGCAGCAGCCTCCTGCAAGGAGATAATCAATAAGTCTCTTCACAAGGACAAGAGAGCAGGTATGAACTGGAACAAGAGAACTTTAGATGGCACGTAGGAGAAGCTATTTCACCTCAAGAATATGAAGATCTATCGAGAGGATGGTAAAGCACTCGAACATGCTGCCCAGTGAGGTTGTGTAGTCCTCATCCTTGGAGGTCTCCAACACCAAAGCAGAGAGGAAGACCAGTCTAACCTCACTACTGACCCTGCTTTGAGAATGAGACACCTCGAGGTCTCATTAAAATCACATAAGGTTGGGTACAGTTCCTATTTCGGGGGGGGGGGGAGGGGAACAAACGAAAAAACACCCCAAGAAGTTTCACAGAACAGATCTTGCTAACAGAAAAATGCAAAATCTCCATGTCATTTAGAAAGCAAAAACTCCAGAGAAGAGCAACGAAGCTGGTGAAGGGGCTGGAGAACAGGCCTTATGAGGAACTGCTGAGAGAGCTGGGGTTGTTTAGCCTGGAGAAGAGGAGGCTGAGGGGAGACCTCATTGCTCTCTATAACTACCTGAGGGGAGGTTGTAGAGAGGAGGGTAATGGCCTCTTCTCCCAAGTGACAGGGGACAGGACAAGAGGGAATGGCCACAAGCTCCGCCAGGGGAGATTTAGGCTGGACATTAGGAAAAAAAATTTCACAGAAAGGGTCATTGGGCACTGGAACAGGCTTCCCAGGGAGGTGGTTGATTCACCTTCCCTGGAGGTGTTCAAGGCACGGGTGGATGAGGTGCTAAGAGGCATGGTTTAGTGTTTGATAAGAATGGTTGGACTCCATGATCTGGTAGGTCTCTTCCAACCTGGTTATTCTATGATTCTATGAACTTAAATTGGCATTAAAACCTGGTTTCTTCCTTCAACTTTTAGTAGCACCATTTATTTACTTCTTTACCAAATGATTAAATCCAAAGTCCATTCACATTCTACTAATAAATATTCCATGAAAAAAAGAAGAGAATTTATGCAGCTAGGTTCCTCTGGATATATCCTTTTTGTATAATAGGACAGACATTTCAACCAAACCCTTCTCTGCAGTTAAGGACATTCAAAACATGCATGGGTCTGTCTCAGTCCCTCTCTAGCCTCACTCGTGTCTTCCACTGCTTCATAATGCCCTTGAGGTACTGACTAATCCTACCCACCTCATCACCTTAAGACACCAGGCTAAAGAATAAACAAAGATACTTAGCATCCCATTCACCGACATACCGTTCAATATGAAGAAACCACAATTCCCACAGTGCATAGCTATTCTTGTGGGTTGGCTGTTTGTCTTTACAGGCGTATGTATTAATAAAAGTTCTTTCATTAGTAACAAAGTGTTCCAGCTTGTCTTGTGGTTAATTCTGCAACACTTCAAACTCTATTCATGTACAGCTTAAGGCAAAAAGACAAAATTACAGCACCGATGTTATTTCCTTTGGTTTTTGTGATTCTTGACTGTTTCAAAGGTGGTTCCTCCCTCCCAATCTCATTTAGTTCACTACATTGGATAATGTACCTTCTCCACATTAAAATGCATTTGTAAATTATATTTTCCTGTCAAATTTTAAGTATAGAATGGACCACAGTGTTCCTGAAAGGTACATAACATCAATCTTTTGCTTAAGAGAAGACTAGTAATACAATATCACCTTGCCTAGAGCAATAAGTATAAATTAATGGAGTCTATCAGACGTTCAGAGTTGTGAGTTACACACCTAGTGACTACTTTTGAAAGAGGCACAGCACCTACAGCACTGAAATACTGATATATACAAAAGCCATGACGTTAGCATCAGTTCTTAGAACGCTACCATAAGTCACACACAAACCCAGAGTCAAATTTATACTCAATTGAAATAGAAAGCCCATTAACCAGGGGCAGCAGGAGCCATTCCTGGCAGGACTTCATCACCCCTCTTTCCAAGTCTCACTTGGCTCCTGCAGGTGGTGCAGACCAGCTGGAGAAAAACTCAACACATAATAGCTGCCTCTGCCATTAAATAAAACTTGAAAGATTACAGAAAGGGATTATTTGCACTGTCAAAGACTAGTACCTCTTTAAAAGAAAACTGAAGATTGCATTAATCAATACAGTATTATGAGCTATCCTGTTTAGTCACAGTCTTTCATACTTCACATAAAATGGCTCTGAGGCCAAGGCTATAAAGCAGATAGAACTTCACTATGATATTATTTATCCAAATGCTTCCATCACACAAATTACCCCACTGTATAGTGAGAAACCCCCTGTGACTGATAGCCTAAAACTAATTCCAGATTAATATTTTAGGAATTTGAACTGTGAAACAGACTTGGAAGATTCTTTTCTTATATTATGTAGAGAGTTTATAGATTATCCAGAAACGTATTTAATTCAAGAAAAAGCACTTCAGCATTTAAAAAAAGGGGGAGGTGGAATTTATGCCTATATAAATTGTTGACAACTTCAGTCAATCTTGCTCAATAAAATAACCTAAAGCCAACTTTCATTATGGAGATCTAGAAATCCTGACCACCTGAGGAACCTGAACATATATAAGTCTATGGGACCTGATGAGATACATCCCAGGGTCCTGAGGGAATTGGCCAATGTAGTTGCCAAGCCAGTCTGCATGATATTCGAAAAGTCATGGCAATCAGAAGTCCCTGATGACTGAAGGAAGAGCAACATTGTGCCACGCCAGTGGACATGGGAAAACCAACAGATGTATTCCATCTGTACTTTTGTAAAGCCTTTGACATGGTCCCCCACAACATTCTCCTCTCTAAACTGGAGAGAGATGGATTTGATGGGTGGACGGTTTGGTGGACAAGCAATTGGTTGGATGGTCATATTCAGAGAGAAGTGGTCAACGGCTCAGTGTCCAGATGGAGATCCATGACATGTGGTGTCCTTCAGGGGTCTGTACTAGGACCAGTGCTGCTTAATATCATAGAATAACCAGGTTGGAAGAGACCCACCGGATCATTGAGTCCAACTATTCCTATCAAACACTAAACCATGTCCCTTAGCACCTTGTCCACCCATCCCTTAAACACCTCCAGGGAAGGTGAATCAACCACCTCCGTGGGCACCCTGTTCCAGTGCCCAATAACCTCTTCCACGAAAAAATTTTTCCTAATGTCCAGCCTGAATCTCCCCTGGCGGAGCTTGAGGCCATTCCCTCTCATCCTGTCCCCTGTCACTTGGCAGAAGAGGCCAGCACCCTCCTCTCTACAACCTCCCCTCAGGTAGTTATAGAGAGCAATGAGGTCTCCTCTCAGACTCTTCTTCTCCAGGCTAAACAACCCCAGCTCTCTCAGCCGCTTCTCATCAGGCCTGTTCTCCAGCCCCTTCACCAGCTTTGTTGCTCTTCTCTGGACTCGCTCCAGAGTCTCAACATCCTTCTTGTGGTGAGGGGCCCAGATCTGAACACAGTACTCGAGGTGCGGTCTCAGCAGTGCCGAGTACAGAGGGAGAATAACCTCCCTGGACCTGCTGGTCATGCCGTTTCGGACACAAGCCAAGATGCCATTGGCCTTCTTGGCCACCTGGGCACACTGCTGGCTCCTGTTCAGCCGGCTGTCAACCAACACGCCCAGGTCCTTCTCCTCCAGGCAGCCTTCTAGACAGACTTCTCCTAGTCTGTAGCTGCATAGGGTTGTTGTGCCCCAAGTGCAGAACCCGGCATTTGGCCATGTCAAACCTTATGCCATTGGACTCTGCCCAGCGATCGAGCCTGTTCAGACCCCTTTGCAGAGCCTCCCGACCCTCCGGCAGATCCACACTTCCACCCAGTTTAGTGTCGTCTGCAAACAGACAGCGAGATTGAGTGCACCCTCAGCAAGTTTGCAGATTACACCAAGCTGAGTGGTGCAGTTGTCACACCAGAAGGACAAGATGTCATCTGGAGGGACCTGGACAAGTTGGAGAAGTGAACCTGTGTGAACCTCATAAGGTTCAACAAGGCCAAGTGCAAGGTCCTACGCCTGGGTCGGGGCATTCCACGGTTTCAATACAGGATGGAGATAACATGATTGAGAGTAGCCCTGCAGAGAAGGACTTGGGGTTGCTGAATGATGAAAAGCTCGACATGAGACAGCAAAGTGTGCTTGCTGCTCAGAAAGCCAACCATATCCTGGGCTGTACCAAAAGAATTGTTGCCAGCAGGAGTTATTTCACGCAAGCGAGGTCATTCTGCCCCTCTACTCTGCTCTTGTGAGACCTCACCTGGAGTATCGTGTCCAGTTCTGGAATCTTCAGTATAAGAAGGATAGGGGACTGTTTAATGGGTCCAGAGGAGGGCTACAAAGATGATCAGAGGGCTGGAGCACCTCTGTTATGAGGACAGGCTGAGAGATTTGTGGTTGTTGGGCCTAGAGAAGAAAAGGCCCTCGGTAGACCTTATAGATTTAGATTAGGAAGAAATTCTTCACGATGAGAGCAGTGAGGCACTGGCACAGGCTGCCCGGGGAAGCTGTGGATGCCCCATCCCTGGAGGTGTTCAAGGGCAGGCTGAATGGGGCCTTGGGCAGCCTGATCTAGAAGGAAGGTGTCCCTGCCCATGGCAGGGGGGTGGGAACTAGATGATACTTAAGGTCCCTTCCAACCCAAACTCTTCTACGATGCTATGATACTCAGTGGCTCCATGTCAAACAAGCAGAGAAACTCTTAAGTCATTTCCAAACAATCACAGAAATATTGCTGTAGAATTTAGGTAGTGTCTCTGGCATTTACACACTGGAAAATATGCTAAAATATACGTAACACTACTAGACAAGTTTTATACAATCAAAAAAACCATACTAAGATATTAAGAATTTCAATTTTCTACTCAACAGTTCAAATCTCTAAAACTTTTCTGCTTTTAATCACTATTTTATCCAGTGCAGAAACTCAAACTGTTTTGAAAACAAATTATTTTGTTGCATGTAATGCCAGGATTTTCTTTGCCAAATGTAAATGAATGAACTAATTCTGCAGAAAGAAGACTAGTATTTTCAGCCATCCAGTGTCCCCTCCCTAGACCCCGAATCCACCACTGTGTAATCAAAGCCTGTGAAGTCACAATAAAACCTATAGCAATGGGTTAATAACAACTTACATTATTGGCATAGGTTAAGCTGAATTTAGTGTATTAAATGTCTTAAGTAATGGAACTCAACATAAATCAAATTTAAGAAACTTTCACATAATCACATTCTGTGTTTAATTTCTTGAATGAACATACTGCCCTATTAGGAAGTGAAAAGTTGAGAATAAAATATTAAAATAAAATACAATCAAACAGCTGTAAGAAGAGTGGCACTGAGAACAACCCAGCCATGGGAAAAACATCATTTTCTTAATGTTACTAAGCAGGCACATTAACAGTGCCTAAAAGCCCAGCTCAAAAGAGGCCCACAGCAGACGTAACTGATGACAGTAAGACCCAGTGGCTAAAGAAAACTGCACAAGGAAAGCATAAACAAACACTTATTCACTCTTGCCATATGAAAAATAGCTTTAGCTGGCAAACACATTTTTAAAACTACTTTGTTGGTTTTCTGTGAAATGGTTCAGATGTTTCATTTATATCAGCAGACATCAATATGCATTATTGGACAGCACGCAGTCATCTGGGGACCTTCAAAATCGTCTCTGAATTAGACTCTGAGAAATCACATTATAGAAAAGATGAAAACTCCTTTCTTGAACACATGAAAAGTGCTATTATTTTTCTAAGTTACTGGAAGGATGAAGCAACCACCACCTTTCAAGATAAGCCTGGAAGTCAACAGCCAAACTTAACGGCCAAAATACCAACAGCCAAAACAGATGAAATCAGGCTCCTTAACCTGGGTTCAGGGAGCAAGGCTGCAGTAAAATCCAGCCAAAAGACACTTCTTGCTCCATTACCATATATAGTGGAGCTATCAGCTACATTCCTTCTGCACCACTTGAGCAGCATGTTACTGCCACCATGTCTGGTTCTTGTCCTTAGCTCCACCACGCTGAACCGCCACCAGAGCCCTCCATTCTCACCAACATCAAGTCAGTACAGATAACACCTCCAAGACCACAACAGCATGGCTTCTGCTGCTGCTTTCCTGCCAGGGTTTTCACAGCCTACAAGGCTCCACAACAGAGTCCACACAGCTGAACAACAGAGAAACATGCCATTAAATAAGACCTCAGCCACAGGACACACAGTATTACCCACCTCTCACTTTCAAAATGCAAGGACTAGTCCTCTGCCATCTCCCTGACCTGGCCAGCAACCTGGAAGGAACTTGCTCTTTCACTTTCTGACCTCAAACCACCACCAATGTTTACCACTGCCAAATAGTAGGGCCAGAGCAGAGCACAAGAACTACTCGGGGTGTGCTCTAGTTTGCATGTCTTGCCGCTAAGCTGGCTTTCCTCCTGTCAGCCAACACACCAGCCAGGGCAACACTGAAGCAAGAGAATCGAACAGCAGGTGAGCTCTCGCGTAACTGATGAGGCCTGGGGTGAAGACAGGGAGTACTGGCAGGATTAAAAATTGAAAGACACTCCAAAAACTTCTTCACATCCTGCATTAAGTCCTTTCAATGCCAAGGAAGTCTCTATCAAGCATGTGACTGAAACTTGGCAGCTAAGAAGGTGAAGTAACTTCACATGAAATAGTATTTGTCCTTTAGGTAATTATTTAACAATGCATACAACGACAATACCTTCAAAAAATGTGCATCTTCCACTGACAGAAAACTTCGCAATCTCTTGAAAATGTAAGTATTAAAATTGTCCTCCACTATTCAGGGAATTGAAAGGCTTTTTCCCCTTCAGATGCAGCAAGATCAAAAATAAAGTACTCCAAATCACATGACTAAGACCTAGACACTCCAGAGAACTTCATATCAGCACTACAGTAAAAATAGTTTCACTCAGTGCTAGCTCTTGAAATGCAAAAACACCCAAGTGCTATATGAGTATTATACGCGTATGCATTTGACGAAAAAGACTACAAGCGGCACATCACCTTTTCACACTTCCAGTGCTTCAGTCGCATTTATTTACTAATTATAGAAAATGCAAAATGTTTTAAAAAACGCCTAGATAAATGTATAATCTAGCAACTTAATTATTTGCAGAGGAAAACTCATTTGGTTGGGGGGAGTGTATTTGTTTTGGGTTTGTTTTACATACTGACTATTCTGTACAATTAAACCACCACCACCCATCAATACTGCAAGGATTTTCTCAAGAAATCACAATATTCTCCACCTCTCCAAAACTATTTTTGACATTACAGCAAACAATACCAAAGCTAAGATTTATTTCCGCTTTCTTAGTGTGCCACAGTACATTAAATTTTTTAGCTTTAAGTCCTTGAACTGTAAATTTATATGCTTTTCATTTTGTCCAACTGTAAAATATGTTAAGTACTCTTTTTCAAGCATCCTGTCTTCCTAAGTAATAGAAAATAGAATAATTGGTCTGCACAGCTACTCACTTTGTCTCTCATTCTTCCTTCATGCTCATGGAAAAGCTGTAGCTTACACCACTAGCCTGGTACAAAAGGGAAAAAAGCACCAGTCCTTTTGTTTGGAAGCTGCTTAGCTGTGACATGACTGCCACGTTCACCTTCTCTGGGACTTTATCTGATTACCAAAAGTCAAAACTTCCTAATAAGAAATAGCTCCTCTTATAAGTAACTGGACAAATCCTGTATTATTTCATCCTGAGGACTTCTTATGTCCTGCATATAAAAACTTAATTTCAGATTAATTTGTATTTTAATTTATTCCAATCCACTACTGGAAGTAATCAAGGTCACGAATCATTACTCCAAACATTTGCTGCTCATACATACTTAATTCTAATAAAGTGGCCAACAAATGGATCTTTAATCATAAAATGCAACTTAATAGACCCTGCAATTACTGTATTTTTTAAAAATACTAAATCTTTAAGTAGCATAGGAAAGAGTTAAGACATCGGTGTGACTGATTTTTGCCAAGTAAGTCATCACTGACTCAGAGTGATTCTGCTTTATGGTTATATTCATCAGTTCTGCATTATAAAGTTAAAGCAATTTAAATTCATTGACTGATGACATTTTTGTTATTTTTGGATATTGGATAAGGACTTGGAAATGTTTCGTTACAGAGAAATGGGGTTTTCCCCCAAGAAAAGAGAAAGTGGCTAAATTCGAAGTTCAGTAAGTTTTCCTGCATCATTAACAAATAAAAGAAGTTAATGTTTTTGGCATTACTACATTGAGGTTTGGGACATCAGGATTCAGACCTTAGATTTGAAGCAGATTTCTTCTACGACCCTGCCCAGTAATCCTATTTTTGCAATATCAACATTTTATTAACATTTAAAACTTTCAAACGAGAGAAAAGGTATCTATCACTTTAGAATCTTAACTTCCTTTGCAGCTTTTGTGGTGCTACTGCAGTACATACAAGAAAAAACATTCATTGTGTTTCAGTAGGAGAAAGGACTACTTTGACTACTACCTCCTCTAGATAGACCTGCTTTAGGGGTGAGGGGAGGGTGGAGTGGTGGACTAGATGATCTCCAGAGGGCCCATCCAACCTCAACAATTCTGTGATTCTATGATTCAGTGACCTTCCTGAAGAAATTATTTGGCAAAATTAAACTGCCAGAGCAGTCCTGCAAAAGTAAACCAGTCAACACCATCTAAAAACCTCCATGTCCAAATGTAAGTCTCCAAAATTAAATTCACTCTGAGATTAACTTTCCTATGCTAATTAATCAAAACCTTTCTGCTCAGTTCCTAGTTATCATCAACTTAAAACATCCAGGGTATGACTGAAACTGCACTGAAACATGAAGTTCAACTTAAACGCTCCAGAATATCTTTGCTTTTGTGGTATCACACACTATGTCATGTTATTACTGTTCTTTGAAAACAATCCAGGAATCTAAACCTAAATTACAGATGTTAATACAACAGATTAAATTCCAAAAGTGATGACTGGCAATATTCATTCATCTCAAAGTACAACAGTGGAAAGATACAACTACATTGTAATGCAAATTACTGTGAAATCAGAATGAAAGGAGGGAAAATGCCCTGTTTCAGAATAAGATTATGTTCTCTAGGAACAAAAAAATTAATGAATTATTCTTATCTTGAATGATGCAGACTTAATTTTATATCCAGCATTGTGGGACCTTCATGTTACATGCTATGAATGTAAGTTTTAATTTAACTACTCGGAATTTAACTATTTTCAGACAGCTCACAAATGCCACATGAATATTCTACATTTTTCTGACGTGAGCAGGTTGCAGAGTAAGGCACTATTCTCAAGTCATTAAGAAAAAGCAGCTTAAACTTTTTGGCACTTTGAAATGTCTGGTCCTACATACCTTATATACCTACATACCTGTTTTTACTCTCAAATACTTGTGTTGAAAGGAATGTTAATTTTATCTGCCTGAGAATGAGCAAATAGACTAGAAAGCTATTTCACTGATACATCAGAAAATGACAACTAAGAGTTACTGTGGGTTAGAAATAAAATACACAAAACCCAAATAAACACAAGGGAATAAGTGAACATTTTCAAGGACTGTCCTTTAAGTTGCATTATATACTTGTAAAACTGGTATGTCTATGTCTCCAGCAGAATAGGTAAAGTGGGCACCAGAAGTATATATATTAATCCTACTGTCAGCTTACATAATCAGTAAGAAGTTACTATAGGCCACAAACTACCTCAATCCATAAGGTAATTACAGCCTTACATGATTCCAGCACCATTTAGCTCCACAGTCAGTGTATTGGTAAGCTGGAGGCCACATATTTAATTATTTTTCATCTGGATACTATTCAAATTGTAGTCAATCAAAATAATAGGATGCACATATATGAAGCAATGTCCCTCCAATATAATTATCACAGAATCACTGAACTGTTTTGGTTGGAAGGGATCTCAAAGATCATCCAGTTCCAACTCTCCTGCCATGAGTACAGACTCACTAGACCAGCCTGCTGAAAGCCTCACCCAAGCTGGTCTTGAGTACCTCCAGGGATGGGACATCCACAACCTCTCTGGGCAACCCACCACCCTCCACCGTGAATCTTCCTTATATCTAGTCTGAATCTACATTTTTTCATCTTAAAATTGTTACCCTCTTGTCCTGTCACTGAACTCCCTGACAAAGGAGCCACTCACCACCTTTCCCGTAGGCCCCTTTTAAGCACTGGAAGACCACTACAAGGTCTCCCTGGAGCCTTCCCTTCTCTAGGCTGAACAAGCCTTATTCTCTCAGACTGTTTTCACAGGAGAGGTGTTCCAGCCCTCTGATCATTTTTGCAGCCCTCTTCTGGACAGACCCATGTCTTTCTTATTATAGGGGCCCCAGAATTGAACACAGTATTCCAGGTTGGGGTTTAAAAGATCAGAGCAGAGGAGCAGAATCACCTTCCTCAACCTGCTAACTACAGTTTGACCACTGAAAATTCGCAAAGTTCATTTAAAATGTATTTTGACCAGAGTACACTTACCACAGATTGTCTGCACATATTTTTATTGACTACAATTGCATTCTAGATTGCTTAAGATTTCCTGTACTTGATAAAAGCATCCATTCATAAACTAGGTGTTACACAAAATATTCTCACAATATTTTCAAGGCAGTTAAGGTATTTTAAATTTTATCAGCTTTGTGTTATGTTCATCATGCAGTGGTAAGCTGAGTAAAGAAGCAAGAGTGATGACACAGGAGCAACTGGGAAGAGTACATGCAAAGATACAGGTGCAGGATACGTACAGAGTTGCAAAGTGCCAAATGCCAACGATAAAATCAATTCCACATAGTTACCACTGAGGAAGACAAAAATAGTTCATGAGAGTTCTGGTTCTATTACAGGAAAATTATTATTAGAGCTCAGAAAGCAACTACTGCCCAAAACCACCATATGAGGGACCGGACCAGCAAGACCTAATATGCCCTTCAGTAAGCAAGCGGCATTGCAACACATGCAGCCCAGCTCATCGCCTTTTAACAGGACTTTCCCTTAGGAAAAACAAATTCCAGCAACTAAGAAAGTCATATAAGGACTACAGGTATCTTCCTTGTTTTCTAATCCTCTGGAACTGAGATGTTCTCTTCTGTTTCTTGAGCTCCCAACTGTTCCCTGGGGCCGAAGTACAGGTAATTCCAGCTTTCTAAAGAAATATCCTGTCTTCTTCTTCACGCAATAACTACAGTATAACCATATTATAACCATATATGATATATTCAAAAATAATTCTACAACTTTTACAATCAAGATTACCATATATTCATAAATTCAATAATCAAAAATGAAGTATTAACTGACCTGTAACATTCCAAATGGAGCAGACTTTTTAAATGCAGATATTCAGAATGCTAAAAGTGGGGCATTAGCAGCAGCAGTTGTTTCTACAAATTAAATCTCAATGGTATCAATTAGCAGATTTCTTAGGAAATAATTAAAACGGAATTCTCAGTTCAATCTTCACACCACTGCTTCTATTGCAACCTCCATAATACAATAGACTATTAGAAAACTCTTCCTCTTACATTTTCACAGAGCCTGTATGTACAGCACTATTTTGTAATTGAGAAGGCTTCAGACATTCCTATCTCCAAATAATATAACAATTCTGCAAATATATTCCACTCTCAACTTCTATAAACTGTTCATCTCCAAGCAAGATTTTCACTTTGTGCTACTTTTAGTCCAACCAGCCTGTCATACCACTGTGGTCACTATAGAAATTAGAAGCAGACAAGAAGACTGCACAGACAGATTTTATCTTCCAAAAACAGCTGAAGTGCAAGATGCACCCATCTCAACCTTTCTTAAAATACTTTCCATTAACCTTCCACACTCTTCATTCATGGAAAACTATCAGGCACCAGCAACAAGTTGGCACCAAAATGTACAGAGAGGAACTGAATGTAAACCCTCGAGTTAGAGTATAACATTGCCCTGGCATACTTTTCCTTATTCTGTTTCTTCGTCTCTAGCATTTTAGATACTGAGCTGCTTTTGTTCACAAGTATTTTCTTTGTTATTGAAAGATCAGAATTACCAGTGAGGGAAAATTGTGCTACAGCACCTCAGGATTTCCATTGTGGAGTTTCCAAGAACAAATTTCAACAACTAATTTTAATAGCTAATTCTAAATAGCATGAATAAAATGTCTTAAAACTATACCCATATAAATTACTTAAACTTCCTCAAAAATTTCAATTAAAGTATATAACACTTCCTGATCATAACTGAAGAACTACTACAATGCAGGCAGCAAAGTAAGCTAAGGTAGAACCCGTAAGATGCCAGTTTTTCTTGGTTGGTGTATGCTTTTTTCCATCTAGTATTTTGTAGTTTAATGGCTAATCACATTATTCTAATGAGATTATATTCCTACTGAGGAAGCAAGTAGGGTTATAGGCCTTTATGAGCGTTATCCAATGCAAAATACCATTGTTTTACAACAAAGTCAAACATTGTATCATTTGCTGACTGGATCACAAAACATTTTGTTTCATGTTGCATATAGTCACCCTACTAAAAGAAACTTTGCTTCAAAATGCTGCTATTTATTTTTCTTTATATTACAAATATCTGTGTGCATTCTCCTCCTCTCTGTACCCAACGTAAGACTAGAGTCTCGCCCACTGTATTTCCTGAACCAGTACTCTGTACACTACTTGAATCAAAATGCCTGGAAATGCCCCATCACACTAAAAACTTTCTTAATGTAAACTAATTTTAACAGGCACTATGACTGTAATACCAGAAACAATTCTGCTTCTGAAAGTGAAGAAAGTGAACCAAGCATAGTTTAAAACAAACAAAATAAAGTTCAAGTTATTAACCTGAAAGTGCATTACCTTCACCAGGAAGGAAAAATTTAGGTAGAGAAAGAAGTCACGGGTTCCAAGGAACAGCAAGACTTCCACAACACAGTGCCGTAACGTCCTTTGCCTCGCTGAGACCTATCAACGGCATCAGCTGAAAGTCTAAATTACAGCACTGACATCGTTTAAACTACTTACTAGACAAACAGATCAGTAGAAATGAACGTCATTTACCTGCTACAGTACAACAACTGACTAAAGACATGCTTAATTTACAAACATGTCAAATGGGACAACTTACACATGTCGGTGTTTACAGAACTACGATCACGCAGGATGTCGCCTTTCGTCAGTCTATAAAGGATTCTTATGAACCTTTTCGTAAAAAGGCATATTAAGAATCAATACTCGTGGGATGAGTTAAAGCATAGAAAAGTAATGTTCGAAAGCTTAAGTCTACTTATACAGAAAACAATGATATTTAAAGCTTCCAATACAATTGTTCTTAATTTAATGTACCTAACCCTATATGTACTTTTCATATATGAATATCTTCCAAACTACTGAGCTCATAATGTTATAAGCCAGAAGGAAACAGAAAAATACTTTGAACATCCTTAGTTCACTTATTCCTTGGCACACGAAACCAAAACCTGTCAGGGTTTGCCACGCATAGAATGACAGGTGACATCCAGGATACTTCATCACCTCTGAGAAAAATCTGATCACATTTGGTTGGATCCACAGTCACACAGAAAATTTCACCGCAGAGTCAACAGTTTTCCTCCACAAACACAGCAGCCCTTCAGCTCACCAACTGTTCCAGTCACAGTCAGCAGAAAGTAAGGCTAATGAGGGTTCCTGAACTTATACGTGGCCAAACCCAAAAACTATTGCTGTTGCTTTTTGCTAAGAACAAAAGTAAACCAAATATATGTTTACTGATATATTTCTTTATGCTTTTTTAAAATATGCACACATGTAGCATGTGTGTGCACATATGCATACATGAGGTTTTAATTGTGAGGCTCTAAAGACATAAGTTAGGCAGATTTCTCAAAGATTAAAATTCTTAAATTTTTCCAAGTTGGTGTTTCGCATATTTAGTAACAGTAGATAGGTTTTGGTTATAATGTGCTTATGCTTTTAATTACAGTGCTTTTTAGAATAAAGAAACCAAAGTGCACAAATCTAAGAAGCATTATAAAGGGTGGAATGAAGCCATTAAAATCCAAGAGAAGCCCTCAACTCAGCCTATCAGAAAGCTGATACATTAGTAAGCTACTACAAATCAATTCACGTTTACCAGTGGTAAACGGTAAGAAGTGGAGAACATGAGCAGGCAGCCAGGTTAACATGCCAAAATCTTAAATAATTCTTACTTAATGAGCATTTCAAGGGATCTGGAACAAAATTCATGTCAATTCACTATATACATTTAAAGCAAAATCCAATTTTAAAACATTGTTCCTAAACAACTCTCAGAACCAAAGAAAGCATCTTAGATTTGAAGAAAAACAGGTATGTGGCAACAGCGATGCATACAACTGGATTAGCGTCTCAGAGTGTTTTGAGACAAATACACATTTTAGTGCAGTACCATCTAATGCAAATCATGATTTACAAGCACCCTTATACCTTGTAAATATGACTTCCCTCATCATTCTTAAAATCATGGATTGACAGGAGAAAAAGCACTGTGGAGACTCTAAAATCAACAATACAAAACTTTCCCTCCTAAGTGTGTAACTTCCACTACTCAGGAATGGGATTCACAGCAACTTTCTACACCTCAAAAATCAAATATAATTCTAAACTGATTTTTCCAGCACAGTTTTCCAAAAATGAGTTTATAAAACTTTAGAATACATAAGAAAATCTTTATAATCCAATGCTATACTGTTCATAAATGATCCATTAAAGCTTCTCACCTGAAACACATTACAAATTCCCCAAAGGCAACAAATGCAACATCATATGTACAGACAATACATGCATGCACAGAACATGCCCCTCTGCTGTATAAAGGCAAGAGTGCTCGAGAACAATTCAATATACAAGACCCACGGGGTACCGTGCATTCTAACCAGCTCTGAATTTGCCCCTTCCCATCAGAGCAGGGTAAGAAAAAGCAATTAGCAGTGCTATTTCACATGGCTCTTAAAAAGAACTTGCTGAAACAAAGTCACCTAGACACTATTTCTTTACACAAAAACAGGCTAAAACCAAGATGTTTTGAAAGCCCAGTAAAGAAATCCCATTTCGCCCTGAAACCTTTTCTGAAACATTGTAAAGATACATAATGGAGCTCTCAGAAGCAATTACTCACTTTGAAGCTGTCACTCACCTGTCACCATGACAACAACTAAAACCTTTTCAGCCTAGAGGAGACAATAGGAATTTTAATTACTGCCATTCATCCTGATGACAGCTTGAAGGAAACAAAATTCTACTCACTATAAAAATATAAATCCCAATTTAAGATTTTATTAGTAATATGACTTTTCTCCCATCAAACATTGTGCTTGTTTTATTTTTTCCTCTATGTTCAGATTTCACATTTGCTATTTACCAAACACTAGGATGAATATTAATTTTAGAATGGCTGGCAGAAATCTTTTCATGCCAATGCAGTGTACATTTTGTAAGTCTCTGGTAAAAATTCAAGATTTCCTAAATTACTACCATCAGAGACTGGTTAACTGCAGAAGAGCAAGAGAAGTATTTAATGCCTTTTCCAATTGTTCCCAACAGCATTCAAGATTTTAATCTTAAGGAAAAATAAAGACAATTCTTCTAAGTGCTGTTGTGGGATTTTTTAAAATAAGATTCTAGATACTGTTTTAGGGAAAAAAAAAATAAATCCATCATGTTTTGGATCCTGCAGATTCTTAAACATGAACTCTTGACTTGACAGGGCTATTCCTTAACCACAGTGTACATAAACAAGTCTGTAGATCAGAAAATATCTTCAATTTCCTAATAAAAATAAATAGGAGAATAAAAAGACAAGCACTTGGTGGTAATTTTTCTCCATCTGACCACCAAACATAAACTACAGAAGCCGCTTTGTTTAATCACATAGTAGTGCTTTCTCTAACAAGCTGGCAAATGGATACAGCCTGATAATCTCATAATTTGCCATTATATGTAGCTGTTCATACAGTGTAGCCTATCACCAGAGAACAATAATCAAAGTACTACTGGAACATAAGTTTTGATCACGGAACAAAAAATAAGATTTAGTTCTTGGCCTAAATCCACCATGACACAGTCAACAAGGAAATGTGAAAAAAAAAGAAATTCATATGATGCAACAGTATATAAATTAAGACAAATGCAAAACATCAGAAAACTTAGTATTCATACAGGTTTCAGAGTCATCACTTCACTTAGAAATTTCATAATATACAAATAAGGAAATAAGGGATATGAATCAATTGGAAATCAATACAGATTGCCCCAGCTAAAAAATGACTTTTTCTTTTGATATAAAGGAAACTTGTTTGCACTACAAGAAAAAAAAAAAGGGCCACTAGACATGCAAATTCAGATTATGCAAATAAATTCACAGAATTATAGAATTATTTGTGTTGGAAGGGGCCTTAAAGAGCACCTGGTTCCAATCCTCCTGACAGGGGAAAGGACACCTTCTACTCGATTAGGTTGCTGAAAGTCTCATCCAACCTAGCCTTGAGCACCTCCATGGACAAAGCATCTATGACTTCTTCGGGCAACCTGTTCCAGTGCCCCACCACCCCCACAGTAAATATTTTTTTCCTAATATCTAATCCAAATCTCCCCTCTTTTATTTTAAAACTATTACCCTTCTTCCTGTCACTACTGATAAAAAGTTCCTCCCCATCTGCACATTCATACAGAACATATGCTGTCCTAATCAATAAAGTGTTGGGATTCTTTCTCCCATGTTTTTTTAATTATGCATATCCATTTGAAGTTACAGTTGCATTCATACAGATTCTTAAGTATTCATGGATGCCAAAAAGCATTCTATTTTACACCAATATGTGCATTTAGAGATAGAAATGTCTGTAACCTTCACAGAATATGTGAGTAGATGCCATTTAAAAACCCTTGCTTGTACAAATAAAACACACAAACAGCAACAGCTGTTTACAGAAAACACAGCAACAGAAAAGATGAAGAGTAAGGCAGAATGAATGAGAATTTCTATCAAATTCTCCAGGACATGATTAACAATTTAAGCATGTAGTACAGCAAACTTGATGGACTGCAATATGAAGACCAAAACAAACCAAAAGAACAGGAGCACAAAGGAAGAAAGAAAAGTTACTTATTCTGAACTTATTACAGGATGTCTAGAATTAAAAAAATACAGATTCGATCTAGAAAACCACTTCTGGTGAAAGAGTTCTAGAAAAAATACTCAAGAGGAGTATTGCATGTGGAAAGCATCAATACTGAAGAGCTTCGAGTTCAACTAGGAGAACAAAACCACATGTTTAACACTGAGAAAGAGTAAGTTTTTATTGATCAGCGAGATCTTCACATCAATGAAAAGGCAGGGTTACATGGAAAATCATGAATTAATTATTGATCTCTTGACAGTAAAAGAGATGACAGGAAATTCTGAGAGGAAGCATGAAATTAGGTTCTTCAGGATTTTAAGTCAGAACCAAACATACAGCTTCACTAATACCACAAATACTTTGCAAGCTTGATGAAAAGTACTGGAAGTGTACCACTGAAGCGAAGTATTTCACAATTATTGCAGAAGCTGCATAAGCCTCTGGAGATAACATCCTAAGTACATTTTCACAGAAGTTACCTAGAGGGCTGCTAAGTCATTAAAAGAGCACAGATGTAAATTAAGAACAATACCCTGTAAATAGTCCACTGTTGTTAGATATAGCACATAAAAAAATCCTCGTCTTGGTATTTAATTTCCTATGCAGCTGAATGGTTTGGTTTGCTATTTTTTCTAAATCAAGAGCATTGTTTCTCTTGACATCCAGAATGCACTGAAGTACTTAATCATGTAGCAAAGGACAAAAAGTGGAGTTGACCATTCTCAGAAAATATGTACATACTTTTCTACAAAAAAAGGGTCCTTCTATGAAGAATTCCTTATTATTGCAAGGGCAAGAAGTGGTAGTGAGTCAAAGTCATTTATTTCTGCATATTGTTCCAAATCATGACCAAGCATTACTGAGTGCTGATTGCCTTTCTAAAATGCACCATTTAACAACCAGATTATTCACACAACTCAGCAAGTTCTACAGGCAGAACTGCTGCTCTAAATCAGCACAAAAAATAAATACAGCAAGTATATTGATTAGACAAATCAACTAAATAAACATATATAGCATTAATAAACTGTGTTTACTTTGTTTTAAACCATCACACTATAAAAGTTAGTGATCAAAACCTACAGAGGCTTTATCACTACACTGATGTGAGTGAAATTACCTACAGGGACCAAATTACTCAATGAGACCAATGTAAGTATTTACATCAATATCTATGAATACAGACTGTGTTGTTAAAGACAGTAAATCACCAAGATACAGTGCCTGAATAGAGTTTTTTATGAAATATTGATGTAATCAATCCTTATCATAGAAGAGTGATATCAACTGCCAGTGTCACTTGAAAAACTCAAGCCTTTTTAAGAACTGTCAGAACTATTTGTTTTACAGCTGATCACTCATAGCTGTGCTTAATAGGAAGAAAGAGAGATGTGCAAGTTACTCATGTTACAGTATACCTAATCTGGTAAAACGTAATGGATTTCACTTCAACAATGTTTCGGTGTATCTAGTGCAGCAAAATAAAAAAAATAGCATTCAAGATGAATGACCCACAATGTGACAGTGGTTTGAGAGTTGTACCTTTAGATACAACAATTAAAATAATAAAATTAACAAGATACTTATATCTCACAGTCATATTTTCCTTTTGGTATTAAAATCTTTTCCTATTTTATTTAAAGCTTATCCAGTATTACAAGTCAGGTGAGAAATAAGTGATCTTTGCTTCATGGAGATTTACTACACCTTTAATTAACTGAAAATGAAGCATTCCTGAAAGCCACATCCAAAATAAAGATATAAACTTCAGGCTGTCAGCTACCTAATTATTAGCTTAAATCATTCCAAACATCTTCCTGGCTATCTTGCACCAACTTGCACCTCAATCATATACCGTCCATATAAGAGGATAAGAAGAATGATTCCATTACTGTAGTCTTCAGCTTTTCTCTCTTCTGGGAAACAGACCTTATCTATTAGCAATGTCAGATTATATATGTGTTTTACAACACTTTTTTCTTCACATTTTAAAGTTTATTGCTAAAATTATGAAGTGATGGAAGCCAGTATGAATTATCAACATGCACTCATAATATTAAACTAAAGAAAAAGAGCCAGGAAGTAGTACCGATTTTATTTGTTGAATTATAAAGCCATTCTATCTGGCAATTCATCGAATCCTACAAACACTGCAATTTGTACACGCATAGAGGTATTTAACATCTATTGTATCAGAACATTAGTTTTACTAGTTGAAAGGAGCAGTGACTCTGAAACAACAGTTTCTAGATACCAGTAATATTAATCATATTAAGCAGACTGATTAACTCTAGCCCAAGGATTACTGAAATGCTTTCAATCACTATCTTGTTGTCTTGAAAGATCATAAGCATAAAGATCTTCCTAATTCACAAATATCAGAATACATGTTATACAAGGCAGGCAGTATATTAGGAGGAAAATATAAGCATCAGATTTTAAAGGGAGCAAAACTTCAGTACGCGTTATAATGTCTTTCAGCATGTGTTACAATCCTTTCAAAGTCACACATAGAAAAATGATACATTTTAAGTTGTGCTGAATACTTAGCACTTCTAATATTTACAGAAAAGTCCTTCACCTGTTTACACAATAAAATCCCTTGCCTCTAAAGTCAGACATCTCCTGCCCTCCTTCTGAAGTAGAAGTCCTTTTGGCTCTACAATCACAACAAACCACAGTTAAAATTCTTTTGCTCTTCACTAATCAAACAACAAAAGAAATCCTCAAGGAATTCATCTGAAGATACTCTCAGTAAAAGAGCTCCTAGTGATTACTCAGTGACTCTACATACATTTACTATCAAATTAGATTCCCATGTAATTTCAGGCGCTAACACCAGAACTCAGTGATCCAAATAGGGAGTAAGCAGACTACAAATTCTTTGAAACGTGTGCAGGGCATTGGCACTTTGCAAAATAAAAGTATGTTACATGTAACAGAAATGAGACTAAACTATTCCTATTTTCATTAAGAAAAACAAATTTAGATTTACTTCTAAGAAGACCAACAGATGAGCAAACTGGGTGAGAAGTATGATGGTAAAGAGATTCAGGACACAGGAAAACAACCTTGATTTCTTCTTCAAGCGCCATTTATGTTATTGCTTCTGCTCTTAATACTTCAGCAGCATTTTATCAGAAGAGTGCATGAGGATGCCTGCTTAAGCAAAGACCATCTTACCAATCACATCCAAGCAAGGCAATAGAACTATGGGTCTTTTTGTCAAAATATTAATTGAAGTCCTTGCAGCAGCTTTACAGTTGTCTGACACATAGACTGCAAAGTCATCCATGTCCCAGGGACATCTCCTATTTCTGCTTTCTACCTTTTCTTCATCACCAAAGAAAACTTACTCAGCATTTGTGTATATGACAATTCTTTGTACCAGAACACAGCAACACAAATGAGGGCATCACAACGTAAGCTCTATTATGCCAACTTTGAATCCAGAATAAATCAACACCTGATAGAATGCAATAGATGCAAACTGATGCTAAATGATGACGCTTTAAGTGCAAAAGTACCACAGTTTTATTACTGAGTCCTCACGGTTGTTCACGCAATTCTTACTTCCAAGTTTTAAAGACTCGTATTGGCAGGCATCAGAAGGTTGTACAGTAGCCCAGTAAAAGCAACCTTTACATCAAGCTAGTTTCTGCAGATTCAGAGGAGACAATTCACATCATATGAATTTCTGAATTTACTCTAATGCAGTTTTTCTTTTCAGTTTGTAGAAAGGAAAGCTTTGTTTGAAAAAAAATATTTCATCCACTGGAGTTACATTTCTAAACTTGAACCACAAAAGCTTCCACAATACATGGCACTTCTAGTAGTGAAGGTTGCCAATATTTCCTCAGATTTCTATGAAGCATATAAACGCTCACAGTTTGGATATGAGATGCATGTCCTAACACAGTTCTCCACTTGCAAATCAGTGTACTTCACAATGATCAGCAGATTAACACTGATGCCTCCATCAAAAATGTTCTGGCTAACAGTCAAGCTGGGCTTAGCATGTTATATGTGATGCAATGACAAGCTCAATAAACTGTCAAGGAAAACAAACAGCACAAGGATATGCACAACTGGAAAAACAACCAATGAAGAGACAACAGTTTAAAACTAACAGAGCAGAGAATGGATACGTGTATTGGGACACAACTACTTAACAAAACTAACTCAGCAACAGCTTTGCTTCAAAGAATCTAAGCCCAAGCACTTATGGCAGTTCCTGACACAATCATTACTGAAATACAGAATAAAAGCTGCAGCTTACTACATATCTGAAACACTTCCGACATTTAAAAATTCACAGTCATAATTAAAAAAAAGAGATTATGAGAGTATGCTTGTGAACTCTGATAAACCATACTCTACCCAAGTTTAAGCTGCATCTAGAAAGAGTAAAGAATACTTTAGAGGAGCATAATAATGTATGTTAATATTAGTAAACTACACAGGAAGCTCCTTTCAGATCACTGCAGTAAGTAGACTATGCAAACTTACTAAGTACAAACATTCAGTAGCTTAGTTGTTAGGAAAACTTAGTTTTAAAACATGTAAAATTATGACATTTAAGCAACTAGGGTTTTCAGAACAGCTTGTTCTTATTTAGGGCTTATCTGTAGGAGCTTTTAGCATCTGAACTACAGCAAATCATGACCCAGCAGGGTGAGAGTAGGCAGAAAAGAATATAGAGAAAAAACACAATGAAATGAATTCAAGGCCCATGGTGCACAGCAATAGAAAAGTTTACATTAGCAAATCCACTGCAGATTTGCCTAATGTTTACAGCACAAGAAACTAAGGCAAGGGCAGACAGCAGCAATAAAACCATACAGGAAACATTCTGTCAGTGAAGGAACATAAAAGACTCTTAGTAGGCATCAGTGCTATTTTTCTTCAATTGGAACAATTCTGAATTGTGAACTGAGATTTTAGTATTACAGGTTGACACAGGCCATGTACCAGATATTCTTCATTTTATCCATGCATGGTAACATAGTGCAGGGAAAAAATAAACCTGCCTGTAAGGATTCCACATGAGTAGCCAGAACTGGAACAAAAATTTGATTGCATCTTTCCCTATCCAAAAGCTATATCACAGAACAGCTCACAAAAGCTGGAGTTAAAACAAGTACCTTGTGGATACATCTGAAGAGCATTCTAACTAAACTCCAAGTGACCTGTAAGACAGTACACACATATTTCTCTAATTGATATATACATGCTGACTTTTCATTAGCGTGAACAATGTACAGCAGAGAAACCCCTGTGAACAATGCTTCTGGATGTCTGACATGACCTGTAACTCATCTCTCCCCTCCCAAAGAAAAAGGCACAATTCAAAGACTCCACAATTACGAGTAATGCTCTAATTCTGTCTTTTACTTCCTTTCAAGCATCTTTTAGAGCAACAGAAAAGGAAAACAACAGGCAACATGGTAGCTTTTACCTGAAAATGGACAGGAGAAGGAGAGAGAAAACAGTAAAAGGAAAACAGGCTGAGAAAGATGAGTATTCAGTACAGTAATAAGTGAAAAAATACTTTTATGCACCAAAGTTACAAATTCTGAGAACTATGACACATTTCAAATCTAGAAATCTTACCTAGTCAACAGCAGAGAAGCATAAAGCAAATAATTTTTAGCATGGCCACATTTGACTAGGCTTAAATTGAGGGAGTAACTTGGTAAGAAACCAGAGTGGTGACAGAGCTAATGACATGTCTTAAAGCAAGAAAGACAAGCTTGAACTTGATGTAGTTTAACAGGAGAGCCAAGAAACGGATTTTTCAAATGGATGAGGTAGCTGGAGCCGTAGGTAAAATGTGGATTACTTACATGGGAATAAGGAAGAGGATAAGTGCTACAGTGCTCCAAGAAGTTTCAATAAGCCTTCAAAGAGACATGGCCTCTTAACAGGAGGCTCTGTATGGTCCTAAGGGACAGGTCTCTAACATTTTAGAGAAAGGGTCAGTAAAGTGCAGGCACAGTTGGAATTTGGAGACTAAAAGAAAACAGCAGAGATGCTGTCCCACTTCAGGAGAAGGCAGTAGACAGAGTGAAGACAGAACTACGGTCAGTAATGTCAACATAACAGTACAAGAGCCAAGTAAGACTAACATAGAACAATGTCTGAAAATGATACGGGTCTTAATTCCCGTGAAAGCACTACATGCCAACTGATTTGTCACTTGGGGCAAGTCGTAACCAATTCAGATGTGCCAGGGAAGCCGTGTGGTTAGGTAGTGCCCTGGCACCCTCCCCAAGTGAGGTCACAGTCTCAGCCATTACAACCTTCTCTACTGTAATTGTTTGCCTTCAGCAGACTATTAGTCCTCACCCCAAGTAATGCGTAAATGAAATCTCTCACAGGAGCTGAAAACCTGATGTAAATTTTGAAAAGGCTAGAACCATCAGCACTATCTGCATTGCAGTCATCTCGGCAGAATACAGAGGCATTTACACAGCAACAGGATGGACTCTCTGTTTCAAATGAGTGTCTAAAATTTACGAGGGCTCTCCTCAGCATGTGAGAAGGAAGTTGTCTATTTTTGGCAAAAAAATGTCTAAAAATGAAATATAAAAGTATGCATTTATTAGCTGCTCAAATTTATACTCATTTTCTGCAGGAAATGTGTCCTTCAAATGAATTGCAGGACTCAAAACTGGATTAACAATGTCATAAATCACAGACCTGCCAAAATAACAGCATTAAAAGTGAGACTAAAAATAATCTACAGCTTATTTGCATAGATACTATCTATACTTTAAAAATTGTTATAATTCAAGTATTAGCTGACAATTATTCAAATATAAACATATTGTTTAAACATATATTGGTTATAATTTTCCTATAGTTAATTGTTTTAAAAATAACTTTTCAGCTTCTGCAGAGCTCTCATTTCTGATTTAAAGTTTTGAATTTACATAAAGAATAAACTTGCAAATTTCTGCCTTACAAATTTTCTGCCAGTGCTTCAACTTTTTTTTCTCCAAACCAAATTGTAACAAATCCTTAGCCAACATTTCTCAAACTATCAACTAAATGCTGGACAAACCGGGATTATTTCTTGGGCCATCCTTTAAACTGCAGGATTTACTACAAGTCAATGTTTCATTTATGTATACTAAAAAGAGCACTATTTCCATCTCAACGCAATTTCTAAGACATGAAGTTAGTTTCCATATTTAAATTGAAAACCAATGTATTAAGAGTGTAAACTCCCAGCATTGCAGGGTGGTTCTTTGATATACATTTTGCTGCATAACCTGGAACCCCAAACACATCAACTAAATCTCAGAAAACCTCCAGACACAACTCTGCAAGTTCCAGGCAGCTTCAGCTCTAAGAGATGCAATCACAGTTTAAGTCTTGGGAAGCACACTACTGAACTAAGAACTACAATAATTCATTAACTTAATTCCATAAGTGGATTAGACAACTGCTGAGGCAGAAATGGTAACGGAAAGAAGAGAAGAACTGAACAGAATTCTGAAGAGTCATCATTCATGAAACCAAGTTAGTGTTTATTTTTACCAACAGAGCAATTTTGTTTCAGAACACGCATATGCACACATTCTTCTAAACATACAGAAATAGCAGTGTTCCAAAATAAAGACACAAACTGCCCTTTCATGGCAAAATCCTCAGAATAATAAAAGTACAAAAGATTTTACATCTGAATCTCTAGTTACACTTGATATCTTCCTTTTTTTTATGCAAAATACGTCAGAATATAGCTGTTAAGAAAAAAGTAATGCAGAACTTGTTGTAACTGGTTCTGCTGGCCAAATATCAATGTAATCAAAGAAGAACTACAAGTACATTTCTGTGCATAAGAGCCTGAAATACCAGATACCGCAAAATAAACAAAAAAAAACATTCAAAGTTTCAGTCAGAATTACTAGGAAAGCAAGCGATCCACATCAGTTATACACACACAGGTTATACTTTTGTCTCCTTTTAAGGACACTTAATAGATAACGTTATCATAATGCTTACATTTTTCCTCAAAGTTTCCTCTTTTCTGACAGAATGACTTATAATGAACCATTGCAATCTCCCATTCCATTACACCCTTACCAGCAAGCATAACCTCAGCCACGCTAGGAATGTGATGAGAGACCTGAGGAGTCAAAAGGCAATGTGCGTTAAGCATGTGCCTCAAGAAGGCAATACCTGGTATAAGTCAACACAGGCAAAATCGGCAACGTACCCCAGCCCACAGTCTCGCAAATACTAAGTTTAACACTAGGACAGCATCAAGATGCTTGCAGTTCCTCAGTTGGCCCTGCAGATCCGAAGGGAGCCACGCGTGGGACTGTGTCCATACACTGGCCACCTGCACCAAGCTGAGGCTTTGCGCTTCCCCTTCAGATATGACAGAACAGGGAGATTTACATACACCAAAAAAGTGAATAAAACAAACGGAGGAAAAAAGAGGGCTCGGGAGGCAAAAGGTAGGAGATAAGGAAGACTGAAGAGACTTCCCATACCAGAAGTATTTTGTAAGACAAGCATTCTTATCTAGCTCCAAGGAATCAACTGAGAGAAGTCACACAGGAACCGCCACACCAGTCCACACCTTAACATCTCTCACTCATGATTTTGTGTTTGTATCTTCCAGAAAAAAATTAGAAGTGGTGACCTTGCAATATGCCTCCTCTTATAACAGTTTTCCTATCATTTTGTCTTCTCAGAGAACAGCTTGTACTTAAGATTTATCCCCTGCAAGCAAATCTCTTTTTCCAAGTTCAGTCTTGTTTAATGAGTTACTTTTTATTATGTGAAGCTTTTTAATGCGTTGTTTGTTCTGTCAAGCCCAAATAACTGCTGACATTTTAATCATGAGGCCTCTTGGGAAAAAAAACTAGCTCTTTTGCTAAAAAGCAATCTTTACATTTGCCTGTAAAGCAATTATATAATGTTTAAATCATTTAAATAAAAAAATAGCTTGCCTACATTTAAATATTGCAGAGGATAAAATATATAAAACTATCTTCTTCAGGTTTTGATCATTCCCTCTTCCTCAAATCAGAATTTAATATATTCCTTTTTAGATATAAAGTAGATAGATGGTGATAGCAGCACCCACTTCTATCACAAGCTCTTCCCAAGTCCTGAAAAACGAATTATTTACCTAAAAAGCAGAGACTAATCTCCATCTAAAAAGCAGAGACTAATCACCCTCTCCCAGTATGAAAGCTACATTTTATTGTAGGTTGATATAAAAATCAACTTGTATGGGGAAACAGCTTCTAAGGCCAGCTTGAATTTAGCACACCATGTTCCTGCATATATTTTGTCAATTTTGTCAAAAACTTGGCCCTCCCCTCTCCCCTCCTCTCTTCCCTACAAGAGACGAGGAGTGCCTCTAAACCAAGATCAACCGATGTATTACAGTTATTCCAAGAAAAATGGAACTGCAAATCCCTGTCATATAAATGCACACTATTCAGAACAACAACATAAAATGGATTAATTAAATGGAGTACTGTGTCCAGTTCTGGAATCCTCAACATAAGAAGGATATGGAGCTGTTGGAATGGGTCCAGTGGAGAGCTACAACAATGTTCAGAGGGCTGGAGCACCTACCATATGAGAACAGGCTGAGAGAGCTGGGCTTGTTCAGCCTCGAGAAGACAAGACTACAAGGTGATCTTATAGCAACCTTCCAGTACCTGAAAGGAGCCTACAAGAAAGGTGGAGAGGGACTGTTCATGAAGGCTTGTGGTGATAGGATGAGAGGGAATGGGTATACACTGGAGAAGGGCAGATTTAGACTAGATATTAGGAAGAATTTCTTCACAATGAGAGTGGTGAGACACTGGAAGAGGTTACCAAGGGAGGTTGTGGCTGCCTCATCCCTGGAGGTTATTAAGGCCAGGTTGGATGTCGCCTTGGGTAACCTGATACAGGGGAATGTCCCTGCCCATGGCAGGGGGTTTAAACTAGATGATCTTTAAGGCTCCTTCCAACCCTAACTATTCTATGATTCTATGATTCTAAAAAGTTACCAAGAATCTTGGTTAATGCTACCAAAGGAGCAAATACTTCAATATATTTTCTGTTATTCATGTTTGCTATTTGCCTGACCTCATTATTACTTGAAGATTTTAGTTTAACCAAACTTGTTAGAAAACTCTGTAACAGTTGTTTCTTTAAAAGCACTCTGTTTCTCCTAACAGTCTATAACATGGAGGTGATCGAGATCGAGTCCTCCATCTAAAATAAAGCAGCATTTTTTTTCAAATGTAAGAAATGGATGTGAATTAAAGATCAACATTTGAAGTCGGCTCCCTCCTCAAAAGAAAAGCAGCAGCTTAATGCTGCAATAACTGTTCCCTTTCCACAATTAAGCACTGTCAGTTTGTTATTTAATTTCAGATATAAGTTTATTTACAATATTGCTACAACTGGATGGGATCTGCATTACTGCATTTGGAATCAACAGCCCAGATGCCATTGACTCATCTTAAATTCACAAAAGTACAAGCTTCCACTCTCCCTGACTGGATAACTTTCCTTCTCTTTTCTTCCTTTTCTTTTTTAGCAGATAGAAAAAGTATAGTAGCAAGCATGATTCCATGATTCCACACAAGTCTTGATCTGAACAGCAGCCTTTTGTTGTGAACACGGTTTTCCATCAACTTCTCTAGAAGATGAAATATCAGTATTACAGAGGGTTGCAGAAGGTTCTGATATTAGTTAGGCCCAAGGACTGTGACAGCCCTGATAAATCCTAAACCCTGTTTTGCTATTTTGTAACTACTGCAAACTATAAATCTCTCAGCTATGCAGACACCCAACTCTTGAGCCCTCTGCATTTATGACAAACAAGAAGATTCTTTCTAAGGAAGAATCTTCATAAGAAAAGCATCACAGTACATCAGCAGAACTCCAACTACAGCTGCTGCACAGCTGAGTCAAGGTTGGGGTTTGTATTATCTCACATTTCTGTATGAGGAAAGAGATGTTGCTCCTCCTACTCAAAATTGGGTTTGAATGCATATTTTTGAGTCAAACATAAAAACAACGACCATTTGTCTACCATGGCTATGATCTGCTAGTCTCCTAGCACAGCTGAAAAGCTTTGGCTTCCTTTCTCAAAGGTGACTACGACATTAGCTCTCTTCTGTTTTCCTTTGCCAAAGAAAAACTCACGAGGCTACCACCTTCTTCTCTAGCAGCCTAAAGCAATGAGAAATAGCAAATGTTCTAACAAAAAAGGTCTCTTGCCATACCAGGGTAACTGGGAAAAGACATGAGCACAGCCTTGCAAGCTCTGCCAGAGAAAGCTTTGTTCTTAATCTCTACTGATTAAGCTTACGAAAATCAAAGCATTATAAGCAAATTTTGAAAGACTATCTTTTGAACAGACTTCCTTCTACACTACATGATATATGAAAGAAAAGTAACATTATAACATTAAGCAGCTGGAAAAAAGCAAGCTATCTGGCTAATGCCATTCTAGCCATTGTCAGATGGCACACAGCAGTTTTGCTTGCATGCTTTCACTACCATTTAAAGTTTAACTACCAATACTAATATACATTTGCTGCTACTTATATCTTAAAGTAGAGAAATCATAGATATTAATATTTTCTTTAAATTAAATTCTGAATCTATAAAAAAATAAAGACAACTACTTGAGGAAGTATTTTTCAATGACATGGAGTATTTTCTATAATTAATATCTAGATCAGGTATCTTATGTGCCATAAAAGAAACATGAAATGTATTACCAATCTCAATAAATATTCTATTAATCTTCAAATTATATCCAAATACTGAAATATTCCCCAGAAACTCCAATTCTGCACTGCAAGGATACCAAAAATGAGTTACAATATGGCTCAAAAACACAGTACATAAGATGAACTCCTCATTTATGCAATTCCATAATTTAAAGCCAACTAAGATCATGCCACCCTGGCTGACCTAGTCTTGGAGACTGTATCTTGACCACCTCCAAGATAAAGTATAAACAACATCATGAGCGATCTTTAGAAAAACCATAAATGAACAAAATGCTGATAGCCAGCTCTTGAAGAGTGTACAATCGTCAATACTTAAGACCACAGTTCCACAAAAATGTCATACCAAACTATTACTCCTTCTTTATATCAGAAAACACAATCAATTCCAAACACCATGCAATTCCAATGATAATTCTGATCTCTACAAGACAATTCTTGACAATACAAAAAGGCAAAGTTACCTGAAGACCGAGCTTTTCCAGAACACTGTTCAAGACTTTTATGTCATCCCAGATGCAATCCTGATTAGACCAATGTCTCTGCCAGCATACCAACTTACTATAATATATACTAACCCTCCTCCCCTCTCCACAGAATCACAAACCATTTATGATAAACAGTAGTCATACTGCCTATTAATTTCACTGGAAAATGTTCACTCCCCAGAATATGACAACTAGAGTTGAATAAAAATCTGAATTCAGTCCTGCTTCTGTAAGCTATATTACTCTCCAGTCACAAACAGATGCAGGTTACTATTCTGAAGGAAAATTCTGCACTGAAGATGAACTCTACAATGACTGCAGGAATACTAATTTTACATAGCTGGAGCTGTCACGTTATCATTGGTTGTACATAATATAAAGAATTTCGCTTTATAGGTACCCGAACAAAAAAATCACAAAGTCAGAATGACTTAGTGATCAAAGGAATTAAGTCCACCCAATTCTACATATATGAAATACGATTTGATGATCTCAGTTGTATACCATGGAAACTATCTTATTTGAAAATAATTTAACACAGACTTCATTGAAACGTGGAATAACTATTTAAAGTTGTAAGAAACAGAAGACAATTAAAAAGCAAACCACAGTTAAACAACAGGGATTCAATAGTTCAGGAACTTCAATCTATTTTTTTTTTAAACACAAAGGTGAGAACTTGGAACTCATGAGACATTCATTTTGTCAAGAAGGTCATTGTGGAAACCAGGGAGATGGGTGGTAGGTTCTAGTCAATTGATGTTAGGGAGTAGGAACAAAAAAGAATGCATTTGACTAAGCATCTAACGTACTTTTGGAAAGAGAAGGCTTTTACATCAGCTGTCATTTACTGCACTTTTTAATTTCCATCTTATTCATGTGGATTATCACAAGAAAGGCCAGAAGAAAGAAGGAAGCCTACTAGACTCCAAAGCTTCCTCCAAAGTTAGGCCAAAGGACAACAATCATGAGCAATCATTGTGGTTGACTTCTAAATGGCTAACCGTTTTCAGTAAAACCCTACTGGTGCCTTTGACCAAACAGCCTGGAAGTGCCACAGAGATAGAAATACGCAAATAAGTACAGGAATTTATTTCAAGAAACACAAAGAAAAGTATTTTAAAAAACATTATATAGAACCACTTTTGTCTCTATTCACAAATGACTGCCACTGCAGCCTCACAAAACTAACACATACTACTGTGCATGCTGCTATTTATGAAGATTATTTGACAGTTTCATTCTCTGGATATGAACATGTTAAAAACTAACGTATTCTCGTAGACTACTCTTCAAACATGTTATAAAAAGATGAGTAATACCACAACTCCTGTTCCAACTCTGGTTTTCCCCTCCCTCTGTTACTGTTGCAGCATGAGAGGCAGGGATTTTATATCTAGACACAATAAATACAGATTACATTCCTTTTTTAAGGTGTGCCAGAAACCAGGGATCTTTCAGCCAAACAAGTATTGTAATACATTCCCTCTATTTATTATGTAATATTACAGTCTTCCACTGCAAGAACAGTAATTTCACGGTTAGAATCCATCCCATTCACTAGAAAACTAATACAGCACTCTCAGAAGGAAGGATTTTTAATAGAACAGGACAGTAGAGTCAAAAAGATAAAATAAGAAGACTGTATGATTAAGCTTTATCACAATGCTAGCTTTTATCACCTTTATACACACATACCTTTTTCATTAAATGTCTTAAAAGCATAACAACAGTAAGTACTTTTATTTACCTTACGCAATCCCGCATGAAAAGATTTAAAATCATTCATGTTTCTAGAAATCTATGTAATTTCCATTTCTCAACATCATAGGTCTCTGGTTTCTAATAAATGACTTAAGCATCTTAATAAATAACACAGTTAAAAATCTGCAACATTACTAGCTCATTTAACCAGTTAGAAAAATCCTTAAAATATTTAGTATGTTTAGAAATAAAAAATATTCACTTTAAAGAAATGCAAACCTAATTATAAAGTCAGGCACAAATCATTCTAAAACTGTACTTACAGATTTAGCTTCTTAATTCTCTGATTTCGTTATTTTTTCAGAGAACAAAAATGGAAACAAAAGAAAAATCTTTTAACACAAGCTTCATGCTACAGCTCTATATGCAGGTATTAAAAGATAAAACTTAAAACACGATATACCTGCATGGCACCTGGTAGAATGGATATCCTGGCAGAGGAACAGAGTTCGTAAATCCAGACTGACTTGACATTGCCTTCAGGTATTGTATCCACTTCAACTGCTTCTATATTCCATATGTCAATTCCTCACCGAGAAAAATCTGAGTGTATGTATCCATCTGCACAATTGCTCAAAGCTAACTAAAGAGAAACCAAGTGCACATTCGAAGGTCTTGAAGATTCTGCCTGCATTTAAAACTGCTTCCTCAGTGGTGAAATTCCTAAAAGCCAACACCCTCATGACATCACATACTACAAAAGCATAAACATGCAACTGTTTCAGTAAAGCAAGGACAGCTCCTCAGTTTCGAATCGACACAAAATCCAGCACTGCATTCTTCTTGAAAACACTGTGCCTTTCAGGCAGGCGAGAGGCAGAGACCTGCTGTCTTAAACAGCAGCCTGCGCTGGCAGCCAGCCAGCCACCAGCAGAACTTATTGCCAATGCCGCAAATCCCTCCTATCAGCTAATGAAGATCCAGACTGCAGGTGAAACACGGGTTTAGCGCACGGCAAGAATTTCCTTGAAAATGCATGAGATTCATGACCTTGAACTAACAGACAAAAATTACTTTAAAAAATTCAGTAAAATGTACAACGCTTACTATTTTTTATAAGAAACATAAGATTGCATTACATGTTACAGTAATATGGAAAAATCATACTGAGTTTTCCTCTGCTAAAAAAGCATCCTATCATGCTAGACTCGGCTATGGGAAAGCAGGAGGGAAGGACAGGAGACAGAATATTAAACGTTATTAAAGCTACTGAATATAGAAATTAAATTATCTGCTTGCATTCCCTTAGTATTTTATGTCAGCTTAAATCAAGGAAATATCTAAAGTGAGAGTTCTTTTGATATAAAGTACAATATTAAGTTATGTGAAAGTTTATTTGTGCATGCCTTCCTCAGGAAAGGAAAAGACAAGTGGGAAACAGGAAGCCATGTGAGTAGCCACAGTACAGCTCAGTGGCATGACTGATGTCAAACAGACTTAAATTATTATCTACCTACACTATTCTTGAAGAAGGTATACAGTGCTCTCACATGAAGACTTGCTTAGTTTAAGCAAAATATTAAATAAGCTAGTTTTAAAAATTGTTTCACTATCTGTGCTAGCTGCACTTGAAAACATTACAATGTTGAATTTAATACATCTTTTTCCCCACGACATATTATTAACACTCATATTGTTTTATTTTGTCTCTCAGTTTTGGAAACAGACTGAATTGATTTCACTTGGTTTATCACAAATTTATAATCCATATCTCTGTCATCAGGAAAATGATACAAAACTTTGTCGCTATTCTAGGCACCTTTTGAAACTTGATTTAAAAGAATGGGAACTTGTACTTTTACCTGAAATGCATCTTAAATTTAGAACTAAATCAGATCTCAGTGAAATGTTTATTCTTGTTCATATAACTGTTTTTATAGTGTTTTAACAGCACTCTAATGTTTTACATTTGGAATTATTTCTCAAGGTGTTAAAAAAAGGGTGGCTTATTTGTGAAACATGATAACAATACTTCCAATAGAGATAGAACAGTACGAGGTAACAAACCCAAAGCAATCACACACTACAGAATAAGGGCTTAGTCCTCAAAAATGAGGAATCCTTACATATAAGCTCTGTACATTGTCACACTGAGTCAAGTAATGGACTGTTCCCACCAGCTACAACTTGGGGAATCACAGGCCATTTTACACAATAAATGCAACACACTTGCACACAGAATATTATGTAGATACCACACGTCACTGCATTTGGAATCAATTTCTGAAAATATATATAAAATGTGAGGATAAATGACAAAGAACACAATTTGCTCAGAGAAGCAGGGTTTTTTTTATTAGCTCAACTGATATATACAGAAAAAAACCCCAAGCTCTGGGCACAAAATTTTGCAGAAGTTTCTATACCTCTCCCAGCCATGAAGAAAAACCTTGAAAAGGCAATTCAAACACAAATTATGTTATGGTATCAGCTGAATTTTTATAAACAGCCTTGAAAAAGCAGCTTTTATAAACATAATCTCTTTCTTACATAGCTTGAAGCATTAATTCCAAAACCCACCACTCTCAAAAAGCACCCAGGCAACAGCAAATGAAGTTTTATGCATGTGAGAAGAGGAAAGTCTACCGAGCCTGACAGAGTCACCTTTCCCTTCTGCCTCATCACGGATGTCAGGATAAGTACTGTTAGCTTTCATCCCTACTACCACGGTTGTTGCAGGCCACATGAAGTCATTCTCCTACACTGCTGTGGTTGGACCTTGATGAGTAACCTTGCACTTACATTTCCATCCTGTGTATTTACTCATTCTTTTATTTGGTGCTTCCTTGACACTGATAGGCACAGCATTAACACATATATCCAGTAATTCTGATCTCAGAATACTACTTCTTAGTACCAACCAGGATTTAAGGTGTTTCCATTTGATTTGTCAGCAGAAAAGAATGTTAGTGTCAAGTCAGCAGATTACAGGTTTATCAACCAAGAGTCTCAGAGCCTGCCAGTGGCTCACTATGCCATTTTGCAAAAATCACTTAGTCCCTTAATGCCTAGCTTATCCACATAATAAGGAAAATAGTGTCTGACAGCAAAGGAATGATGTGAGGTTACAATTTTTTTGTAATTAAGAACTGAAATGCTCTGACTAAAGACTTATGGAAGGACAAAAACAGCTGTAGTATTTGTGGGAAAAGATGTGTGGGAATATTCAGAATAGAGTTTTCTTTTTGTCTCTTGCTCATAGCTTTAATATAACAGAAGCCTTATTGCTCTGAAATTTCAATTTAAACATAAAAGCCATTTTAAATATGGTGGAAACTACAGTGTTTAAACAAGTGGACAACATTAAAGATGGATATAACTGAGATGACAACAGGCAGACAAAACCTGAATTTAAGATGATTTTTACAAGCAGCAGAATCCCTCATTGGCAAGCATTGCACCAGTTCAGCAACTTGGAAACAAGAAGGAAAAGTGAGGCATAAAAGGGAGAAAGAGGGAAGAAAAAACGTGGTAGGGACCAAAGATAAAGCCTCCACACAACGATACCCAGCACTTATCTAGTGTCCCTTTTATTTTTCACATATGCAGGCTTGATTACAGTATGGAACTACTCTGGGATCCAGAACTACTTGCTAAACACTACCTCCAATAAAAGAGACAAGTGGGTGTCATTCCAACTGCAGTCATGCTTGTTTGAATTCTGCTTCTGTGTTTCAGTATCAACAAACTCACTTAAAAATAACCATATTAGTGCTGTTTGGCATAGAATGCCATATAGTACTTATTACTCAGCTGGAGCAAAATTAAACAAAGAAAATACAATTGAGGCACATATACTCTGTGTTCACTAATCTATGGTAATCTTAATACTGAAGTAACTGACCTAGAAGAAAAAGTAGGCAATACTTAACTGAGGGGTAAGTACAACTCAAAAAGCATGGTAGGCTGAAAGACTGGAATAGAGGAAGCCGACAATGGCTCTCAAGTATATCAAACAAGTAATATTCTTGGTAAACTAATGGAAAATAAGCTTAAACTAAAAAGGTAGACTGAAGGAGAAATAGAAACTAACCTCATAACTGGAATCTAAATCAACTTAATCAAGTCTAGAAGTGAAAGCAGGCACACCGTATACAGTTATGTGATGATATATCAAAATGCATGTAAAATGTTTAGTGTTCATAAAAACAGAATGAAGTGTCATGCAGAAATTATTGTAACATCAATATCATAAATCAGTAATTTTCTCCTATACAAAGTGTCTATGGCAAAGCATCTGTTCAGGGAGTTTGCTAGAACACTATTTACTATTGTGCCTCCAAGGAAACAGGTATGCTGTTGTGTGTAAAACTTGCATGACTGAAGAGCCAAAACAGAAGCTCTCCTGTCCAGAAGCAATCACCACCTGTGCAACTCCTGTGCAGTGCTGTGTTTTATACTGGAGCCTCCCCATTCCTCACTCATCACATCTGGAGATTTTTAAATTAAAAACAGAACCCGTTTTCTGGTTTTGGTAACAGCATTTATTTTTTATGGTTTTACTCTGAACACAGAAGGCTAGATAGGCAACTAAGCAATTGTGACCAAAAGTATAAAGCTCATAGATCAAAATAAGCCATTTAGGGAGCCTGGAGCTATAATGGCCAAATTTTACTTGACATACTTGATAGCCAATGCATGTTCCTTTAGCTTCTGCCTCAACACCTGCTAAAAATTAAACAACTCTTTATTGTGTCCAAAGGTTCTCAATTGACTCACAAGTACCTGAACACACTTGGCATTCTGCCTCCAGAGATAACCCTGTCCTGTTGAACTAGAGCAGTGAATCCTCTCTGCCTGCAAACCTAGAATCACAATGAAGTTGCTAGGTAACCAGGTACCATCTTATCAACCAGGCCATTCTGACCTACAGCTGGCTAAATTAATCTATAACAATTTGCAGAAGGAGCAAGAAAAGTTCTTATCAATGATAAAACATTAGGGTGTCTTCTGGGGCAGAAGAAGAATCTGTGGGCTGTAAATTACCCTACTTCAAGTCACAAAACCTCACAAATTTAAGCCACTGATCATGATACAGACAGGACAGGGCATGTACCCTCTGTGTGACCTTGCCGACTCTCCAACTACAATTCCAGCTGAAATAATTATCACAAGTATCCTGTAACAGGAAACTAACTTCCCAGCCTTCACCTGGTCGCTATCCACAGTCAGAGGTACATAGATGTAACTTATTCTGTACCTGTGCATAGAAACAGGTTGTACTGTACATCTTTGAATTCTAACCGATGTAAACTTCGGGGGAAGAACTCATCCTCAGCACTAGCAGGAAACATGATCCTCCACCACCAAGGTCCCTCTGTATCATCCCCATAACCTCCATCAGGAAACAAGGTAAACATATCGCCTGGCCACACAGTCCTACCTAATACCAGCAATCCATCATCTCCCAGAAGAGTGGAAAAGGGAGACTGCTCTTACTGGAAAGCAGGAGGTTCCCAGGCCACAGCACAGGCTGCAGCAGTGAGTATCAGTGACACAGCCTTTCATCACTGAAGGCTGGCTGCCCTGGCACTGTCCTTACCTGGCTTTGAAAGGACGTGGCTAAAGGACTAAACACCTCTTCTCTTTACATTGTGAACAAATCGTAAGAGCTGCCACCTGCAATACACTGAGAAAACTCTGGTCAGGTGCACCAGTCTGGTGAAGAAAGGCTGCAGGATTCACACACCTGAAATCCAGTGCTATCAATACTGCAAGAACATGAGTCCATGCCAGCATCACCACTGGCCAAAAAAAAAAGGAGAGAATTCCAAAATAAATCAAGCAAATTACCCCAAAACCCAAAGAACTAAAGCAGCCCAAACCAGAATCCCACCCAGTTCCTCATAAAAGGAATTCATCAGGCTAACCTAGCTACATCAGGTTTTTCCAAGCAGCTGTACAGAGCAAAGTTTTTTTAAGGTCTCTACCAGGTACTGACCATCTTCAAAGAGCATTTGGGACTCACCATTCCATTTTCTGCTTATTGTATTTATAAAAGCAAGAGTATAAATCTTGCACATTGTACAATCAGCAGGTATTCCACATCTCAATTCAAATAACATCAAATTACATTCTCTCACTGAATGAAATAATTCAATATTCTTAAAATCTGAAATAATTCTTCTAAACAAAAAAGCATCCATGAAGACATGATATTATTATAATAAAAAAGATACACAAAGCCTGAAATGGGATTAAGCTACTTTATCCTACTTTAAAGGAAATTATACTGGAGAGACGTAAATATTTACTGCCAAGAGACATCAAAATACTAAACAGAAAACTTATTAAAAAATAGCTATTTCAGCCAAATAAACTTTAAAAAAAAAACTTTTGCTAAAAATGGGAAATCTAGTATTTCACTGACTATGAATGCAGGTAAATTGAACTGAAGGGAGTTAATAAAAACAGTCGCTACAAAGACATGTAGAAGCCAGAGTGCCGATATTATAAGCAATTGTTTAAATTATTAGGTGGTGCAAAAACAACTGGTGTTTTTGTCACTGAATACTGTGATGCTTATTTCAGACTGAACTTCTACATGTGTCCATGTACCATATCATTTTAAAGCATTAAATTAATTCTACATATTTACGCTAATGGTTTTGTTTAAACTGTTTATTCTTTTTTTATAGTATGCTGTTAAATTAAAGATGGAAATAAGCAAATTCAAACAATTTTGTTGCATGAGTACAAAAGAGGACGTAAAACAGCACAAACTGCTAGCAGTATCAACCAAGCATTTGGCCATCAATGAACATACACCTTGGTCCCAAGAATTCAATATTGGAAATAAGAGCTTTGAAGATAAGGAGAGTCGTGAGTGTCTTTCTGTGATAGGCAGCAATCAGTTAAGAGTCAGGATATAAGTGGACACATGCAAAACAATGAGAGGTTACATTGACCATTCAACAGTTATTTGACATTTGCACCAAAGTGGGAAATCAAAAAAGCTCAACAAACAAGTGCTGCATGAGCTGAATGAAAATTTAAAAAAAAAAAAGAAAATCACTGTTATTATGTCTGCTCTGCTCTTCTTTTGCACAACAAAAATGATCAAGTTCTTCATCACATCGTGACAGCTGACGAAAAAGGGATTCTATACCACAACCAGTGATGTTCCACATAGTGGCTGGAGCAAGGTGAAGCACCAAAACACCTCCTGAAACCAAAGTTGCATAAAAAATAAGTCATGGTCACCGTGTCATGGTCAGCAAGTAGAATCACCTACTATATCTTCCTGAACCCTGGCAAAACCATCACAGCAGAGAAGTATTGCCAGGAAATCAACATAATGTAGCCAGAACTCAAACATTTATGGCCAACAGTGGTCAGTCAAAAAGGACCAATTCTTCTCCATGACAACACCCAAACTGGGCTATGAAACCTTATCTCACCCAGCTTGCTCATCAGACCTCAATCCCACCGATTACCACGTTTTCAAAGCATTTCAACAACTTCCTGCAAGAGACTGTTTCCCACAACTAAGCAGCAGTTTGAAATAACTTTCAATAATTCATCAGTTCCAGGACTCCAGAATTCTATTCTACCGGAATATACAGACTTCTTTCTTGTTAGCAAAAATGTATAGATACTAATGGTTCTTATTTTGAGTCATAAATTTTACTCTAAGCTGGGATATACTGCTTTAAATTGATGGCTAAAAATGGCCATTACTTTTGCACCAACCTTACAGTCTGATTTTAGAAGGCAGGTTCTTCTCTACCGTGACCCAAAGCTTAATTTAGTTGAGCTACCAGAACATAGTAGGTTTCCCTCTCCAAGAGAGACAACTCAGTAATGCCAACTAAACAAATGCCTATTTAGTGGCACCAAAACTTCAGCTTGCTGAAACTTGAGGAAGCTCAAGAGTAAGTAATACATATCATGTAGGATTGCAAGTAAGGAAGGATTAGTCTATTTCTGATTTCCACAACAAATCAGACAAAATCTTCTACATAAGAGGACTGCCATACAGTGTCCTTTGTAATTCAGACATGTTTTATGTTGAGCCCTGATAAATTCTTTTCCACAACAATAACCTATACAAAATTCTTATTAGTAAATAATTATAAATTGTGGAAATCACATATCAGATTATAGAAAAGTGTTGTAACACTTAAAACACTGCCATTTCACTTTAAAGCTGGCAATTTGTATAATTTAGCATGCCTCAGAAAAACAAGAGCAAAACAAAACTGTATGGTGTACAAACTCCTGAGGTCAGGGTGATAAATGAAACCACTTCTAAAATACGCTTTCCTAATTAAGGCTTCTAAACCAGAGCTGGCTTGCATTCAGTTAATATCACTGTCACAAGTAATCTGAAATATTCTCGATAAAGTATTTTTAGTATCAACTCCACCATATTAAAACCAGTTGAAGGTCATTATGAGGATGAAAAAAAATAACATTCAGACATAGGAAATGTAACAAATTCATTCCTAAAACTACACAAAATACTTCCAAGAACTCCATAGTTCAATCAGTACAAGACTAATTGTTTGTTTATAATTATCATCATACTATATTATAATCTGAGCATTACAAATAGAAACAACGTATCTGTTGGTTCTTGGGTTACTTCTACCAAGTTCTACTTAGTTTTCCCCATGGGCATAACTGGACTACTAAAAGCCAGGTGAGCATTTTTTAGTTAAAAAACAGAAACATTGTACACGTATTTTTAATCAAGTTTATGTCATCCCAGCCTCCCTGAAGAAATATTTAATTTGCTTAATTAGACAGATGGCACTTCCTATTATACTTACATTTGTTCACTGCATGTAAGAAATTAAATTTGCATAGTAAGACTTTTTCATTTCCTAGGTCAATTAATGTGCCACTAAGTGACAACTCAGCAATACAAGCTAGAGAGAAGTCTAACCTATTGTCTGAAATGTAAATATTTAATACCAGACTTTTTAAACAGACAACTGTTTAAACTCTTCATTCTGTGTTGGTGCAAAAATTTATTCTATTTATTTAATTTTAACATATTCTTTGGTACGGCACTTTAATCTCAGAAACAATAATGTTCAGAAATCTTTTGTATTCTGTTACATTCTTATGATTTCCATTATCTTACATGACCTTGAAATGGAAGAAATTAAACTCCACCATGAGATGATACAACATACAACACATTAGAATCACAGTTACATTGTTCGGAACTGGATGGACTGCACAGAAGAGAATAATGAGATCGATGGAAACAAAAAAATGAAATATTTAACAGCACTACAATTGGCAGCGTGCTAGGTAACTGAGACCATGTGCTTTCAAGGGCATGGGATGCATTTCTATGCGAAACAGAGCAGACAAGCATGACATGCCTTAAAACACACGCTCACTTACGCACACAAAAAATTATATTCTGATTAATCTTCCTAAGCCTGTGAAATTATTCATGTTTACAACACCTGGCTAACTCCAAGTGCTCTACCAAAAGCAAAGAGCTTTTTATCTTGCTTTCCCCTAAAAACAAGGAAAAAAGTGCAAAAGCTACAGACTCAAACCTGGACAATCATACCTATGACCCACCATTATATGAAACAGCTAGGTATTTTCCAAAGTAAGGTATTAAGATTCACAACTGAGCTTTTGATTGCTACAGAAATTTCATCACTTCAGAAGGCATAAAAAATTTTTCCACTCTTCATCCCTCATAATAAAATCTGTTATAATACTTTTGAAATATTGCAAATATTTATTCTCTTTTGATAATAATTAATCATCGATTTGAAGGAAAAGTCCACAATGACCAAGAAATAATTCTACCCTCCTCATGAGGATCTTTCACAAATCTGGAATGTAAGTACTGAGAGAGACTCAGTATCTACAGTATGTGCCAGAAATATCCAACATTCACTGCCCTAATTATTTAAGATAACACTCAACTTTCAGGCAGGTATTCAAATCACAAAGCAAACTTTGAAAAATATGGCACTAAAGAAACATTGCACATTTAAAGTTACGGGATGGAAAAACTCAAAAGGGTTAACAAGTGATCAGTACAATATCTTTACATTATCTCAGGCATTTTAGTACATTAAACACAGGAAAAAATAAAAGGTTTCAAATGACAATACAATCTTTTTGCAAGGACTGAACACTGATACATACCTAAGATAATACTTTTTCACAGCACTGTTTACAGACCATCAGCTTTGGTCAGTCATTAATCATTCTCATGATTAAGCCTGGAGCATTCATAAGCATTCAAAAGTGAAGCACAGTCATTAAAAATGACCACATTTGCCCTTTCCCCACTTGCTGAAAAAAAACCTCATTGAACGCCTTCACTTCTCTGTTCCTGCCTAGGGAAAGAAAGGGGAGGGAAAAAGATTAGGGCAGAACACCGCCTACCTCATTACAATCATTTCCTCCCAACAGGTTATCCACACGCAGAAAAAGGACTAAAACTGGTCTCTACATGGGTTTCAGTGTTTCAGACAGGTTTAATAGAAACCAACCATAACTAGCTCATTTCATGTAACTGATGCAAGCTTGAACATTTTTAAAATTAGTTGATTTTACACTGATGTTAAAACCATTCACTCCTGGAGATGCCCTTAGCATGACCACATCAGCTTACTGCCATCATTCTTTCATGTTTCAAGACAAAGGCAACAAATTTAAATACCAAATATCATGAAACTATAACTGTGATACTATATCTCAGATCAGTCCTAAACCCAAGAAATTGGTTTTAGTAGAGTCGCATTATTTTAATTAGCACTCAACATTAGTCCTTGGCCACATAACTTCTGTGGCCAAGATGACAGCAGCTTTGCACAATTCAATTTGCAAACAATCACCTTCGGGGTTTCCTCCCATTTAGAACAAGGTAATCATCTTGTTACATGAAGCCAAATTAAAGGCAATCTTTCAAAAAAATACCCCTCCTCAGAATAATTACTCAAAGCAAAGCAGAAAGGGCTATTTCAAGCATGATTTTAAGGGAAGTACTTACAAAGTTGAAGCAATTAAGTTAATTAATTTAAAAAAAATATTTTTTAAAATCTGCAGTATTGCAAGATATTAAATTTATTAAAAGAACCTTGCCATGTGCCATGATTCCTACTTCAAAGTAAACTAAATTATCAGAAATTGTAATGCTTTCTTTTAAAACTCCCTTCAAAATACTGCCTACCAGTCAATGACTTCGGGTCCAAACACTTCAGCAAGTTTAAAACTTTGCTGTAACAGACTTCCACGTAAATCAATCAGAAAACTCACTGTAACTGGCTCTTGGTAACTAAATTTCATCTCATCAATATGCTGTGTTAAAAGAATTATTTGACATGTTATGCTAATTTAATTAGGACACACTATTTCTATTAGATTTGCCATAAAGCTCTTCCTAATAAATCTGGTTGCAAGAGGAGTGTTTGTCTTATTTTCACAGAAACATAAAGTCATAGAATGGTTAGTTTGGAAGGGACCTTAAAGATCATTCAGTTCCATTTTCTTTAAAAGGTTGCTCACTTATATGTATTAGACAACTCTGTCTTTGAGAGACTTAACACATTCTCTGCCAGTTATATCAAAGTACAGAAGATATATTTTATATTAGTTTTGTTATGCTGCAGATACACTGAGAAGCTTTTGTGAAAACACCATTATTCACAACCACACAACTGAAATTCTTTCTGCATGTGAGTGGAGAAGGGGCCTGAAAGGGGGTGCTGTTTATCATGAAGCTGCTATGACTTCACTCTCATGGAAATGCTCTTCACAGCCCCCACAATATTCACTGATATCTGTATTTGTATTATGGTCGTGCTCAAAAGAGCAATAAGCTAGGTGTGACACAAAATCAGAAGAGGTCCATCTCTATCAGTTAAGCATATAGTAGCTATATTTACATGCAGTATTCATTTAAATATAAAAATGTTTTGACTTAAGTAAAATGCAATACAAACAATAAAGGTCAAAAGTACCACGCTGTTTTCATTAACGGATATAATTTTTAAAATAAGATAAAATAAAAATTTGTCAAACTGCAAGCCTTCTGTTTCCTTCCCAGTTCACGAAACGTGTGTGAGAAATTAAACTTTTCCCCAAGCTTTTATTTTACTCATCACCACAGGACCAAAAACTTCAAAGTTCAGAAATACTCTTATTACTTCTTCTTTACCTTATAAATGAGATATGAAAATACATGCAAAGAAGTGGTTCTAGGAGTAAATGCTATACAAGTACCTCCATTAAAACTTAACAAAACATGCGATCTATAGCAAGGAAGTGACAATACATCCCAAGTCAACACTTGGTTTTGATTACTTTTCATTCAAGTTTGCGCTTACAAAGTTTTAAAAAAATAACATCTCTGCTTACTACAAAATGTTTTAAGCTGGAATCATAATATTAATTAGTCACAGTAACTTATTTTTGCTTTGAAATAATATTTACATAATGTTACATCAGCAATCATGTTCCAAGATAGTACTTCCTAGGCATACATTAAAAGCAGAAACAAGCACGTACAGAGTTCAGACCAACATCAGAAAGAAGCTGTTGTATTTCAGCATGGCGCTGACAAACTTTGACTCTTCAACTTTACACAAATAACAGTAATTACCCACAGAACTTGACACCAGTTCCCACATTATTCATTCCTACAAACCACACTGCAGAAGGGGATGCATTTCTTCCTGCAGTGCTACGCATAACTGCTTAAATCCCAGTGTCCTGATCACTTTTCAGAACTGGCTATAAATGTCTTCTACACATTGAGCTACTAGTAATGTCAATTCTCTACTACACCTTATTGCAAGGAGGGGGTTTGCCTATGGAAAGTTTTAATCAACACAGCTAAGTGACGTCTTTCAGATTGCACTATGCAATTATTTTGGATATTTAAGAAACAACCCCTCTTCGCAGATTCTATCAGGTCTCCCTATCACAATTTCACCATCCTGGTGACTCACTCATTTTTTTCCTGCTCCCTTCTCAAAGGCTCCTTGTGATCTCCCCATACTTCAGCTGCTGCTTCTGCCCCGACACCTTCTGATTTAGGAACTGTCTGTAAAATGAAATCTTATCATATTGAGGCATTTGCAAATTAGATTTTTTTTTTATACAAGACTAATAAATCCTGGCCATTCCTCATGTAAGTATTTCTTCTCAACATATTACAAGTTTTGTTCCAGCTTTGTAGAAAATGCCAAGTTTCATATCTTTATTACTCACCCAAAAATCAGATATGTCTCAAGAAGTACACAACTTTTTACATGCTAACATTAAATTCTAAAAGATAATAGTTGACAAATATACTACAAAAAAAATCACATGAAACAGGACCACTTCTTCTGCCCCAGTATTTAGATTAACAAGCTCAAGATCTCACACTTACTTCACCACTACTCCATTATAGCTAACTGGTTTTCTCACTCAAAAAATGAGAAAGGCAGGACAGAGTAGTCTTTACACTAACAGTGAGAAAGGAACTATTAAGAATAAAATAAGATACAATTTTCAAATTTCCAAAGGGCTATTGTAATAAGTTAACAGAAGGGAACCTTAAACTATGGGATCTTAGTCAGTGATGTCCTTTAAAGAAAAAAGAACAAGATCACGCATAAGACACCCGTGATGATTTGTGCACCTATTTTCCAGTTTTGTTATGTCATCCAAAACTGAACAGACCCAGGGACGTATCAATATGCTCAACAGCTTTTCTGTCTAGAGAAATCATTTGAAGCCATGTGAAGCCGTGTGAACAGCTTTCATGAGATTTACGCTTTTGGCACAGAAAAAGGGTTTTTTTTAAAAAGCTGAAATCAAGATTATAAAGGCTCTAGAACTATTTGAAGAACTAAAAAAACTCCAGAGGACTTCTCTAGACCAAGAAAACATTTCCCCTCATGCACAACATGTTTAGTACTATAAAGAAATTACAGTTGGAATACCAGAGATCGTGTGAAACTTTCCAAGACCATACATGACATTTGAAAATCTGTTTTTTTCCTGATTTAACATCCTAAAATGCCAAAGCTACTCACAGTTTACTTGTGTTCCAAGAGACTAATTCTGCCATCTAAGATAAGAGAAAAGCACTGCAATTCCATTCCAGAAGTTTCCAAGTGTTTGGTCAGTCTAAACATACATCATAAACTTCGCATCATAAGCTATTCTAGAAGATGATTTTTCCTTCTGCATTACAAGATAAAAATGTTATAATAAGGATCTAGAAGACTACCGAAGCTGTCCTGTAGTTTTTAATTCAAAATGTCAGAAGAAACATACACTGCAGACTTCACTGGATTTCCTTAAAAAAAATAAAAATCTTCAGAAGCTGAGAAACCCCAAGACCAGATCTACCCAGATTCAGTTTTACATTTCATCTTATTTCCAAATGCCCATACTTGAAATATTTTAAAATATTTATGATTTTTAAAACTTATTTAATTATTCAAAATATGCTATTAATTCTGTAGGCATACAGAGAAGCTGTAAAAAAATGAGATTCAACAGTCTTAACTAAGAATTGTATAAATGATGAACAAGCATCATAGTACAGAAGCAGCTACTTGTAATAAAATTTCCTCATGATGGCAGCATAAACCATTTTGATGAAGTGCTAAATGGCAATACACATTCCTGCTCATAGAAAACAGTAAGATTTTAACTGTTTTAGAAACACTGATCATTACTTTTAATTTTTTCCCCTGTTCCCATCACCAGTTCTACAATGCTTTATGGTCTCATTAGTCCCCAGAATTCCACAGGATTATTACTCTACTTCACACATATAACTTATCAATAAAGAAGAGGCACCACCCCTGGATATTCTGACAAGTTATACATAATTTTATGCATCTACCCCATACACTCCATTACATTTTTTATCATTTGTATATTGTATTTTTAAAAGTTAATAGCAACTGCACTATCTGCACATTTGCATGAATCACTAAGTTTAGGTTTTAAATGAAGATCTATTAAATTATTCTGAAGAATTATCTTCCATCAAGTTCTGTTTGCTTTTAATGTTTCTGCATTACAGAGGGAAATACCATGACTTCAAAGATCCCATTATTTTCTTGGAATTTATAGTAAATTCAAAACCAGCCAGAAGGAATCTGAAAATCTTGCATTTTATCTTACTGATCTTCCACAGTATATAAATTACAAACATTTATAGACACTTGTATGCTTGTATAAGTATATAAAGTATACCATTCAAAATTCAATGAGCTCAAAATCTGCATAGAATCTATTTATAAACTAAAATCTATCAATTAAGTGTACATTGAAGAACAGGTTTGAGATTACCATGCTGGGAAAGACTTTGTTTAAAGGCTGTTCCTAGCGCAATTCGCTCTTTTCAGACTATGCTGTAAATGAGGCATTGCTGAGGCTACCACCTCCAAAAGCTCCTCACCTCACACTTCAGAAGGCCAGTCAACATCCCCCTTGGGACTCTTAACTGCACACGTAAGCTGTTCCTTACCCAATTCTATAGAAACAAGGAGGGAAGGGGGGGGGAGGTAATCAGTCTGTTTCAGATAAAATAAAAACTAGGAGAAACAGAAATGAAAATTTCTAAGCCATGAAACGCAGAATGGATGTATTCATTCTAGAAGTGTAACTCACAGCACACGTTGCAACACTACTGCCTGTAAGACATGGCAGTTCACATGACTGGGCATTCCTAGACAGAGCAAACAAACATCAAGTAACAGCCAAAAGCAGCAGTGAAGGGTTCTTGGCTGCAGTTAAGCTTTTCCTTAACTATCTTTTTTCATTTCTTGGCAGTTTTATCTCCACTATGGTAAGAAAGGTTGTGAACATCAATTTTCTCAACTCTGAATCTGATTATACCAACTGAAATACCAGACCATATTTTAATTTGAAGATTTACAATTAGATCAAAACAGAGCAGCAACATCTTTTTTCCAAGCAATGCACTCACTGCATAGCAAATAGACTTTCACCACATCAAATAAGAAGTAACTTTATAAAGAAAGCCCGTCTCCCAAACATTAACAGTTTATACCAGAATTATTCTTTCTCAAGAAACCTCACCTTTTCTTCTCAATACACCCTTACAGTGCATCTATTCTGGCCAAGACAGAAGCAGAGCATTTCCTCTGCTAACAACATTTTTCAAATGAGCAAAGACTGGAGACAGCTGAAGCTTCAGAGAAAGATTGCCCCATTATCAGTAGGAATAAACAGGACACACAAAGCAGAGGGAAAAGCCATTTTCCACCAAAAAGAAAAGTTACCATGTTTAAAAATCACAGCCTAAAACCAAGAGTCTGATGCTGGTACGTCCCTTTGAGTGTGTTACTATATAATAACAGGAGTCCTATATGAATTTACAGCCTTTTGTTTCTTTAAGTAGTGTTAGTTTAATTCAAGAAACATGATGAGGTCAATCAAGTTAAGTGAAAGAACTACTCAAATGTAACTAGAACCCACAACTCCTATCGTTTTTACCAAAGCGCTTGTTAAAACACATCATGAAATATTCATGGTCATATTGTGACAGAAGAGCCTACAACGACTATGAAATTAGTGACAGCAACTGTACTACAGCCTGTTGATTAAAAAAGAAAAAAATATCCAACAAAATGGTGTATTTTGGAAAGATGACCTTTGATTCTCAACTTAATTTTTTCTCTAGTTTTGTCTCTCATTGTTAGAGACCAGCAGAAAATATTTTTTACAGAGATGTAAGTATGCAATAAATATAACATGAAGAATTTTTTTCCACTTATCAGACAAAAGTCTGCATATGTCGGAGATAATGAGTTGAACACAAGTTTAAGTAAAAAAAACAAACACACAACAAAACAACAAAACCACTCAAACAAACCTTAAGTTTTAAAAAGCAAGGGAAATAGAACATTCAACATGAGATCCAAGGCATGACCTAACTACTGAAAGTACTGAAATGCAGGTATGTCCAGATCAGCAGGCAGGAGACACCCTAGCACGAGTCACCATTATAATATGGCAGGGATGACAAAATTCAGTGCCAGGATACATCATGACAGGTATTTCCGGCAGAGACAAGGAAATACTTTAAGCAGTCGTGAACTCTTAACTGTTTCAGCAAGACTTTATCAAGGATACCAGGCAACACTCTAGATACTGCAGATCTAGAAAACATCAAATAGGTGCAAAAAGAAGGACCTTCTGTATCTGGGGAAGAGATCAGGTCACATCAAGTACTCTGTCATTTGTGACAAGCTAGGGTGCATCTACTTCGTAGAAAGCAGAAACACAAGAAACTTAAGCTAAAGCAAGCCAAGTTAGTGTCTGAACCAGACTGGCTGAAGATGTAACACTAGGAGATATCTGATAGCCCAGGCACATCATCATACAAACATAACTATACCACTTTTGTCTGAAGACTAATGCCTCTGACTTGCATTGCGCTACCAAGCTGGGCTTCATGTTCAATGTATTGCACAGCATAGACATTCGTTAACGTGTAACTTATTCAACCCTTTATTCTGTAGAGTGTAGGACTGCTCTGTTTAAAAAACAAACAAACCAAACAGCAACAGAAATACCAGAGAAGGGAAAGTTGCCTTCATCAAACACCAGTAACGGCAGGAGTCCAACAGATACCAGAATGCCACTAGTTAATACAAGTCAGAACTCAAAACAGAGTTCCCAAGATTTCTTTATTTCTAACACAATCTAGTAGGCACAGCAAAAAGGCAGGCAAAAACCCCCAAACATAAAAACCAGATGCAAACTCATCAGAAGTGGTGAAAATCATGAGATGTGAGTCAATATCTGCCTGCAGACACCAGCCTAGTATCTGTGAAAACTAGAAATAAAAGTTAGTGTGTACATTTGTACATATGTACTTAGTGCCAGAGAAAGTCATGGAACAGGAGATCTTAAGTGCTATCATGAAGCACATGCAAGAAATGGAATCATATGGAATCATATAGTGTGGGCTGGAAGGGACCTTAAAGATCATATAGATCCAACCCCCCTGCCATGGGCAGGGACATCCCTTTAGACCAGGCTGTCCAAGGCCCCATCCAAGCTGGCCCCGAACGCAGGTGTTCAAGGCCAGCTTGGATGGGACCTTGGACAGCCTAATCCAAAGGGATGTCCCTGCGCATAGTAATTTTCTTTTTCACTTGGCTTTAAGTTTTCCCAAGAGAACTGGGTGATCAGGCCCAGTCAACACGGGTTCACAAAAGGCAAGTCTTGCCAAACTAACCTGATCGCCTTCTATGACAAAATGACTTGGCTGCTGGACGAGGGAAAGGCTGTGGATGTGATCTTCCTGGACTTCAGTAAAGCCTTTGACACATTTTCTCACAGCATTCTGCTTCGGAAACTGTCAGCCTCTGGCCTGGACAGGCGCACACTCTCCTGGGTGGAAAACTGGCTGGATGGCCGGGCCCAGAGAGTGGTGGGAAATGGAGTTAAATCCAGCTGGAGGCCAGTTCCAAGTGGGGTTCCCCAGGGCTCAGTCCTGGGTCCAGCCCTGTTCAATGTCTTTATCAATGACCTGGATGAAGGCATCGAGTGCTCCCTTAGCAAGTTTGCAGATGACACTAAACTGGGTGGAAGTGTTGATCTGCTGGAGGGTCAGGAGGCTCTGCAAAGGGACCTGAACAGGCTGGACCGCTGGGCAGAGTCCAATGGCATGAGGTTTAACAAGGCCAAATGCCGGGTCCTGCACTTGGGGCACAACAACCCTGTGTAGTGCTACAGACTAGGAGAAGCCTGGCTGGAAAGCTGCCAGGAGGAGAAGGACCTGGGGGTGTTGGTCGACAGCCAACTGAACATGAGCCAGCAGTGTGCTCAGGTGGCCAAGAAGGCCAATGGCATCTTAGCTTGTATCCGAAACTGTGTGGCCATCAGGTCCAGGGAGGTTATTCTGCTCCTGTACTTGGCACTTTTGAGACCGCTCCTTGAATCCTGTGTTCAGTTCTGGGCCCCTCACCACAAGAAGGACGTTGTGGCTCTGGAGCGAGTCCAGAGAAGAGCAATGAAGCTGGTGAAGGGGCTGGAGAACAAATCTTATGAGGAGCGACTGAGAGAGCTGGGGTTGTTTAGCCTGGAGAAGAGGAGGCTGAGAGGAGACCTCGTTGCTCTCTATAACCTGAAAGGAGGTTGTAGAGAGAAGGGAGCTGGCCTCTTCTCCCAAGTGACAGGGGACAGGACAAGAAGGAATGGCCTCAAGCTCCGCCAGGGGAGATTTAGGCTGGACATTAGGAAAAAATTTTTCACAGAAAGGGTGATTGGGCACTGGAACAGGCTGCCCAGGGAGGTGGTTGATTCACCTTCCCTGGAGGTGTTTAAGGGATGGGTGGACAAGGTGCTAAGGGACATGGTTTAGTGTTTGACAGGAATGGTTGGACTCAATGATCCGGTGGGTCTCTTCCAACCTGGTTATTCTATGATTCTATGATTTACAATTTCATAGCACTGTGTATGCAAAGAATGCATGGTTGTTCATAGATGTCAAATACTTGTAATCATACTATATCTCTGAAGCCATCAAACTTCTCCAATTGTGCGAACACCTACTTGTATACTTTAAAACTTCTGAATCAAAAATATCCAAAAGAAATCTTTGATGTACAGCATACTAGAAGATAATCTGTAGTAAATTTACCATGCTAAGCTACTATGCAAACTCAGATTTGAATTAATATCCTACTGGGGTTTTTTTTCTTTTTTTTCTTATACTGCCCTTTAAATAAGGAGTAAGCAAGAGCTAACAAAGCATTATTGTAGAGGTCATCAAATTCTTAATACTTCAAGTCATATTTTAGCTTGCTGACAAAAAAATAGTTTTCTCATGCAGTGAAAGTACACAATACTTAAAAACTGCTTAGATTTTGAAAAAAAATCCTTTATGTCTATGGAGGTCTGCTTATGCACACGAGGTTTTGTTCTGCTGCTTCAAACTTTCCACAAAGCTGTAATTGGGCAATGCATGTATCTTGGATCAAGACAGTTTAACATCTGGCAAGCTAGAAATTTTTTATTTTTTTAAAGTTAACATACAAGGTATTACCTAGTAAAAACTCACCAGGTGCTAACCCTCTTCACAGAGTGGTCTCCTCAGCAACCTGACCTGAATTGCTGCCTCCACCTGTCTGGTTCCCGGTTTCTTCTTATATGATCCTAAGTCTAGAATGTCAGGAACCCCTGGTTCTTCTGCAATTATTAGATTATCCCAAATGTATAACACCTGTTTTCTTGCAGTTCAACCCATACAGCCATCATGCCTCATCAGCTGAGAGAAGGATGTTACAAGTTTCAAATGATCAAACTAAATCTAGACAAAGGAAGAAATCCCTGCCTCATCCATTATAGGACAACTAGCAGCGCCCAATACCCTGCCACAAACTAACCAGAGGAAAACTTTGATGTATAAATTTTACCCTTTCCCAGTGAAGAATCACACAGACAGAAATGCCTAGACTGGAATGGGTTTCAGGCAATCATCTGCTCAAAGCAAGGCCTTAGAGTAGATAATCAGTCATCAACTCAGTCATCCAGACCGAGTTCTCAAATAGTTCCTACAAGGGAGATTCCACCTTTCCTCTAGGTAAGCTACTCCAATGTTTAATTCTTCTCACAATGAAGAAGCATCATTTCTAGCTGATCAGAGATGACCGTGAAGGTTTGTGAGTGCTGTACTTGGACGGTAGACAGTAGTGCTTATACAGCCCCTTCACGCCTTCAAAAACCTAAGCATAATTCTTAATACACATGGGTTTTCTTTTGCATGCATTTTTCAAAAGTGGAGGCATAAGAGGATAGATTTGCTAAGTTTTACCTATGCTAGAGAGAAATAATATGCTAAATGAAACACTAAAACAGTTCTAACCACTTCAACACAAGTACCAGATTTGGCCTTAGAACAGCTTACAAGAACAATCAGATTCGAATTTATTTGGCTAAGAGGCACTCGCTCATTAGCACTTCATCAAAAAGAGTAATGTATAGTGGCATTAGTGACAGAGATATACATTTCCAACATTTTAGTCCAGCTTTGCTTTTAGTATGACTAAAAGGTTTTGGAAAGCAGTTAAGAGCTGCCATTTGTAAAGAGAGGTGATATTCAGCATCTTAATAAGACCTCGGCTTTTGGAATCATGTAATGACTTTAGAATGTCTGCCTTCACCTTATAAATATGTTCCTACTATTCATAGTTTACAAGAGTGAAAAACAGGCCCTGAAGAGGCTCTGGAAACAGATATAAATACATGGCAATAAATAAAGAGTGATAGCCCAGTAAATCTAGAAATTGTTAAGCAATTCTACATGAGAATTACAGATTCCAGGCATTCTACTATACTCCACACACAAGTCACAAAAATGTTATTTTAAAAATCCTCTTTTCTTGCATTTTTGTCAGAAGACTTTCATAGCTCTTAACTCTAAGCATTTCCTTTGTGTGTTCTTTTACCTTTACCACCCAAAAAAATTTAAAAATTGACCTTATAGAGACTGTAGCTCAAAAGTAATTGAAATAAAACAAGAACAAGTACAATTCCTCGGCTCCACTGTTTCTCAACTGCATCACGGAATAGAAACCAAATCATAGGATCCCTAGGTTGGAAGGGATCTTTGAGATCATCAAGTCCAACTATACCTGTCTACTACTAAATCATATCCCTAAGCACTTCATCTATTTGTCTTTTAAATACCTGCAGGGATGGTGACTGTCACCTCCCTGGGCAGCCTGTGCCAGTGCTTGATAATCCTCTCAATAAAGAAATTTTTCCAGATGCTCAATCTGAACCTCCCCTTTCCTGTTGATGGCCTTAACCCAGGCCCATGGGAGGCAACAGACTTCCTTAAGAGGAGAATCTAGTATAGAATGCTTATGAATAAAGTCAAGGTTAATGGTCCCCTGATAAATGACATCTTAAAGGCTTATCAGAGAGCAGATATCTGTATTTAAGATAAGACGCTTTACTGTGCAGTAACTCTTATCGAAGTCTAATAAACCAAATAATGGAATCCCTAGGTTGGAAAAGACCTTTGAGATCATCAAGTGATCTCAAATCTATTATCTATCTCACGCTTCTATTTCTCTTATTTACTATGTATCCTCATAAAAATCACCAAGTCCTCTAAACAGTAGACACTAGCGGTGCAAAAACTTCAGTTCAACTTCTGTATAGCTTATAAACAGATAATTAAAATACCTGATCCAGTTGTTGTCTTTCAAAAAGTTTCAAGTAACTAGTATGAAGAAGGAAAGGCTATCTGGTGATCATCTCACAAAGCTGTTGTAGTCCTTCACAACGAAGATTAAAACAGACACATGTAAAACTAACCAGTTCAGACAAGCACAGTAAAGTCTTGAAGAAAAACAATAGAAAGACAATCACAGATGCCTGCACCAGCATTTCTAACTTGACTGTAACTCAGCTTGAAGTCTTGCTATAGCATCACTGACAGAAGAGAGATCTTCAGTAACAGTGATTTGATTGGGAAAAACAAACAAACAAAACCCCCAAAAAATTACTTACAAATATTTTAGCTCATATACAGAAAAGCACAAAAAACAATGAACATTTCAACAAACATCTCTCTTACAGAGCTGTCTATCATTCTTTCAACGCATACACAGAAAAAAACCTTTACAGCAAGAATTCAGCTTCTATGTATGTCAAATTTATAACATTTAATACTTCTACTATATTATATAAGCAAACTGAGACAGAATAGATGAGCACATTTTGCCTCAGTGCAGTAAGATCCAAAAATTTCTTTTAAGGCTTCAGATTTACCATACTTCCTTATAAATGTTCTTCACAACTGAAAACTAAAAAAGAAACCAATGCAAAAGCTGACCTTCTAAATTTACTACAAAAGACAGTTTTAAACAACACTTGACTGGAGGGCAGAACTGCCATTTGAAGGGCTCTTGAGAGACTAAAGAAATATGCTGACAGAAGCCTCATGGCATTCAACAAAGACAGATGTCAGCTCATGCACCTGGGACCGAATAAACCCACAGAGCAGTGCAATTTGGAGGCCAACTAGCTGGAAAACAGCTTTCTAGAGATGGACCTGTGGGTCCTGGTGAAGCCATTGAACAGAATTTACTTAGACAATTTTCTTTCTAGATCTTGACCTCTCCACTAAATTACAACAGGGTGATGCAGAAAGCAGACAAAAAGGATAGAATCTCACACATCTATAAGTTTTCTAGGACAAGCAATACCACAAAAGCTGCAGAAAGGAACAGGTAGCCCTTGTCTCAAAAACACTAACTAGCATATCAAAATAAGCTGGCTTACAGATAAAGACTGACATGTCCTTGCAGAAAAGCAAAGGCTGACAAAAAACAATCATGGAAGCCTCGATATACTTTGCTCTCTAGAAGTTCCTTGCCCCTATTACCTGGAAACAGGTCTGACAGAAATGAGTTTCAATAAGGCTCAGTTTCTTTTACTTCCAAAACAACTCCTCACCCACAGAGCTCCTCTGGCACTTTGGCTGCACTCTCGTGAAGACTAGCATGCTTCAATTACTTTCAAGAGTGTTCACATTCAGAATAAAGATGAAGCTTTAGCAAAGACAGAAATGCAAAAGTAGAATTACACTATTGATACTCATTGCATAACTGAGAGAGGTATAAATGTTGAGCTCTTTTAAGATTTGTAAGTTATTCCTATTTTTAAACTATATGACATTCCTCTAAGACAGGCTTGGATAAGAATCTTTTAAATTACAATTTATTTCATTATTGCTGCTGTTCTCACTGTCTCAGGAATACTCTTGAACCTGAGTTATGAACATACACCACTGTATTCTACAGAATCATCAAGAAATTTTCTTAGTTAAACCTGTATCCTTTAAAATATACTTCTAAACGTTGATTTTTATACTCTTCCTGACTGCCATTTCTGAAGAAAGATTATCTTGATTATCTTGTTTGGTTTTGTTATTTATTAAATTATTTCTAGCCCGTTTTTGTAATGCTGAAAAGTCTAGCCCCTTATCTAGAGACATCTAAAATAACTGTCATCTTCTATTAATTACAACCTGATATTTCCAGTGAAGAACAAATGCAGACTATAGGACAGACAGATCTTTAGGAAATCTGTTGCTAATTTTTTTTTTTTTTTTTACTTTTCTATTAGACAATATTCATAGAATCACAGAATAACCAGGTTGGAAGAGACCCATCGGATCATCGAGTCCAACCATTCCCATCAAACACTAAGCCATGCCCCTTAGCACCTCGTCCACCCATCCCTTAAACACCTCCAGGGAAGGTGAATCAACCACCTCCCTGGGCAGCCTCTGCCAGTGCCCAATGACCCTTTCCATGAAAAATTTTTTCCTAATGTCCAGCCTAAATCTCCCCTGGCGGAGCTTGAGGCCATTCCCTCTCGTCCTGTCCCCTGTCACTTGGGAGAAGAGGCCAGCTCCCTCCTCTCTACGACCTCCTTTCAGGTTATAGAGAGCAACGAGGTCTCCTCTCAGCCTCCTTTTCTCCAGGCTAAACAACCCCAGCTCTCTCAGCCGTTCCTCATAAGGCCTGTTCTCCAGCCCCTTCACCAGCTTCGTTGCTCTTCTCTGGACTCGCTCCAGAGCCTCAACATCCTTCTTGTGGTGAGGGGCCCAGAACTGAACACAAGATTCGAGGTGCGGTCTCACCTCTATTATTTAGAAATCCTCATAACTGGTACACTGGAGCTTAAGTTTGTAATTATCTCTCACTAGTTACATACCATAATTACCACCACATTCAACTGATATATAGATTCTTCCTAGAGGTAAAGTTACTGTTACAACCAACCATCTCCCTCCTCAAAACACAAAAATAGACACACTTTATCAAATACAACTCTCAGAGCTTAAAAAGTACTGTGGTAAGGTTTGTTATTAAAAAACAAACAAAAACAAAACAAAAAAACTCCAACAAAACACCAAAAAACAACTCACGATTCCTGTGTTCTTTGATGGATCCCATTAAGAAATAGGACAGCATCCAAATTTACCACCTCAAGTTAGAAATATGAGATTGTTTTGCCATCTATAGAAACTATTTTGCAGCTAGTCAACAGCACAAAGATCAATAAACCAAATAACGGGCTTCCTACCTAGACCTTTGCAAATAACTCCATATTTGCATAAAAAGCAGACAGTAGAAGATTGTAGATTAGCTCCAGTTTTCAACATGACTACATAAACATTTAAAGAACAATAAACAATTCAGAACAATAAACAATTCATCTCACTTATTCAAATGAATCCTTTCAATTTGCTCACCAGGAACTCTATATGGTCAGGTAATGCTTCTACTTTGTGAGATATATAGAAGCTTGCCTCCTGTAACTTGGTTTAAGCCACAAATATTTCAAGAACACCCTCCAGTAGCACAACTCCATTCTCTACCTTGGCAATAAATGTCTTCTGTTGAACTGTAGGAAACGCATGGCTTCTTGCAGGAAGGGGTCCCATTGCACACATCTTTACAATTAAGTCAGATTTCATGACGCTGTTAATCAACACATTTTGTTAAATGTCACACTAAGTGCATTCCATGAGATGGAATGTACGTGGTGTCCCTGCAGAAACCACATCCTCCCACCACAGCTGTAGATTTGAATGTTCCTTTGTATTCCTTGCTTGGAAAAGAGGACAAAAATATCCAAGTTATACAAAAGTAACTCTCCATGCACAAAAACAATGGCTTGGTATTTTGCAAAGTTCTTGACAAGGAAAGTTACTCAGTTTCCCAATGTTAAAGGGTAGCAAAAAAACCCCAGTGTCAAGCACTATCACATTTCTACAAGGAAGTCTGTGTACCATAAATAAGTATCAAAACATACCAGTGATCTAGCTTGGGTGTCTGGACGTCCTTATGTAATACTCAGATTCCAGAAAAAGTATTTTAAAACCAGAACTCTGTTAAAACCATGCACATCTGTATTCAAAACTCCAGAAGACATTAGCAATTTATAATCATTTGTGAAGTGCCCAATTTTTAAAACAAAAGCTCAATGCTATTCAAATAAATCTTAAACACAGATGTTATTTAGCAAATTGTTATTTTTCCTATCTCTGTCAATGGATTTTTAACACAGCAACTACATTTAAAAGTTCACATGAAATCAAAGGTAAGCTTTCACTGGTAAAAGTATTTAACTATACATTTTTTTTATTTCAATGGAGCTATTCTAGTTCTGCTCAGTGATGTGACAGGTGTAAGAATCTAAGGCTAGATAAGAGGTATTTTAACAAAAAAGTTAAAGGTATTTTTAAAAAAAAGTAAAACGAGATAAATTACTTCAGATGGGAAGTGTATAAACTAAACTCTTAAAGGACAACTGCAAAATCACAAGGAATGCCTAGTCTCTTGGGAGGTCTAAATGTCTAGGATGTGCTCTACTTAATTCTCATCTGCCAAGCAGTTCCACTGAATGTATGGTTTTCTGAAGGGTTTAAGTCTAACTAAGATCTCACTGCTACTGGAAGAACAGTCCCATCTCCTGCCTTAACAATGCTTCCTCTGCAAGAGCCCTGGTGCTCATGCTGCCATGCAGCAAAGTGAAGGGCACGTTACTCAGCTGAAATCAATCTCTGATAAGATGTGGCTTTCAGCTAGATCAAAGTAGTGAGCTGGAGCATCAGGCTGCTAAACTAGTGTTCAGGACTGGTCAGAAAAGGGCTCCAAAGGAAAGATAGCGTGGAAATGTTAGTATCTCTTTCATTGACAATTCATTTTAGATTAATTTAAGCCCCTCAAGAAACTTATTAGCTAGTAAATTTATGCTCTCATCCACAGCAATTAGGATGGGACTTCACATGTTTTTCTTCTAATGAAAGTGAAGAAGTTGAATTAATTGGCCTCTAACTCAGCCATGCAGCAGTCCAAAACTCACCAAAATCAGCAAGCTTCAGATTAGACCTTTAATGACTTAGAGTGATGAAAACACATAATTTATTTTTCTTGTCCTTTGTTTCTACAGAAATGCTCAAAAACAGGCACATGTTAATTCCTTTGACTCCTCCACTCCAACACACTGGGCATAAGCAACCCACTGTCTGGTGGCAACAACTGCTTCAACCAAGCACATAATAACGCTGTTATAAAAACAGTAACCCAAGAAACAAATGCCTGCCAAGCTTTAAGAAGGAACATGAATTTTGCAGAGCAGTATTTAAAACTCCTCAAAATATACAATGCATATGCCTAGGATGGGATGAGGGGAGCGGACTTGCGAAGTGGTACCCAGCAGAAGACAAAAGCACAAAACTACCAAAGGTCAATTGTTTACAAAAGTGTTTGTTCTTACACACACACTTTTTATAACCTGAAAAGGTTAACAGACTCTTACTGAAGTGAAGGAAAAAAGATGAGGAGTCTTTTAATAACATAATTTTCAAAATAGGTACTGCAGTACACTTAAAGCTTTATTCATGGATTTTCTGACTTTAATCACTCTGGTTCTTTGTCTTTCACTTAGACACCCATGCTGACAGTATTTTGTTAGTGATTTGGAATTTGAAAACCCACAACAGCTATTGCCACAAATGAGAAGCAAAATTAGGGACTTTGTTGAACACCTTAATTGTATGCTGACAGAATACATTTTAGAGCCAAAATGAACACTGAAAACCTGTGAAATATCTGAATCTGTGTTCAGACTCTGTTTAGAATCAAAACTTTGATGTGTGTCTCAACTAATAAGAAAACCCCAGGAAATAATACAACACAGAACCAACTATCCACCTTCAAATAACAACATGGATTTTAAAAAGACAAAACTATTGTTCTCTTTTATAAATACTTGTCACTCCACCAGTCATAGACTAATAGAAAGCTGAAAACACTGCCTTTACAAGAAGTTCTCCTCTCTGGACACAAATCAACAAGCCCAGAAAATAAGTAGATATTTTAGGATATTTACTTAAAGCATTTAAGAAACATTCTTTACCCAGAACAGCTACATAGGTAAGCAACTTTTTCTAGTCCTGTACCAAAAGACATACCATAGTAAGCTGATAGAAAGCAGCTGCAAAGCAAGCTTCCACAAGACATGGTGTGGGATTTGCTTTTTATATCTCTAAACATCAATAGCTGAGCTGGTCACTGCATTGCAGTCCACAGCATTTCACAGTGGAGAGAAAGGGAATCTGGGGGAACAATTAATCTGATCTATTTTTGACGTCCAGTTTAAGACAGATGAAGCTGCCTTAGAACTGTCTTTCTTCTGCCAACTGAATGAACGTGAAAATAACTTTCTCAGATGTCATCTAGGTAACAGGTATATACAGCTAGACAAAATGTAAATCTATGCATCATTTCTAGCTAATGGCTCCAAGACCATATCATATACAAATGACAACTATGAAAGTACTAAAGAAAAGCCGTGGGTGAGCATATCACATCATGGATTTGGTTAAGCTTGCTAACTGGGCAATCACAAAATAACTGAGTCCCTGCAAACCAAAGGTGGTTTGGCAGACAGCTCAGCTTTCAGAAGAGAGGTGTTTTGTTTTACACACTTATACTTTTGGTCATATCAGGGGACACAGCTTCTGAACACCCTTAGCCCAACTTCCATCCCCGTTCAGAAGCAAGGAAACCCGTAAGAATACGAAGAACATGTTTCCAGTATTCTTGGTAAAGATATCCCTTGAAACTACCCGTGACAGAACTGTAGGGCAGTCCTAGCAACCTTAGCGAACAAAATTGCAAAAGGAATGAAAGATGCTAAGAGGCAGAACCAAAACTATACTTCTACAAAAGTAACATTCAACAACTAAGAAGCACGGTTAAAATTGAACTTATTCAATTCTTCATGAACGTAGTGCCTCTTTATGTTAAACAAACTGCAGTACAATTTAAAAGCATTTAAATTATTTGAGATACCTGTATTTATGAACTCTAGTGTAACACTACATCTCTACGTGTAAACCTTGGCAATGGATAGGTCAAAAAACCCAATGCAGGATTAATCTTATCAATTCACATTTTTTAAAGATCCCTGTATTATCTGGCCTTATACATATATATATATATGTATGTACAACTGTATTTATATACATATTCTCTATTTTTATGCATGTAAGTATTCTGCCAAGGCTGTTTGTTCTTGGATTGTACTTAAAAGATATATAAGCTAAAATATTGATTACCAAAGTAATTTATTAAATCAATAACTATTGTTCTTCAGCCAAGATCAGCATACTGGTAAATACTACCAAATCACACACTAATTACTCTGATACACATACAACTACACAACATTTAGTGGAAGTTTTTCTCTCATAAACACTGCATACAAGAAAATGAAACTAAATATATTTGCATCCACATACACACACACACACATATATATTTATATATTAAAAAAAGCTGTCCATTAAGTGCTACGGCAGCCTATTTTACAAACATAATTGTGCTGGGGAAGAGATTTATAGAAATTGGAACACAGAGATACTGAAGAGAATAACTGTTAGATTAGAGTCTTCAGGACCAGACTATGGTAGGAACATCCATGAACAAAAGGAAGTGGATACCAGTAGAACTAATCTATGCCAAATGTGAAAACTCATTTAAATGGTTAAGCTGATATCACAAGAAAGTCTAGCCAAGAAGCAGTTATCCATCTTCTGAGGCAGGGTCATAGCTTGTGCTAGAGTAGCAGGAGCACAGTCATCATGTACAGTAGAACTACAATTTGGAAAGGATTTAAAAAAGAAAGGCAGATTGAGTAACTTCCAACAAAGCATGGAGAGAACACACTGAATTATAATTCGATTGTTTGATTTTTATCTGTAAAAAAGTCACCTAGAATATTTCACAGAGTTGGTTCAAACTTTCAAGTTACAAAAAACCATAATTTTCTCAACACATTGAAGGAAAAGATAACTGAACATAACTGGTTTGGAATGACAATTTTTAAAACATTATTGATCCAAAAATTTGACAGTGCGAGAGAGAAAAAAAAAAAACAACAAAGTGGGGAATAACAAATAGTCTCCCTGATAATTAAATCTTACTCTATTCACCACCCAGTTTATTTCTCCAACAGGGAGATGCATACATATAGCATGAACAAGCATTAACAAAAGCTGCCCTAAGCTTAGTTTAAAATAGCAATATATTGTTTTTAAGACAGTTATCCAAACATTTGTCTGTCCTCATTCCATTTATTGTGAGCCTCTATAAAAATCCAGAACTATACTGGCAACCACAGGCTCTGCTAAAATTTCCACACAGCCTGAAAGCTTGTCTTTATCAAAATGTTTGGCTGTGTTAGAGGATGGTATTTTCTGTGTAGACAGATATAATATTTCCTTTATAAAAATAGTATGTTTTAAAATGCAGAACTCTGACAGCCAAGTTTTCCCAGTTTTAACATATTGCTTCGCATACATAAGAAAAACTTAAACTGCAGGAGAAATACACGTCAAGAATGTAACAACATACAATAATAAAAAAGCCCAGGTTTTGTGAGCATGAAACTATATGAATTCTCAAGACATGTAACTTGTGTTTCCCATTATTTGGCATTCCTCATTTTCCATCTATTAAAATTTCACTTACAAATACCTCTCATAAGCACCAGCACACGTGGCTTACGTGAAAGGCTATTCTTCAAAGCTCATATAAAAGACAGATACTGCAAGTTTACCTTAGAGAACAGAAATACTTTCTAGAAGGCATGAGATTTAAAGACGACAGAATAAAACCTTTAATTATCATTCAGCGGATCATCTAAGTATGCTAATTTATTAGTGTGCAAGGAAACATTTGGTTCTTCAAAGTTTCCCTCTATTTCCCACACATTTTTTGCCTCCTTTATTTACATGTATTTGCTAATACACACTATGAGTAATTTGGTAGAAACCCCATCATAATGGATGACATAAATTCCAGCAAAACATCATATGCAAGAAGAACTGGAGGGGTCTCAAAAGTGTAGTTTGAAATTCAGTACCTTAGCAACACACAAGGTTCTTAAACTGCCACGTTTTCTTTTAGTTAGAGATGAGTATTTCAGCAATCATTTTAGGACAGCAACAGTCACATCCATAGCTACGGAATTAAAAGGAAGAAATGCTATAAAACATCTTACTCCTTAACATCATAACATTTTCTTGTGTGCTTCCTTCTACACGTAGTCTCAGTCAATACTGTTCTGACTTATTGATACCTTTTCCTCCTTTCCTAGATTCTCAGTTTTCTTATCCTGGAGGGCTACTCGGTGCTGGCCACTGAGATCTAGCATTTCTCAACACAAATCAGACCTCTGTTTACACATTCCTAAATTTCTTCTGCGTGGCTGCTGAATACAGTATCCCCACAATTTTTTCAGCTGATTACAACTCAGATAATTGAATGGAACTTATGAGGCACACATAATGAGAGTTAATCATGTTCACATGATGCAACTCAATTTATGGTCATACAAAATCTCAGCTACTGTAACAATTACAAACCTAAAATATGGCAAGATGGTTTACCCAAGTCTTCTACATAAAATTAAATGCACTTATACAAAACCAACATGCTGCTTTTCTACAAAGTTTTAGATTAGGATCTAATTATATAAGAAACATATATGGTTATTATAATCTCCAGAAATAAATAGCAATAACTATTTTCTTACTTCTGCTACCTCTGCTACATAAATTTGATCTTTTTAAGTACTGACAGAAGCCTAACTCTAGTAATACTCAAAACTGTGGAAACACAATCTATCAGCTCATTTCATTATTTACCTTAAAAACAAAAGGCCTTAACAAAATGGATGACAATTTTGAACATTAACTGCTAAAGAAATTTTATTTTCTAAAAAGGTGGTCTCCAGGTCACCAACTGAAACATTACCAAATTATGCTTATATTCATTAACCAATCTAGACATCATCTCTTATATATCAAGATTACCCCACCCATAATAACATGTGGGAAATTAGGCCAGTAAACACAATTGCTTCCATCTATAACAGTGTGTACAGACAGCATAGACACCTTATTTTGTGCCAAATATAATAATGTGGAGATAACATAGAAAAAAACCCAAATAGATGTGCTAAATTATAGGAAAAACAACTTTTACTATTTTTAACAGCTTCATTATTCTTCTATTTATTAAATAATTGTAGGAGGGGCTTTATAAACAAGCAAAGCCTTGAAAATAAGCTAGTATTAATTGTTCTGGTTCTGTTCTATTATTTTAAGTGCAGAAATTGCAAGCCATTCATATATTTAAGGAATACACGCAAAGAGATTCAGTTCTAGTCAAAAGGAATATTGTGGGCAGTTTAAATAAAACTGTTCTCCCTCTCCTTCTCATTTTCAAGACCCTGGAATGTCACATACAGACGATTTTACAAAACATTTTGTCTGCAGTAGAATGGCAGCACATGACGTATTCAAACACACTGCAAGTAAGAACATGCGCATCATGACCAAATTAACATTCCCAGGATTTGGCTCAGGCTTTAAATCACAAAGCAGACATGCTCTAGTTGTATCCTGCAAAGCTATATTGTTATTTTTGATCACTACTGTACTTTTCCCACACTAAGTAATACAGTAATCACAGAAGTAAACTGGGGACCAATATTTACTCATTTATAGACCATCACACAGCAGAGTAATCGCCTAACAATTTCTTGTAAAAGCTCATGCCCAAATGTTATATGTTTCAGAACAGTCACTCAAATTCTGTACACATGCCTCCACTAATTCTTTCCCCCTCCCATTATGAATTGCAAGTACTAAAAATTTCTTGAGCAGCACATAAAACATAATTTACTATTCTATTAGTCCAAATACATAAAAAGCATGTATGTTCTAAAATGTTTCAAACAAGTGTTTTTCTAAAGAAGTTAGTGTTAAAGCAGAAAATTATCGTGAAAAATATCCAGCATATAAAGTGCAACCTATTCAATAATCAATCATCTTAGCTGAAGATAATATTTTCCAAAGTCATTCTGAAGGCATCAGAAATTAAACATCATTAGTCGAAAAGTGCTATTTGTATTACACACGCCAACAAAACGCAATCATTGTCTGAACGAGGCTGACTGCAAATAACTTTACACTACAACAGGCTCTTCATTGTACTATCCAAGAGCTTTACCAATTTGATGTAACAATGATGTTTTAATGGAACTTTCCTAGATTCTACTGCTTGATTTGTTGGATTGGCGTCCATTGGAAATATTTACTACTAGCAGCATCTTTGTAAAACCTTACCATCCAAAACATGAGTTCTGACCAGACATTTAGTGTCTTATTTTCCATAAATCCAGTGTGTTTTTTTCATCACGTGTATGAATACAAGTTCTGTAATTCTATGCTGATGCAATGTTAAGTTCTGTCATTTCTACACGTGCATGTGTGGGAAGAGGGAGGGTATGTTTGTTTTTAAACACAGCTAGCAAAACTTGTTATACTTCACAGATTCTAGATTTAGAACAGAAGGATTCTGAAAGGTATTTTATTGGCAGCACGAGCTCCAAGTCATGTATGTATCTGCAGGCAAATACATCTGCTACAGAGGTGTATATCTTTGGACTTTTACCAGCTTTCTCTGCAGTTTAACATCAATTCATAGCAGAATTTATAGAGGAAAACAACAGAGATTCCATGAGTATGCCAAGCCAAGCCTCAATTAAGGCTTTCAAAATAATAATTACTTGGTGCCAATTATGACAGTACTTGTTATACAAATATGCTTTAAGAATACAAGAAGGGCTAGCCAAAGACTGAAAATACTCAGCTTTTATTAATTTTTATTCAACAGAATCTCTCTAAAAGGACATATAAACCCTAATCTCTGGCAGTTTCCTACATTTTTGATTGTCACTCCTAAAACTGTGAATAGAATAGAGCTTTAGATTGGAATAAGTTAAGTTTTGCATTTCTATGCAAAAACAAGCTAAAGAAATAGAAATACGTTACATATTTTCAATTGCTATCCTTGTGTTAAGGAACTCTTTCTAATGAAAAAACACTGTTCTTTGAGGGTAAACAGTAGGAGTTACCAGTGCATGCATTTTCTCACTGCAAAATGTTTAAACTTCGGTAACATCCTCAAAACAAAGTTGTTGTAAGACACAGGGGCATTGCAGAATCTAGTTAAAATATCTATCTCTCTCCCTCTCCTCCCCCCTCCCTATGTAACTACCTATTAAGGTTATCTTTTCTTTCACTATGTACTCAGTTTGCCATTTCTTATTTCAGAACGCATGCATTACGATGTTTTCACATAGGTTTTTTATTTTTTTTAAAAATGCCAATAAAGTAGATTTTATTTCAAAGGAAAAATACAATCTAAGCAATGAAGTAATCTGATTATTGGTAAGGAAGCCACAAAAAGTGGCACATCATAGGTTAAAGCACATAAGTTTCAGGAAATATATACAATGCAATTAAAAAAAAAGATTACCAACATAAAACTACATCAGTGGAAGAAGTGACATTTTTCATAACAAACCATGCGAAATCTAACTGAACATTATTATAAACCAAGCATTATTATAAACCGAGCATCCACATTATTTAACTGATGCACAAAAGTTATTGGTGCCACTATACGTCTCCACATGAAAAATTCAGAGGGCTTCAACCATCCTTTCAATAATTATGTAGAGATGTTGCAAGAACAAAATGACAAAAACAGTTTTATGAATTGGAGTATTTTAGAATGGTGACACAACAGAAAAATGGCAAGTGACTGAAGTAAATAAAGCTAAAGGTATTTCCATAACTTATGTTTTTATAGAAAAAGGCCTGATATTACCTTTGAAGCTAATAATGCAGGGGCCGGTTATTAAAGAAATACGTTGCTTGTTTGTTTTTTGAATGTCAATTTGGTGGAGTAAAAATTACATTAAAACAATCCAGCCAAATTTTGCTGCAGACAGAATTTTTGTGTCAACTTTTCAAATTCTCAATGTTTTTTTTCTAGTATTTGCTAATGTCTTCATCCCAAATTTGATCCACCAATCTGAGAGCATAAACAATGGTTCACAAGCCATATATTGCCACATTTTACAAAACAAACAAACAAATGAAATTCTACAATTACGATTTGTATTCAGTGAGATCGGAAAGCCCCCAAAGATTAGTTGAGTCGGCATAACAAACCAAACGTGCCAGAACAATTCATCTGGATTATATGCTGTTCCTTGCGGCCATATCTCCTAAGGAACGCTCAAACACAGATGCATTTCAAGCCAAATAAACTCTTCTGACACTCTGCTCCAGCAATTCTCCCTTATGAGTAAGAAGCCCCCTTACCACATGACAGGTTTGGGAATCAAATAAACAACTAAAGTGCACAAATGCATCCTCTCACCTGAGGAGAGCACAGGCTGAAGGACACCTCTGTGCTACGAAGAAGACACACGCTCACTGGGAACAAGCGCATGCACATCCCGGGCACATAATGAGGCAATCAGACGCAGACATCCTCATGCACAAGAAACAAGCAACAGGCACGGGTCTTCTAGGGTTCTGTGAAAGAAACCGTGGCTGATCCCACTACACTGGTTGGGCATCTCTGAATTAAACTGCAAGTCAAACTTGCTGTTCACATTTTTTTCTCCACTTTACAGTATTACTGATCTTCACTGATAAAATGCTAACTCCATAAAATGTCAGCATGACAATAACTTGTATTATTTGAAGTAGTTTATGTTGTTGTACTTATAGTACATTCCCTCTAGTTTTATTAGTCTTGTATTCCATATACACAGCGCAAAAGGATACACTGTTCTTATGATCGTGATCTTCCACACTGAACTAGGCTGTTTTAACCTACTGGCTCTAGAAGGAAAATAGTTCTAGCATCATATGCTCTTCAGTGTTCAACTTAATCCTTTGCAATCAATACTAGGCAGATAATTTAAATAAAAATCCCAAAAATTATTAATCTAACACAATTCTAGTTTAAATGTGCACGCTTTCCATACTTACAAAAATCATTTGACAATTGCACATTAACTAGGAAAACGAAGATCTCAAACTGTTCCTTTTTAGTTAGAAAACCAACAAGCTTGGAGAAAATACGCATCATTTCAATTCTACTTTTTGGGATTAATTCAAAATGAGACATTTAAAAGCATATTCATTGCTTAATAGTTGTACCAAAAATGCCCTCTTGTGGCCCATCAGAACCCTGAGAAGCCTGCCCGCGGTTCTTTCAACTTCAATTTTGAATCAACATAGTACTCGGGGCTTAGTTTGAAACGAAATGAGATAGAAAAGCCTGTAATAAACTAACCCAAATGTTCAGAGTTTGAATGAATGCTCAAACTTAGTTTCCTTATGTGGTGTTAACGTAAGTAGTAAGGACATTTGGTCCCTCCCGTAAATCTAGGCATAGCCAAATTCCCGGGAAAAGATTTTCTGGGAACAAAGCACTTTCACTTCAGCAGATGCCCGAAATGGAATCTTCGTGCTATCTGAAATCTTCTGTTAAAGAATGTGTGACAAAACAACTTTGTTGGGAAAGTCTTTGTGCACTTCAACATCTCCACCAGCAGGCGGTAACTTGCAGGACTGCCTCACTCTCACCCCTGCAGACTAATTCTCAGAGGTTCACCACTGAACTTAGAGGAACAATCGACAGACACCTCAAATCAACAACTACTCAAAACATTTGTTTTCCCATGGAGCAAAACTAGCACACTATACATATTTCTGTTCACAGAAATGTGACTATGACACATTCAATTTGCTTATTTGCAAGCAGCATCTTTCACGTATGTTTCATTTTTTCTGCTTTTTAACTCTTTAGTCTGCCAAAATGACATAAACGTAGGGGTCAGTTCATTTGCAAGCAAATAATAATAAAAAACCACTATGGACGCCTTTCAGCTGAAGCCAAACCTCAACAGGCACTGAAGTCTTCATGCACAGCTGGGGGCTAGGGGGAGTCGCCCATCTCTGCATCGACAATACAGCACAGTTAGGAGAACATTCCTTAACAAAACTCTCTTGGTTGCATTTTCCCAAGCGACAGCAATTCAGACTCCTTGGCAGCCTGCCCTATTATTCATGAGGATAGTCACTAACAGCTTGTTTCCCTCCTTCTGCTCCTGTGCAAACAGTCTGCTGTGAAAGGTGTTACTCTTTTTTTTCAAAACACAGTTCAAGTAGGAAACAATTGTTTGTAAGCACAAGAATACCATATTTCAGCTGCCAGTCAAGCTGGGACAACCCAGAGCATGGTCACACTTTGCTAACAGGTGCTCATTAGCTGGCAGTGGCGCTCTCAGCATTGGCCAGTAGAACAGATGAGTGAATGGGCAAGTTGGAAAGTGTTACTTCCAAAAAGAAAAAAAAAGAAAAAACAAAAAAACCTGCATTTTAGTCAAAAGGGAAGTTATTCTACCGATATCTTTGCCTTTTTACAATAGTTAAAAACAAAAAAAGCAAGTCGAACAACGCTTTCACAACCTATTATAAACCCTCAATCAAGGCCAAACTTTCAGTTGGAACACTAAGACGATCTTAAAAAATAACAAGACATTTTAATGATTTGTGTATCTGAAACCTTCTCTTTAAAGACAGAAACCATTCATGTTTGGTTTATACAAAGGCATTTCCCAGGTCTTCCACTGAAGTTGCAAGAAAATTTATTAAATACTTGTTATAACAACAATGTCTTTTAAAATAAAATTATCATTTAATTGTTAGTGAAATTACGATGTAATTTCCTCCCTGCACAAGATGCTAACTTAGAAAAAAAAAAAAAATCCTTGTTTTGAAAGGCATCATTGAGCTTTTGCTCCAAACTTAGTTTGTGTGTAGCAGAGATGCGAATATTCCTGTGAAGAGTCAGATGCACCCACTATGTGCTTATTTGTGCCCCAGACTTTTGTAGCCCTCTGGACCCCTCAGCTTACAAAACATCTTAGGCAATGGTCATGAAAACGCACACATCACTGACACTGAACACACGAGCAGATGCCTCAGGATAAAGTCCTGTTAGACACACTGCAAAGCTACTCAGAAAACCACACATGATTATGGCAAGAGAGTTTATCAGCTCAGCATGACAACATGGAAAATCAGTAGGGTTTGAGATATTTTTTATCATTTTGCTCATGCAGCATTTCCAGCTAAGATTCTTAAAGAGAAGATAATCAATAGCCTCTAAGCTACGTCCTTCCAGGTGCAACAGTCCAACAGATCTTTTGTTTCTATCTACAACAATGTTTTTAATCACTTTTGAAATCAATAAATCAGTATTTCTTTCCAGAGTCATCCTAGCTCACATCTATTTTCTACATCCTAGTCTTGCTGCCTACAACCAAAGGTTAATTACCAGACACTGACTGAAGCCAAGTCATACAAAAGCAGGTATCTGGTCAAGATCTCAGCCTACGTAAACTGTAGTCTTTCATACAGTTGTATGTAGTCCTCCTCCACCGCCTGCAAAATACAAGAAAATCACATATGTGTGTACACACCCTTATAAAAGGAGTGGTAAAGGTTGGAGAAGGAGAGAATAAGAAATCACCAGGTTTCCTTATTACCTTAGAACAGCTGTTAAGCCACACTAAGACTGGAAGGGAGATCAGTAGTTGCAGTATGCAGCTTTTCAAGGCTTCCTTTTCAACCAGCCTTCCTCAGACACATCATAACAAAAATTCTTCTCTCCATAATTTAGCCCAAATCACTAACCTGTGCTGTCCCTGGATATCTGCAGCTCTTTTAGCCTCTCTCTGTCTTCCGCTTCTGGAAGGAAATTCTTAGTCTCTGTACCCACCCACCTTGACTTAGCCAGTCTCCTCTCCAGAGCACCAGCCCACTGTCTGGGCAGGGAACACCATTCCCCAACCCCTAAAGGAAATAACTCCTCATAATCCTTGAGCAACTGAATGCTAAGAAGGTCCATCATTTACAACGTCACTGTAGTGTACACAAGCTTAAACAAATGGTATTGATTACACAGGTCACAAGTATCTCAGTTTCTTGAAACCAGGAGTACTTACCCATCAGTCACAGTACCTAACCTACAGAATCACTCTGTACCAATTTACCGATTGTGCAAAGGAAGCAAGCGCTCAGCTCTCTATTGAAGGTCCCTTGGTTTGCAGCTACTCTGAGCCATTAATACAACATATGATACTGGATATCCTTATACAACTCAACTTTAAAAAGGCAGCTGTGACATTTAAGATAACATTCTTTAGCAGGCAACTTAATAATAATATGGATTTTCTTTATAAGTACATACTAAATAGTAGCCCATATTCATGGGTTGGTCCGCCTTTCTTCCAAGAACTCAAATTGTTGCTCTCCAGAATAGAACACCTCTAAAAACTGTTGTTATTATAGCTTATTTTGGTTTCTTTCCAGAAAAAGCATTACTTAACTATAAAGCTGGTTTTGATGCTCTGTAGAAACTGTTTTCAACAATAGAAAGGCAGGGGGGAGGCATCAACTTAAGAGCTAGAAAGCTTTCAAGGGCATTCCTCTCCTGTCCCATTTCAGATTCAATACAATCTGTTGACAAAAAAGTAGCTATCCTCATGACTGATTCATAGCTTTTGAACTAGAGCTCAACCTAAAGAAAGCTGCAACACAACTGAGAAACAAGCACAGTAGCTTCATGTCAGCTGAAACCACTGAGGCTTTCCTAACACTACTACTTCGCTCTAATTCTTCATTTGGGCACTCTTCAGAGACCACAGCACTTTGAATTTCACACCTCCTTCATATTTCTACTCACCTCCCTGGCAGGCAAGTCTTACACTCCAATTTATCATCTTCCCTACAAACTTCAATAGCCAAAATAAATGGTATGTCAAGTTAATTGGCATGAAAGCTGCTCAGCCAAATAAAACACAAAAATGAAAAATACAGTAGAATTTTTAATATATGTGCAGAGGTCAACAATTTCTCAGATTTCTGTGCAACTGCAGTACCAAGAAATCTTGTGAATACTTAAGAACTTCATTAAATCAATCAAACAGATAACTGTGCTCTATTTATTTTATATTTTCATCTGTTTTACAAATGCTGAAATTCACCAAAAACAGCACTCTTGGCACAATTCGCTAACTCTGTTTCACCCTAAATCTTTACACATACCCAATAACAGGGAGAACACCTGTACATTACTAATACTAGAATTCTTGAAAGACGACATAAAAGAAAAAAGTTAATTTCTCATTAACATTCCAAGGAAACCAAAAATTACTAACGTCAAACTATTCTTAAACTGACTCTGTCTGCATTACCTGAATGAGTTTATTCATTTCATTAATAGAATTTCTTACTGTGCTTCTAATCACAGAAATCTTAAAAATTCATCTGCAATAAACCATCTGAAGTTTCTGTTCCAAAGGCAACAAACATAACACTCACTAACAGGCAATTATCTGTTAAAAAAATCATTTTTTCTCTATTCCCACACACAAAAAACCATAACTGGTCTATTTACAAAGTACCTCATCGTAGTTAAAGAAACCACTCAGGAAACAGCTGTATGACAGCCTAAATATAATTTTACAAGTCTTCTCATCTCCTTACACAGGCAAAGTTCTCATCTGTACATCAATAATTCAAAATTTCTTGTAGCTTTACTACTCACATTACTTAAAAACACAGCCTACAGCTATTTCTTTTTCAGATTTCAGGTAACGCTTAATCTGACTTCAACAAACCACCGTTTACTTGAGAATCTGCTGCCTGCCTACCCCAGTGACTCTGGAACAGCAAAACAGTCATCAAAGACACCCAAATAGCTAACTGCAATTAGCACACAAACTGTGGTTCCCTTATTAGATCCATCAAGGAAGGTGAGCAAGCTGTAAAGAAGTGAACTCCAGTAACTCCCGCCTCTCCAACTGCTGCTTTTCTGGCAAGGGAGTAGAAAAGTCACATTATTTATACACAGAAGGTTCAATTTTCATCCTTGCTTTCTCTCTTTAGCCCATCTTATTTATCACTACCACTTACCAGTTTATTTGCAACTAGTTTAAACAATGCTTTCCAACCCTCCCATATAACTAAACTTTATATCCTATCCACCAGTTACTCAAGAATTTTTTCTCCCCAGAGACAGCTGATTATGTATCTATCATTCACTTCTTGAACCTCTTTTTCTGCAGCTTTCCAAATACCTCATCACTCAGCTACCCCTACACTACCAGAATGATTCTATGATTCAAAGATCCAAAGTAGGCATTGAATTCAAACACCAAGAGGTTGACCTACAGAGCACACATTTAAAATACTTAAAAATCAGCTTAAAAAAATACATTTGCCTTTTGCCCTCTGATTTATAGTGATTGATAAGCTGCTTGGTTTTTTTCATTGCTCTCCATTACTTGAATACCAACACCTTAAGTTAATCAAAACAAGTCTGTCTACCTAGAAAAGGGACAGAGAAATAACTGCAAAAAGAATCAAGTAAACATGAAAGTTAAGTGAAAGTTGCTACTCAAGCATTTTGCTAATTTGAAGATGACTGAGAAACTATGACATCTTGAAGCAAACGTGCAGTTTGCAAAAAGCCAGTAATTCTACATTTTTTCAGATTAAATAAAGTAGAAAATTAATAGCAGCTTTTCTGCTTTGTTATATTTGACAACCACAGTCTATAGAGAGCTCCTGGAAAGGAAATCACTTGCATGTGGAAGAATCAACATATATTTTCAAAATGCTCAGTACTCTGCTTTTAGTTCAGGATATCTGGCCTATAGTAAGTAAATACAAATATAACAGAAGTTCTCACTTGGCAAAGAATCGCAAATAAAATCCAGTGTTATGTAAATGCTTTGTTTCAGCAGTGTATGCAAACAACATTTTTAAAGTTTCGGTGGGTTTAGTCGTACTTTTTATTAAACTGAAGATAAAACCTTTAAAAGATACAGATAAGCAATAAGGAAAACAAGGGTTTAAACAGAAAACTTCAGGCAAAAAAAGCACATGCCTACTATGGGCTCATAACAACCTTTTATACCTGTATAAACAAGCCAGTGATGTTCTTGCCAAGTACTAGATGGCAGACAAAAAAAGAACAGGGTTGGGCACTTAGCCAGATTCTTCTTGGATTTTAACATCTTTAATTACAAATCTGCTTTTAAATTAAAAGTTCTACTTCTGAGGACAGTAACTCAGAGCAGACATTGTAAAATTGTCTAATAATGCTGCAGGAAAAGACAGTTAAACTACAAATAAAATAAGTTTTTAGCCACGTCCTTTACTGTTATCCAAGCCAAAGTCATAAGAAAAATTTTTTAAAAAGCACGTCTAGGAGGCAAAGACAAAACAAATCAGATTTAACAGTAAATTAGAATACTGCATAGAATCGGAAGTGATATTAAGGAAATGTGACACCACATGATTCAAGTTAGTCTTTGCAGAGGTGCAGCACTACAATACTGAAGCGGTACACCTAATCTGTACCAATGAAATGTAAATATTTGAGATAACAGCAAAGTTTGATCAGTAGGGAAGTGAAAATTCATTTTAGTAAAATCTACCTGCAGCAAACAGAACGACTGGAAAATGCAGGGCACAGAACCCATAAGAAAAACCTGCACACACGTACTTCACAGAATACACTTCTCTCTTCACTAAGGCACTTGCTAACATTGTTTAGTGTTGTCAGATTTGGTTTTTTTGTTTCCTCGTTTATAAAATACGAAAACATCTTGCATGATATATTTACCTGCAGCTAAGTAATCCTTTCAGCTAGGTCCAGCTGCTAGGGAGTATAACAGCTACTGATACATTGAAAAAGCAATCTTCTTGTCTCTCTTCCGGTAGATAACAGTAACAAATAAAACAAAACTAAATGTGTTGAGTACATGATCTATTTCTTCATCTGATGTGGTAGACATACTGCACACTTCTAAAAGCAGTCTGAAATTTAACACAAGATTATGAAAACTACTTTTAAGACTGTAGCAATACCCACCTGGTATAACTGTATTTCTTTTTAATCTTTACATTTTAGATAGACTTTCAGAAATATTGAACACCTTACAGCAATATGCAGCTTCCTAAAACACATGCACATGTTGCCCTTCACACAGACTCAGTGAATGCTTAAGTAGACACTACTTCAGAAAAGGGACTGAATGAACAATGTTTTTTCAACAGATTCATGTTAAAGAAACTAGAATGTACACCAAACAAAATGGTGATGCTGGCAGCCCTAGAGAACCAGTTTGTACTCTTGTTTCTGAGCTACAACACAAATAAGTCGTATAAGCCTAAGCAGACCAAAAGAATGTTCCTCTGTTTCCCAGACCACTTTGATTTTTCTTAAGTGTTCAACACTCAAAGCAATGTCTCAAGTAAACGAGAACTGAGCTTGAGGTGTATGTTATCTTTGCTCGCCTCCTGAGGTAGTTTTCCCACTCCTATGTATTTTGGAAGAAAGGCAAACAAGGGCTGACAAACCAAGCCAAGTACTTTTTGGTGCAGCTTTGCTTTAAAAACAAACAAAAACCAGCACCTCCCCTTACACGCTCCTCCCTCCCCCAAGGAATGCACATGACGTTCCTCTTCATTCATCTTCATCACTGAATCAAACCGCACATGGCGTTTTCCTTATGCACAGTTCCAAGCTCACTCTTCCAGAGGGTACTTTGAAATTCAGGCAGCATGAAAGTACCCTTTTCCCACTTTCTGGGAGCTAAACTACAAAATACTTATGCTGTCTGCAATCATCAGCAATCTCTGCCAGAGTACAAACCTATCCGCATTTACTTCAGTCTTTAACGAGCCATCTCCCATCTTCACTGTCATCAAGAAAGGACACTTAATTGTTTCCTCAACTTGAATGAAACACAGATACTGTATCTGCCCAACAAATCCAACAGTCCCAGTTCAGTTCTATTCACAATCTAGAACTAAAATTACTAAGCAGGCTGTCTGATCAGACTCACAGCAGAGACCAAAGAGGATAGAAGAGATACAGAGAAACTCACAAAAGCAGTGTTATATACTTTTACTGTATACGGTTCTTTTTTCCCATTGCCCAAATGAAATTTTCTTGCAAGAAATGCAGCTCCTCTTGCTGCCTAATTTCCTGCCAGTGAGCCAGCAGAGGCCGCCCAAGACCACCCATCGCTTCTGCAGAACCACAGGATGGTACGTTTTTCTTCCACTTCTAGATTATGTGTCTGGTTTTTCTCATCCGTAGAAATTATCTCAATTAAGTCTAGCCCCCTCAAGGGCAACTCCTGATTGAGTTCCAGTAACCAGTCATAGCCTACAGATCGCTGCATATGGTGTCTCTCAAGATTTACCCAAACTAAAGTTTTACCCATTTCTGTGAAACCATCCAGGTTTCTTTCCCTAAAAGTTAGTCCATATCATTGTACGGCACACAAAACCCTTTCCTTTTGCCAGAGGCTAACCTAAAATTTGCTAGTGACGGTGTAAACATCTTGATTTTTGGTTGCTAAAGTTCTCACGTGGTCCTGGCTACAAAATCTTTATTCCGATTCAGGAACTACACCCAACTCAAACTTGCTATACACACTAACGACAGAGTGAAGTACTTCATAGGTGAGCTGCTCACAGGTGGTTTTCATATTGTTTTATATACTTACTTATATCCTAATTGAGACCTTTCATCTAAGCATGGATTCGAGAAGGCCACAATCTATACTGAAGATCTTATTATAAGGGACAACACTACTCCTTACTCTCAGTACTCACATGCTCCAGTGTCTTTTGCTTCTACAGCAATAACAATCTCAGAAAAGAAAGCAAGCAAAAAAAAAATTTTATTTACAGCAGTGCATTAAACGCATAGAGTAAGTAGTGCTTTAGACTGCCTATACAGCCACTAAAATACAGTGTCTTCAGCATCCTTCTAGGAGCAAGGAACACAGGAATTTATTTCTACGGGGCAGAAGGAACTTGTTGATTCAATTTAAAAATGAGATTATAAAACAATCTTCTCAGATAATCAAAAGGACTGAACTCAAAAACCCAGATAGTCTCTTCCCCTTTAGGCTTCCGTGATTAAATAATCGTTGATTTGGTATCATCTAGCCCACTCTGGGAAAATCTGAGCTCTTGGTATGGTTTTCAGTGTCATGGTATCTAAATGTACACATTCGGCACAGCAGAATCAAAGTTACAAAGGCAGACTTCAGTCTGGTGTTTGCCAATTTCTGTGTTTCTTGCCAATTTACTATTTCCAAATGCTTGAAACACATACCATGTGTATTTCCTAAACATAACTAAAGCTAAAAAAAAAAAAAAGAAATAAAGAATAACGGTTGCAAACAGTAAACAGACTACTGCTATGAACAACAGTGATTTTGAAAAAAAACTTTGTACATCCAGCATTGTCCAAAGAAGAGGCCAAGTTGCACTAAAGAACTGATTTCAGAAATAGATAAACAAAGGGTTAACTTCAGATACTTAAGTGCCGATTTCCACTTTTCTGTTCTGAGTTTCAGGCTACAATTCGAATGCAATATTCATAAAATCATAGAATGGTTTGGGTTGGAAGAGATCTTAAAGATCATCCAGTTCCAACCTCCCTGCCACAAGCAGCGACACCTTCAACTAGATCAAGTTGCTCAAAACCTCATCCAGCCTGGCTTTGAACACCTCTAGGGATGGGGCATCCATGACTGCTCTGGGTAACCTGTTCCAGTGCCTCACCACGCACACAGTAAAGAATTTCTTCCTAACATCTAATCTAAATCTGCCCTCTCTCAGCTTAAAATTGTTACCTCTGATCCTATCACTACATTTCCTCCCCATCTTTCCTGTAGGCAGATTATTACCTTTAAGATGTGCAATACTGCAGCATTCTAAAACAAGCTCTATAGCAGCAGTACAGGTTTTTTAACATACTTCAATACAAGATAGGTTAGGTACCTAATACTGAACGAATGGATCCTTTCACGTAAGTACTCATCTCAATCCTTCAAAGCTGTAAGAAGTTAACAAAAAAAACCATTCCAGACTTTCAAATCTTTTGAATTTAGGCCTAAGTCTTCTGGATTATCAGAAAAATATAACATACAAACAGAAACAAGAGCCTGAACTATAATGCATACACACACTGTTGTTCCATCAGTCACTACTTTCCCTGCATGACACATCTCCTTCCCCAAAGAGGAGGCTGCCAACCACACTTACCACTTCATTCATATCAGCGAGCCAGCTAGCAGAAACCAGGGCATTGTTAGGTCCTCATTCAATTCAGCATATGCTCAGCAACAACATCCCTTCTGCACTGACTCTACCGTAAAGCAGTTTCCCAACAAACACAACATATTTTAAAAGCATCAGCAAAGACAACAAACAAACACAGCACAACATCTGTGATACTTTTAGACAAAGAAACACATAGTCCTAACACCTAAATCAATGTTCCTCCTCAAATAGATCGAAGGTTGACATACCTAGCTAACTGAACACTGGAGGGGGGAGGGGTGTTGTTTAAAAAAAAAAGTTAAATTGCTGTTTTTACACATTTTTGTCACTCAAAGAACAGAGGAAACATGAAAACAACACTTAACCATTCACAAGCAATGGTGACCAAATTGCAACCTTTCACAACCGGTATCTATATTGAGTACAGCTGATTATTTCACGTCTTTAGTTGATGAAGAGTAAGAAAGATGCTGAGGCTATGTACGTGGATATGCATAAAGACAAAACCGTAGAAAAAAAGCTGTCCCATTTTCTCTGTAGAGCAAGCTAAGTTGCAAATAAGCTGCAAAAGGAACAGTAAGATTTTGCCAAAGCTACCAAATGGAGATCCAGAAAAATCAGTTTATATACCATTCACTTGATGTTTTATTTTGTCATTTCTAGGATAAGAGGCAGGACTGCACTAATAAATTTTGCCACTATCAAGAAAACCTGAAGAATAATCAGACCAGAAAATATCATTCATGAAGACATGGATGTGCATAAATAGGAATAACTAGAATGTAGCTTCATATGTGGCTTCCTAATATAAATTACAACCTTAAAGCAATAAAGTAAAAGAAAGATCTGTATTGGGAAACTGGCAGTATTCACAGTGCTGTCGATACAAGTCTTCCCCAAATACACCACAAAGTTAAAATGTAGAAAGCTGAGAAATTTTTAAAGCCAACAGCCTCACGAAAGTTCATTATGGCATAAGATTCTGGTCACTTATATGCAGCAAAGATGACTTCATATTGCAAGAGCTGCAGAGAAGAACTACAGGATAATCAAACAGACGAAGAGCCTGAGAGGATAAGCGCAGCTTATTCAGTTGAACAAAACAAGACTAAGAGGGGATGTGACTTCATACAAACTTCTCAAGTAAATAACTGAAGGGAAAACAGTTCCCCTTAAATTACAGAATAGCACTCACACACACACACAAAACCCCCATATTATAAACCAGAGCACACTGATTTGAAAAGCTTCTATCCATCAGAAGTCGAGTTCTGGAAATCTTCAAACTGGGAAATGTTTTCCCAGTATGAGGTAAGGGAAGAAGAGCTTACCAGGTTTTGATACTAAGCTCAACCAGCTTATAAACCTCTGTTTTACTAAATGATGTTTCAATGTTGTCCATAATATCGAAGGAAGTAATAAAGACATGGAAGTAAATGGATACAGGATTAATTTTTTTAAGTCAAAGACAAGCTCACGTTCAATGTTGTAACTAACGTTTTGATTACTGCTGTACTAGGAATAAAAGTGGAGTTAGCCTATATGCATTTAAATAAAAGATTTGATATGATGCCTCTCATGATGTTATTTAAAACAGAAATAATACTTAGCAATATTTTCATTTCACTAATACTTAAATAATATTTAAAACAGAAATAAGACTCAGGAGATACACAGAGAAGTTGACCAAAGAGGAGAAATTACAATAGGCTGTATTAATAGTGGAAATTATCACAACAAAGCAGGGTTACTCCTAGCATTCCTGCTGACACCCTTCAATAAATTAATAGGCAAAGAGCAAGAACATTCTCATGCAATTTATACACTAGACTGGACCCTATCACCAGTACCAAGAGAAATGTCTAGTTACACAGAAGAGGTCATGGCTTTGGTGAGCTGGAATGCCAGAAAACGTAGTACATACTAGTACAATAGGTGATATTATATGTTTAGGGACCAGTAGCCTTTTCTGTAAGCTGAGAACTCATCATGGGGAAGCAACATAGGAGGAAAGAACAGAGCAGTGAAGTACAGAAATCCTCATCTAAGGATGCTTATGTTTCCATGAACACAAGGGGGGCTCAATATGTTCACGGAAGAAAAACTGAGAAATTCCACTTGGCTCAGGAAGCTTCTGAGCTGAAAATAGAGAGGCTAGAGCAGCGCTGGGGGAAAAAAATCACTGCTGAAGAGGACACTGTATCAGGTGATTTTGGGTGTGAAGCAGTCAGCTGTACATTGGTATGTAAAAAAAAAATTGCTGTTGCTCCTCCTAAACCTCTGCTTAGCTAAATATAGTCAGGCTTATCCAGTTGCTCTGTAAAATACACATTCCTTTCCCTATTTCATTTCCTGCAGCGAGTCCAGTTCAAGCTAAATAATACTATTAGCACAAGTTATGACAACACACTACATGCAACTGTAACTTAACATATCAGAAATTATAAGTTTTGTAATTTTCTGACAAACAAGACATGGTAACGGTCTTTCAGATACAGTAGCTGGGAAAAGGAATCTAAGCTGTTATAAAATTGTACCTGTGAGCTTTTGGAAAGGACAGAAAAGCAAATGGATGTATTCCTACAAAGAGCAAAGAAGTTTGTGTTGGAATATCTGTGTAAATTACCTGTTTATGTTACATTTATAGTCTCTACAGCTATCCTGTTTTAGAGTTTCACCAGCCACCAGTATAACTAGAAGAACTTCTATTCATTGGGGTTTTTTTCAACACGCTGGCCACAGTTAATGGGTGGCTGCTAGAAGCGGTATTCAGCCACTCTCAAATACCTCGCTGCTAGCTCTTGTTCACTGTTCCAGGACTAAACTAAGTGCCCAGTCCAGCACTGTAATTAATTCTCTGGCTCAGGCAAATAGGGACTGAGGGGTTTGTTCCCCCTCCGTAGGGAAAAAAGGATGGTTCAGGATCATCTGGAATTTTATATCACAAGCATCCTATACTGCGTGAGATATTTATGACGCCATCAGTTGATCTCTCCTTCACCTGTCCCATTACTGTTCTGACGTTTGGTCTTTACTAAAACTCTCAAGTTTGACAAAGGTTTTGGGCTACGCTCTGCAGGCATTACCATCACACAGCTGGCAGCACTTATCGGGAACTGTACTTGGTGACCTGGGGTAACCATTCCACTCCTGCACTGAGGCAATGTGTGTTTTCCAACCTTTTTCTGCCAGTTATAAGAGAAATTAATTTAATTTATCATGCACTTGGATCTCCAAAGGAAAATGCAAAGACATCATAAGCGACACCCAACTCTACAGCAAGGGTACTTCAGAGTTTTACGGATTCAATTCAATCTCTACATCAGCGTTTACATTTAGAATCATTAGGTTGGAAAAGTCCTCTTAGATCATCGAGTCCAACCATTCCTATCTGCCACTAAACAATGTCCCTGAGCATCTTGTCTACTGTCTTTTAAACGCCTCCAGGGACACAACCACAGCCTCTGACAGTGCCCGATGGCCCCTTCTGTGATATTTATTTATTATTGGGGGGGAAGTCTTGTTTAGTTAACGTTTGAAAGATGCCCTCTTAGTTATTCTATCTTACTGCAACGGCCTTGCATCTCGTAGAATGAAAGAGCCTTAACAGGCAGCCCACCCCAGCTTTCAGCCGTTCACTCAATAAGCCACGCTACATAAAAAACACGAGGACACCACCACCAGCGCAAGTTCATCGCCGGGAAGAAACGCAGAAAGCCTTTCGCTCGCAGCGACTTCCCAGCGCGGCGCCCGCAGCCACGAGCCGCCGACAACAACCTGCAGCCACCGACCGGACTTGAAACACCGAGAAACGGCGGGGGGAGAAGGGGGTGGGGGGGGACGGGACAAGAAACTCAACCAGAGGCGAAGAGGCGCCTGCGGGGAAGCCTGTTGCTGACCGCCCAGCGCCCTCCCGCCGCCCGAGCCGCACGCGTCGCCGCCGCCTTCCCCCGCGTCGAGGAGTTCGACGCGAGGAGGCGGCGGGCGGGGAGGGGGAAGCGGCACTCACTCGATGAAGTAGCTGGCGCCCTCCTCCGAGAAGCCCTCCTCCCAGCCGCGGGGCAGGTCTGCGAGGAGAGAGAGAGAAAGAAAAGGGGGGCGGGGGCGTGAGAACTTTGGGGAGGGGGGAGAGTTCGGGGTGAGGGACGTGAGAACTTGGGGAGGGGGGAGAGAGACCTTGGGGAGAGTGAGCTCTTGGGGAGGGGAAGAGTGAAATCTTAGGGAGGGAGAGTGAGAACTTGGAGGGGAGAGTAAAATCGGGGGGGGGGCGTGAGAACTTGGAGGGGGGCGTGAGATTTGGGGGTTAGGAGAGCGAGCTCTTGGGGAGGGGTCGTGAGATTTTGGGGGAAAGAGCGAGATCTTGGGGGGGGGGGGCGTGAGAACTTCGGGGGAGAGAGTGAGAACTTGCGGGGGGGGGGGGGGGGGGAGTGCGGAAAGAGTGAGAACTTGTAGGGGGGCGAGCACCCACCTGAGCGCAGCATGTGGCCGGAGTTGACGGGTTCGCCGGTGCGCGGGTGCAGCCAGGTGGTGGTGCGGGTCAGGTCGCTGCGGGGTGGGGGGGAGAAGCGGCAAACACGCACCTGTTAGGAGGCGCGGGGCGGGCAGCACCGGGAGCCGCCCCCTGCCCTCCCGCCGCCCTCCCCTTCGCCCCCGCCTCGCCCTTACTCGATGAAGAAGACGCGCCCGTCGCGGCAGACGCCGTAGGACCAGTGCTCAGGTAGCGCATCCCGCCCCGCCGCCATGTTCGCCGTGCCCGGGGTGGCGGTGCGGGCGCCCCGCTCCGCTCCGCTCTGCTCGCCAGCGCCACCGCCGGCCGCGCCGCCCGCCCCGCCGTACCGCCCTTTGTCCGGGGCCGCGCGCGGACCCCGCGGGTCGCCGCAGGTGTGGGGGCACCTGCCCCGCCCCGAGGTCTCCTCCCCACCCCCGCCACCGGTGGGACGCGGGGGCCGTTCACGCGTTGAACCTCGGCGCGGCTAGAAGAGAGCAGAGAGGCGATAACGCGCGGTGGGCAAAGCGGAGTTGTCGCCAGGGAGCCGCGCCGGTCCCTGCGTGCATCCGCGACCTCGAGTGCTGCCGGGAGAGAACCCGCGCGGTGAATCGGAGCTACGCGTGTTCCCGCCCGGGTCACAGCGGCGGCTGGAGAGCAAGGGGAGCGGCTGGAGCTGGGGTTGTTCAGCCTGGAGAAGAGGAGGCTGAGGGGAGACCTCATTGCTCTCTACAACTACCTGCAGGGAGGTTGTGGAGAGGAGGGAGCTGGCCTCTTCTCCCAAGTGACAGGACAAGGGGCAATGGCCTCAAGCTGCGCCAGGGGAGGTTCTGACTGGACATCAGGAAAAAAATTTTTGCAGAAAGGGTCATTGGGCATTGGAACTGCCCGGAGAGGCGGTGGAGTCACCATCCCCGGAGGTATTTAAAAAGACAGGTAGACAAAGTACTCAAGGACATGGTTTACTGGCAGACAGGAATGGTTGGACTCAATGATCTAAGAAGTCATTTCCAATCTAGTGATTCTATGATTCTGTTATTTCCACTGGTGCTGGGGAAGCTATGGCCAAGGACAGGGTGCTCCAGGAAAAGCTGCTATCTCTTGAAAATAGGATTTATGAAGAGAGAGGCACTGGCACAAGTTGCCTAGGGAAGTTGTGGATGTCAAGGAAACCTTAGAGCAACCTTCCAGTACCTGAAGGAGGCCTAAAAGAAAGCCGGGGAGGGACTGTTTGAAAAGGCTTGTAGTGATAGGACTAGGGGCACTGGATATAAACTGGAGAGGGGCAGATTTAGACTAGACATAAGGAAGAATTTCTTCACCATGAGAGTGGTGAGGCACTGGCACAGGTTGCCCAGGGAAGCTGTGGCTGCCATATCCCTGGAGGTGTTCAAAGCCAGGCTGAACGGGGCCTTGGGCAGCCTGGTCTAGTGGGAAGTGTCCCTGCCTATTGCGGGGAGGTTGGAACTGGATGGTCTTTGAGGTCCCTTCCAACCCTAACTATTCTATGATCCTACAAACAGGACAGTGGGTGCTACTGGCCAGGCTGCCACACCACAGGGCCTTTGCATGTCCTCTGTGCCAGCCAGCAGAGTGACAGTGGGTCCTGGGTGAGGGACCCCAGCCTGTGCTTTGCAGCCCTGGCTTGGCAAGGGCAATAACTGCAGCAGAAGAGAAAGCCAAGTTGGGTTAGGGTGGGGAAATCTGCACCTGCCTTTCACGAGGAGGGCAGCAGTGGTAGAGCCAAGTGTGGCTTTATGGGGTTTTTGAAGTTCTGATACTAGGGAGAGAGAAGCATCAAAAAGTGAGGAAATGGAATGTTTGCTAGCTCAGGGCAGAAGGCGAATGTTACATGGGGGAAAGATGTGCTGCAAAGAGGGGTGTGGTGTGGAAAGAGTAGATCAGCTTGACGGGGGGCATGTGAGTAAAGAAAATCAGAGAACAACTGAGGGCATGGCTATGGGGGAGAGGGAGAACAGACAGTAGGAACAGTGCAAGAGGACAGAGTGCTGCAATACCAGGAAAATAATACATGTATACTTTTTTCTAAATAACCAAAAGACATTATCAGAAGAAAGCATAAGGCAAGAAAAGCAACAGCAATGACAAGAGAGGTGACCTTCGTCTATTTCATAGGGATTTCAGACAACATGCAGGTATGGTGCATCAGGATGGCGTTGTGTGGGGCTCCCTTTTTGGCCACTGTTGGAGAAGTTGACACTATACTAGACCAAGAATGATTGTTATGTGCAACACATTACATGCTGGAACGAGGTTTGATTTCAGTTGCACATGAGGAAGCATGACCTTGAAATCAAGAGTTTAGTGGGGGTTTTGTGAAAGTCTTGCACAATGTTACACCTGCAAACTCACTGTTAACAACTGTAGACTAATCTTCCTGACAATATGCCATCAAAAATTCTTCAACAATATTGCCACTCTGTAACAATTCACAAAATTTTAGTTTATCCACAATTAAAAAGCTGAGAGAGTGCAATCTAGCTATTTATCCTAAGTAAGAAGTTTGGGTAAAATTTTTAAAACTAAAACTTCTATGCTGCTCTTTTTTTTTTAAACTGTAGCAACTTTCAGTCATTCTGTTAATATTGTGATTAGAGGTGAGTTATCACAGAACCCACTAGAAGGTCAGTTCTCATGCAATTACAAAGTAAATCAAATACAAGTTGCTTAGTGTCACTGCGTGTTTAGGTCTGTGCAGAAGAGAGAAAACAAACTCTTGCTCTGGAGAGATTAATTTACCTTGATGCTGTGAAGCAAGTTTTTCATGCTGTCAGCTGCATGGACTCATTGAAGTTGGCTTGTAACTCTACCACGCTTTGACTACTAGACCACTGTGACAAGATAGCTTCCTCACTTATAGTGAGTAGTAACTTAATTGAATAAAGATTATTGTGTTACAGACTTCAGGTCCAAAGAGCATTTGTATTGGATCAAACTGGATGTCTATTTAGCCTAGTATTCTGTGTGAGATCTCAAGAAGAGCAGGTGCCAAGAAAGAGTGCTAGAGCTGAACAATCATATGCAACTACCCAGTTTCTACCCTTCTTCCTTTAACTCTAGCATGTACATCTAGTGCTTGCCTTCAGAAGCTTTGAGCTCAGAAGGCTTTTGAGCAAGACATTGTTTCCACATGCAGCTCCTAAGAGAACCTGTCCAGGGTAGACCCCATGTAATTTTTATTATCCCAAACAGCCAGTAGCAAAATGTTCCTAATGCTCATCTCACCTGAAATGTATATGAAGAACACCCATTGTTTCTTTTGAACTCTGCACCTATTTAATTGATTCTTCTCAGTTCCTACAACAAAAGAGACCATGGTCACCTAGTGTAGCCTCCTACAGCATCAGAATTGAATTTAGACCAGGTGGCTCAGACCTTTGTCCTGGTAGGATCTGAAAACCTGCAAGAACAGGAATTCCAGAGCTTCTCTTAGAAACTCATTCCATGGCTAAAGAGAGTGAAATATGCTGTTCAACAAGATTTAAGGGTCTAATAAAAGTTAAGTTATTTGAGGCTTCATTTGTTGATAACTGGGTAATTAAAGGAAACATGCTGAGATCCCTGAATACTGCAAGTTTGAACCTACATTTGGCAGCTTTATATGAATGCAGTAATAGTGTTACTTGCTCTGTCTGCGTCCCCTGGGAGCACTTTTTTTGGATGGCTTTGTTAAGTTCGTGCTGTCTTGGGAGAACAGTGATTATATTTTAAAGTGTACCAAAATCTGTATCTGTACTTTGTTATTTCCAGAATAAAATGAAACAACTAAACATGAACATCCTTTCTACCTCGTTCCTTTCCCTTCTTTTCAGCCCTTGTCCTTACAATCCAGCTTCACCCTATCAGTGCCAACATCCAAATCCTCTCATTTTCCTTTTTTCCCCCACTCCTATTGCACGCACCACCACCTGCTACCCCATTCAGGTCTGCATGTTTCCCTACACTTTTTCAACCCTTCATATGCTAAAATTTTTCAATAAAACAAGGAGTAGGAATCTGGAAATAATACTGGAGACACAATATAACAATCTCCAACCAAAAAAAATTAAAGTATGATTTCCATCAGTTATAATTAAATCCAGTGTCTAGGGGGTTACAGAATCACAGCTGGATTTCAGGCTGCTGTGTACTCTAATGATCTATTTCCTATTTTTCTGAGAATTGAATATAATTGAATTTGATCATCTTAGAGGTCAGAAGCTGCTGCTGTTTCGGGAAACTTAACTTAAATGAGATACAATGCATAGAAAAACCTGCTAGTTACGACTTTTTCATCATGACCTGTACATTTTTTTAAAGGACAAGCACAAATTCTAAAAGGTGTGAGGTCAGGCAGAGGCAGAGCTTTTGAGGAGCAATGAATCTGAATTATTAAAGTGTAGTTAAGAAACCTCATAAGCCATAACATAAAATGTGTAGCATGCCTTTTAGCATGATTCACCAGCTGTGCTCAGAAAAGCTGAGAAATAAAATTACAAAAGGTTTCATGGTGAGACAGATTAATTTGCAAGACAATTTTGAAGCAATTTGCCCAGTTGTTTTTCTGATTACACTCAGGTATAGGTTGTGCAACCAAATTTTTCTTCAGGATTGTGCTTCAGGCAAGTGCTTAAGAGACCAGAAATCAAGAGACTGATTCATATAGGTAGAAGGACAAGTTAATCATAAAATAGGGGACATAAGAGATCTTGGAGAAATTAGGCAGATTTGCATTCCAGGAAAATTTCTGATGCCATTTCTGAAAAATTGCAATGCTTTTCAGAAGACAGGGGAACTTCGCTAAGGAATAGATATGGTCCGTTTGTTCAAATTAGGGGAAACAACTCTCACTGTTGAACTCTGAAGCAGCATGGGAAAAAAGCCACCTGAAGACAACAGTATTAACAATTCCAAAAACAGCACAATAAGAATAACAGATTCCCTTGTCTCTGGGTAACTCAAGGAGACAGGCTGAGATCCCCAACTGCTGCAAGTTTGAGCCCACAAAAATGGTAGACTTAAGACACTTAGGACACTTCTAGGCAGAGTCTCTTCAAAAGAAATTATAAAGAAAAAAAAAATCATGTATGCAATTGATTACCTAATGTCAATATCTCATTGCAGAATAAAAACATTAGTGTCATCAACAGGACTCTTAATAGTCTTAAAAACAAAAAATGGCCATGCACAGCTAGAGGCAGTGTCAGTCTGTAAGATAAAGGATCACCATAAAGAAATAGATCCAACATGCAAACAGATTTAATGCTTTTTTAAGTCGGAGATCTAAAAATTGTTTACGGCAATAAAAGGGCAATATAAAAATATTCAAGTGAAAGAAAAACCAAATATTACTTTACTAGGTACAGAAGGCAAACGATAACAAGAAGATAGTTATTGTAGTCTTTCAAAATGAAAATATAGTTATTGGGTTTTAGTCCATACCAATCAATTTTATTCTGTGTTTATCCATTTTAGAGCAAGTAGAAATCAGCTTGATTCATGCCAAGATAAATTTAAAGATAGATACTACAAAGAAAACTTCCCAAATGTAATTAGTAGTAAAACAGACTAAGTAGGAATGTTGTAGTGTGGCCTTCATCCCCAATTTCTAAAGGCTGTTCTAGACAAAACTTCTGTCAGGGAGATTCAAAGTATACTTAGTTTTGTCTCAGATAAGAAGCTATCAACAGATGATATTACAAGATCCCTTTTAGCCTAGATTTTTATGAAAACAGAAGCTGATTAAAAATGTTAAGATCTTTAGAAATAGATGGACATCAAAAATTTTCATCACCAATAACTACTAAAGAGCCCCATTATTGCGTGCCTCGCAACCAGTTGAAATTAAAGATCTTTGTTACTTATAACAAGAGGAAGGACAATCCCTGATGTAGTTAAGAAAGATAAGGAACTTGCACAATGGTACGACTGATGACATGACTATATATAGAGCACATGCTCATTCGCAGTCTGGAATGTGAACCACACAATCCACAGAAGTCAGGAGAGCTGGGCACAAGGAAGGGTGGTGGGAGTCACAAAATACGTGCAAAAGTTAGGCAAACTGTCTACAAGACAGCACACTTTTCCAGCCTCAGTATTTTCCAGCACAGGATTAATAGATATTGCTTGCAATGCCAAATAAATGTAGTATGGGACAGGACAAGTATTGTCCAGTAGATTTTGGGTTATCTTTTCATAAGCATTGACATTAAGCAAAATATATTTTGCCTTTTGTGCACAGCCCAATTTATGCTGTGGGTAAAGTGCTGGCAAATTTTAGATTAAGTACTATTTTTAGAGCCTTTTCCCTTGCGAAAGATATGTTTCCCTAAATTTCTATGAGACTTGTGTCAAGCAATAGAATTCTATGAGTGCCAGAGGATAAATATAGCTCATAAAATAAGAAAGATTAAATAATGGTAAATCTATTGTTGAGGGAATCCGAAATACAGAAAAAAGAATTATTCATTCTCCTGGCCACTGGAAAGAATATAAGCAAATTCAAATTGTATCCACAGTTCCTTTGAGGATATTATGTAATCTTGTAGCCCCTTTCAGAAAGATAGAGAGGGACTATTCATAAAGGCTTGTGGTGGTAAAACGAGAGGGAATGGGTATAAAATGGGGAGGGGCAGATTTAGGCTTCATATAAGGAAGGATTTCTTCACTATGAGAGTGATGAGTTACTGGAACAGGTTGCCAAGGGAAATTGAATATCTTCAAAATGATTTTATTTTCCTTACAAATCTCCTTGACCTCATTAGGCAACATATTCGTTAATTTCTACTTTCATAGGCATTTCTGTGCATATCCGACTACCTCTCTCACCTGAATATCCTGTTGCCCAAAATGAATGAGTTAAGCTTGTCTCCTGAAATGCACAGAAATGCCTATGAAAGTAGAAATTAACGAATATGTTTCCTAATGAGGTCAATTTATAGTTTTCTGTCATGCAAGTTTTTGTGATTACTATATTTAATCCTATCAGTTCTCTTCATTTTGTCTCTTTTGCATTTCACAAATTCGCAAAAATCTACATACCTAACTCTTAGAAACTTCAGCCTGGATTCCCCTCAATAACAATCCCCACACAAAACTCAAACAACATTGAATTTTAGAATCTTCTGCCTGTCTTTGCAGAGGTGTTATTTTTCTCAGCAGGCTTATAACTCACCAAGGTATCTGCCCTCTTCCTAGATAAGCTGATAAGCTTTCACCAGGCAGAGCAATATCTTCCCACTGCAGTCTTGCAGTCTCTCTTTCAAAGACTGGTTTGCAGGAGAATCTAAGGTTTTGGTCATTTGCTTGTCTCCAGAAACAGGTAACTGAGGGTTAACCAAGCTCAGGATTTTTCTGGTAATGTGAAGTGTACATACCTTGTCACAGGTTTTCCAATATCCTATTTTCCTGTTTCTTGCTGCTTTCTGTTACAATCCTCCACATCTATTTTTGCCTCTTCCTATCATGGGCTCAGGTCCTTCTCTGGTTTTGCAGTCTCCTGCTACACATTTGTATCCCCTCCACTGCTGGCTTCCATGGTTTGCAATAGCAATCAGTCAGTTTCTAAAGACAATGTAATAAAGCACCTGTAGGTGAGCACGACACAGACAGTAGCTATAGTAACAGAGAAGCACACTTTAAACAAACAAAAAAATTAAAAAATTCTAAGAAGTATCTCTCATCTTTCCCCCCATCCCCAAATATTGCAGGATTCCATAAATAAGCTCCTGCATATCCGCACCTAATTGTATCTCCCCCTAGCCCAAAACATGGTGAGGTAGAAATAAAACTTTCTTTGGCCTGGTTTAGGGAAGAAAATAAATAATCGCACACAACAAAACTAGAAAAAAATGGATGGGCTTTTTCACAGAAAAAGGAAAAAAAAAAATCTGTACATTGTAAATCCAGAATAGGCAAAACTGTCACTATCACAGTTCTGCCTTAATTTCTGATACAGGTTCACCATAGCAACCCATAGCAGGTTGTGAAATTAATTTCCACTGTCCCCTTTCTAATGTCTTGTTCTTGTAATGATCTTCCCTTCCTGCAATAAACCATCAGCAGCATAACCACTGCCTCTTAGTTCGCAAGTCAGTTCAATCTGAGATATAATGGGGCTAAATAGTTACTCTTATTCCTTTAATTAATAGGAAGCAGATGCGTGGCTTTGGTTTTGAGTCACAAATTGGTCTTCAGAGCAGCACCAACCAAAGACTTCACCCAGGCTGACATCGTTGCCTGGCTGCCCACCTGCAGTCTCCCAATCCCAAGGGTGCAAGTGGCTTTGCAGGGACATAGCACCCAGCATGGGAGCCAGCCCTAGGGATGAGAATTGGAGCTAAGCCTCCCTGCTATGCTCAGCAAACAGACAACTAACTCCTGTAATGCAGCTCCTCACCCCAGGCTGCTCTGCAGGAACTACCAAGGTGCAGTTTCCCCAGGAGTCCCGGGAGGAGTTTGAAAGATCAGCAAGCGTTCGAGAGAGGACAAAGCACAGAGAGCAATTTCTAATAATTCAAAATAGCATGGGTAGCTATTAAAACACAGACATAAAAGGAAGGGCCTTCTACAAGTTCTTGAGAAGAGCTCTTGGATATTACTGGGCTGAGTCAAGGTATTAAAGAAAAGGTGCTTTTTTTTAACCCACATACATTCTTCATTCCTCTAGAGCCTGTGTAGGTGGACTTTGGCAGAAAAGACCAAAATAGACTCGGTGCCTCAGCTTACTTTACCTCTAAAAGGTCAGCAGGGTGCAAAATGCTGTTCAGTAATTTAATGCACTTATACTTGCGTCACACTTTTTCATTCCCACTTTCTAAAAGATGCATGTTGAAATAGATAAAAAATACAGGCTCAATTCACACAAAAAAAACAAGACATCTAGTGAAAATCATTATTTTATATAAATCAAAAGAAATTAAACATCTTAATTTACTACAGTATTACCTTTCAAAAATTTATTCTTTCTTATTTGAGACTTCCTTTATTGAGGTAAGAGGACTACTTAATATATCTTTTAAATATATACTAATTTGTTACTATTCACAATAAAATCCACCTGAAATAGATTTCCTTTTAATCAGTTAATTAAGTAACCATGCAATCAGGGGAGAGAATTATGCATTTCTGTCTGTTATATCCTGATATTTCTCAGATTGGAAAATTATTATATCTGATTCAGTTTTATGCTTTGAAATGTCTCCATTGTTATTGATTAATGGTTAGAACTCTCTAAGGTTTTTATAAAACACTGTTATAAATAACTTTTATTATTTAGATACCTAATGTATGTGATCTCCACAAATGATTAATGATATCCCACCTCTTAGAGTCCTCTGAAAACTAATTTAAATAGTAGCTAAGCAGATTAAATGCAAAAAAATAACAAAAGCGAGCTTGCAACACAATACATTTTAATTTTTCTTTGCTCAGCATTGTATAGTTTTTCCACAGTCTGCTTTGTAAAGTACCATCTTTCTCAATATCTTATTAGGTCACTGTAATCTGGATTTACATATTGACTACTACAGTTTCAATGTCAATCATAACATGAAGATTTAATAAAAACAACTCTAATTGTTCTGCAGAGAATTAGCAATAATTACTACCATACCATCTCAGTCAAGGAGATGTCCTTCATGTGTTTTGCTTTTCAAGTGTAAGAATTGTACATTTCTTTTGGGCACAGCACACTTCTCAGGTCAGTATTTCATTCACTGGTATGTTGATGGCTGTCTTAACAACATATCACATAGGGGTTACACTTGATGAAATAGGAACTTCTTTCTGTCAACAGTAATTATGTAGGTGTTTTGCTCATTTACTGCAATAGCTTCCCCAGTGTAAAAGCGATATTCATGTTTTAAATACATCAATGACTCCTTACATATCCTTACATGACACATTTCTTGCTCAGGTTTGGCAACAGCATGCTGAAAACAAAGACTATTTTGAAAAACTATCATAACTGCTTCCATTATATGCAGATCTGTAGGGAATGTGCTATTGCCCAAGTAAAGGTGCAGCTTTGCTGTACTGGCAACGGTGACCTGAGTTATTTCCAGAGAATGATAACAAGCTAGCATTTTCACTTCAAGCCATTTTCTCCACTTGCTGATGAATTTCTCAAGAATGCCTCAGCTGAAGGTCAGTATTCCAATTAACCCTGCTTTTGGGGTTGCTGCTGCTAAAGCAAATCAGATAAAATCACGGTTGAGAATTCCGCTTTTTATCAACCTGGCCTCCTTCTGGAGTGTCGAAAAAACAGCTGGTAGTATTGATGATATTGTCATATAAACTCTGGAAAAGAATTAGTTTGGTACATGGGAAAAGAGCTTTGTAATTTTCAGTTAGGGCTGTTTTGAGAATATTTACTTTTCTAAGATTATTTTGTTGCTTGTGAACCAAGATGAAGATAGTTATTGCACATATAGTTCATAAAGCAGTTACATGAGTTAGGATATTGCAGGTTTTCACCCTTGGCTCTGTGAACATCTAAGTTCCAGTGTAGTAAGACCTGATGGCAGGATCAAGCACACCTACAGCTCCAGCCATTCAAGTATTAGCCTCACTGAGAAAAGTAGCAAAAATTATTCCCTTATGACTTTTTTCCTTAACGTGAGCGCCCCAACTAAACTTACTTCTTTTAAGCTGATGTTGATGTAATGAGAAACATCTGGTGATTAACAAAGTGGATCAGATTCAGGCTGGATCTTTAGAAGAAACCATTTAATAACCCACCATATGTCCTTGGAAGCATTCTTTCTTTTGGCATTAACATTCTAGAGGGGTTTTAAGAACAAAATGCAACACTAGTTAAGTGTACAGTATATAGATACACACAAGATACCTCTATTTAAGGTATTCTATAATAGCACTCAGTGCACAACTGTTCTGAACCAGGGGAAAGAAACACAACTCAAAGTAAGGCAACATGTAATATAGCAAGCTGTGTACTGCTATATTGACAAAGCCCAATGTGCCTGGAATGTCGAGAGTGAATCTTACTGGCCATGTATCAGTTGCCTCTTTTAATGTCACGTTGATGTAAAGGAAACCATGTTTGCTATCAGGATCTGATTAACCACTGAATTCTAACCATAGTTTTTGAACAAAGAATAGTTTTATTTGATGCCAACCATTGTCTGTAGCATTGAAACAGCACAGTCTCCCTTAGAGGAGGATGAATTTTAATTCTGATGTGGGGATGAAATGTTAACTTAAGCCAAATGAATATTCATATAGGAAAGTGAAAATAGGTGTCAAGGACTTGCTGCACTTAAGTCCTTGGTTACATGAAAACTGTACACCATTCAACAAAACAACACGGTTTCTAATGATTACTTTCCCCATATAATTTATTCATCTATTCCAGAGCGGTGTTTCAGGGCTTAATGAGAATTTGTAAAGCTCTGGCTGAAATGCACTCTCTAAATGCAAGACATTATACCATTTACAGTGAATGAAATAGTGTAGGTGACGGCTTCAAAAAAGCCACTAGAGCTCATCAACATGTGCATTTGAAGGGTGTATTACTTCACCAACTAGGAAAGCTCCTTGTTAACATCCTATCCAGTTGAAAGGCTTAGCATGCTTCCTTCCAACTGCATCCACTCTGAAGGGCAAAGAGAAAGGAGAAGTCACAAAACTTCATCTATTCTCTTATTTTCACCCCATTTCACCCTTATTTTCCCAATATGGGGCATTGCTGTATAACATCTCAAAGAACTTCTCAGAGAACAAATAAAAAAGATTAAGTACGAATAGCACTCCCTTTGGAAACAGCTTTTCTTCATTTCTGAAAAATCATAGTTATCTTACTGGCACAGTCCAAATCTCTTCTCTGTGTCTTATGAGTTCAAGCACTTTTCATCACTACCGGTAACATAGAATCATAGAATCATGAAGGTTGAAAAACACCTCTAAGATCATCAAGTCCAACTGTCAGCCCAACACCACCATGCCTACTAAAACCATGCCCCAAAGTGCCACATCTACACTGTTTGTGAAGGCCTCCAGAGATGGTGACTCAACCACTTCCCTGGGCAGCCTGTTCCAATGCTTGACCACTCTTTCAGTAAAGAATTTTTCCCTCATATCCAATCTAAACCTCCCCTGATGCAACATGACTCCACTTCCTCTCATCCTATCACTGTTACTTGGGAGAGAAGACCAGCACTCACCTCACTGCAACCTCATTCTGGTAGTTGTAGAGGGTGATAAGATCTCCCCAACAAGAAGAGAGTGCTGGAACACCGGGAGACTTGAGCTATTTCAGCCCATCTGTACCACCCTGGCATCCTATTGAAGTCAACTGTTGCTCCTTGCATGTCCATGTTTCTCCTTGGAGGATTAGCTTTCTGAAATGCAGATTTCTGAAAGTGTACAGCATACAATGGACTAATATCAGCAGGAGTGGCAAACAAGTGCATCTCCTGTTTCCATGAGCTGTCTGCTTGATGATGTGATTCTCTTGCCCATTGTTGTAATACCACTGCATCTGTGAAAGATGCTGTATACCTTTTTAACTAGTTACATGTCTAGTTGAAAAAATGAGATTTCCAAAATAGTAATTTTCTTAAACTCTGTTTTTTTTTTAAATTCTTTGTATACCATGATAGTCACATTACCACTAATGATAAAGATTAATATAACACTTGTGATGATGAAAAATAATTCCACTAATTCTAGAAGAAATCCAAGACTATAAGATCAGGCTTTACTATGAAAAGAGAAGCATGAAACATTGTGGAATTAATTAGTCTTTCTTTCCATGTTAACTAACAGTTGCCTGAACACTTTATTTCTATACCATGCTGTGCACAATATGTGAAAAGCCAGGAAAGGCAAACCCTTGGCTTTTAACATCTCACACCTTTCTGCCCATTACTTCATCTCTGCCACACCTGTAAATGGTGGCTATTTCTACAGGGGCTCCTATGTTCCTGATAGACGGATTCTACATCTTGGGACACGGGAGTGGTTGCAGATTATATTACATGCATCAATGCCAATTAAACAACAAAAATATAAGGCTATCAATGGTTCATGGCAGTCTCATGGACAGAGAAGGATACAAATTATTGTTACGTTCTTTTTATTAAATATCTGACTTTGAAGTTAAATGTCATTTTTCCTCATTAGCCAGGCATAGTAACTAGTTGGGCTAAAATATAATCTAATAATCAGTGGTCAGTGTGGAGACTGTGCTTCTGTTGGAAATAAAAAACAGCAAAAAAATTGCCCAGGAGGAACATGACTGGAATTCAAGATTATACTAGTTTCCTTAGCAATACTGTATATGCAGATAATATTTATAGAAATTACTATCTATCAGAAAGAGGCATTAGGTTAGTTAAAATGTGTTGTAGCCTAAGATTACATTTTATTAATTCCTGTTTGCAAGAAGGTCATGTCTAATGATTTCCTCTTGGAGTTAATGTTTTTTGCAATTGGACTGCTATAGATTTTTATTCTTGTTCCACTTGTGAAGATATTCAGATTCTTGCAAACACCATTGCTAGTTCCCCGATCTTTCACTACTCTTCTGTCCTCAGTAGGAGGAAAACAGCTGCACATGCAACATCAGGAATTGTAACTAATTTTGCATCAGTCTAAAAAAAAAAAAAGCCATGTGTCCAGATGACCGGTATCTTCTAGCATTCCAAATACCCAGGGTAAATTACTGCAACAACCCAATGCTGTTCTCAGTTGCATCGCTGTTGCTTTACCACAGGTGTAACGAATACACAATTCCTTGCGAATACTTAGTGTCGATTCACACACTAAATCCATGTCAAAGTATGTCTGACACTTTACAGAATATTATGTGTTCTATGTATTCTAGATAAATGAGATGTGAATTAAGATGAGAATGTCCAACCACTGTCAAAAAATGTGTTATTATTTCATCTTCTAAAGTACTTCGAAAGCATGCAGAAACTCTATGGAGAACACCAGAATGGTTAAGATGGATAGGGAGAGACAAAGAGACATGTGACCATTTTATCTGTTTAAATAAAAGTCAATGGTTTGTCATGAATCTGTTCAGAATACATCCGTGCCTGATATTACTAGTAGCAGTAACAGACAGCGCACAGCACATTCCACCCTTCCAAGTAATATTAATGCATCTCAAACTTTTCCAAGTAATGTTAATTAATCACATTATTGACCTAAGTGTAAGGAGGGATCAAACCAAAGGGAGTTAACCAATTAAACACAAGTAGTCAGTGCTGGGGAAACAACAAAAAAACCAGAAAAGCCTAAGTTTGCCTGAAGTTCTTTTCTTCTTAGCTTAATCAAGTTGATGTGTGTTATATCTCATCTGCTGTATAGACAGCATAGTTAGTATTTTGAAAGATACTGTTAGGACAAGTTACATCCAGTCCTGGAGGCACCTAGATGCATGCTTTACTTTTCATAGATTCAGCCTTCAAAGTCAATGAGGATGTTTTCCCAGGTAAACACCAGTTATGTATACAGATGCCTATAGCATCAGGGTCTCACAGTCTCAACTGTCTCCCTGCTGAAGACATAGAAGAGGATTCTACAACTTACTTCCATTCTTCTGCAAGAAAATCCATGCTATGCATCTTCCAAAACATTTGTCCATGGCTGGCAGAGGTATCAGCTGAATGGAGGAGGAACTTTGGAACCTCACACCTATTTCGCACACTTTAAAGATTACTCTGTTAAATTCCTGTGTGTATTCTGAGTACCCCTTGCACCTGTGGTGATTGAAAGCATCTTGTGGTACCATCGTGTGCTGGGGTTCTGTGTCCAGGGTTCTGTGTCTTTTCGGTGCTTTCAGAGATGCAGCCTCCTCAAATCCAAACACAAACTTAGCTGTTCTAGCTATAAACGCAGTATATGATGGCACAGCAAGTGCAAATATCTGTAATCATGCCTCATGGCCTGACAGCAAAGAGCAGGTAAAATATATAGTGAAAAACAAGGAAAGTGATTTCAGATAGGTGGTGGTGGTGATGGGAACAAGAAATGCCATTCCTCCCTAACATAAGGGAGATTCAGGCAGATTTTCAAGTTACTTTGAATTTTGCTAGTTTTACATGTCCAGAATTTGTTCTACAATTTGAAAATCCTCTTGTTATGACATTTGCCTGAGCAGGAATGTCATTCCTAGCATCTGCTTTTGAGCTTCTGCAGGAAAGTCTCTCAGTGAAAGTAGCTGTTATCTAAAAAGGCAGCAAATGAATGTCAGAAAACGGTTGATCATCTTCCTGCTTTCCCACTCCCTGAAGCAATGAGGTCTGAAAGGCTTCTTCAAGGAACAAGAAAAATCAGATGCATGCTAAAGGTCACAGTCAATGTTTTCTAGAAAACTCTAGGCATAAATATCTACTAAGGCCTTGTTCACATAAAGAAATATCAATGTGACTAAATTCATTTAACAACTTATTTGGTATAGTGCTTTGGGATCATGTCAGATTATTAAGACGGTCTAAAGGAGCAGACCTATTGTTTCTACCAAGAGAAAAGGCACATGACTGAGAAGGATCTGGTTATGAGAGCAATGCAATCTACAGCTGAGGCAAGCTAGGGGGACAGTTATAGCTCATTACCGGTCCCATTTGGTCAATGTCCCCATACCACTAGTGTAGCAATGGGGAAAATACTTGTGGGGCTAAACAGCATCTCCACTGCTAGTGAAAGGTTTTGCTGCTCTTTTCGCAAGTCCTTTGTGGGGCATTTATTAGTTCTTGCATGCAACCTGAGGCACACAAACATTTCTCTTTCTACCTGCCAGTGACCTAAATGTTCTCTTCCCTATCCCTTTCCTTCCCACAACTGACCTGAAGTGAATTCTGCCTTCAGATGTGACCCATGCCTTGAAGCAGCGTCCAAAAAACAATGCAGTTGCAAAATGGCACAATTGTTATCTGCAGATAAGGCTCAGTCTGTTCTACAAAGCTCTGGTGATACCGTACGTCAGCTAAGAAAGTGAAGAAAAATCCACAAGTTATTCCATATGGCTACACTGGCAAAATTACAGAGTATTTTGCTGGCTTATTTTATGGCTTTAAGGAAAGCAAAGAAATAAAACCAGCAGAAATCTTTCCTTCTGTCATATGCTTCATCTTCACTACTGGCCTCTGCTACCCTGGCTGCACCAGCACAGACAAACTGTAACAAGACTTAGAAGTGCGAGATATCCAGGTTCACAGCATTCTCATGAGGGCAATTACAACTGGTTTTAAGACAGAACTTGGTGGCTTTAGGAGAGACTGAATGGTGTTGTACCTGTGATAGCTGTAATCTGGATACAAAGGTCCTATATTCCAAAGCAAAGAGAATGAAAGCACTGAACAAAAAAGAGAAAAAGAGAACTGAGCCTCAGAACTACAACAGCAGAAAGAAGCTAGTTACACATTAGCCAACACACGTGCTTTATGTGGCTTCTGTGGCTAGATTGCTCACAGAGAACAGCGTGTGATCCAGCAGGGCAAGGGCAGTTACTGCCACGTTGTGCCTCCTTTGCCACAGAGAATAAGCAAATATTACAAAACAAGAAAGAAAAATTAAAAATATTTCAAAAAAAGCAAACTCCATTTCCACTCTATTTCCCAGAAACATAACAATCTTGGAAAAAGAGGGAGAAGGGAGATGTTATTTTCAGGGATGACAATGCATCCACAATTCCCAGCAGCAGGGAGACTGAGTGACTAGAGACCTTAACTGCAATCAAGGTGCTACTGACAACGTACCATGAGAACACAGGCTGAGAGATCATTCCTATTTGGAAGAGTATATGCCTTTAAAAAGACAAGATAAATGAAAAGCAAGAAAAAAAGAGACAAAGTAACTTATCCAAAGGATGAGTTAGGATTCAGAGGCAAATGCAGCCTCCTGGGTGTAAGTATGGCCAGTGCCCCATCCACTAGACAACCAAGATAACTCTCATGCCTCGCTCCCCTTCCTCTGGCCTCCAGTTCTTCAAACCAAATCCCATTCAGAGTGAGTCCACTTCAGCTGGATTTTGATGGGTATCAGGATCCAGGGGTAGATATAGAACAATGCAGAACTTCTGAACCAAAGAGCAATACCCTGATTGTTCTGCAGGATATATAACATCGACGCAACCTTTGTAGGAAGAGGGATCTGGCAGTTTCCCAGGAAAGAGTTGCACAATATTTGCTGAGCTCTAACTGTATTCCACAGGCCTGGAGGTGGAAAAAGGAAGAGAATAATGCATTCATTCTTAGAAGCAAAAGTTTCCCACATCCTAAAAACCTGCTTGGAGGTTCACGAAATTCTGCATAGCCGGGAGAATTTTCCCACCATGAATCAAGCAGTATTCCTGAAAAGGGAACCCATGCATTTGATGGCCTTCTGCAACTTGCTGTATCGTTTCTAGTGAACAATATTTCAAATTTCAAGTTGGAAAGAGTTAGATGCAACTTTTGTAGCTGCATTAAGGCTTCCTCTGATTGCTAATATCTCTGAAGTGGGATAACACTATTCCTATGTGGGTAGGAGAGAAGTTTAGCTATAAAAGAATGGTTACACTGTGGGTTATTTGTTAAGTTTGTGCTTTACTAAAATTGCGTTACAAAAGTCCTTGATTTACATTTGGTGACATTTTTAATCTAACAGTTTCACTGACATAAATATTTAGCATACTCTTGCCAAGAAAACATGATAGAAAATTAACATGCAAAGCAAACAGCAAAGGACCAATTCAAATCCCCTTGGAATTTCCTTAGGAATCAAAAACCACTTGGAGTAAACATTTGCCAGCTAAACAATTTGAAATTTCCCATACACATCTCTCTAATAGCCTCTATAATAATTGCCAGAGCACAATATGTAGAGAAGATGCCAACACATCACAAATATGAGGCTGTTGAGAGGATTAAGCTTAATCCTGTCTCACCAATGAATAAAGAAAATAAGAAATTAAACTATGTTTTGTTGAATAGCACTGTCAAAGATACGCTTACAACAAGCTTATGAGGTTTTTTTACTCAACACAGTTTCACTGAGAAGGTCATGCATGAATTCTGGAAAAAATGTCATTATTACTGAGGAATGCAAGGCAAAGCAGGAAATAATCTTTAATTAATTTGTGAGGAACTTTCATTTGGCAGACACAGTCTGCCAAATAAAGACAGAACAGTAGCTTTCTTATTAAGCTGATAAAATTGACCAAAAGGGAAGAAATCCCATAGTTAAAAAGCAGTGGGACAATGGATTTTTACTAGGAGGTGTAATAGAAATCCACAAGGAATCCTGGCAACACTCACTGGGTTTGGGTTTTTTTGGTCCTGAAATCAAAGGTATTTCTGACAGAAATGTAAAGAAAGAATCTTAACTCTTCTACTCTTCTAGACTTTAACTCAGTATTTGATCTCAGACACTGTAAAATGCAAGTAGATTCAAACTTATTCATTAATTCTAACAATCCTAAGTACAGTACTTTATTTTTTCTTATTGGTATTATTGTCTTCATAATTCCATTTTCAGTTGCCACCTCCATCTTCCACCAGCTTGTACAAGTATTGAGAGATATTCTTGTCATTCGTAAAACACTACAAGAACCTGAGATAATAGTGACTTCATAAATGTAATGTGTTATTTTAGTGAAACTGGGACAAACTGCTAGTTTCAAACATAATTGGCTACAATGGAAAAACTGGAGCATCTGTAGAAAAGTGGGACATGGTACATGCAAGGTGCTAGTATTTATCCTAATGTGGCAAGTTTGTCTCTGTTGGTAGGAGCTCACTCCTATATTTAGGGGAGCGAGCAAAAGAGCATTAAAAGAATTTTATCTTTATTCGAAAATGTTTCCTGGGAACAGGAAGTAATTCAGCTAATCAATTTGTTTTTCACATCCACAAGCCAAAATTTAAATCTAGCTTAAGCCTAAAGGGAAACAAGTTGAGTATTTTCAGCATAATCCCTTCAGAAATGTATTCTCTTCACACGAAAACTGCTCAACACAGTAGCAGCTCTGTGCAGGAGAAGCCCCACACTGAAATGTAAGAACTGCTACAGTTTAAGTTAAGAAGGAAAGTCTTTAGTGGCTGCCTTTATAATAATAGCCTATATAAATTCATAAACAATCTTAGCATATTGACATCCTGTAAAGGAAACGTGGAAAACTTGCCTAGAAGCTGCCTGCATTAATCTTCATTCTATCCTGTACTGGCATTTTTCCCAGTTTCCTATTCCCGAAGTTCACAATATCTGTTTTTAAAGGAACACACTGACCCTTATATAGTAGAGCCCAGAAAGCCTGATTTGCTACTAGTTTTAATTTTTACATCCGCTTTCCCTGCAACAAGTAGGTTTTGAAGTGCAGCATCTAACGAGCCAGTGGAAACTGACCTTATGTGAAAAACTTCGGCATGCAAATCAGATGACTAGAGAATGTGGATTTATTGCACGACCAGACCTTACAGAGAGAGAGTAATATAAAGTAGCAGTATGCAATGAAACTAGACCTTACGGTACAGCCTTACTATGTAACACCACCAGCAAACAGCTTTTTATCGTGGGCTTTAAGCAGCCACCTAGGAGCTAGTGTTCTAGTTAAAGTCACAAGACTTTTCAGCTATGGTCTGCAAACTCCTTGCCATGACCAACAGTAATTTTGCATTCATGAAGCAGATTTGATTAAGGATAGGAGACTCCTAGTGCCTCCTCTGACTGAGAAGGGAGGAGGTGAGGTCAAAGCCAGGCAGCTGATAGCTGCTGTGAAGACATGTTCATTGAAAAGTTCCAGGAAAAATAAAATACTGCATGCTGTGAGACAAGGAGGTTCAAGTCTTTCTGTATAGCTGAACCACTTCAGTCAGCCAGGAAACTGTTAGAGCAAAACACTTCTAGTGTACGTGCAAATCTACTGGCAAAACAGTACTTGTATTTCATCAGAAAAACACACCTTCCCTCTCAGTGAGACAAACTGTCTAAGCAGCTGAACTTGCTGGTGTACCTGTTTCACACATGGACTTCTACCATCACTTTAGGAGCCCATCAAAGTTTATCTCTCTTGACAACACAACATGAACACACAATCAAAGCTCATTATGTAGGTGCGACTTGTCTGCATCTATGATGATAAGTCAAAGAGTCCTGGCAACAGGTGTGGGAGGACACTACGCAGGAGTAGCTGTTCTGATGCCACCACATATAAAGTCCCCAGCTCTCCCTCTGCTGAATTCTTCTACCTACGCACTACTGAGTGTTCTACCAGCACCTGCACCCCCTGCAAAGCTCAGTGCATCACATTTCAAAAGACAATAGTGGGAGTGGAGTGTCACTGTCTCCTCCAGTAAATGCTGTGGAAGGCAGGCAGACTGCATCCCCTTGAAACCCCTGGCAAAGGGAACTGGCCTTGCCAAGTTCTGTTCAGAAGATGTTATGTTAACTAACTGAGAAGACTGCGTCACTAAGTCAGAGGACAAGGTAATATAAAGTCTGGCTTTGGTGGGTTTATGTAAAACTAGAGGGACAATCAATGGTATGTCTGAGTAAGCCTACCTGCGACTATCCCTAAATATCTCTCCAAGATCTTTCTTATTAATGGTGATGGTGTGAGTTCATTTTGGGTTATCAGGCAACTTCTGAGGTGATTATAATTTCTATACAAATCAGACCAAGATTAGCAAGGTCACCGCCTGCTGTTTTTGCTTATCCAAGCCAATTAATTGAAAATTAGTCAGTTTATCTGCTGATCTGCATGGGATGAGCTCAGTGTATTCTCTATCGATCCCTGATAACAGCCCCTGGATAAGTCTAAAACAGCAGGAGAAAAGACAAGTGCTTTCTAAAACTTTTCCAAGCAAAGATCACATTTCTAAAGGCTGTTAACCTATAGCTCCTCTCATACACAATACTGTATATACTGTGCTACTGAAGATGCACTACTAGCAATTATTCCAGGCCAAGTTTCAAACACTTTCAGCACAGCTCCTGTGGTTTTAGTCTGGTAAATCTGAAAGAAGAGCTTATCCCTCACTGATGCTGTAAGAATGTGAAGACAACCCAAGATGACCACCTAAATTAAATACAATGTACCTTTTATGTACGTCTTTTGTTCCACAATAGTAATTTTTCTGGTTCTCATAGCTAAGAACTGACTGATAGCAGTCTGGTTCAAGATCTTAGGTACCTGTCAATAGGTAAGCTCAGGCTACTACAAACTCTAACATTTTGAAGTTTTCCCTTCCCACGGGAATAAGTCTTAAAATATGTTTATCAGATGTACGGGAACAGAAACCATTTGCCTGAAGTTGCCTTTATTATTTGACGAAAAAGACATCTTGGCAAAAGAGATATTTCCACTGCCTTCGCAAGGCGCACAGTGTGTATTTGCTCCCCGAACACACTCAGTTATGCTTTCTCTCGTTTTCATACTAATACTGTGGTCTGATCTAGCCAAAAATTTGTCCCCTACAGCTACTGTAATTTGCAGTTTGATTTATCAGTTGTACATCGGAAAGTAAAGATAACACAGAGAGGCTGCTCCTTGCTCCTAACGTCTCTCTTACTCCTTTCTCCCACCCTGCCTGGGCTTGTTAGGCAAAGGATGAACTGCTAAAACAGGTTCAGCACCCTGAGGTAAAGCATTTTGTGTCAGGGGCATTTGCCAGCAAAGGCCAATGCCTGCTTCACACCCCCAGTGTTATGAAATAAGTGGGTCACAGCCCAGTACACATCACTGTATTCCAGACATTGCTTCAAGATGGGACATACAACATGGTATCACCAACCCCACATATTCACACTTGCATCAGCCCCTAAAAACAACAACAACAGTTTAGAAATCTTTTGATTTAATAACAATAATAAGGCAATTTTCTGTGTTTTGGTCCCAAGCCTTTGGTTCACACCCTTGAGACCCCAGCCACCCTAGGGAGAACTGGAAGCATTTCATTTTCAGACAAATTTAGTAGTCTGGCCCATTCACATGACCTGAGACCAGTAAGAAAAAAAGGGAGAAGGGAGGATGAAGAAGAGTATGAAATACATAATAATGCATGAAAACTAGCAATATCTAATATAAGATCAGATTCCACAAAGCTAACAGACAAAATTATTCTGTGTCTAGGAATTATTCTAACACAGCAGACTGCAAAGTTTAATAAAACCGCTCAGGTGTACATTTTACCTGCAGACAAAAATGAGAAATTCTGGCAGGCTGAAAGGCCAGGCAGCAACCTTTACTTGATCTGTCATTTGTCTTTTTTTCAGAACATCTTTGTTTATTGCTGGAGCTCTGAAATTTTGCAGCAATGAAATTGCAATGTATGGGAACAGGAACGAAGGGCAAAGAGGAACGGTACAGAAGGAAGCTCATGAAAGAGCTGTCAAACACAGCCAAAGTAGCTTCAGAGTTTATTTCACTCTACTCTCACCCCAGCCATGCAGAAAATACAGAAAACAGAGGAAGGATATCTTATTATTGAACAGTGGCCTGGGGACATCTGAGTACAGTTCCCAAATATTTTATAAAGTTTCAGACTCTGTTGTCATCTTACAAGTGTACAAAGGAAAAAAAACATTTCCTTTCTTGCACTCTTGTTCTGTCCTTTTTCTTCATATTGTGAATCTGTCTCTTAATTTATAGGAACTACTTAGCAAAAGGAAGCTCTGATCTCAGCGGGGGCCTGAAGCTGCTGTAACAGCAAATAATTACTGGTGAGAAAGTTGAACCGAAGCCCACCCCAAACCTTTGCAAAAGTTCAGCTCTCGATCTGCTTTTAAAAGCAGGAACATTTCTGCTGTAAACATACTTCTACTTCTGAGCCATTTGTAAGCAGACATGCCACTGCTCTTGTTCTAGCAACATCTAGGTTTTTACTAAAGCACTCAAAGAAATCTACAAATACAATAAGGAATAAATTACTCCACCTGAAATTCTGCCTTCCTGCCCATCGAATCCCATGCCTTTTATTCTGAAATGGACAAATGGCAAATGGACAAATGGCAAAAGCAACAACGAAAGGGTGATTATTAATCTTTGATCCTGAGTCACTTTTTCTTACAGAGCCCTATTCTTCATCTCAGGAAGTGCGATACAAGAGCACTCCCGCAGCCTGATTAAAGGTCTAGGTATGGGGTCACGCAATGCACAAAGAGATCTGCAGAGTTTCAGAGGGTGATGTGTATTTAATGTCTGACCAAATGCAAGTACAATAAAGAATGAAATAATGAACATTCCTAATGATTGCCATAACTGTGAAACTGCCACAGAACTGCTTGAGGTAATTGTGGTAAGAAATGGAGTTGCTAAGAAAGAAATGACCCAATCTGTTTTCCAGAGTGTTAGCCTGGGAGATTACAAAACAGAGCTCGCTGAGAATGCCAAATTGTTGGAAAATGGCAGCGTGCCCTTCTCAACAGAAAACAGCAAAATGGACCCAGGTTTACTGGATCACTCAAAAGCTGAGGAATTAGAATTGAAAATAACCTGAGTAATGTAGCTGACAACTGGGATTTCAGGTTTGTCAGCAAAGAGATGCATCGGAGAAGGGTCAAAGGTTACACCTGGAGATTTAGAAGATAATGACAAAGTTCAGATAGGCATCAAAGTCATCTGGTCCCTGAGAAAGCACATTGTCATTAAAGCCAGTCTTGATAAGAACAACTTGGCTTAAGACGCAAAAGTCATTACTTCCTGGGGAAGATGCTCAGTCCAGCTCTCCCTTTAGTCCTTCTTATCCTAACTGAAAAATAAGAAGAAATACTTTAAAAATTATATTAAAGCCTGAATTTTAAAAAGACCCCTCAAAGAAACCATCTGCTGCAGGAGCCACACATGCTCCCCGCTGACTAAAATAGCAACCCACTTGCGAGTTCTTACGATCATCCCCTGTAATATTGACTTTTATGTTGACGACTTTTCTGCAAGGAATTTTCAGTTCTCTGAAAAACATTGAAATTGCAGAAGACAACAAAATTGTCTCTCTCTGAGAGCAGGCAGTGCGGGCAGAGCAGCAGTCTCACAGCCAGCAGGCTTTGGGAATGGCATCCGAGTCCTGCTGCCTGCATTGGGCAGGAGCCTCTCTTTTCATCAACACAAAGGAGGATGTGTGAGCATGAAATCCTCTTTGAGCACTGTTCACTCCACACAGCTGAGTCTAAAGACTGCTCCGGCTTGGCCACCATGAGGAACTGCATTTTGGTGTTCAAACTGTCAGAAAAATACCTTTTTCCCCCTTTACCAGTCACAGGATTTTTATGTTCCAAGTAACCTTAGGAATCCAGCTTAAGAATTTCATTCTCATTATCAATTGAGTTTATAGCGTTTCCAAAAGGGAAACAGCTGTAAAGTTTATGGAAAATTAATAGATGTTCAGGTAACCCACAAGTCCCTCAAGATTTCTGCATCCTTGGCCAGATATGAAACAGCAGCTTTCTTCTACAAACTCATGCTTTACACTCATTCATAACACTACCAAATTATTAAGGTGATAATCAGGAAAGAACTGGAAAAACATTACAACAAAGTCAACATTTCACATGCGTTTTACTTGATCTTACAGTAACTCAGGATGTATCAAGAACTCTGCTCAGTTTATCAGCCAATAACTTCTAACTAATCTAAAGGTAAGGGTTTAACCTAAAGATAAAGATTTACTTACCTGTTCTGTCAACAGATATTTTTAATCTCTTAACAAAATTTTGATTAGGCAGAATTCAAAGGAGGAGTTTGCAACCATGTAATAACAGAAACAAATAAAATAGCATATGCTTTTAATTTAACCCTGAACTTAGTCAAAGGTGTTCTAGGAAGCCCTAAAGTATGAAAATACATTGGCTATTAAATATTTTAGGGGCTGTTGTGACAACAACTGTAGATGAGTGGAAGAAAAAAAGATTTTGTGACCTTGTTTCTGTATGTACCTGTGAAAAAAACAAAACAAAACAACAACCAAATCCAAAAAAATCTCTACTTGTGAGGGCTCATGAAAAGCCATAGCTCTATAAACCTCTGGAAATCCTTGGTCTCATCTTGCTGTAAATTAAGCACATATTTCACATTCAGATTTGACTTAAAGCAATCAGCAGCCTGACCTCTTATCCTGAGGTACAGTTGGACAGTACAGTTCATGTCCTGCATGACCCATAGGTTATAGCCAAATACACTGTTTTTCAAAAAGGGTCTCGAGGACACTTTTCAGTACCCTAGGAAAAAGCAGAACCACAACTGGTAATTCAGACACTCTAAAATCCCTACACATTTTGTGTAATCATTACTTAAAATAAGGCCTGGACTAAAACCAATAATAGCTACCAAAGATTAAGCACAGGTATTTCAGTGTGGCAGCTCTGCGTTTTGTTATTCTTGACCTTTTCTATTTTTTGATCTCTAAAAAAGCTGCTGCATCCATCTACTGTACTGGAAATTTCAGTAGGATGAATGGTTCTAAATTTAGGATGCAGGACAGTGCAGCTGTGATAACAGTTAGGAAGTGGAAGGCATAGTAGAGACATGACATATTTAGATAAGACAACTATTTTTAGTCAAAATGAAGCTCGGTTTTGGCTACTTTCGCAAGTGCACTAATTTGGCTTATCGGTTCAGATACACTTAATTCCAGCTCTCATTCTCACCTACAAGACTCCAAATACTGTGACCCCTTCTCCTTATGTGTCTTCTGAAAACTAAAAGGTAAAGCAGGAGAAAAGTGACATAGAATTTCTGATACACCTTGCCAAGCATCCAGTAGCAGATATTTGGAGATAGGCCAGCGACCTGTCTCATCCACTATACCCTGACATAGTACAGCCACGCTCTCCCATAATTTTCTCTTCTATCATCCAATTTCTTTGGTTTTCTCCTCCAAATGGATCAAATCATCTGCTGATCTACTTTTGCTAAGTTCAGCATTTTATTGTACTAAGAGTTAGTGCAGCCTACTATATCTCTTCCACTTATTTCAAGCTTAAAATTTAGCTCAGTGATTGGATCAGTTTTCATCCTTTTTTTTCCCCCCTTCTCTAGCAATTTCTTCCTGTTTGCATCCTTTGCTCCTTTAAACACATCTTGGCTTCCAAGTAATCTATCCTGCTTTCTTAGGGCCAAGTCTGGCTTCTGTTGGATCTCGTTTTGACACATACTTGCCTTGTCCTTTTTAGATAGCAAGTTTTCTACTACGTGGGAACAGTTTAGTGCCAGCACCAAGTGAAGTGGTAGGTTTAAAATCAGCCTCTAGATGTTAAGTCAGAAACTGTCGGGCACATGCTTTAAAAAATGTAGTATCAAATTTCGTTGATAGAAAGAGTTTTTAATACATTTCAGTTAAAATGAGTCATTTTGATTAAGATCTGAATGTGATTATTTTTTGTAATACTGAGACAGATTTTCATTAAGAAGCCACACACAAATTAAGGTTAATTACTTCCAAACTAATCCCTACAAATTTCTATAAATAAAAGTTTTGTTTTTTTTTTTAAGAGAAATTGGCAGTAATAATTTCGAGTACCGCTGTAGCTCTGGTCTCCAGCCAGGAAAGGGGTAGGGAGCAGCAAATATACTGGCATAGTTCTAATTTTTTAGTATACTTGAGATTTAAGCATTTGCAGCAGAGCAGTAGTTTGGGGCTTCTCCAACATCATGCAGTTCAGCAGATTGAGTTACCTGTTTAAAAATTAAACAAACTCCGAGTGCTAATGAACCCAATCCAGCGTACAACTTATCCACAGAGAACTCCCAGTCTGTAGTTCCACAGAGCCTAGACCCAGCTCTATGAACCTTGGAGCAACACCACCTTTCTGTGCACTCACTGGAAATTGCGTTTCCTGCAGATCCGAAGAGCTGGTTGTACCATATGTAAATATTCACGCATCACCAAATTATACTTTCAAGTATACATATATATTACACCTTCAACTCCGATTCCAATGTTACACCAAGAAACAACCCCTTTTAAATTATCAGTAGCGTAATGAAATTTATATAAACTCCTTGAAATTTTACAAATTTCCACAGTCAATATCAACTGTTTCTCTAAGAAACTTAAAACTCGATACCTGAAATTAGCCACCATTTGTTATTTCTATCCCTTAATCCTGCTGAGCTCCCAGAAGTTCTGTTTTACTGTATTTGAATTTCTCTTGCAGTACTTCAGTGTACATTTTGATGGAAGAATTAAGCTACCAGGGGCACGCTCTCCTAGCTTATTACACCAACACTGCTCTCTTGTGGTAGACACTTAAAGTGAGATACTCATCTGTGCTCTACATGCCACAACTTGGCTATAGTATAATATAGTTGGCAAAGGGTATATGCAAAGCAAATCATCCACAAAAAGAGACAAAAATCAACCATACATCATTAGATCTGCATTTTTTCTCACATATAAAATATTCAGGTGTTTATCCTCATGCCTTGCTATCAGTGCCAAGATTTTGCACAGAAAGCATTGCTGTTGCAATTCTCTTTTTCAACCAACTATTCTGTGCATTTTCAAATGCCTTCCAGAAATTCAGGTCTCCCTCCTCAAATCGAACATCATTGTATCTATCTTTTAACCCTCACAGTTTTCTGATTATTTGAATAACCATTTATTTGTAAGTCAGCCGCTTCCTCCTTTTTTTTCCTCAAAATCAGTAAAAATTATTGTCTCCTAGGCACAATGCATGTCAGCAAGGTAGTAAAGATAAGTAAACAGCTTCAAGGATTGATTTGAAGAGTGCATTCAATGAGCAAGAGGACTCTGTGGTTGAGTGACTAGAAAGTACATGCTTACAAGTGGGAAGGTTGTTCCCAAGTTGCAGGTCACAGTTGGATATCTACAGTGTCGAAATAGCCCCCAGTTTCTATTGATTTTTATCTACATGGCCTCTGAGAATTCCTCTGGCACCCTATTGGAGCAATTCTTCCCTGAGTAAATATCAACCAGCAGGTTTGTTACTTTTCTAATTTGCACATTAAAAATGCCAAAAATAAAAAAGAAAGCTCTTTTTCTTCATCATGGTAGGAAAAGAACTGTGCCTAGTATGCACAACAACCATTAAAAGGGCAAATATCCTTTGAAGAGGCACATGCAGGAGGTAAGGCTGACACATTCAATATAGATGTAACTATAAGATATTAATTTAAAACAGATACACAGTGTTAGTGACACTTCACCGCAGCAGACTCATAGCACTAAAATGAATCAATAATAGAGGGCCACACTGATACCAGGAGAGTAAAGACAATCCACAATGGGGAAAAAAAGCCAGCTAAAGGTATGTACTCCAGCGTGATAACTCCTTGGATCTTTGCTGGGATTTTATTATAGCACTTCAACACATTCGTGTAATGATCAGAACTGAGTAAAGGGCATCACTAGTCGAAGCAGGTGTTGGGTTTTTACCAAGTAACGGCTTGCCCTTCCCATCCTCTGCTTTTTCCTTCCTCAATGCACAATTTGACTTGCAGAACTCAAAGCTGTTTTACATTTGTTGGTGGAAAACAGAGCCCTCTACATGCAAATCTCCCTCTCTAGCCAACAGGTATGTTGTCACTCCAGTTTCGGACACACAGACTGCTCTTCCAGCTTTCAGGCATTTTACAATCACAACCTATAGAAAGGATTTGCATATGTTGCACCTTTAGCAAGCAAGTTAATTGAGCAGTTCCCCCAGGGCAGCCCCTAGGAATCGAACTTTTCTGTCCATTCAGCTTTTTCTGGAAAGTCATAACCGCAATGTCAATGCTTGTTTATCCGTTCTGTAACTTCTGCTCTGTATATTTTACAATGGACAAATAACATGACCCAGCCAAGGGCGGGAACTGCAACTATGTTATCCAGCCCTCAACAGCTAGGCAGGGGATTGAAGAGCCAAGCAACCCAAACACCCCCTGTAACCTCTCAGAAGGAAAGACCAGCAACACTGTTGTTGCTCAGAAGCTCCAGGAGGGTGAGCAGAGTTGAAATAGAAAATCTTTTGTGGAAACACTGCTGTGTTTAAGAACACAACTTTTAAAACTCACTACATAAAGATGCATATCCTTAAAAATGTTCCCCAGCTAAGAATGATTTTGCTCTGTCAGAGACAACCCACCCTATGACAGAACACAGGTGTCCAATATTTCACTCAATTGTCATGTTTTGATTGCATCTGTCACACGCTGGTAGATCTTTAGGTTGGGTGATGTGATGAGCTTCTAGATTTCCTTTCTTGCACCTTCATACTGTATGTCTCTATTGGAATGAACTTGTCAACTCAGATGCAAAATGAATGAATAGCTTTTAATCACTTTGATAACGTTAATGCTATTGCTTTGACAGGATAGCAGCAGATATAGTTTGCTGATTCAGCCACTTGTATAACGATGTAATGGGCTTTTCTGACTAATGCCATGCTCTAAAAATATACACTGGACTAATAGATGAGCCTCTGCTGTACTGAAAAACAGGCTCATTAAGACAATTCCTCTGAAAACTGGCATTTTTATGACAAGACACTACAGCATTTAATTCCCCTGTATCCTGACAGAGCTGAAAGAAATTAATTAAAGAGAAAAAAAAAAGGAAATGTGCAGGAATATAGCAGATCTTGAGGTAGGAAGAGATGCCAAAAGTCAGTAGCATTAAAGGAGAATTTGAGAACAGCAAGGCTGTTTCCCCCAAGGAAACAGTCTGTTGATAGGCTACAGATTGCCATCCATTTACCCAGAACAGAAGGCCAGTTTCTGAGAGACTTGTCATTATGGAGCAATTAATTTTTCTTGCTGTGGTCTATGCCAGCAGAATATCAGCTGCTGGTTAAGGACAGCAAAGGCAGAGGTTTGGGAAGGCAGAGGAGTCTTTAGTGATATTTGAGGTAAGGGACTTGTTTTCACTGAGGTGTTAGCTTGGATTATCCACCCTTAAGATCATTCCCTGCTCTTCAAGTGAGTGCATAAGGAGAGCTAGAAACCCTGCTCGAGCTGCACCGTGCCAGTGGGGCGGCTGGCGTGGAGGTTTAAGCAGCATTGGCACACGAGTGTTTTGCTGGAAAGCTGCTCCAAGTGACTCAAGTGCCACCCTGCAGCCAGCTGCGTTGGCGTCACTGGGGTGACAGCTCTGTCACAGACGTGCAGCTGACATTAGCTCACCATTTTTGCTGGCCCTGCCATCAAACATGAAAACAAATCTTATGCAATCCCTATTGCCTTCTGGGCAGAGATTCACTCCTGCCTTTGCTTCACTCTCCGACAGCTGTTTGTGCCATGCCAGGGCAAACCAGATCAGAGAAAATATTTTAATTTTTCGCTAATCAACCAAATACACTTCCAACTTGCTTTATGTGTTGTTTTTTCTTCTCAAACTATATTGTCTCTCTCTGCACTTTCCTACCCTGCTGCATCGGTAACCTCAACTACAGAATGGGAGGGGAAAGGTAGGAAGAAGGGCACAAGGAGGAGACTGCTAAATCCTGCTTAAGCAGGACTGGTTTGAGAAATCCACAGCCTGCGTTGTCCCCTCTGCGGCATTAAGCAAGCCTCAAGGCACATTTCCTTACAAACAGCTAACACTTAATCAGGCTAAAGGCTTCTGCAGTGAATGCAGAGTGTTAGAGAGGTGAAGACGGGCTCAGAGTGGTCATGAGGGGAGCAGATGGAGTTCCATCCTCCCGAAGAACAGCTTCAGTGGACACTGACAATATATCACCTGCTCAGTACAGCATGGCTTGGATTTTGCCTTTATAGCAAGTTCCAGCTTTAAAAGAACGACAGGCTGTAGTCTACAGCCCACGCATGGCTTGCCAGGGCAAAACCTCAGGCCCACGGTTGCTTCTAGCAGCTCTCTTTCCATTTGTATTGCAGACAGATGTGGGGTGATAGCAGAGAAGGGTCTCACAAAACAGATGACAACCTCCGCTGCTCCAGCAGCCCATGCTAGTTCATCTAATGATGAAACAGGGTTGGTTTATGTAAAAAATGGAGTTTTTCATCCTTGACACAAAAACACAGCAACGGACAGCTGTTTATTTCAATTCTTCGGAGATTTGTCATTGTTTTAAATAGCCCAGACCCAGCAAGCGTACAGATATCCAAATACCCCTCTGCTACCTCTAAGGAAAAGCAGAATCCAAGGCCGCAGCACCAGAGAGCACATGTAAGTATTGGTATCAACGGGAGACGTGTGGGCTAACAGGACACTGCAAATTCTTCAACCAAGGGCACACCTGTGCTCCCTGCCATCCCGCCAGATGTGCTGGATCCACACTCCCTGCTCCAGAGGCACATCTCGCCAGCGAGGAACTTAAAGACAACCAATGAGGCATGGGGCACACGTCTGTGACTGACACGCTCTGGGGAGACCTGTGGAAAACATGTAATTGGCTGCATGGGTAAGGACGCCAGCTAAAAAGATGGAGAAGCAATGAACTAGATGGTCCCCCTCGTGCTTCCTTGCCTTCGACTGTCATTGAGAAGTCAACAGGAGAACATCTCTGCTCCCTCTCATCATACTGTCAGCGGAGCAAAGGAGCCCTGTGTCTGCTGCGCATTACTGCCTGCATGGGAAAGGTGACCTTTTTGGCAAAAGAGGGACTGCAGCCACTCTTCAACAGCACCATCTACACCAAGGCAAGCAATGTTATTTACTGCAGTTAACAAAAAAGAAGCAGATGTTTAAGCAACATATAATGACGAGTGCTAATACTTCGAAGAAACATACCCAACTGAAGAACGTTCAGCACATCTCTTCCCTCCTTCACAGAGGATAAGAGAAGGACTGAAAACAGCTGAATGGGCATAAAGAGCTCACAAATGCCTTATTAATAAGTGTGTTGGATCTAATGATCTGTGAAACTGAAATGAGATTATTTGGATTATCTCATTAAACAAGAATAATAGCAATAGTAACCAGGCAGTAATTAGGAGTGGGCCAATCCAAGGACAAATTAAATAATAAGGCCAAAAGATTCTTAATTAATACTTTGCGGTTTTGTGTGCGTACTTCTACACTCAGAGTTTATGAAGAAATCGAGAATCATGGCTAACCAAACAGCCTGACTGCATCAACCAGAAATTAAACTTCTGGCTTCCTACATGTGTATGAAGCACTCAGTCTAAAAACTAAACAATGATTAAATGGGGCTATTTTGGCAGAGCTGACCTTGGGGAAACAAAAACACGTAGCCAAATTGTGAAATTGTTTTCAAAGGCTTTGCAGTTAACAATCAGCTCCAGGCAAATCCGCAAGGCAGGGGCAGCACAAACCAGAAAGAATCCCTAATCTCAGCCTTTTGTTGTAATGCTGGCCAACCTCCCAACAAAAGCATAAATTTTTCTCAGAGTATGAAAGTAATTCCTATAGAGCTCAGCACATAATACAAGATGGAGCACCACATGAATTTTACCTCTTAGACCTTGTTTATATGCAAATTTCCCGGAGCTTCTTGGCTCAGGCAAAGAACACAACACCTCTGCAGCCTCCCAAGGGCAGATGGGCCAGGAGGGATTAAACATGACAGTCTCTGCTGAGTGGCAGTTGTTAGGTCAAAAGATTCCTAGTTTTGAAGCCCGAAGTATTTACTGCTGTGCCGAATCTATTGCTCCCATTACTCAAGTACTCTTTACTTAACAGAAAAGCAGGCAATATAACATACAGTGCAGTAGTAAGAAATCTAAAACGTTAAGACTAACTGCTAATAGGCCTGGCACCTGACACACAGCACTGTCCTCTCGTGGGTTTCCTATGGCAGCATGACCTGGCTGCACTTAATTCTCCAGAGCTGAGGCCACATCACAGCCCAAAAATATCCACCTTAATGGTCAGGACACAGAGCGTTTATTCTCCTTTTAAGGCTTCACTTCCACATTCTGAATTATTAACATTAGCAAAGAAAAAAAAACAAAACAAAACCAAGGTGATTGAAGGAAGCTATTTCAAAGAAAGATGTCTTTGTTACTAGAATTGTTTCATTAAGGGCATAAATTGCAGCCCTATCTCACACAGTCATAATCCTCCATAGAGCACAGTGCAACTTTGATCTTGCTTTTGTAGCAAGTTTGAGCTATGAAAGAACTATGTTTTTTAAAAGTTATTTTTTAAGATTACAGTGGCTCGCTCGACATTTGAAAGACAAAGAAGGGGGGAAAAATAAAAACAAACCCAAGGACTGCTCAATTATCCAGCAGGGTAAGGAGGCAGAGCTACCTGTAACACAAGAAAATCACCCAGAGTAATTCAAGGCTGAAGGAGGAAACATTTGAAATAAAATAAAATGGGGAAATCCACTCTACTAAGAAAACCCCAAACTGTTTTGGGGTCCCTCTGAAAGGAACTACAACACTGTTGCATATGAACCTAGTTATCAGAATTTTCTGGGTTTTGACTTGCCCCTCCCAGGGCTGCTTGGGCTGTGGTCCCCGTGCCAGCCAGGGCACGGCAGGGAAACATCTCTGGGCCACAGCTCCTTCCTCACAGCTTTTCCCTTTTTTGTCACAGACTCGCGTGGGGCAAACAGCACAGAGGACAAAGAGTCTCCCAGAAAAGTCACTGGTGGCAGCAGCATCCTGCTACTGGGATCACAAGAACTCATCTCACACAGCTTCCCATATATATATATAAATATATATATAACTACCCAAAAGGAAGTTGTGGAGAGGAGGGTGCTGGCCTCTTCTCCCAAGTGACAGGGGACAGGACAAGAGGGAATGGCCTCAAGCTGTGCCAGGGGAGGTTTAGGCTGGACATCAGGAAAAAATTTTTCACAGAAAGGGTGATTGGGCACTGGCAGAGGCTGCCCAGGGAGGTGGTTGATTCACCTTCCCTGGAGGTGTTTAAGGGATGGGTGGACAAGGTGCTGAGGGGCATGGGTTAATGTTTAATAGGAATGGTTGGACTCAATGATCCGGTGGGTCTTTTCCAACCTGGTGATTCTATGATATTTGTTGGGTTGATTACACCAACCAAGCCTGCTGATGTGCCAAGGCTCCTTCAGCACAGAGGAACCTGCGTGAACCCGTGCACATGCTTGGCTTCTGGGCTGCCTCAAGCCAGCTGTCAAAGCTGAACTCTGCAGTTAGCAAGGCAGTAAAGAGCATTTAAGAGATAGCTGCACACCAAAAGGGATCCTCTTCTACCTCACACTCCTCCACTACCTCGTTCTTTATATCAGATCTAATGTCTGCAGACTGAGCTGCAATGGTAACCAGAAGACCGGGCTGCACTTTCAGCAGATGCAGGCTAATATGCCAACATTGCTCAAATGGTAAACTGCACCCTACATAGCTAATGAGAGAATTCTGCATCCTACTCACAGGGCAATAACAAATGGGGGTGTCAAAGAGGGCAGTGGCAGGAGGGGAGAAGATCAGTGAACAGAAAACATCTGATAAACAGGGAACATACCCAAGGGGCCCAAATACAGAGACATTCTTCACATGATGTTCACCCCTAGACCACGTTGAAGCTTACTTCAACATGTATAAGGCTTGGCTTTTCTCAAGTCATGGATCTGGAGGAGGTTCCCATCACCAGGAGCCAGCCTGGGTGCAAATAGCTGAAAGGCAGATCATTCTCCTGCTTGGAAAGTGAGGCAAAAAAACTGGGTGGCAAATCCATTTCCCCTTGCTCCCCCTAGAGAGAGGGGCCTGCAACTAGTTATGTCCTGCATCAAGATGGATAGTGGTTTCTTGTCTGAAAGCAAAGCAAACTTTCTGGCAACAAGCAGTAAAGGTCTGCAACTTGGATGAGAGGAAGGTTTCTGTTTAAGATAGCTCTTAGCTTGTATCTGGAGTAGACTCCAGCACGTGAAACTGCACTTAAACCAGACACTGTGCATATGAATGATGCAGGGGTCAACGTGTGCTCACCAAACACAGGAAGTACAGAAATCAGACAGGCCACCTCTTGTGCCCTCCGGGGAGGGGTATTACGGAGCCAGACACCATTACTTCTGACAAAGAATTTTAGAATGAGATTTAGCAGATCGCCAAGATACGTGTGCTTGGAAGGAAGTTGATGGAAGAGACAACACTCAGATCACCCCAGCTATATATCTGGCACAGATCAGAGAAAGCTCCAAATAACGCACATCAGGATTCCAGGCACTTTAACACACTCATTGATGAGTCTGTGCTTTAATAAGTACAGGAGTACTTGGGAACTAGGGAGCAGAGAAAAAGCCACCATTTGAAATACCCAGCACAATCTAACCCACGGTCTGTCACATTTTTTGTGGACATATAAATGTGGAGTGAAGCTAACACTGCAGACCTCCAGGACAACAGTACACCTAACACTACTTCAAAGTGGTCATATACTCCCTTCAAAGATACACAGCAGGAGGGATTTTCCTAATATCTCCCAACTCGCATGAGAATAAATATTAAGACTAAAAATACATTGAAGACCAGCTCTTTTGCTCCCAACAGGTGCTTACACCTACTCTGTAGTCTGATACCAATGGGGCTTGCTTTCTTTCACTACTAACATCCTTTTAATTCAAATTTTTAAGGATTAAAAGTTAGAATGCATGGAGGAAGGCTTCTTACTCAGGGTATTCTGACTAATGAAAGTTCTGCATTTTAAGACTGGCTGACACAGATATAATATGTTCCAGTCTTTTTTGAAGCAAAAACTCCTACAAATTAGCAAGAGTCCAGAAGTTGGAGAATTGTGCAATCTGCAAAGTATTTCTTGAGAAATGTGAAAGTTCCTGTGCAGGTGGCTGAACCAAATCCAGCCACTTACCTCTAAAGTCTATGTAAACATTCTCCTAAATCAGTTCTTAGCACATCTGCTTTATTATAGTTGTTGACCCTTGCACAAGTCACCACTATCACTGCAGCTTTCTGAAACTACCGTTTAGTTTCTTGCGCTTCCAGAGTCATTGCAAAAAGCTCAAGCTGAAGTTCAAATATGTGCTCTTATAGCAAGTGCCACTGGGTAAGCCTTACGTTTATCATCTCAAATACCATTTCACTTGACCTTTTCTGCAAAGTGACATGGACAAAATACTGCAGTTTAACATGGTTGTTCATCACATGGCACATGAGCAAAAAATCCAAGCACATATGTGACAGTGAAAGGAACATTCTCAACCTAAAATGCAGGCTACACAAACAGTACTAAACTGCTGTGTGCCACGGGATTATCCATCATTGTGATGAACTGAAGCCAAAGCCTGTGTTTTGTTAAACTGTATCTGTCATTGGTATCTGCAGTATGACATTTCTGATTACGGTTGTTTTCAGATGAGCTTTTTTGATTTTGTTGGGAAGACAAGTCTAATTGCTGCCTAATGCCAAACAATACTGCAGCAGGACATGATTGCTTTGCTTAAATAACGTTGTTTTGTTAGACTGCTCAGATTTGATCCTCTTAGTCTGATCTTTGGATCAGGCCAGAATCAATGCTGACAGGAATCGTTATTCAAAATAGAATTTCTTACTAGACCTGTTTGCGACCCTCAGAATTTTATTACACAGGTGCAGAAGGCACTGGTGTTTGCTAAAAGGAGAAGACACAATTTCCAGGGAACACTGAAACATAGGCTTTACCTCTGCTTTAAGGGGAATCCTGTATATTAAGCAGCTAAATCAAGAGGATTATTGTGCAGTATTTTACCACACAACCTTTAGGTCAAGAAGTTTCAAAATTAAGAAGTGATAGTGTCTCAACTGTACAACATCACCAAGCTCCTGACTTGTCCTGCTTTTTTATATCCTCCTTTGCTATATTCAAAGTCGTCATACACCAAAAGACAAGATAACAGTACGAGACCACCTCACAATCTGCTCTGAGCGGGTAGCAGTATAGAGTTATTTGCCCCACAAGACCACAGCCAGGTGGACAAATCTCCGAGACAAAGTCTGGCTCCTTTTCCCTGGTACTCTACCGAGGAAAGGTGAAAGGCTCAGCCCACTCCCCAGTCAGGACAGAAAGAGGTTGAGGATTGTTCCCTCTATTCTCAACCTGTCACATTCATCAGTGCAAAAAGGGAATATTGTAACTGCCCACTAAGAGTCACACTAGGGTATCCTGTGCCAGGAGTAAGTGCCACGGTCACCATCCCCAAACGCCTCCATGCTCAGCTCTGCACCACTCCCCACATATGCCATTTACACAAAAACCTCCAGCTTTGTTTAAACTGTAACTGTATAGCAGGCTTACGAGTAGGACAGCAGGCTGGGGTTTGGGAGAGCAGAGCTCCCTGCCTGCCTCTCTTCTTTCCCTGCTTTACACCTCTGTCCCCCTGGGAAGGGTGAACAACCCTCTACTCTGATCTCACACAAACCATTGAGATTCATGGATCAAAAGGGCTGGGCATCAGTGAAATGCAGCTATTCCTGGGTCATTACACAACATTCCCAAATGTAATTCTACTTGGAATCTGGGGACACAAAAGCCTAGTCACCTCCCTGCAAATAACTATGTTATTTGTAAGAGCTTTATTTGTTAATCACACATTTTTTTGAGATCCTAGCTTGATCAAAACTAGCCAAATATTATTTTTAAATATTATGCTGTATTGCTTTCCACGTTCTGCTTTCCAATTGCAGAATATTAAACCAGAAGAGAATCCAAAATACTGAATCTGAATCTACTGCTGAAGAAAGTTATCAGCAATAATTACTGAAGTGACATCTAAGGAGGTACCTGTAATATGAGTTTGAGCTTTGAGCAGAATACCCAATACAAAGGACAGGTATTACTTCATCAGTAGTTTCTGAAAACTTATCAATTCATACTCCTAGTTTTGCCAAGACCGGTAGAGCTAAGCAAGGTGGGATGGACTTAATTTTAAGGAAAAGGAAGATTTTTTTTGTTTATCTGTAAACCCCCCAAAAAAACACCACAAAAAAAACTCACAAGGATCCAAGTTCTTATACAGCTTGTACTTCAGAACAGCTTTTGGTGTGCCCCAGTGCCTGCTAAGGTACCTTATACTGAGAGATATTTCTTGCTAATCTCAAATGCCTTCGCCATCAGAACTGATCCTTTGAGATCTGGATCCTTCCCAAATTCATTTAACCTGATTAATTTTTAATGGCTGTCATTAGTTGTTTCACCCAGTCAGCCAACAGCTTCTACAGTTCAAAACGGCAGCCACCCTTTTTCCACTCTGGCACAACACAGGGCTCAGGATTTACCAAAATTATTCATCTGCATCATAAAGAACTTGAAGGAGCTGTAAAAGAGATTGATCCCTGACACCTGCACTAAACTTGAAAGCCCCTTCCTAGCTCTGAAGGAGAATTCTCACCTGAAAAGGGGTCTTGAATGAGCAGCCTCAAAGGGAATAAAATACTAGCCTGTAAAACCAGCGCCCACTAGAAAACTCAGGTGATCTTTTAATGTAGGTACACCTCTTGCCTCTGGCACAGCTACGTAGTTACTTGCCACACAGCACCTTGAGCTGGTGGGTTGATGTAGCAGGCTCTACTTCACTTCCTTCATCCAAAGGACTAAGCAAGCCTCCAGAAATTATCTCCCAGTACTTCTCTAGTGACCAAGCCCTGTAGGACAATGCAACCATTCATTGTCATAGCCAATACATATGCCATTAACACCAAACTTTCATATTGATTCAGCTGCAGTTACTGCATCTGTGCTGGTTAATACTTTCAATAAACCCTGTGGTGACAGGAAAGAACTCACACCAGCCAGTAACGCTGTTTGAGACAATCATTATAGATTTCTAACTAGAAGTAAAATTTACCCCTTAAGCACAAGAGAGTAGGGAGGCAAGAGGGCAGCCTTCATTCATCCATCTGCAAGTACGTCCAGAAATCCTCTGAACACAAGAAAATGACATTTGCACACATCCCATTTGTGCAGTGGATATTGTTGAAGCTTTTCACGTTGCCAAGGTATGTGCTGGCAGAGGGAAGTTACCAGGGCACGACAGACAAGGGATTGTCATGCAAATGATGCAGAGTTATTGAAGGGATTTCCCAGCAACAGCCCACATTTTTTCACTAGTTTGATCCCAGCATTGAAAAGGAAACAAAACAACTGCGTGAACATGAAGCAGCATTGGCCTAAGCCAGAAACACCAGCTCTCTGAGAGTTGTGGGAGCACCAAAACTGCCTTTGGTGAGTTCAGTTGGCCCAACTGCTCTTTATGAAATAGGAACAGGGAAAGGAATCAGCCCTTGAGTCCTGAAAAGGATGTGCAGTGCTTTTTAACTACCCTGTTTTTCACTAGCTGTAAATGATGCTAAAAACAGTGGAAGAATGACATGCAAACCTTAGCTCAGACACATCAGAGTACAGGTTTCATTCACATTTTGCTATTTAGGATTAACTTGCATGTCATGATTTTGAGTTGAAAGCTGTAAAATTCTTACTCTCTCAGAATATGCAACAGTAAATACACCTTAGAAGTTATTTTCCAGAAGAAGCCATAGAACATATACTTGCAGTATTAAATCTTTTCTGGTTGTTATTACTATAGTTTGATTACCTTTTTTCCCCTTTTCAGCTACAGAAATTCAAGGTTTCCAGCAGCAGCAGTGACTTATCAGCAGAATAACTGGTCTTTAAGTTTCCTTGCTTGAAATAAATTACTAGAACTTCCTTATTTTTCACTTAAGTACTTGCAAACAGGAGCTGCTGATCAGTAAAATTCACAGAGGTAAAAGATGGTTTATTTGCCTCCAAAAAGGAGCCAGCCACACACCACAAAATCCTTCAGAATAAACAGACATGGAGCACACAAAGCATCCTCTGGGCATGACTGATTCAAAGCTTCCCATTAACCCCGTCAGGGTTAATCTTTCTCACACTTAACCAGTCACCTCTCCAACTCTTTCCTAAGGATAAGGGTAGAAACTGCAGGTGGCAGCAATCACCTGTTGATTTAACTGTAGGAATAGAATAGAAACTCACTTTCCTGGATTTACCATTCCAGGATAAACTGCAGAAGTGAAAAAACCATGAAGTGACATGAAACTCAGCCACACGGCCAAACGCATCAGGGCAAACATTTACAGCACAGAAATTGGGGGGTGGTGCAGGTTGTAGGAGTAGGGGGTGATGTAGGAAGAAGAAAGGCGCAGGCCAAGGCAAAAGAGCAGCAAGAGCCTCATGCTCCCAAGGTGACAGACGGATTAGAAAGAATACCTACAACCCCAAAAGTGCCCTTGTGCCACCTCCTTGTGTCACGTCCAAAGGAAAATTTGATGTTTGAGACCTGAAGGAAACCAGTTCCCTCCTTGCCAGACTCGGCGACCCATGAGTGAGTGCAAGAATCACTGTTCTTCCTAAAACAGCCCAACGACAAAATCTTCCTGGGAAACAGCAGACACCCCTGGCCACTGGAGACTCTGCATGAGGAAAAGGTGCTTCAGCAAGCCTTCAAAACCAGTTGTTGATCAGCCAGAGGGAAGCAGCCTCCACCTTACACCCCATGGCCCTGGAAGAGCTGCAGCACTAGCAAGGGCTGTAGTCTAGCAGGAGGCTTTTGTGAAGCAAACTCAATGTGACGAAGCCTGGTGTGGAGCAACAGAGCACAACATAGCTGCCCATGGGCCCCGATGTCTCAGAGAGGCTCTGGGGCTGTGCCTCGCTGAGGAGGGAAAGGCAGGCTTCACGGTGGCAGAGGGGCCAAGCATGGAAATGGAAGAGGCCGTGGGCAGCTTTCTGATGGGAGCCCTGGCACAACACAGGAAAAAGCTTCCACTGGGACAGGGGAAAAAAAATTAATCATAGCTCGGATCTGTACCTGCCATGAGAAAAAAAAAAAAAAATACCGCAGGAGGAAAAGGGCAACACTGGGAATTCACAAAAGGCTGTTGGGAATGAGGCAGAAACAGGAACATAGCTTCTGTAGGGCAAGTCAAGGTAAAAGAAACCATAAAGAAATGAGACATTGTGATGGGAAAAAGTAAGAAGGCAGCAAGGCCTAAAGCTCACAGAACACCTCAGACTGCTGGGGAGAGGGAAGCCACGGTGGCACCCAGAGAAAAACGTAGGGCGGAGTCAGACTGTACTAGTTCATATAAACAATTAATTCTGGGCAACAATTTGCAGTTCTGAATTTATAGCCATTATCGCATCTCTCCAGGTAAGGGAAGTTTTAGTGCCTTTACCCAAAGCAGCTGCCACTAGCTGAAAGCATTTCACACAGGCAGTCCTGAACCACAGCCCCGAATAGTACCTTACCTGATGTTTCCAGAGGACTGTGTTCCTCCTGGTGCCACACTCCTCTCTTCAAACAGATGCTGTAGGACCACATCCTCCAGATGTCCTGCTTGCTACCATGGTCTGTGAGGGTTCACGCCCCCACAACTGACCCCCAAGCGTGCTTTGCCTCCCCTGTTCCCATGCTTGGCCAGGCACCCACTGACTGCAGCTAATGAGCAAACTGCATGCTCTGGGGCAAACGAGTTCGACTGATAGCACCTCTCCTGGTAATCAAAGGGGGGAGGGACTAATGATCTTAATGAGAATGGACAGCTTACTTAAGCTAGCCTGCACTATTTACAGGATATGTAGACTCTCTAGCAAGGTAAGCAACAGATACTTGTCTGTGACAGTACAATCACCACATAGCTACCGTTCTTTAACAGAAGATTGCCAAGTCCTACAAGAAGTAAATGCGCTGTATCACTCTGTGCTCAGGATACCTTCAACACCCAGATCTGACCTTACTACACACTCAGGATCTGGCCCTGGGCTGTTTAACTCCTGACAGTACACCACAAGGTAATTAGTTCCATGGCACTCCCCCTCCTCCATTCCTGAGACCCCACTACTTTAACGACCCTGCCCTTCCTCTATTTGGCAAAGACAGCAACTTCCAGTGCCACTGGGTGGGCAAAATGCCAGTGCAGCCCAGCCTGCTTTCAGCCCCTCTAGCAAGCCAGTGCCAGAAAAGACACAATATGGGTTGTATTTGGACAAAAACATCCCAGAGCCATGAAATACAACAGCTGTGTAAGCTTTAACACCACTGTGCTCAAAACCATTGTACCCACTGGAACCACACACATCGCAGGTCTGCAGTTCCAAGTAAATCATGTGTTTTCTGCTTCTGTCGGCCCCGATGCTCCATCTCTAGGCGGCACTATCTGCAATACGTAACTTTCTAACGTTTTAAAGTGCCACCTGCTGGTACTTCCATTATATACACACAGCTATTTCAGAGGATGAGCAGAGTCCATGTGCTTTGCAGTTGGCAAAACCTCCAACCCCAACGGACAGCAATCTTTTTTTTCTGATATCATGGAAGTAGTTTATTGCATTTACATCCCACTACAGTAATTATCATTGTGACAGCCTGGCAAGCAATCACCAGCTTCTTTCAGAATTGAAAGCAAGTATTTTGACAGCACAAGGAGGCTGGCAATTTAACTTTCAAGATGGACCAGACAATAGCACTTTAGAGTTCAACTGGAGTGCAGTGCTTTTCTTTTAAAACTGTCTCCATCACCAGTCTATTTTAGTTTCATTATCAAGGCAGAGGAATCCCATCTTTCCAGATACACAATGAGACTTCAAAGCAACGCTTACAACAGCTCAGAGTAACTTCATTTAGAATTTTCTCGCAGAAAAGTAAAAAGCCAAGTCTCTTCTCCACACTTCTCCACCAGAAAAATTATCCTTACAGTCACAACCTCACCAACAACGACTACATCGAGTCACTGCCCTTGGGACTTAGGGAACATACCTTGGCAAAGACAAAACATCTAAGGAGAGCTAAACCATTGTCTTTATTTAGCTGAATCTCAGAGTATTCTTAAAATTACTTAAAAAGGAGAGCAAGTGTTATTCTCAGGAACTGGCTGAGGTCTGCTTAAGGCTTTCTACACAAGAAGCAGACACACATTATCTGCAACAATTCCATCAACTTCTGCAATTTGGTTTCCATCCGCCCCCCACTTTCTGCATTTTCTAAATTTCCAATTCTTGCTTTTGTCATCGTTTTCCTTCCCAGTTCTTCCTGCAGGACACAGAGACAGGGACCCACAAGAATACAATACATTCGGTGTGAATGACTAGGTCACTAACCTAGTGATCAAAAATCCCATTTAAGCACAGACACAAACGAGACAATGGGTTTAGAACAGCAACCACCACTATCTGGGTTCAACACTTCAGAATAGAAATTTGGAACCCATGGCCACGTGTCTGCCTCAACCTGAAAACTGACCATTTACGTGCAGCTTCCTGAAAGGAGCAAGTTTATGAAACACCAACCATTAAAGAAAACACAAAACATAGTTAATGAAAATTTATTCTTTCATTAAGTCATAGCCAGCTCTTATGCGACCAGGGCAGAAGCCGTCGATGATTCACTAGGAAGAGAGGAAAAAGAGAAAATATTAATTGCAAATGTGTTTTTTCAAACCAGATGCCAAAAATCCTGCTTCAGTTGAAAGCTTCAACAACCAGCCATGAACTTAATCACTACCCATTTAAAATTTTTATGGCAAAGATTTCACTCTTCCATTTAAAACACAAATACCAGGATAAAAGCACAAAATCACGTATTAAAAATATTTCACCCTGGTATCTATGAAAATGCTCCTATATTGGCTACATTTTCCTAGAGAAAAGCTTACAGAAGACTTCCATTTTTTGTCACAGTTAAGCTACTTCTCTATTATTTTTTAAAGTAGCATGAACTACAGAAGTATCTGAGTGAGAACAAAGACTGTAGTTGGTATAAAGTATTATAAAAATTATCTAGTAGCAACTTCACTTGCCAAGTCAGTTGGTTTTGGCAAGTGTTGTGACACTCATTTTACCCAGCAATAAAGTTCCACTGATTTATTAGTTAATATTTCTGGAAATACCAATTCTTTGCTGCCTGGTTTACCTATTTGCCTGATCACAATACACTCATCACACAGCGTGTTGTTAACGACACCTACAAGACCTCAGTGAAAACAGTAACATTGGGGGAGACTTACTACTTCCAATTGGGTGGCAACACTCTCTTAGTCTTGTAGTAGCGAGCCAACCTGTGGATTCTGCTTTCAATGAGAATCAGGCGGAACTTGGCATCTTTATCCTTGAAAAGAAAGTTACATTATGACCAAGGACTACTTGAACTTCTCAGTAATGTACAATTCATATGAGCTTTAATAAAATACTCCAAAGTTTCTGCTACAAACTCCACATTCCAATTACCAAAGTCTAATGAGCTGGGCAAAATCAGAACAGGTTCAGAAATAGTTTAATCAACACCTTCGAGCTCTTTTCACTAAGGCCACTCTCCTTTATCAAAACGCCTCTCAAATCTCTAAGTTTACTCAAATGGGGCAGCTAACAGGAAGCACATTAGGAGTCTACTTTGTCAACTTGCAAATGAACTACTGCATTATTTCAAAAACCAAACAGAGTGAGTTCTCTACTTAAATTAGCACTCACCTTTCTGTTTCTCTCAAGATGCTTGCGAACAGCAACAGCTTTCTTAATCAAGTGATAAAGATCCTCAGGAAGGTCTGGGGCCAGTCCCTTTGACTTAAGGATTCTCAAAATTTTATTGCCAGTAACAAAACGAACCTGGGCAACACCATGGGAGTCCCTCAGGATCACACCTGAAACAAACATGTACATCCTGCACTGAAAATAAAAACCTTACACAAACAAATCTTGTGAAATCAAGGTAGCAATAAAAGGCCTTCTCTAAATTAAAAATCTTCCTAATGGAAACTGAACAAATGGTAGACAATGAGTTAAGAAAACAGAACTTAGAGAAACTGAAACACTTCAACAGATAGCACTTAACAGACAACTAACCCATCTGCCATGCTTAGGCAGGTAAGACATTAAGTGCAACGACATTAGTGGGACATTTTCAACAAGTTCTGCCTAGGTATGCAATCACCCTTTTTTCTTCGGGTAATAAAGATGTCATAGCCATCCAAGAAACTGGGCAGACCAAACTTCCCTGTAGAATCTGTAATTGCTGTTCCTTAGGGCAGGTTACAAGATTACACCGATGTTTCAAACTTTCTGTTTAAAAAAAGTATACTCAACACTACTACACCAAATACGTTTCTTGCAAAAATGAGACTTTCAGCTGTATCCATAGAGTGAATACACAGGTACACCAAGAACGGTGTACGGTTTTTAGCATGTTATTTAACACAAGTTGAAGAAACAACTACATTATTACAGTCAGAAAAGCATGTTTTTCTCCATTTAGGAGTTATTAACAAGCCTTACCAATCTGTGAGGGAGTCAGGCCTTTTTTAGCCAGCTTGTAGATTTGTTCCTTTACATCATCAGAAGTAAGTTTCAGCCACTAAAGAAAAACAGGAAAAAAACCCAAAACAAAACAATTAAACACTCCTTAATACATACAGACCCTTAATATAGGCTAGCTATATGAAAGCTTTTTATAAATGGTAGAAATAGATGGTTTCTAATGCTTGAAAAGACAATCAAGACCTGAAACTGTACTGACAGAGCCAATGCTTCCATGATTATTAAAGGGAAGATACCAACAAAAAGCTAAGTTATCTATATTATATCAACAGTCTGCAAAAGCTCATGGTTTTATTCCTTTCAAACACTGCCACATAACAAAACAGAAAAGTACAGCAAAAAACGTACTTGGAAGTGCTCTATAGATTACAATTCAAAATGGAATACAAATAAAATTCAGAAGAAAAACAACAATTTTTTGTAACAACTGTAGCATTTGAGCATCTTAATCATAACAGTTTAACCATCAGCAGCATTTCAAGCAGCTTCACATTATCTTACTTAAAAAGTATGTCTTTATTTTCATGCGTTGTGCTCTAATAATTTATTGTTTCCATTTAACTGTTTTCCAGTACATGCTTTTCCAAATGCACCACAAACTTATATCGCTGTGAAGAAACAGATCCTCCAAGATAGAGCCTCACTCTGCAAGACCGATAAAGCAGCTGTTCTTTTGGCTGACAGGTAAGCATTTAAAGTGGATGCACTACAAATGAACTAAGGGTACAAAGAAGTGACTTAAGTTAGTGCTCTGACCAGCAAATCACTGTTATAGAAATTGTGGAAAATAGTCGGTTTATTCACACTGGCAAAAGTCAAACTTGAGCATGAAAACAATAATTTTACCTCTAGAAACAATGAGCATTCAGATTCAACATAAATGCAGTAACACTAACGCGAAAGGAGAAAGAAACACTTAAATGAAGGAAGGAAGACAAAAAGCGCCTTTTTTCCTCAACAAATTAACTGGCCCTGAAAGGACGCTTGCTTCTTCGGTATCCCAATGGCTACAGGCTAAGGTCGTGTTTTATCGGACCACAGTTAAAAACTGACAAAACATCACAGCATTCTTCCGTTTGTTTCACCACTGAACTTATAAGGCACCATTATTTACAACTTCCATTATTGGCACTCACTCCAGTTAGTCTTGGTGAAGCATGAGAATCTGAGATTAAATGCAATGCTTAGGAACTGTTCCAGCCCTTCAACCCTCATTTCTACAGATGCGTATGAAGGCACAAAACCAATACTGTCTTCTATGTCTAGTTAGCAGTAGAAATGTAACTCCAAAATACGTAATTTCTTTGATGCCCTGCAACATTCCCGGGCAGCCGGGGCCGGCACTTACCGTGGGCACGCTGCGCCGGTAGGGCAAGGCTGACTGGGACAAGCCCTTTCTGTGGGAAAGAAACAGATCACACGCTGAGCGGGGCAGGACTCAACCTATACCCACGAGACCAGGGCCGCGCTCGCCACGGGCCAAGAGCGGAGGCTCGGCGAGCGCGGCCCAGGCGAGGAACCCGCACCGCGGCACCAGCCCAAGCCCCGCCCCCCGCGGCCGCTCTGCTCACGCACCCACCTAAGGCACCCTTCCCGCACCCGCAACACCCCGACCCGGCCCCGCAGCCCGACCCGGCCCCGCGGCTGCCGCCTACCCAGGAGCGTGCATGCGACCCATGATGGCGGCGGCAGAAAGAAGGAGCGACGCGAGGCGGAGCCCCTTCCCCCTCCACTTCCGCCGGAAAAGGCGGATCGGATCCCAGTCCCGCCCCTCGGCCGGCCGCCAGCCAATCAGCGGTGCTGAGGCCTCACGGACCTAGCCAATCAGTCGCGCGAGGAGCCAATCTGTAGCTTATCCCCGCCCCCTACCTGCCAATCTATGGGTCTAGCCCCGCCAATCAGAGGTCGTAACCCCTCCCGTCGTCACTAGCCAATCAGTAACTCTGGCCCCGCCCCTCCAGCCAATCAACGGTCGTGACCCGTCCCTCCAGCCAATCAGCTGGGCCGTTGCAGGCGTCTCCCGCCCCCCCGCGCACAGTGAAGACGCTCTGAAGGCTCTAGGGCCGCGGGCGCACGGGGTTGGCCGTCGCAGCCCCCAGGCAGGCAGCAGGGCTTAGTGCAGCGCTCCCCCTATAAACCTGGGAGAACGACTTCAAGAGCGGAGAGAGGGCGCTACGGGTCGGGGAAAGGCAGCGAGGAAAGCTCGAGCGCCAAGGCCGCGGCTGCAGAGAGGGCGAAGTGCAGCAGGGCAGGCGTAGCGACAGAAAGGGGAGTGTTCTTTCCATTAAGCACGAGACAAAAAGGAGATAAAACATGTTTAAGCTACTCACTGTACTGATAAATTCCATCACAACTAAGTATTCTCCTCTCACATCAAAAAAAAAAAAAAAAAAAAGGATGAGCATATTAAACGTCTTATTGCAACAATCGCATTTTTTTTAGTTGAGCATAGTGCAAAGAGGTGGGAGCTTGGTGCTGTTGCCTCTGTGTGTGAGAAGCATCACAGAATCACTAGGATGGAAAAGACCCACTGGATCATCGAGTCCAACCATTCCTATGAATCGGTAAACTATGCCCCTCAACACCTCATCCACCTGATTTTTAAACACCTCCAGGGAAGGTGACTCAACCACCTCCCTGGGCAGCCTCTGCCAGTGCCCAATCACCCTTTCTGTGAAAAACTTTTTCCTGATATCCAGCCTAAACGTCCCCTAGTGCAGCTTGAGGCCGTTCCCCCTTGTCCTGTCCCCTGTCACTTGGGAGAAGAGTACATACTTGGGTGTCTAAAACCTTGGCTAAAGGTGGGCATAAACTGTGATTTCAAACTAGATCCTACTCACTTAATGGAGCAGCCTGTATTCCATGGGTGTTGTTCTTTGTAGAGAGGGTTACCTTGCATTACCTTAAGGTTCCAGTGTTAACTTGGTATTGCCTGATATGCATTTGTTTGGTTTCAAAAAACTTAGAGGGCATTAGTTGTTCCATCAGTGGTCTGAGTCTGCAGGTGGCAGTCCCAGCTTTATGGGCATCACGAGAGTGTGTCACCTACAAATGGTAACTGTCTGGCTTATTAATAATGACTTCACAGAATCACTAGGTTGGAAAAGACCCACTGGATCACCGACCAAGAAGCTGTGTTTTTGTTGGAGGTAGTGGTTATTCTAAACACAATAAGTACATTTGAATTGTCCTGAATGGTTCCTTGGGCTCAGAGGAAGAGGGTGTGCCACTGTGCCCAGACTGGGTGTAAAACCCACCGTCTCGGCTGCTGCAAGTACAGAGGAGGGGGAGCAAGGGCCACGGGCTGTCTTCCTGGGCAAGGCAGGGACTCCTCTGAGCTGGGGAGCATTGTTGCCCTTCTTTGGACATGGTCCAGCACATAATAAGGAGTGTGGTGATGCACAGGTTGCATGTGTTAGAAGGAACTGCAAGTGTAGGAAAGCCAGCAAAGTCCAGCTTAGCAAAGCTCGGCTTTTCTTCCAAAACGCACAAACTGCCTCACATTGCAGGGAATAATATTCATTTTATTTTAAACAAACTAACAAACAAACAAGCAAAAAGAGAATTATTCACAGGTTTGGGATTTGAAATTGTGAATGTGGGAAAAAATGAGTATCTTCTGGTTTGGCTGCATCTGTCCTTGGTGGTAGCAGAGGTTGCTCCAGGTCTGTGTCCTCTTTGAGTTTACTGTAGAGAGCTCTGAATTTCTGCAAGTATTTCTCAATGTATTCCTTTGCTTTGCATTTCACATTCTTGGTGTCTCCCTGTGGATAATCCGTGTCAATTTGTTGGCCGTGAATGTTCTGGAGGCCTGGGTGGCTGTCGGTCTCTACAGTCGGTGGGGTCATTCGCAAGCAGGTTTACTGGTCTGTGGTTCTTAACGCCAGGCTGGTTGGCACTGGGGTGGCACGTAATGCTGTTGGGGGGCTACAGTCTGCTGGCTGCAGTCCCAGACGCCAGAGCTCTGTCTCTGCACCCAAGTCTGCGGCTGCTCGTCTGCCGCCGGCAAGCCCATGGAACCCGTGTTGGGTGTGGGCAGCAGCGTGTTGCCAGCGTTGGGGTTGCTGGGGTCTGTGTGGGCTTGTGTGGGGTATCCCCAGGTGTAGCCAGCGAAGCTGTTGTGAGGCGCGCTGTAGCCCATGGAGTAGCAGAGCAGGGTATGCGCCATCTCCCAGTTTTGCTGTTGCTGTTTCTGGGCCTCCTGCTGGATGAACTGCTGCTCAAAGAGCTTCCTGCGCTCTGCTAGGGACAGCCCATGGTGGCGCTCAAATCGGACTCTCTTCTTCCAGGGTGTTGGAGTGTCGTAGGTGTCTACTGGCCTCTTCCTTCCTCGCTCGTATGCCGAGGGCAGTGGCGATGACTCTCTCTGTCTCTTTCCCCAGCTCTGCCTCTCAGGTTCCTGCTGTCCACTGGGGATGTGGTGTTTGGGAGGAGGCCTCTCATCCCTGTGGCTGATGGTCTCTCTGCCACAACTGGCACGGTTGTCCTTTTCTGCTGGCCTCTTCTTTGGGATCTGATACACGTGCTTGAGCTGCTTCCAGGTGTTGAGCAGCCTGGTAGCTAGGTTGGTCACATCCCGTATTTTATCGGTTTGGTTCTGGCTTTCCTTGGCCTGCACCCAGCGCTCGATGATGGGAATCACTTTGCTGTCTTCCAGCATGTTCTTGGTGGTGATGGGCAGGAGCTCTAGTGTCTTTAGTATCTCCAGCTGCAGCTGCGGGTTGTTAGCCGCGCTTCCTTTCCCATAATCCATCTCCATCTCCTTCATCCAAATCCAGAGGAGAGAGAGGCCATCATGCTTCAGGAAGGATTTCAGGCCAGATTGTGAGCGCATGTTCTGTATGATTCTGAGGCAGGTGAGCTTCTGCTCCAGAGTTCTAATTCGAAGCATCAGCCAGGTTAACCTGAGACCTTGGTTCTCATTGCTGTCAGTGTCTCCATTCTGCAGCAGCACTTGCAGCTCCCTGTTCACCGAATGCTTCTTACGGGAGCGTGCCTTTTCCATTATTCTTCTGGCAGGTCTGATGATGACCCTCTTGTCACCTCCCAGGTAACCCCGGCAGTTAGCTGAGCGGCAGAAGCATTTCTGAGCCTCTTTGCCGTAGTGCTGGAAGTGGTAATCAAGCGTCAGCTCTGAGCCCGATGGGACTAGTTTGGTGGTGAAAAGTCCAACTCGGAGCTGCCCATTCACCATCCACTTTTGTGCCTTGCAGTTTGGTTCGCAGCTGTGGTTCACGAACCGAGAGCAGTTTCCTTTCTGGGTAGCATCAATGATCTCCTTTTTCTCTATGGCCATGAAATAAGAATGAATGTTCTTGTTGCGGGCATATTCCTTCCTGCGAGCCTTGAACTCCTTGTGATCCAGCACTTCTCCACAGTACTCCAAGATGAAGGTGTCTGGTGGCAGATCTTTGGCAGCCCTCAGCCCCCAGCCTTTGTCTTCCGTGAGGATCACTTCAACATCTGCATAGTGTTTCTTCTGGATGCGCCTGTTGGAGCAGTAGATGCCATTTGGGCACCGGGAAGAACACTCAGTCAGGAGCAGGCGATTGAGACAGCGTTCTCCGCAAGCAACCGCTCCCTGAGCTCGCTGCTCTTTGGAGAGAGGAGGGCACTGGCACACTATGTGCTTCATATGCTGGTGAGATGTTTTGTTGTTCCTTTCTGTCAAGTAGACGTTCTCGTCAATCAGGTCAAAGTAAGGGGGCATCTTTCCTAGCTCGGCTAACTCCTTCCAGCGCTGGGGGTCTTTGAAGTCATCCATGACACACAATGGCCTGACCCCGGAGAAGTTCTGCCGTGTTGCCTCCACTTGCCTCCCTTCCAGTTTCACCTTCTTCTTCTCCCTCGAGTCCACGTTACCCTCAGAGTTACTCTCCAACTCTGAGTGTCTTCTTTTTGGTCGACCTCGCTCTTGTGCATTGTTTTTTCTCAAAACGTTCACCACCTCCTTCTCCCTGCCGGGCAGCGGCTCCTTGTGTGAATTGCTGTTAATCTTGGGTGCCTGCACTGAGCCTTTTGCTTTCTGGCTGGGCACCTGGTGTTTTCTGGAGGGGCTGGGAAAACAAAGCTGGCAGTCGTCATCCCAACGGTCATCCTCTTCATAGTCCTTGTAATCACCTGTGAGAGAATCCAGTATTTGCCCTTGAATTGGTTTGTAACTAGCTGCAGAACGTCTTCCAGCAGACCTCGCATCCCCCTAACCGTTGTCTTGCCGTACACCCCCAAGCCTGGCTGGTAACCATAGCCCGAGTAGAACCTGATGCTGCTGTCTGGGTGCTGGTAGTTGCTATTTGGTTTCCCCAGCTGAGAAAACTTGGTCCCTTCCTAAACCACCCACGTGCCCCATCGTGTGAAAACCGTCCACGCTGGAGAAATCTCCGAGGCCGGACTGGTTAAAGCCACCCTTCCCTTGCCTACCTTTTGGCTTGAAAAGCCCTGTCTGATGCTGAGCTACATCAGCGCTTTCAAAACTCCCTGGCAGGTAAGATGGGCGCTTGGTGCTCTGAGGCTGGCCTGGAGCAGGCTGCAGCTTCTCTGTCTCCTTCTTGTTGAGATCAGTAGAAGTTGCTGCACTGTCCTCCATGCCTCTAGGAGAACACCTGCTCTCTCTCTGTGGGCCACCTTTGCCTGCCATATTCTCCAATCTCTCTTCGCAGTAGGATCCACTAGACGAGGGGTCAGAGAAACACCTCTTCCTTCTGGCTGCTCCAGGAGGAGTGAGTGCTGCTCTGTCCCGTCGCTGTGGTCAAGTCTGTGGTGATGCAACAACGGAATGGACCCGTTTCCGTGGGACACCGTCATTGCACCCCCGGCCCTCTATGTCACTCTCGTCCCTGCCTGCCTTGCTGTCCCTCTGCCCTGTGTCAGAGGAATTGTGGCCAATGAGACTTTTTGGAGATAGAAGAGTAACGGACAGTTGGTAGATGCAGGACAAGCAAGGCCTGCTTAGAGTCATAGAATCACTAGGTTGGAAAGGACCCACTGGATCGTCAGGTCCAACCATTCCTATCAACCACTAAACTATGGTCTTTTAAACACCTCTAGGGAAGGTGACTCAACCACCTCCCTGGGCAGCCTCTGCCAGTGCCCAATCACCCTTTCTGTGAAAAACTTTTTCCTGATATCCAGCCTAAACGTCCCCTAGTGCAGCTTGAGGCCATTCGCCCTTGTCCTGTCCCCTGTCACTTGGGAGAAGAGACCAGCTCCCTCCTCTCCCAACCTCCCTCCAGGTAGTTGTAGAGAGCAATACGGTCTCCCTTCAGCTTCCTCAAGGCTAAACAACCCCAGCTCCCTCCGCTGTTCTTCATAAGGCTTGTTCTCCAGCCTCCTCACCAGCGTCGTTGCTCATCTCTGGACTCACTCCAGAACCTCAACATCCTTCTTGTGGTGAGGGGCCCAGAACTGAACACAGGATTCAAGGAGTGGTCTCACCAGTGCCGAGTACAGAGGGAGAATAACCTCCCTGGACCTGTTGTTCATGCCGTTTTGGATACAAGCCAAGATGCCACTGGCCTTCTTGGCCACACTGCTGGGTCCTGTTCAGTCACTGTCAACCAACAGTCTTTCTCCTCCAAGCAGCTTTCCAGCCAGACTTCTCCTAGCCTGTAGCACTACACAGGGTTGTTGTGCTCCAAGTGCAGGACCGGGCGCTTGGCCTTGTTAAACCTCATGCCATTGGACTCTGTCCAGCCTGTTCAGATCCCTTTGCAGAGCCTCCCTGCCCTCCAGCTGATCAACACTTCCACCCAGCTTAGTGTCTTCTGCAAACTTGCTAAGGGTGCACTCGATGCCTTCATCCAGGTCATTGATAAAGACATTGAACAGGGCTGGAGCCAGCAGTGAGCCCTGGGGAACCCCACTTGTAACTGGCCTCCAGCTGGACTTAACACCATTTCCCACCACGCTCTGGGCCTGGCCCTCCAGCCAGTTTTCCACCCAGGAGAGTGTGCACCCATCCAGGCCAGAGGCTGACAGTTTCCGTAGCAGAATGCTGTGAGAAACTGTGTTAAAGGCTTTACTGAAGTCCAGGAAGACCACATCCACAGCCTTTCCCTCGTCCAGCAGCCGAGTCACTTTATCATAGAAGGCGATTAGGTTAGTTTGGCAAGACCTGCCTTTTGAGAACCCGTGTTGACTGGGCTTGATCACCCAGTTCTCTTGCATGTGCTTCATGATAGCACTCAAGATCACCTGTTCCATGACTTTTTTCCCTGGCACTGAGGTCAGACTGACAGGCCTGTAGTTCCCTGGATCCTCCCTGCGACCTTTCTTGTAGGTGGGCACAACACCAGCCAGCCTCCAGTCCAGTGGAACTTCCCCAGTCTTCCAGGACAGTTGGAAGATCATGGAAGGGGGTTTGGCTAACACATCCACCAACTCCTTCAATACCCTTGGCTGGATCCCATCCAGCCCCATAGACTTGTGGGTGTCTAGTTGGGCAAGCAAGGCTCTGACCACCTCCTCTTGGATCATGGGAGCCTCATTTTGCTCCTCTGACTCCTGGGTTTGTACACAGAGGGAACAACTTTCTTTACAATTAAAGACTGAGGCAAAGAAGGCATTAAGTGTCTCAGCCTTTTCCTCATCCCCTGCCAAAGTTGTTCCTTCTGCATCCAATAGGGACTGTATACTCTCCCTAGTCCTCCTTTTATTGTTAATATATTTATAGAAAGATTTTTGTTATCTTTCACCGACTTTGCCAATCTGATTTCTAGTTGGGCCTTAGTCCTCCTGATCTTTTCTCTGCACAATCTCACTTCCCTCCTGTAGTCCACCCAAGATGCCTGTCCCTTCTTCCAAAGCCCATAAACATTCTCTTCTTCTTGTTATCTCTCAAAATCTCTCTGTTCAACCAAGCTGTTTTTTTCCCCTGCCGACTTTTTTTTTTGGGAACATGGGGATGGCTTTCTCCTGAGCTGCTAGGATTTCCTTTTTGAAGAGCTCCCAGCCCTCATGGGCTCCCTTGCCCTTAAGCACTGTCTCCCATGAGACTTTGCCAACCAGCCTTCTGAAGAGTTCAATGTCTGCCCTCTAGGAATTTAGTGCTACTGACCTGCTAGCCACCCTCTTCACTTCACCTAGAACAGAAAACCCTATCATCTCATGATTGCTTAGTCCTAGGCGTCCTCCTACTGCCACATCTCCCACAAGGCCTTCTCTGTTCACAAACAGCAGGTCCAGGAGGGCACCTTCCCTTGTTGGTTCATTCACCAACTGTGCAAGGAAATTGTCTTCCACGCACTCCAGGAACCTCTGGGACTGCTTCCTTTCTGCTCTATTGTACTTCCAGCAGATATCTGGAAGATTGAAGTTTCCCACCAGAACAAGAGGCATCGATCTAGAGATTAACCCCAGCTATTTCTAGAAGAGCTCATCAGCTGCTTCTTCTTGGCTGGGTGGTCTGTAACAGACTCCCATCACAAAATCTACCTACTTATGGGCTCCTCTGATTTTAACCCACAGGCACTCAATCTCCTCATCACCACAGTCCATCTCAATGGTGTCTCAACCTCCTCTCCTACCCTTCCTGTCCCTATTAACCACTAGACTACGGTCTTTTAAACACCTCCAGGGAAGGTGAATCAACCACCTCCCTGGGCAGCCTCTGCCAGTGCCCAATCACCCTTTCTGTGACAAGTCTGAACCTCCCCTGGCAGAGCTTGAAGCCATTTCCTCTTGTCCTGGCCCCTGTCACTTGGGAGAAGAGGCCAGCTCCCTCCTCTCCACAACCTCCCTTCAGGTAGTTATAGAGAGCAATGAGGTCTCCTCTCAGCCTCCTCTTTTCCAGGCTAAAAAACCCCAGCCCTCTCTGCCGCTCCTCATAAGGCCTGTTCTCCAGCCTCTTCACCAGCTTCATCTGGACTCGCTCCAGAGCCTCCACATCCTTCTTGTGGTGAGGGGCCCAGAACTGAACACAGGAGTCAAGGAGCGGTCTCACCAGTGCCGAGTACAGAGGGAGAAAAACCTCCCTTGACCCGCTGGTCACATCATTTCTGATATAACCCAGGATGCCATTGGCCTTCTTGGCCACCTGGGCACACTGCTGGCTCATGTTCAGTCGGCTGTGAACCAACACCTCCAGGTCACAAATCCGTGAGCAGAAAAGGCTTCAGGCAGTGACTATTGTGAAAAAGAAGAGAAAGGCACAAAATGAGTTAAGCTATGGAGAAGGTTAAAGTAGATGTCAGGACCAGCGCTAACAATAATAAACTACAATACATTTTTACTCCCATAGTCCAGACAATTGTTAGAACGGCAAATCATTTTTTAAATTATTTTAGTTTATTTGTATTTTTGTGCTGTAAGACACTGTGCTTTAATAGCAAACTGCAAAAAAGGCAGTACATATTGCTTTCATTTTATTTCACAATGGAACGTTTCACAAAAACAGTAATCTACTTTCCTGTGTTTAAGTGACTTGTGATTCTAATGATGGAATGGAGTAAGTCTCAAAAGCATCAAGTGAGCAGGAAATAGATCTAGTTAGTTATATAGTTTATTATTTACAGGCTATATATTAAATGAAAAATACGCAGTAGATGCCTAGTAAAACTGGGATTTGTTAGTGCCCATTTCATCAACCCAGTTTCTAACATTCAAGATATTCTTAGCTTTTTAATTGTAGTAATTCCTACAAAATTGGACCGTGAATATTTTAGGCACCAGGAGATTCAAGTTTACTTCTCTCTTCTGTAGTGAAGGGAGACTGAACAGTAGCAAGGGAAGGAAAATATCAGATTATGAAATAGGTTTTTAGTGTTAGGTATATAAAAGGTTTTTCCCCATAATGTGTTTTCATTCGTAGTTGCATATTTTACTTTTAAAATTTCACTCTAGTCACAGTCAGTGATTCAAGATTTAGTACTAAAAAAAAGTGTGCAACTTGACTCTCTAGCTTTGTTGAAGCAGACCATGATCATCCTGAACACAAAACAAGGTGAATAAAAAAACTACACCTGTAACGCAGAACCACCTAATTAAGTAACCAGTGGTATTAACAGGAGATAGTAAGTTCCCTGGAATGAAGTATTTTTAGTGGAATTAATTCTTATTGTGAGTGAGAACCATTTTTTTTTAACAGTTCAAAGTGACCATGTTCCTTTCTGTTAATGCAACTAATTTCTGTCCTGCAAATCATCCAGCAGTTGTGCTTTTTAACTAGAGGCTAGCCTTTACCTGGAGGTACAGGTGTAAATGCTACTTTGGATTTACTGTTAGAATCCATCCTGCATTTAATCATTGCATTATTAAAAAATTCTAGAAATTAAGACATTTCAAAACACTGAGAAGCTGGGCACATTCCCTGTGCACCACATTCAGCCAGTCTTCATTCAGTTTTTTGGAGATACTGGGTAAAAGATGGGGTAGAAAAAATTTATAAGTTGCACTAACTATGAAGGATCAGAACAAGTGATGTTATTTTTAAGCAACATCTCAGGAAGAGACTTCCAGTAGAACCTGCGAAGTCAAATACGAAAACATTTCCCCTTTTTAAGGAGCTGAAAGTTAACATGTATACATATTTAAATACTATAAATGAGGTAAATGAGAAGCATTGGAATTATAAGGCACCATTATTTACAACTTCCATTATTGGCACTCACTCCAATAAGTCTTAGAGAAGCATGAATCTGAGATTAAATGCAACGCTGAGGAATTGTTCCAGCCCTTCAAACCTTCATTTCTACAGGTGTGCGTGAAGCCACCAAATTTTTACCCGTTGCTGTCTTCTGTGATGTCTAGTTAGTTGTGGGAATGTAATCCTAAAATATATCGTTTCTTTGACGTCCTCCAGCATCATGCCATGTATGACAACATAGGTAACAAAAAGCAAATATGTATTATATCCACAGGCCTGGTGATTAAGTTATGGTTTAATCAGCCAGCATAGTCAAACTGTTCATCTCACTTTCATGGATGGTTTAAAAATCCCTTCCTTTACTCGCAACTCAAACATGTATAATGATGCTTTGATAATATTGCATAAGCATAAACCAGGTTTTCTGCAGATCCTCCAAATTACGCTACATGAACATTGGTCCAACATATCAGTTGAAATGCAGAATCTCTTCAAGATGTAAAAGTTATCTTCAAGTAGGAAGATCCACACAATAAGTGAATACAGTTGTTCTGGTCTTACTCAGGTGTAGATAGAAATGGATTCACAAATAGGGTACAGCAGTTAGTCGATACCAGTTAACGGTCTCCTTGCTCAAGTTGAAGTCCTTCAGTGAAAGTGTAATTCCACCCAAGAAAAAGTTCTCACGTAATGATTCTGCACTGAGCACACTTAACTGAAGTTCTCTCTGTTTCAAAGTCTCCATGCTGTATCCACTGTATACAAGCTAGAAGGTAAGAAGTCAAGAATTTTTAGGTTATCCAAATGAAATTATACAGATTTCCCTTTCATCTAAGTGGCTAGCCACTGACAGATGTCTTAACTGCCATAACCATTCAGTATATCTGTTTCTCAGAGGACAGGCTGAAGTACCTCCATATTGTATTTTGTGCTCCCAATGTTAAGTGCTTAAAAGGACCAGTGTTTTTAGATGGAAGTATTGTTTACACGCCAAGACTCCCTAATTCATTCTTCTGCATATTACAGATCAAAGCTAGAGCAGGGGAATCCTTAGTTTTAAGATTTCTTTCCTTCTCCCCGTCATTACTTACGAGTCAGTTTTAAAATTTCTCCTTACTTACAACAGGACATTTATTTACTCAGTTGCTTTAGGGTTTTGGGGTCAATTTGTTTGTTTTTTAAACAGGGCACAAAGTTTTTCAAACAAGTTCCTTTTCTGTTTATTTATCTTTGCAGATTTTTTAGACAATATTTTAACTACTGCTTAGAATAAGAGACAATAGCAAACAATAGGGAGTTACTGCACAGATTTTAACTTGCCATTTCATTGAAAGTTGGATTTCTTGTCTTCCGGGAGATTTTGGTTTTGCGTTTGGATGTTTTGTGTGTATCAGGAAGTAAGTATGTTTTTACATAGGGATTTGGATCAGCACCATCTTCTGTAACCTACAATTCAAAACCAAGACGAGTTAGAAAACAGGTTAGTGCATACCTGTTTGAATTTTTATTTTCAAGCATCTAGACTTTGCAATCAAAGCTAAACAAAAGCAGCACTTAAATAAATTGGCAGTTGGAAAATTTGAAGGAAGAGAGATAGATTAATGTAGGAATGGTGGAACTACATCAAGAAGGTAATTAATAAAATAGAAACATATTTTGGTAGTGAGCTTAGTATCTCTACTTACCAGGTCTTTAATGTGCATCACCATGATAAAGAGAGTGCTATTTCTGTATGATATCGATAGCTTCACTTCTCCTCCCACTTTGCCTGAGGTAGGGCTCGAGGGACTTGTATCTGAAAAAATATACAATTATTTCCTCTGTAATATCTGTATGTTTTTCTCAGTACTATACTGATTTATTATATAGGGGGAATAATACAAGCTTCAGACCAAGTTCAGTTTTTGAGTTTATTTCTGGTTCCCTAATAAAAGGGCACAGCCACACTTATTAAAGATTTTTGTATTCTCTTGTAAGAGGTTTGGAGGTTTAAAGCAAACACTTGAATTATTTAGTCCAGCAGTAAGTAAGCCTAAGTGATCACATACACGGTTGCTATTTTTTGTATGGTTTTAATTCCTTGAAACTGTATGCAGGTACATTTGGAAAGATAGTGATGTGAAGTTTTCAATGAGGGAAAATCACAGTTAATAAAAAAAATATTAAAATCGCATTGTAATGGTGCCATACTATTGTCATACAATTTATAAACACCTCTAAAACCACTACCTACCTGCAGGTCTTGCTATTCCATCTATTCCTTCCACTTTGTCATCACGAAGTAATGGATGGAAAAAAGTATAAACAAGATCACACTAAATTTGGAAGAAACATTACAAATTAGTTTAATCGTTAGCAGACATCAACACCTGTAAACGTGCACTGGATTTGCATAAGTTACATGAACTCACTTCTGCCACCTCTGAAGAGCTGTTCATCAGACTCTGTATGTAGCTATTGAGCTCCACTTTTCTTTTAGCTGCTACATCTTTTATGTGTGTTCTTCCCAGAACCATCTTGTTAGGAAAGCTACAAGGGAAGAACAAGAGTTTTCTACTAATTTCTCTATAAATAAGTACAGTTAGATTTCATTGTCATTTCCATGCTGCTCATATCATAGAAAGGTGAGGAAACATTTATAGGTAACTGTTACATCTGGTAAAGATACAGACTAAAGACTCAGTTGCTCCTCTGGTTCTCCTTAAAACTCAAGAGACCACAGTTTTCCCCCCTCAATTGCCAACTTTGAGGTCTAGTTTGCCCCTCAGCAGTTTTGTCTCCATTTCAAGCTATTTCTTCCTCTACCCAGCTGGGAGCAGTTTTCTTGCTTCCATTATAATACGTGAGTTTGGAACATACCCTGGTAGCTTCCAGAGAGGAAAGAGAATGCCAAGTTTGTTGTGGAGCTCCTGGAACTCATCAAATGTTCGGAAGACAAATGTTGGCTCAACTTGCCCTTCTCTCAAAACTCTCACTACATATATCTGTCCAAAACACAAAAAACCCCAAAGATAAAAGTAGTAACAATATTAAAGAACTGACTTCACAATATACTTTGCTTAACAATTAACTACTTCTGCTACAGTAAGCCTTCTCCTACATACATATCTCAGTTTATAGCATTTATACTGTAAACAGCATTTGCAGTTTATAGTAGAGTTAAAATTATAAACAGCCCTACTGTAACACAGAGTAACATCACAATCATTCCATAAGGTAGATCCACATCTGACAGTGTGATAAAAGTAGTTAAGGCTAAGCTGTCCACATTCTCCTTTATAAGCCCCATTGTAAGTTCATGCCACATAGGTGTACAAAATTTTAACACATCAGTGCAGGATTATACCTAGACATTTATCTGTGGGGCCAGAACAACCACAAAATTTTCCAGGTGTGGGCTAAGGAGGAAACTAATGCCTACTTTTTTCTGATCTAATTCTCTCAAGATTCTTGAGTATTCTACTTTAAAAATGATAATTTGGTGGGCAGGTACAAATGCACTGCATTATACAAAAGGAATTTTAAAAAAATTATTTTTTAAAAATTCCAGGATGTAGTTATTCATGTTACTATGAAAAGGAAATGAAAATTCAGTTCTGTGGACTAATTTTATGGGCAAAATCATTAAAGATGTATTTAAAACCATGTAACTGGGCAGAGGTTTAAAATATCTAGCCAGAAGGAAGCTACATCATCTTAGCAGTTTCCGGAAACAGTTTCCGGCTGTTTTGGCTTAGACAAGGAACATTCAAATATATTTAAAATATAGCGATTCAGTACAAAGCTTTTCTTCACTTGTAGCATTATTCAGCTTTGTTCTACCTTCCCTATCTGGTATCTTACTAGACTAAGACATATGCAGCAAATACAACTTGGAAAGAGATGTATGTTTGCATATATCAATATAGCTCACTCTTTAAACAACTTGAGGAAAATGTAACTTGAGCTGACTATTCTAGGCCCAAGGGCAGTAGAGAAGTACAAAATAAACTGAGGATGGTTTCACATCTGCATAGGAATACAAGTCTTAAAGTGTAATCCAAGTCTATCAAAATCACGAAGGCAAACTGCAATGCTTGCCTACCTCAATTAAGACTGACAAGGAAACCAGGTGCATTAACAGAGGAAACTATGCTTTTACTTAGGAGGAGCAAATACAACTTTGATGGAAGCCATTTTACAGAAGGCGGCTACATTAGTCCTTAAGTATGACTCAAACCCCCATCTTTTAAAATTATCTTCAACACTACTTCTGTCCTTTCTGCTTCCTTATAGATCCTTTTCAAGAAGTGTTTTAATTTTCACGAATGTTATTGGTTGCTAAGAATACCAATCTATACCCTAGCACGCCTACGAGTGGTTTACCCTGGTCAGCAGCTAAGCACCCCCACAGCTGCTCGCTCACTCCCACCCCCTCACCCATGGGTTGAGATGAAGACAGTCCTTGGGAGAGGAGGTGACGCAAAACAATCTCTCACCACCTCCCACGAGCAGACCTGTGCCCAGCCGGTCCCCAGGCAACAGCTATCTTCGAAGAAAACACTCGCCTGTCCCCTGCTTTTTTCCTCTACCCTCAGCTGTTATTCCTAAGGATAGCATTATGTGCTATGGAGTATCTCTTTAGCCAGGATGGGTCAGCTGTCCCTGCCCTGTCCCTTCCCAACTCCTTTCCCACCCACAGCCTACTCACTGCAAGGGGGGCAGGGGCAAACTGGAAGAAAGAGAGGAAGCAACACCCTACAAGCACTGCTTAGCGACAGCCATACCAATTGTGCGTTATCAACAGCTTTAGTTAAACATCCAAAAGACAGCGCTGTGTGAAGAAAGATAACTCCATCCCAGCCAGAGCCAATACAACTCCATTCTCCAGGAAGCAAGCAAGCCAGCCCATTCCCAGCAAGATCTACATTTCAGTTATGGAGTTTTGTTTTACTTTCAAATCATCCACTGTGAGGCTCAGTCTTGGTGTCAATATTGGTGTAGGCTTCTAGGCTCCCACTACAGTCAATACAGTTGGACTTCAGAGGACTCTTCAGATGATCCCAAATATGACATCAGTGCCTAACTGAACGAGTTAGTATCTATAACTGTATTTACTAAATCTCTGTCAAGAAAAGGAATCTAGTTCTCTACCTCAGAGATTGCTACTTAAGGCTAAACAAGGCAAGTTTCTCCTGGGCTCATTCTCTATGATTAAGTCCTGAATTTATGGCAAGAAGGAGAATGTATCTTGTTGGAAGAAAATGCACAGTATCTTCACTAAGTGGAAACAGATTCCATATACTTACATAGTGTTTATCTGGGTTATATCTCTTCTGATATGTAAATACAGACACTTGTTTGATTCGGCCATCTTGTTTAAGAGAGTATGTTTTAGCAGAAAATGAGAGGATGGGTTCATCATTAGAAGGCAGACCTGAGAAACGCAGCTGAGCCAAATTGTGAATGAAGAAGTTAAACTTTGTGGCAACACTTCCCAAACTGGATTCAATCAACCTAAAAAAAAAGAAAAAAAAACCCACAAAAGTGTCAATGAATCAGACATAAGCCTAAGAAAAAAAATTCTTACAGGCAAAGAAACAGTTTTTAAATTAAGTGAGATCAATGAGCTATATAAACAGCATCACATCAGCATTTAATAGAGGATTCAGCACGCAAACTTTGGAATAGCTTGTTGTCCATGAAGCGAAGGCTTTCAACTTGGTAATAAAAACAAAAAAAAAAATCTGGAGTACTGCATCCAGCTCTGTAATCCTCAGTGCAGGAAAAACATGGACCTCTTGGAGTGGGTCCAAAGGAGGGCTACAAAGATGATGGTTGGAACTCATCTTGTATGAATAAAGGCTGAGAGAGTTGGGGTTGTTCAGCCTGGAGAAGAGAAGGTTCCAGGAAGACCTTACTGCAGCTTTTCAATAGTTAGAAGGGGCTTATAAGAAAGATGGGGACAAACTTTTTAGCAGGATCTATTGCAATAGGACAAGGGGTAATGATTTAAACTAACAGAAGGTAGATTCAGACTAGATATAAAGAAGAAATCTTTATGATGAGGATGGCAAAACACTGGAACAGACTGCCCAGAGAGGTGGCAGATGCTTCATCCCTGGAAACATTCAAGGTCAGGTTGGATGGGGCTCTAAGCAACCTGCACTAATTGAACGTTTTCCTGTTCACTGCGGGGGTGCTGGACTACATGACCTTTAAAGGTCCTTTCTAACCCAAACTATCCTATGACTCTGAACTGCATGCATAGTACTGCAGTTTCCCTCATATTTTTAAAAGGGAGTACAATAACACATTTCGTAACAGAGCAACAACTCAGACTATACACCTACCCCCACTTGCTACACTGAAGCATCATCTCTCCCTCCCTAGTGTGCAAAAGCATTTCTTGGGAGAAAGAACTTTACAATGCATTACAAGGTTTCCATTATATACACTGCTATTAAGCAATTTAGATTGTATTCAAAATGCAAGTGTCAGACAGTTATCTACTCTGGGTTACAAACAATTTTATTTTTTGTTCAAGGTTACTCTTAAAGGCAAAGTATTTTAGCACAAGCATTAATCTTATATGAAACTGATCTAGTTTATGTAGTTCACTGGTTAACAGATATTTTAGGATTGTACACTGTAACTATTCTACAGATATGTTTGCCAAAATCTTTGCTATGGTTTTTTTTTACAGCAGAAAGCTCCCATTAAGGGGACAATGCTAGGAGATATTTAAATGCGTTCACTTATCCAATAACCTTGTAAAGAAAATGGTAGCTTCTGCATCCGTTGTTTGGGGCTGAAGGGCATCCTGGACATACTTCAGATCCTGAACCCCACTTAGTTCTGGTAATCCAGAAGAAAGCATCTGCAAGAAATTACAACTTACAGGTTTAAGGCAATAAAACAAATACAATTTTACACTGAAATGATTAAAAATTAGACCCTCAGATTCATTTGAAGCTGCACTAAACTGCTAAATGTTAACAGCAATAAACTACTACTTATAATCGGCAGTTACCATTTCTGCTGAATTAAAAGTGGTTAAAAACACTTTGCAGTGTATTTTATGGTATCATCTTATAAATTTTTGAGGAAATACAGGTAGTAAAAGAAGCTTAAAAAAATTCCTACTACAATCTTCCTAAAAAGAACATCTGTGTGTTAAAAATACACATTAAGAGCTTCTGCAGCATAAAAAGCAGAGCACTTACTACAATACAACATGACAGACCTATTAATTTTCAATTTCATTTAATAAAATTATTACCAATGAAAGTAGGTTAAGGAAGAGGCTTGCATGTTTTCTTATCAAATTGTACGCTTGACAGCAGAGATCCACGAACAACTGAAAGCGAATAGTGGGTTTTTCACCTCCATTAATGACATAAGCCATATCTGATGTTAGCACAAAAGGAGCTCGATCCCTGTTCAAAAAGAAAAAATTCATGTTAGTTATAAGGGCTATTTGCTTTGTCATGTGCTTTCTCCTCCATCCTCATCCCAAGGTAATGTTCTCAAGTAAACCAGTAATGCCATTTTATTTTCTGGCTTAGGTTCAGCTGCTTAGTGCTGTTCTCAGAATCCCAGAACATTCACAGAGTATTGGATCTACAGCAGATCTCCTGGAGCAACACTTGGAGGCCAGGTTACCTCACAATGTCTTCTACCCCTCATTTCTGGATGCCATAATGCACTAAGCCAGGTATAACAACTACATTATCACCTGATTAAAACAAGTCCTGTATCCTGGATATAGACTATCTTCCCCTATGCAGTGGGGTAGCAAATATAAACTTGCTGTTCACTCTTTGTTGGCATTCACTTCTGGCTTTATGAGCCAGCGTCTGTTCTCACTTGTTTCACACTCAGATATTCAGATGACAAAGATTCTGGCAGTCAATGTCTCACTTGGTGATAAAGTTTACCTAACAAGCATGTGCTACATAACTGCATGAATACAGCTGAAAAAGTGAAATCACAGTACAGTTTTAGCCAATATTCCTGGAAAAGTATGACACTGAGCCTTGAGTAAGATGTAAGGCTTCCAAATATCAATAAAAAGTTACATTAAACTTTTCTTGTACCAAAATAATTGGCTTTCCTAACTATTGTAAAGACATTCCCATTGAGATTTGCCAAGAGTGTGTAGCACAAAGCTCCAAAGAAATGAATGCAGTTTGGAAGCATTGAAGTTAAATGACACTTAGGAGACCAAATTGCTTATTTCAATCTACGAGTGACCAGAACAGTAATTTTATTTGAAAGCTATGCCTACGTGCCTTGACTTAAAACAGCTGTTGAGATCAGAATATGGAAATAGGAAGCTCGAGCCTTTAAAAATTAATTCCATACAGGTAAGGTTGAAAGCATTCTGGGAACTCTGTGGTTATATTGTAAGATACTGGCTTCAGAATGAGAATAGTAGATATGAGGATTTTAAAAGTTAAAGTTTAGAATTACAATGCTTATAAAAATATACTAAAAATCACTTAATTCCCCACATTGCTTAGCTGCAGAAAATACCTTTTAAAGCTACCAAACATTTGAGCATGACCCAAAAATTTTCCAAAGTCAATGTGAAACATATGTCCTGTGTTTCGAAGCATTATGTTATCATTGTGACGGTCACAAATGCCCAACACATAAGTAGCTACGCAGCATCCTGCACAGGAGTAAATGAAATTTTCTGAAGCCTGTGAGGGAGAAAGAAAAAAGTGAATTGAGATCAAATACCACTGGGAAAAGAGCATTCGTACATTCAACAGTCAATCTTGACATATGTAAAATCCAAGCCAGACAAAACAGACCCCAAAATTTGCTTTTTTCCATAAGTGTTCTTCGAACATATAGCATTGAAAAAAAGTCTTCATCTATTACACCTTCCAGCAAAACCAGTTTTGTTTTTTAAATAAGTGAAAGAGAAAACAGGAGTTGAAGACAAATCACAAAAAGAAATACATGTGTTAGAGAAAAAAAGTGTATAACACTTCTTTTTATAATGTATTGTCACAACACTTTAGCCAAAACAAAATATTTTATTTTTTGAATCCCATGTGTTTGTATGAGGCCACTGATCCTAAACCACCACTAAGAATAGCCACCATTCCTCCTTATCTTAAACTTAAGTACAATTTTTTTCTCTCCATCCAATAAAAATTCCTCATGCAAATCCTTAGAATCCATCTAGCTTAGTTTTAGTTATACAAGTGATTTTCATTTTCTCTTTTTCAAACATAGGAAAAAAAGCTTCCTAAAGATAGAAAAATATTTCAATGGAAGAGCTGGAACGTCATTCTTTCAGATTTATCCCTTTTACAAGGCCTCCAAAAAGAGAACAACACTGAAAAAATTTACCTTTTCATATTCCTCCTCTGTAGGATTATATTTACGCAGCCACTCTGCCAGAGGCTTGTCTTTAAAAGAACCTGTCACTCCATATTCCACTTGAATTTTCCTAAGAGTATCTGAAGCAGGAACAAGCTCTACCATGCCTTTATATAAAACATAAGAAAGCATATTGAATCATCTCCTTAAGTTATACTGCATTTTCATTATTCAGTAGAAACTTTGACAATGATGGATTTTATAATCTTAGATTAGTTTCTTTCAAAACTCAGCTAGGTGTAAAAATAGTGCTATTAGTCTAGTAAGCATTTCTGCAGACTATATTACAAAGCATTATGAAATGCATGTAGCAATCCAAGTTAGGCTTACTTTTAATTAAGTTACAATTAATTATGGTTGCCAGAATGCACATGTAAATTACACTTTGAATAATTACTTTCTACTACCTAAACTTGTACTGGTCTATAAATAATAACCACAAAATATTCTCATGCTGGCATATCTCATACACTGACGCTCAAAAGTAATCTGGGAATGCTAACTGCTGTCAAGACTTGAAAGAGACCAGATTGTTCCTCCAGAAATAGGGCAGTGGCTTTGCATATGGCCTTATTTTGGAGATATTTACTAAAAATATTTGTACAGCTAAAGCCTAAAAGGAGAACATTCATTTGATTAACAGAATTACTCCTGTCTTGGCAAGAACTACTAAATGCAAATCTGTACTTCCCATTCATTTTTCTTTTGCACTTTAATCCTTCAAATACTTTAGGAATAGCAATATTAGCAGCAACAAAAAAAATGTTACATGCTATACAACCAAGCCATCATTCAAAGTAGGAAGAAAAGCCACCTGTTTCTCTAAAAAGCAAGTCTTAATGAAACAGAAGCTTTTTGCTTCATTTTTTTGTTTTGCTAACCTAAATTTCCAGCATTTCCATGTACTTAAGAGTTTTCATCACACTGTTCTAGCATCTGACTGAATATTTAAGTTACTGCTCATCATCTTAAAAATCTCATGGTTCCTATTGCCTAGCTCTAGAGAGCTAGTAAAAACTAGCAAAAGGCATGTTCAAGGTGCAGGGTGATATTTACACTCAGGAGTTCTGTGACTTAGTTTCAAACTTAAAAGACAGCCTCATATCGTCAAGGAACTTTTACCAGTGTATGACACCAATTCTGGGGGACACTGTGTGTGTAAAGGGTTGTGTTTTGAATTCTCCTTCTTTTTGCACATTTCAGTGCATGAATGATACACCCTGACTCAACTGCAGCAGGTACCAAACACTTTAGAATTTCAGTTTTCACTTGAATATTTACTTTCATGGTAACTAAACTTTCAAAATGAGGATTGCTCAGGCACCATTTGCTTGTGTTGCAGTAAGGACAACAAGAGAAACGTTAGCTTTTATTGTATTTACTTGTTGCACCACTGTTCATTGGCAACAGAACATAAGGATCTCAAAAAGAGGACACATTTAATGCAACTTCAGCCACAGGAAACCAGGAACAATTTAACTTGCTATACTCTTGAGTACTGAGGTTCCTTGCTTGGGAGGCTTTTAGCCTTCCACTGTTCCTTCGGCCTGCCTCTCCACAGAAATTTTTCACTATTAATGTGACAAGAAATTGAAGTGGTGAAGCAAAGATCATAGGTGGCATCTGGCTTTTGGTTTTGCACCTCTGTCTTTTCCAGTTGAGAGACACTTGAAGATAACCATCCGTAGATCCAGTCCCTCCTGCAGCCAGATCTTATCCATAATCTTAATCATTTGTAGAGCTAACATATCTTGTCTCAGATCTTCTCCAACCTTAAAGAGAAAAACAAAAGTTAACTGGAGACATTATACATTTTCAGCAAAACTAAACTTCACAGATTTTAATTGGTTTGTATTTCTAGGAAGTGATATATTACACTACTTTCTCCCTCATAATTATGCGCTTAAAAAGTGGGCTACGTTTAAGCTTTCACATGTGGTAGACTTCCTTTCACATTTTACAACCTGTTCAGATGCTAGTCTCTAGATACACAGGAGCAAACTCACAAAATAACTAAGCTTGTTGGTCTGTGCTAAAGTTGATTGTTACCAATGACACCGTGATTATCATTCAACCTTTTTTCTCCTATACACATAAAAGACCTACCTTAAACATCACATTAATTTCTTCTCCCAGAGGGTCTGCATTTATTAGTGCAATTTTCAGTGGTACTGCATTGGAGCTGAAGAAAGAACATGCCTACAAGTAGATTCAGAGTTAATAATCAGAAAGGACTATTCCTACTAGCCAAGAACACAAGACATTCTGACAACAAGCAGGTCTGACACACAATGTGCCTATTCAGACTTTCAACATTGCAACTGTGGCAAATACGTGCTTCCTTTTGAATAAAGAGCTCTTTGGCTCTTACTTGTTGAATTCTTGTACAAATGCCAATAACGCTGCACAGTTATGTTTTGTACATTTTTAAGTGAAGAGTGAATAAAATATGGATAAATATTTTATCAGCATTCTTTTGGAAACCTATAAGATATTATAAAAAATGTGTATTAGCATGTTTCACAATATTTTCTCATGTATCTGCTTTCAAGTACATATTCATGATTTAATAGTTACAGAAAGGAAGGAAAGCAAGAGGAACTGTCCCTACACAGGATTAAAGCCAGTGTTCACAGCCCTTTAGGCTTTCAGTCATGCATAATAATATAATCAAGGCTGTGGCTGAGCACACAGTTAAACCTTGAAGAGGTTTCTCCTACATTGTTACTTGCTGGACCTTCACAATAAAATTAAGCTACTGTCTGCCTCCCTGAATTTAGTACATCTCTTGGACACAACCATTAACAGGTAGTTCTGCCTATTTAAAAATCTACTCATTGTTTGAACTTTATAGCCTTGCTCAATTTTCTCTTTCGAATACTACTGCAAACAGGATGTTTTCATGCACTTTTAATAGTCCCCAGTTTTACTACAGCCAGAATTGCTCATCTCAAAAGAGACAGGGTCTGAAGAAATAAAAAACCATATATATATAAAAAATAAGTACCCTTATTAGTTTTACACAAGTATTTGTATAAATTTTATCTTTGCCTAGCTAATTTCACTGCCTTGTTCAATCAGAATTTTTAATTAATATCTCTTCCTCCAGCGGAAAGTTTTCAAGATCCTCAACTCATGTTTTTTTCCTATTTGTAAAAGCTTTACCTATATGTAATTTTTACAAAAAGGTTTTAAAACTCAATGTGCAGTACCTTAATATTTAGCTCTTTTGCCACAAGACTAGGATTGAGAGGCAAACGGCATTTGTTCTTCAAGAAAAATAACTGCACACGCTCCATACCATTTTGCAAGGCAACCTGAAGACAAACAAAAAAATTCAGTGACATTTTCCTAACTGAACAGTCTACCAAAAACTTCTGGACAATGCTATTCTGAAGTCAATGTTTTAAATTCCTCAATGCCAAAGGCATGTTACATATTATAACTGCCGGTTTAGCTATTAAAAGTACACTAGTCTAGCACTATAACACTTATGACAAAAGTCTGTCAGGTTTTTTGACTGAACCAGGGGACAGCATTCCACTCTATGAAACTGCAAATTCACGTTAGAATAATTTTATATTAGCATACAAAAAGGGTATCTCATTCTTTTGCGTAATAGGATCATTCTTTAGCAGTAATAGGTTTGAATCCAATTCCAGCTCGCTACACACAGAAGTCATCCTACTTTCTTACTCTATCACCTCACACAATCTTATGTTTCAGATGACAACTCTGATAAACACATTAACTTCATTAAGCCATTAACCTGATAAAAAGCAGGACAAGATTCACAGATCTTCCTATATATTATATGTAACATTTTATGGAACTTAGACTAAAAAGGCAATTGAGTGGATTGTTCTGAGGGAAAACTCAAAAGAAATACATATCTATACATACCTGCCGAGCAGATCCACTTGTTTGCTTTACTTTTCCTGCTACCATTCCAAAAAGCTGCACTAGTCTGGTCTGCTTCTCCAGCTCTTCCCTCAGTCTTCTTCCACAGACTGAAAGAAAAGCTCCTAAAATCTGCTCATATCGTACACCAAACTTTGTATCATACAGTGTGTCCTTAAGAAGCCTGAAATAAAGGATTTAAATTTTTTTTCCAAGTAAAATACTGCAAACAATGCACTATTAAGGCATTAAAACATTTTGATGAATCAGTATTATATACATCTCCAAAGTTACTGATATACAGGATATATAGACACACTGTCTGTTTTTTCATAAAAAAACACCAGTACCTACATTTTGTACACTCTCCATTCGTAACACTCACTGCTATGAATTATGATATTAAGAAAGAATTTTTTTTCCTGGAAGTATTAATCTTATAGTAAACACATTACAAGAACAATGGAACAAAGAACATCTTACCAATATAGGTAGTGTGCTATTCGAATGCTTCCCAGTGCCCGAGCCAAAAGAAATTTGAGAAGAGCACTGTCAAGGTAGGTTTCATATTTCAGTGCCTAAAATCAATGAAAATAAAATAAATTTAGTCTAGATTTAAATCTAGACAAAGACTGAGATATTACGATTAATGCACAGACAGAATCGCCCCCAATCCATAGGACAGAGTGATTACTGACTCAAATCATTTTCCATACTAAGCATTCAAGTTAAGCAGAGGCACACAAATGCACTTCTGTTACCTGTAATCAGAAATTCCTTTGGGTTTTTGAGCAAAGAAAATTCAAACTTTAGCGTAGGCAGAAAGTCTTACCTGCACAAACTGAGGGAGAAAATCTGTTAACTCATCATCACTTAATGCCTCCATCCAACTCACAGCTGTATTTCGCACTTCCTGATCAGCAAACCTAGGAAGTCACCACAAATCCACATTAAATGTATTCTATTCATATCTGATTTTCTTTCTCTTTTTTGAGATCAGCCATATACAAAAGAACCAAAATAAAGTCTGTAACAGCTTAATAAAGCATCTACAAGTTTGAGGTTTTTCATTAACAAAGATGCAAACACATGGGCATGTTTAGGACAAGCATACTAATCTCTCAAAACTTCAGTTTTGATGGCTTGGATGTATAGCTTGCTTTCCTGTCACAAATTAGATTTTTGAATCCTAACTACATTTGCTATTTTTTCACTACATGAATTGGTTAAACCTACATCAATAAAGTAAGCCTGTCATCTTTAAAACTGACAAAACCCCCACACCTTAGCTTTTACACAAGAAAGTCAGCAATAGTTTTTACACAAGAAGACCGTTTAAAATCTACTGAAGAAGTGTCTTTTAATGCACACCACACAGAACTTATTTACATTGGTTTTCTTACTTTGAATCAAGTAGTTCCAGTGCAGCTAGTGGTGATAAAGGAGGCCACTGCTGAAGTAATGAATATATTTCTGGAAGACTTGTCCAGTCCCAGTGAGGGGCACTGACCAATATTTTTGGTAGACCACTAGTGTGACTGTAACAGTAATGCCTCTTGTCCCACAAAAATTCTTTATCTTCTTTTGATAGCCTGCAGACAAAGGCATTTCAGTTTATAACACACGTGAGAGACTATCCTGCGAATAGCCTCAATGCTACTAGTCATTGTATATGTACAGGTAATTTAACACAGAAAAAGGAAAGAAATCAAAACGGCTATTTTCTTCTCAAAATTCAAAATGAAAAGCAAACAACATCCTCCAACATTACAAAAACAGTTGTTCAAAGTTATAATTTGGGCAGGATAAAAATAAGTTTTATTATAATCTGAAATAAACCAAGATGTTAATGTTAAGTTTCATGCAGATCAATGGGCAAGATAGCCAAGAAAAGCACTCATGGCATATGAACAGTCACTGCTGAAACTGCTACTGCTCCCTGTAACTGAAGAACTGCCAAGCAGGAATAGGTATATGTAATAGGCAGCCAAAAAGGTAGGAATCTTGTAAGAGGAGAATGACACCATCATGGAAAGTAAATTAAGTCAGCACCACTATTTTGTAATTTAATTCAATCTTGTGTTTAAGTCTCCACAAGTCTTCGAAATATACTAGGACAACATTAAAGAATAAATAAGTATTCCATACTCTAGACACAAATTGTTACATAGCTAGAAAAGAGATGAACATACCCAATAGTGTTATCCTTTGAAAGAATGGCAAGGAGACGTTCTCTCAATGGTTTTTCTAATGTTTCTATAGAATAATGCACAGTAGTCTTTGAAGCTTGAGGAATTTTATATTCAATATCAAAAGCATGGAATGGGAAGTCAATCTAACAAAAAAAAAAAAGAAAAGAAAGAGATAGAAGCTCCTCCTTTCCTTCCAGAAACCTCAAATGTTTAGGCATCTGAACTGTTCAGTTCCACATAGGCAACAGTTTTGAGATACCATTAACCAAATAAGTTTTTCATCTCAATTCTTCTAAACAACTATGAGCCTTAAATATGATGACTGTATCATTGCACAATCCAGCAGCTGGAGTACTACTCAGAAGTGAAGTGGGCATCCTTAGAGAAGAAACTAATCACAGAACTTTTAAAATCTGCACCAGTAGTTTTAACACAACCACCAATTCCAACCATGTTTTGGGACTGCTAAGACATAACTAACAAGGTCCCTTCTCTTCCAAGAGAAATTTGTACTCTGAACTTAGAATGAGGTGCTCATAGAATCACAGAAATATAGATTTGTTCCAACAGCCCTGCCATGGGCAGGGACATCTCCCACTAGATCATGCTGCCCAAGGCCCAACCTGGCCTTGAACACCTCCAGGGATGGGGCAGCAACAACTGCCCAGTGCCTCACCACTCTCATAGTGAAGAAATTCCTCCTTATGCCTAGCACAAATCTGCTGCTCTCCAGTTTATGCCCATTGTCCCTAGTCCCATCACTACAAACCTTTGTAAACAGTCCCTTCGCAGCTTTCTTATAGGCCCCCTTCAGGTACTGGAAGGTCACTACAAGATGTCCTCGGAGCCTTCTCTTCTCCAGGCTCAACAGGCCCAACTCTCTCAGCCTGTCCTCATAACAGAGGTGCTCCAGCCCTCTTGATCATCTTTGTAGCCCCTCTCTGGACCTGTTCCGACAGCTCCATGTCCTTCTTATATATGAGTTCTCACAAGAGAGGACAAGAAGAATTACCTCCCTCAACCTGCTGGCCATGCTTCTTTTGATGCAGCCCAGAATACAGCTGGCCTTCTGGGCTGTGAGTGCATGTTGCCAGTTCATGTCAAGCTTCTCATCAGCAAGCACCCCCCCAAGTCCTTCTCTGCAGGGTCGCTCTCAATAACATCCCTCATCCTCTACTGAAATTGGAGATTGCCCCAAACTATGTGTAGGACCTTGCACTTGGCCTTGTTGAACCTCATGAGGTTCACACAGACCCACCTCTCTAGCCTGTCCAGGTCCCTCTGGATTACATCTCATCCTTATGTTCTGTAAAGAAATTGGTATTGCTATTGTTTGGGTCTAAACTCCCATCTCAACATACACTTCTACGTCAGCCATCTTCATACTGCTTTTCAAAGATGTTCTCTCCCCGTTCTGACAGCACGTACCACCAAGGCACCTTCAGTCTCTCTTACTTCAAGATAGTGATTCAATAACTGACTTGTATTCACAGCAGCTTCTGATTATTTGCCCATAATGCTTAGTAATCACTATTTTATACTGGCTTTCAAATATGATTAAGCAATATTGACACTCTTCCCAAAACATTCATTAATATATCATCACTCACGTAAGAGTTACAAGTCACAACATTCAAACAAAACATAGATCGAGTCAGAATTAGATACAACCTGCAATACTATTCTTTCCATATTTCCTTTCTTACTGGCCATCCCTGATGCATGATGTGGATGTGATGAGATCCAGAGTTGCAAGAGCTTTGTGCCAGAAGTTAACAATCTGAGAAAAAAGCACATACAAGTATTAGCATCACAGTCAGTTTACTTCAACTGAATGTTAGTTATTAGAATACTATTTGGAGAAGATCAATGGTCACTACAAGGAAACAACTCCAAAATATTAGCATGGTATAGGAGAATAGTTCAAACTGAGCATGTGTTTCTACTGTAGAGATAAGAATTTATCTTACAACTAGTATTTCAACCTTGATGTTCAGAAAAACACAGGAAATGAAACTGTACTAGCCATTACAGTTTGGAGCTTAAAAAAGGAACTATGACCATCAAGTGCAAAATAAATTTATTTCTTCTACTGGATACCTTCTGTACTTTAAAGTCCTTTAAAATGTTACATGCAATTTTCAGGTGTGAAAGGTAGTGGAAGTAGTTCACTGTTGACACAGCTGACCTAGCTAAATTAAGTGTTCCTTGAAGAAATAATGGAGAAAAGAAATACTTTTGCCTATGAGGAATAAACTGAGCGCACACACTTTCATACTCTCTCAGTAAAAAAATGTCATAAGCATTATGAATATTACAGACACTGCCATTAGCCTGGACTTTCCACATTACTTAATTCTGCCAGTGCATATCAGATGACATCTGTATTTGCCAGTTTATTCCCAATACTAATACCGTTTCCAGTTGCAGTAAGGCACTACTGAGGATGCTTCATATATCAGTTAAGTGCTGAATGTTAGGCACAGAAAATTTCTATCAATCTTTACAAATCAAAATACAGTCTCAGAAGACTGCTTGAAGGTGAAGTCTTTAGTATATTTTGAAAGATGGTTTTAGGGTTTATACTTGTTTCAAGGAAAGAACCGTTCTTTTTATGTAAATATTGATTATCTGGGAGCTTATGCCATCTATTGGGATGCCACTAGAAATTCCACTAGTATCTACTGGTATGCCAATAGAAATTACTAAATCATGTAACTATGGCATGAACAGCTTGTTCATTTTAATAACATTCCAGTTTAACGTACTTGCCACAGTCTCACTCACAAATAAAGATATTAAGGCACTTCACACACTTTATCTGAAAGGATTTTAACTTGACTACAGATTTTTCCAAAGCACGTATAGGACCTTTTATTCTTCCTATGTTTTAGGTAACTACAAGTTTTATCTCCTGCCTGCTATTGACACTATTCTCAACTTAAACTGGAGTATTTGGTTACTATCTTTAATTACTTAGGTCTGGATTTAATTTCTGCAAGTGGATTAGACATCTAGTATCTCTATAGCTGCCATGTACAGGCCATTCACTAAACCCTGGCACAACACATTCTATTGCAGTGCTCTGCATAAACAGAAAATACAGTTTTCCTCCCAAACTACTACGAAAACACCAGACAGTATGAAGACAAGATAAATTTGCAATTCAAATCAAAACAGAAGCTACATTTTCCATCAAATACTGGGAAACGTGGCACTGAGGTACAAAAGTGAAATGCAACCTTTGAACAGAAGGCTGAAGTAAGCATTGTTTATGAAAAAAAAAAAAATCTAAGTGTCAATAGAGACTGAAAGCAGCTACAGACCATCTTTGCAATGTAGGAAAGCCTAAGCACCCCCAAGCTGCTGGAACCACCACCATAAAAAGGGGAAGCAGAACAAGTAGAGCCATATCTAAAACCAGAGGACACAAAACACATGGAATAGACATGCAGCCTTGGTTGACAACTTGATAAATTAAGCTTCCAGTAAGACCTAGAAGTCAGAAGCTCATATAAACAGAAAATCTTAAGCATAAATCCTGAATCTGTTTTGCAATGTTGTGATCACTTCTGCAACATCATGCCCAACTCTGGTATCTGTGACTCAAGTCTATTGGTTAATGTTTCACTGAATAGCTACCAAAGTGGTAAGCATTTTGGAATACACTGCATAAGGAAGGTGTCAAGGACAAGGCAACTTGAACAAATCCATGAATACTTAACTGAGGAAAATTACAGTAGGTTTTTCATTCTTAGTGAACAAAGTATAACGAGATCAAGCAGCTGTACCTGAAGGAAGGCCAGCTCAAACTAGAAATAAGTTCAACACAATAGTGTCGAACATTTTTTTATTTTAATTTTTTTAATTAATCCAGCTTTGAATCAAAAGGAATAATTTCAGAACATCCTGGGAGCACTGTTACTCAGAAACAGGTTGATTGACGAAAGAGCTTATTTTTGCTATCTATAAAGACACATCTGTATTTTAAAATATATTTAAATTCTATATCTAGTATTTTGATTTTCTTTATGGCTTATATATCGCCACTCTTAAAAATAACTAAATCTGATAAAAGGACTAAAAGAAATAAACCCAAAATCAATATATTCAAAATTCTAGAATTTTGTTCCAGTGTGTGTGAACTTACAAAACATGCAGCATTGAACATTTTTGCAGTCAAGACAAAGATGCTTGTAAAGAATACTAGTGCTTAGAAACTCTACAGACTTTAAATTATAGGTCTTATTTCTAAAACTTCGAGCCTTCACTACATTTTGTTCTACAAACAGGACTGGATGAAGATAAGAGACATTCTTTCCTATCTTAAGGCACTTTTAAGACAGAAGTGCTTCCTTCCCAGTGATACAATGGAAGCACAGCACATTGTTTACTTGCTGTCAGAATTCTGTTATATATCACACTAGAGGTTATTCCTGCTGAATCTAAGGCTTGCTGCAAACACTTCCCTTTGCAAGTTGCATTCTCTATCATTGTGGCTCAAGAACTGAGAACTGGCTGTTTACACTTCATCTACGAAGATAACGTGAATACTGACTGAATTGCCTCAAGACAATATAATGTACTTCAAGATCTCCTAATCAGATATTAGAACTCATGAAATGTCATGTACCAAGACCATATTCCTTCAGTAGAAGGAAGGTTATTAATTCAGTAGAGAGTAATGCCTGAAGATATTTTAATAACATATGAATTACAGGTTAACACCTGAATGTCACTGGGTTCCTCCAAGGAACAACTTGAGTTATGTTTACACACTCAACTGCTACATATTTATAAGTATTCAGTACTAACATGACCTCTTTTGGCCCACATTACTATGAAAATTTCCTGCAAACAGAACTGCTTTCATCCAAACAATATTCAACTTCATCTAGTAGGTAAGTTTTTTCAGCCAGTTAGATGGAACTACTATAACACAGGACTGTGTTTTGTACCCTATTTAATTTAAGGCACTAACCCTGTAACAGTATCATTTACAATTCTCATTTTTATCATTGCTTACTACATTCAGTGACAGAGAAGCAGTTTCTATAGTTACGCGAGTGGAGTAAGGTTTATACAGACTAAATCATACTAATAATCTTACCTATATTTTCAATACTTACCGCCTAAAATCAAAAAGAGGTAGAGAAACCTGACCCAAAATTTCTGGGCCCTTTCTCTGCTTATTTGAGTCAGGAGAATTTCCACTACTTTGATTTAGTATTCCAAACAGAGTCAGACATAAAACTGATTCCAAAGGCAGCTGTGAAATCTGGATGGGGAAAATTATTCTGCAAAATAAAAGTGTTAAAAATAAGTCAGAGGAAAGACAGTTGTTAGTAAATTACAGGGTTATCTATATAATCTGTTGATGTCTCATGCTTTCTAAAAGTTAATTAACACTGCAGAACAAGTGTTACATTTCCATGCAACTATATTTAACTCCACTTTATCTACCATACCAACAGTTTGCAAAACCTATAAATTACACTTATGCACCGCAGCCAGATTTGGAGCAACCGTTTCTAATAGTTGTCTATTAAATCATATTCCTTAAACAGAACAGCACCATCCAGCGTAACCAGTCTTCCCACTCTACTCACTATAAGGACACAACTTCATGCTAGCCACCTCTTAACTCTCAAATTCAAGAGTCAGCTGACAACAGCTTTCCATCCAAATCTATCAATTACTGAGAGGTAAATACACATTGTACAAAACTAGCACCTGTAAAGAAAGCAGCTGAGTGGTATACACCTCACTGAGTGACTTAAATTATTTTTTACATCATTTTTATTGCTTAAAATATTATTTAAATTTTCTTTTTCATGATACACCAAAATATCATTCTAAAAGTTATCACAGTATTTTACTAATTACTAGTGGTGTTTACACTATAAAACTTTACAAATAGATTTCTTAGAGCTACTTAATATAACACATCTTTCACTAATACAGTGGTAAATGCCAGCGAAAGACCTGACAATTAATCCTTTGCATCTTCAGAAAAAAAAAGGTAGTTGGAGTAGTCTCTGAAGGCAGATATTCTAGAACCTGTAACTCTCGTTCCTGGTCTGAAATAATTTGCCATTGTAGACTTTCAGGGTCTACGTCTGACCTCTAAAATGGTCAGGAAAACAGATAAAGTGCCATATGGAGCTCTCATGAAGCTCCAGTTACAACAGGATGCCTGATAACTAGTAAGTGGATGAGGAAAAATGTTCCCCTCTACGTTGCCAGATATCATCTGCCATCCTCTCCTTATTTCTTGTCTGCTGGCCCCTTCTTCCTTTCTACCTTCTCCCTTGCCCCATGCAGAGAAACTGAAGTTTAGCAGGTCAAACCAGATATTCTCATACGCTATAGACAGAACCTCTTCAAGCACTTCTGCATCTGCTCTCTTTGTAGAAATAATCCTAAATTACAGGTTTGAATTTAAGTACAAAGTTGGCACAATGTATTTGGAACAAAAAAAGACTCAGTATTAATGTTAGTAAAAGCAAGTTGCTTTTCCTCTGCATTTACATAATTTAAGCAATGCTTAAAAGCAAGATTTTCATCATCCTTTAAGCAACACAAGCTACTCCCATTGCAAGGGATACTACAACCTTCCCAACTCCTCATAATTTAAACTACAAACACATTAGCAAAGGGCATTGTCCAGCATTTCCACTCCCACTTTTAAAATGAGTAGCAAAATATAATTTGAAAAAGTATTTTTGATTTTGGCCACTAAGTCTCTCACACTGTTCTTTCAGTCCTTCAAATGGAATCAGGAGCAATAGTTGAATGACTGTATTCAGCAGCGAGCTTGCCAGGTACTAGCTAATATTTCAGTAAGTTTAACATGCTAAACACTTACAGTTCATCCCATTTAATCAAGTAGAAGAAGTTCTTGTATGTGCCAACCTTCTTGGACTGAACAGGTTTAAAAAGATCTTTTCCATTATGCGTCAGAGAACAAATCAAGTAGTATTTTTCATAACTGGACAAGGAAAAGAAAGTAAATTAAACAAGTGAAGAAAATCTACAAAAGCATGAAATTTACAATTAATACATTACTTACTTTGATACCCAAGCAGGAGAAATTCCATGTGCAGCAAATATTGTGAACTGGAGATGTTCCGTGGCAGTCCATGCCTCCTTGGTACTCTTAGTATCTTTTGGAGAAATTGCTGCAGAACTGCTACATGAATTCATGTGGAGTTGCAGAAGGGCCTCAACTGCTGTTGTTAACTGGTCTATACTCACTTTCAGAGGGCTTTCAGGCTGCAGTGAATCTAAATTATAATTTATCTTTAATACATATCTTCCTAAAAGAGCCACCTGAAAGCAGTTTTTAAATAAAATCTAGGAATTTTACTCACCAGATGAGCTCTTGCTTGAGTCACCAGCACATTTTAAGGATACCTAGACAGTAAAGTTAGAACAAATTTCAGCACCAAGAAACCCATGTTAATTTTCTATTGCTCTTAACTATCTTGTAAAGAAAATTACAAGATATCTGAATTAAGTCCATATTTGGGTTTATGTAACACATCTTTTTACTCCTCAAGAGTTAACTGACAGCATTACAGTTTCATGCAGCAACTATTCACCAAGTTCAAAAGCTTATATTTTGTTACATCACAACCATTCCAACACTCTTTATGAACTCTTAAAAGACAAGTACACTGGAATATTGTTCAAGGTACTGTCAACTTCTCTGAATAGAGATAAAATTTGGTCAGGACTGATACACATGAAAGCACAAACGTAGCTCTATTAGCCAGTAGTTTTAAGTCTGAGCAGTTGTTTTGTTTGCGGTATTTGTTAAATTATCTTTTGCAGGCAGAGTTACTATAAATGTATTGAATAATAAAAAATGTTAAACAGCTGAGAAAACTGAACAGCAAGTACTGTTACTTCATACTATCTGCTGTGTTTGCTTCTTGGTCTGCTAAACTGGAAGTCTAAACATGATATAGTACTACAGCAACGTCTAGTCTGAACAAGGACACCTTTGAAACCAAAACGTGACAAAGCATGGGAATTTACTCTCTTCTAACAAGGAAGGGTTCCATGTCAAATTCAACTTCTGATAATACTAAAACTTTCAATGAAAACTAAGTTTGCAATTTAAAAACAGAGCTTGGCAAATTGCTAATAGTTCCAAGAAAGTCTGTTTGTCACAACTGCTGTAGAAGAATGAAAGCGCTCCTTATACTTTTAGCATATAAATCGATCATTTTGCCTTCCTCAAGTTTATTTACCAAAAACTTCACATTCTTATAAAAAAGATGCAGAAACTTTAGGGGATAACAGAAATTGCATCTTTTTCCCCTCTCAGAAAAACCGCTGTTTCTCCCATACTTGTCAAGTAATCCAAGTATTTTTGGATCATAGGATGCCAAATTGTTGAAACAGCACTATATATCTAATTTTCTACTCTACTATTTTCTTTTATTTGTTGGCCACTTCTTCCAAAACAATTACTTTAAAAAAATAACCAAACAATATCTTACATAAGGCTTAATTGCAACCAGCTTCAATCTTTCCAGCAAATTTGTTTTCTAATGCAATCCTATATGCCTTCATACAGGATAGCTTACTGATTAAGCTAATGTTCATCACAGGAGATTGCAGGGTTTTATTGATACAGAAGTACCTTTTTCAAATTCTACTGGGATAGTGCTATTTTTGGAAGTTATTTTTACACTATAACCTAATTAGTTCAACAGCTTTCTCCTATCAAAAAGTAACCATTAAAGAAACATTTGATATGCTCTGTTTCGCTAAGTTTTCTTAGTAATGTCTCCTGCATTTCCCTGCAAGCATTTCAGTTCATGTGACAACTGTATTTATTTGGTCTGTGCATCTTGCAAGACTTCTGCTCTGTACTACAAACATATCACTGAACTGATGAAGCACTGAGATGTTAAAATAAATGGACGATATACTGGTATTTGCAGTTACTAAAGATTATGAAATAGTTTCTGTAAGTGTTAAAAAGCATATGCAGAATGCAGTTTATAGTATGAAAGCTTACCTCAGCATTTTTAATCCTTGGAAGATTAACAGCCCTCCTTAGCTTCTTCACAGATTCTGTTATCGCAGGAGTCTCTACGCAATCCAATGTAGAACAGATTTTTCTGACAGTCTTAATTACGTGATCTACTGCTTTATGCTGGTTCTAATAAAGATTGTATGAAAGAACAGATCAAACTGATCACAATTGTGAAACATGGTATTTCTTTAATTTTGCTTTTTTTTTTAGAATAAATTGCCAAGGAAACTTCATTACGAGATGCATATCTCAAACTGTGGTCTAGTAATGTGATTAAAACCCCTTGCTATTGTCAACTTCCTTATAGCTCATTTATGAATGCCAAAAGCATAGGAGCACTGCAGATTCTAAAATGGAGTTCAAGGAAACACTGGGAGACTTCCAAGCATTTTCCTATTAAGCTGTAGGCAGACAAGTATTTTTTAATAATATTAAGCTCCAATACCCTTGTGGCACAGAAAGAAAGTGTACTTTAAAAAAAGGATATTCAAGGAGTGCTAAGGAAGCAGCATTTCAGTTTCAACTCACTTAAAGATATAGGTTCAAATCACACTTAAGCTTGCAGTACAGGCTCTGTAATGGAATCTTATCTTTTTTACTTCACTTCAATATACTTCTGAGAAAAGTTTGTTGCAACTTTTGCCTTATGTATTATTTAATTTAAATGGTTTTTCCAGATGAAGCAATTGCAAACTCTTATCTTGAAGAAGGAAAGGAAGGGGGATTGCACACTTAATTGGAATCTTTTTAAAAGAATAGATCAGCTTCTTAGAGAATGAAAATGCTGGCAGGCTGCTTAAGACAAAGTCAATATGCTCCTAATATTCCCTTCCTTCTCTTCAAACAGAATGAAAGCCACTTAATTTAAATCTAAATTATCCTAGGTTCCTTGGTTTCTGGTTTTTAATATAAGCAAAGTCTTCATCCAATTTTAAAGAACACATCTAGAAATGAAAATATTTGCTTCAGAATAACTGTTGAGTTTTTAAAGGCTTTCTTTCACAATCACTTGTGAGCACTTATAACTAAATAAGAGGGGTTAGTGTAATATTCTCTTGGTGAGATGTAAACTGATTCCAGACCCCCACCCTTCTCAGACATATTCTCATGACCATCTTACAAACGGACAGCAAAGAAGCCATTTGAATCAAGTTTTTGGATCAACAATTACCAGGAAACAATTAACTCTGTCCTGGTAAGAAAATAACCACAGAAGTGAGAAGGCATTGTAAATATTTAAGCCATATTTTCAAACCTAACAGTTGGAAGATAACAGCTGTTCTGACAGAGGAAAAGCAAGATTTCCACTATTTTCTTCACAGGCTCTCAAATTAATCTCAATAAAAAGACAATAGATGACTTTTTAAAGTTTTTAGTTATATGAAATCAAAAACTATATGTACAAGTTATTTATGAATTACTTCACCCTGTTTCACTTCAATTAGCAATCTTCAGCTACAGAATAAGTCCAGGAATTCACTTCAGGAAGTAAAAAATTTCAGTGTAACTGGTGCTGATATCTGGACCTAACCACCATCACCTATAAGCCACATCTCCCATGCTCAAAGAGACCATAAAAAGAATAAAACCTAACTCTGAATTGAGATGCTTTGCACATCTCGCCCCAGTTATGAAATCACACTTCATCGGGCACTGGCACAGGCTGCCCAGGGAGGTGGTTGAGTCACCTTCCCTGGAGGCGTTTAAAAGACAGATGGATGAGGTGCGGAGAGGCATGGTTTAGTGATTGTTAGGAATGGCTGGACTTGATCCTGTGAGTCTTTTCCAACCTAGTGATTCTGTGACTACAGTTAAAACAAGTAAGCTGAAGCAGCTGCAAGAGCAAAACAACAAAAACACCACTATATCAAGGAACAGTAACACCTTGCTCTTCTACAAAAAGGTCATGTTCAAAACTATCTTTAATAACATGGTGAATCACCATCAAAGGGATTAAATAACATTAAAGGAATACGTAAACAGTAGACACCTGCTTGTTCAGATCTGCATTCCCTGAGAGACAAATATACATCATGGAAATGAAAACGATTGTAATTTAATAATTTTGAGGCTGTTTTTATAGAAACCATTTAAGAAATAGTTATCTAATCTTTAAGAACTTAAGTCTCCAAATTACATTATTATTGACAGTTAAACCAAGCGTCTCCTTTTAGAAATGGGCAAAGCAGTTTATTTTCAGCCAGCTTTTGCCTTTGGAAATCACTCCTAACTACTTCATGTGTAAATTCTTAAAGCTACCTATCATACACTGAAATAGCCAATGGTTTTGCCAGTGTATTTTAATTTAATCCAGTAATGCAGAACATTATTAGACTTTTTTAAAAGCTCACCTTTATGTCACAAACACACGTCAGTTAGCAATTCCATTATACACAATGTTACAGCTCACTATTGTGTAGATTTTTACCTGTTAAACATGCATCATTCATGGCTAACATCAACTGATACAGTCAGGATTCAGACTTTTTCCCTATTCCCTTTTTTTTGTAGAAAAAGTTATTTTTCACCCCAGGACTTAGAAGATATATTTCTAATTGTAATAATTAGTTTACAAGAAAAGCTAGGAAGAAAAAAAATCTAAAAATCCATCATTCCAAATTTACATATGACAGCTTATTTTGACCTCAGTTTCCCCAAGAATACCTACACATTTTTTTTCCAACTATCACATTAGTGAATTTTCTTTTGCTAACTTTTGATTCAGCAATAATTTACTATGACCTTACCTCATTTTTAAGAGCTATGTTAACTTGTTTGTGATACACATCAAGAAGCTCTCCAACAGAAGATCTGCAAGAAACAGTAGTTATTAAACACAAGTGCAAGAGCAAAACACAACCTTGGTCTTCAAATCAGCAGTGGGTTTGATTACTAAAATAACCACATAACGTTACCTTATAATAGGTTCTCTAAAAGGCTTTTCTACTTTGTAGAGATGTTTGGTTAGGTGTACAGGTGTTCTGTCATCATCTTCCTGAAATAAAATATCAGATATTAAGTTCAATTCTCATAGTTCCATAATTTGTAAAACCGCTTTAGTAGTTTAATTACTAATTCCTGTGGAGTAGAAGGGGAAAGATATAAGGTGATCTCTTCGATGGGGAAATGAAATAACTAATTGACAGCTTATGAAATGTGTAAACATTGGGACAGGGAAGAAGGAAGAAACTGCAATCAAGTGCCTACCTATGCAGATATCAAATATTTTTCCCTTCTTTGATTGCCTGATATCTATCTAATTAAACAAATAAAAACCCCGAACAAAACAGTTCAAGTTTCAACTCTGAAATTTGCCGCTTCTCTTTCAGGCCTCAAGTTTAGTCGAAATGCTTGCATACTTACTCCAACTATAGTACTTGGATTAATAAGAGAGATTATCCACGTTTATATTATTTGCCTTGTGAAAATCTACTATGTATTTCACTTCTTAGTATAAGAGAATACAATTCCCAACACCAAGTAGATACACTAATTTGCTAGACACACACCTCAGATTCATCCACTCTGATGCACAGCCCCCATTTCTTCAGGATTTGTATTGCTGCTGTAGTTCAGGAGGTACTTACTGTTCGTGCCAGATCTCTGCATACTACACTGCGAGTCAAGAGCTGCAGTTTGATTTCTGTATCCCACTTCCGACAATTCTGAATATATTCATGACTTCCTACACAGTGTTTACTGTTAAACAAAAGAAAGCTATCGTTATATCAAAAGCATGCAATGTCTTTCAAAAAGCTCACGCAGAATATTTAAAACAATCTGTTGGTTCAAAATAAGGAAATGGTGATTCAATCTCCATACTATACTACTTGGTCTGACTTTTACTTCTGCACAAGTGCTAATATACTATTACAGATACCTATAAGCTAAAGCTCTTAACTACTGTGGCTACCATCAAAACCAAATATTCAAATCAAGAAAACTAACGGGGATTTGTAAAATATTAGCTTTCAAAAAAGCACAGAACAGATTATTTCAGATTATCAAAAATCAGCATTAGTTTTTTTTCCTAGTTGCTAGGATTTGAAGAGCAGTTGAAAACAACATTAATCTACAGAAATGCTGTACAAATCTCCATCTGAAAAAACCTGGATTCAACACAACAGATGGTAGATCAGAACAGGTTTTTAGGAAGCTGTTGAGAACGTACTTTGTTGTATCCCCGTGCAACTCTAAAGACTTACAATCTTCATGCAAAATGTAGCTCTTCTACTTTTTACGATTTCTGCTTTCACAAATTTAATTGTAAAGATATCCTTTCCAGTAACTATGCCATAAAAAAGCATGAAGGTAAATACTAGTGAAAATGTTTGCTTACTTCTGTAAAACTTCTTCTTGGCCACAGACTTTCAGGATGTAGCTGCCAATGTCCACTTCATTCAAGTTGTCATGCACCCAGCAAAGTGCCTGCATTATTATAAGCTCAACAGGGGAACTCACTGTTTAAAGAAATTACATCTAAATGTTAAATATAGATCTTTAGCATGTGATATTATGCTTAAGAAATCAATAAATCCTTTATAAATTAGGATACAGCACAGTTACTTCACCAACAGTCTGCAGTCTGCTTTCCAGCTTTTTTTATATGAAAATAGCTCTTTTTTAATCATAAATTTGCCTTAGTTAGCAAGGACTCAAATAAGTGATGCTAAAGCTAAATAAATTTAAAAACCATTATCTGAAAAGCTGGAAATGGAAATTCTCCTTTTGTTCTGCTTTTGAGGAAATGAGTATCAGCTGTAGCAGACAAATCCTACTGAATGTCCTTAATTCTTCTTCCTTTCCATTTATCTAGAGCAGTTTCCATGTTATACAGATGAGATCTCAGTAAGCATCACCAAGCCTTTGCAAAAAGCAGCCCAATTACCAGTACTTTCATATCAGGCTCCAAGCGCTTTTTTGAAAACAGTCTCTCTTCCCTCCAGTAACTACAGAGCAAAAGAAATAATCCCAGTCAAACCCAAAACCTCACAGCCATCAGTTGTCACTGACAAAAAATACATAGATATGTTTTAACACCATGAACATTTTAAGTACAAAATACTCTCTACACCTTGCTACTTAGTTTCTCATCTTCTCCTTCACATTATTTGCAAACAACGTCACTAAATTCCATAAAAAAATACTATATAAAAACATTTTATTTTTCATCAGTACCTTCACAGGGGGTTGTTTTTTTTCCTCTCCAGGGACCTCCCTAATTTTCCTGAATTTTTTTGGTTTTTAAGAAAGAAATGTTATTACTATGCTAGAGACAGAGAGGCGATGCCACATGCGAAATACGAGTGTGTGAATTTCAAGTTCAAGGAATAATAAGAAGGATGAATTCCAAAATACTGGTTAACTCATTAATAAAACTATTTAACTTACTGTTAATCTAGGGTGGAACTGGTATCGTACTTTGAGCAGAGAATATGGTAGTTGACAGAGAAAAAAGATGCAGTAACTGTTTATGGGCTATAGTCAACAGGCTGCATTGCTGAAGGTCTATCAGTCCTGCAAAGCCTAATGCAGTAATGCACAGATAACTTTACCACCTTCTTCCTGCTCTCCATCTTATTGAAAGCATTTATTTCTTGCTGACACACAATGATTGCTCAGGTAAACTTGTACTTCCATTAAAGTCTAATAAACGAATACAGAATGGATATACCCAAATAAGCTCTAGAGGTCATCTGTTTCTTTCCTAGGTCCTTTCTACGCACTGAGTCGTCAGAACACCGAAAGGCTGCAGTTCCTTCTGAGGAGGACAGTCATACTGAAGTAGTTCTAGCATTAGGATGCTAAGGTATGCAACAACTTGACCAAGAACAGAAGGAATGAAAAGAAAGAATAACTTCGAATATGCCTATTACTAGTCACATTACAAGTTACAGATACTTTCACTAGCCACGGAAGGCAAGTAGTTCAACTGTGATTAACTTCAGCATCAGAAAAAGGAAGAGAGCAGAAAGCACAAAGAGTAAGATACAGGCTACTAGAACGCAAAAAACATTCCAAGATATTCACAGAGCTTCTATAAATAAAGGGCTGAAACAGTAACATTTTAGTTACACTATCAAAGCCTTCTGTAGGAAACGATGGGGGTTAAGTCTGTAACATTAGAAAAGCATAATCTTAAGGATCAAAAGCAGAAACCTTCCTAGGCTACGCTTACAGTTCACCTCATTTCTTAATAGAAGAGTATGAAATCACAGCAGATTAAATGTAAGGCCCAGCAAATTAATATAGAATGAAAACAACTTTTTGTGAACAACCAGCTCTAAAGCATTTACACTGTTACAGATAGAGAACCATATGATTGAGAAAAAAAAAAAACAAACTACCACCACAGCTCAGATCTATACCAGGTAACACAGTCTGGGAATAGGAATAGGAACCCACACAAGTTAAGAGACTACAGCAGTATAGAGGCTAAAAAGTTAATTGCTCCTGAGGTAACTTATTACCAGTTATTTTATCACCAATAGCATCCAGAATTAGTGTCTTTAATATAAACCCACTGTCCAGTCCTGATTGCACAGAGAATATAAATTCATGTACAAGAACAAGACAAACCTGTAAGTTCTGTCTCAAACTAATACTTCTGGTTACCCACAAAACTGTACCACAGCTAGCTTGCCCATCACAAAAGTATTATTTTAGCATTTGTGTTCATAAGCATATATTGGAGTAACAGATAATTGCAGCATTTATTCGTATCTTCCAAAAGTAATTTGTCTGAATTTTTAGACAACTTGCAACAGTTTTAGACATATTAAAAGCATTGAAATAAAAAATTTAATTCAAAGTTAAGAATTTCAGTCCTGGTGTCATCCTCCTCTCAATTACCATGAATTAGGTCAATTACCTGAAAAAACTGTTTTAACAGCTGTGGATAGAAAAGTGCTTCTGGTTTGCTTGGATTTTCTTTATTTAAAAAAAAATTCAGCTCTGTCAGCCTCTAAATATTTTCTGATGGAGGCACTGACTCAGAATCTTTATTCAGTTACTTCTTCCACATTCCCTCAAGCAATCCACACACCCCAGACCAGGGATTATAAATCCTAAAAGCCATTAGCCTAGACTGAGTATACAGCCGTAACCCACCATTCTAAATCTTACAAGCAAACTCCTATTTAAAAAGCAGAAACATACCATCACACGTAAAAGTTACTGGTTGCTGGAATTCTTCGATTTCTATAGAAACCTTGATACTGGCACTCTCCCCTCTTATATTTCTTTGCAGCATGACTGGACTCAGCACAAAGCCTGGATTTGTTTGCTCATTAGAATAAGGAAACTTGGTCCTCAGTCTGAAAGTAGAGAAGGTTTATGAAACATTGCAACGGGTAAGTCTAAGACTAAAGCAAAATAACATGGTAATAACCACAAGCCAGAACAGTAAAGACTACCTTTTGCTCTGTACATAAATTGTATGTACAAACCACCATCTGATATTTCTACTCGCATCAGAGCATTGCTCATAATTATAGAAGTAGTAGTTGGGGGAAGGGGGAGGGAACTCTAGCTTATAATTAGGCAAGTGTTCCATATTTTACGCTATACTAGCAGGTCAATGCTTACAGGTCATATCCAGTTTCTGTAGAAGCTAAGTTCTAAAACAGTTCTGAAAAAGCTAATCCATAGCATTTACTAAAAATAACTTTTTAAACAGGTATTTCTTTTATGTACAAAAGACCACAAAATCCTTAGCATGCTTCAATTTTTGGAATTCTAATCTGAACTTGTAAGTTGTGAAAGTTGAGAAAGAGGCCTAAATTAAGGGGGAGGCCTTTATTTATTAGGACACAAGCAGTATAAAACGTTCACCTAGTAATGACAGGCAGGGTTTTGATACCTGCTTTTCGTTTTCTTCTATTTAGTATGGATAAAAGAATTTAACTGTAACCTTCTGCCATCATTAAGGCAGTATTATGGGGAATTAAGAACAGAACTCATCTATAATGGTCTATAATGGTCATCCATCTAATCATCTTGACTACTGATAACAGTGTGAGTGAAAAAAAAAATAAATAAAATCCCCGTAGCAAGAATTGCCCAGTCAGTATTTTAAGAAGCAAGTCTTGAAAGAAAGGGCAACAATTACATTTAGGCTTGTTGCAACAGTTCTGAGTTATGTCAGTTTTCTCTTACTGTTGCTCATCAGAAAGTTTCACAGGTATGAGACTTCTCATTGGTATTATGGAATTTGGTTTTCATTTCATAAACATTCCTTTTTTAAAAAGTATCTCCTTCAGATTCAAAGACCTCTATTTTCCTCCAGATTTTGATCTTAAGAGGAAAAAAAAGCAAGACTCTTAGATTCCCTTCTCTAGGAATTAAAAAAAACACATCCCTCATTAAATTGTGGCAATAAGCAGAAAAAAAGAATAAACAGAAGGAGCACTATGGGTTATCAAGTCCCATCTTCTTTGGTATGACCTTCAGGAAACTTCACCATCTGATCAAAGCTGGAACAAGTTTTAAGGTTTTGTTTGTTACAGGATTCCGGTTGTGGAAGCAATAACAACGCAAGCATTTAAGGGTTAGAAAGTCATCAAGTGACAGTATTTAGTGAGATATATTAACTAAGAAAAAAAGACTTCAAATTCTTTCAAAAGAAACCGTATTAAAATATATAGGAGAGAGAGATATATGAAAACACTGAAAATAGTTTGAGGATAAGAGAGTACTACAAAAACAAGGAAAAAAGTAAGAAGAAAGTCACATGACCAAAAGAATAAAGAGGAGATATGATAATCCAAAAACCTCAGTACCAAAGATATTTCTGTTGCATTCTTAAAAAAATGAGACAAAACCAGAAAAAAATAGGATAAGATAAAGGAAAAGGACACATACTGAAATTCACCCCATCAAGCAAAAGGTTTGACAGGGCCAGTCCTGCACTGGCTGAAAATGAGTTATTTTGATTATTTTTGGTACTAAAAGCTAATTTGTGTTGAGTAATTTCTTACTTTGTAACTGCTTGAGAAAAAGCTGATAGTTCTTGATTCTGCCCTTCAATTTCTTGGAGAAGCAGGTTTTCTGTCAGCATGCCAGTGGTCCCATTGTCTTTCTGCAACTCAAAGATAATACTGTTTTTAAATAGCTGCAAACATATTCCTGTAGCCAACAAAGCCACATGTAGATGATAGACTTCCAGGAGTCCAAGGTTTATTTATTAGTTTTATGTCTACTTCTATAAGGAGAAAAATTTATATCATTAAGTTGAACAGTAAAGATTCACTGGACCAGAGACTCCGTTTCATAAGGTAATTTGACAACATCATTATTTGTTAAGATTAAGTTGCAAGCGTAACAGCCTCGAATTCTCAGCAGCGACCAGTTGCATTACAGTTCAACTAGCTTTTGCTGAACCAGAAGAGGAAGAAAGATGAACGTTTTCTCCTTCTGCGATTCAGCCTTCAGTACAGTCACAGAAAGAATAATTACACAACAGTTCTACCCAGGATTACCTTTTCCTACAAAGCAGGAAAAGATACATTGTACACTGGAAGGATATAGCATTCCAAATGCTAAACTCAGAACTCAACTTGTGGTATCAAACTATTGCTGTTTTGATCTCTGATGCCATATGCATCTGCCAGCTCCCAAAAATGTAACCCACAATCTTTGAAGTATCCAAATTAAAAACCAGTTGCTAAAACAGAAGTACAGTTTCAAACAACAAACTAATAAACTCAAAAAAACCCAAACAGTAAACTGCAGCAGCTTTTAATCCTTACATGTTTCTGATCCAATTCACAATACAGTCATACAAAGGCTAGCGTAAGCAAAAAGCAGAGAGCACCTGGAACAAACAGTGGCCTTGAGTTGAAACTCAGATTATCTATAGTCTAAAAGCCTCCATCAGCCTGAAGTACTCACAAAATTCCAGCTAGATACTCCCTGGAATAAGTTGGTCTTAAAGCATTTGCTCATGCCATTGGGCACAGAGGATGAAACCTCCTGACCAGTGACATTTTACATCCAGAGCTTTCGCAATGCTTATAGAGAAATGGACTGCACTGTAACTTTAAAAAAAAAAATCACAATTTATTAGTATTGAAATAGTGAAGAACTACTTAACTAGTATGTGGGTTATTTATTATTAGATGACAGTTACCTGAGCATTTAAGTTCATTAGAGCATATCAAACTACAGTCACATACTGCCACAGGAAAGGGGTCAAATCTGAAATACATGCAGAGCTAGAGACTGTCAGGTCTTTTCCTTTTAGAACTTTGTTTGCTCATATTAACACATTTAAGCAGTATAGCATAAATTTAGAAGGCATAATATACTCAGCCCACAATTGCCACTTAAATTGCATTTAAACCTAGTTATTTCAGCTAAAATATTGGTTTCATAAACACTGATCAGTTTAAAAAGATAAATTCTACATAACTTTGGATTAGCCATACCATGGGAAGCAATTAGAGCAGGAAGCTGTAAAGCCACAAAACCTGGAATGAGATTCAGAAGCATGTATAATATCTTAAATTTAAGAGTGTTCTTCCATTCTAACATCTCGGGCAAGTTCTATCACATAAAAATCCTTCTGGGCAAATGCACAAAACCTGCTAACATACCCATGCAATTGTATCTAGTACACCTGTTCTTTAAGCAATTGCACAATAACAAAACAAATTCCTACACGGGAACAAGAAGTTAATCTATCAAATGAAAGGTAAACACCTTTGATAAAAGTTCAACTAACTGCTGGTAAGCACTCAACACAACTCAAGCATTTCAGATCAAGAAGCTGGCTATATAAACGTTAAATTTTCTCTATTTAGGAACACTTCTAAAAAGTAATACTACAAATAACTTCTCAAAGCACTCTGCAACTCTAACCAGAGTATAAAAGCACTACACAAGGGCTTACTTAAAATAGTCACACCAGTGATGGATGCCACATTGCCACTTTATGCCACTATGTCACACTTTCCAATTACTTACAGCAAGATTTGCAGGTTATTCTGCTGTTAAATTCGAAGAAGTTTAGGGAACTACAACGCATTTGTACACACACAAGCTTAGCCAGGGTAAACAATAAATTGTAATGTAATGAACAAAGGTAAAAAATATTTATTTGGTCACCCATAGTTGACCTCAGGGTCACATTTGGCCAAGAAACTTAATGCTATTACAAAAATGTATTGTTAGAAATTACCTCCTGGTGGGAAACTAAAAGCATTAAATATTTCCCTTGGTAGATTAATCTCAATACTAATTTTTGGAAGATAATTTCAGGAGGACAAGCTTTTATAAATTAAGAAATCTATTTAAAATCTATTGGACTCAGATGATATGGGGTTTTGAGCAACAAGTAGTATCTGAATTTCTTTAACTTCCAGATGAGCAAATATAAACAGTGCAAAAGCTATCGGTGAAACAGGAAATAGCTTGTAAGAAAGGACTTCAGGACAAACTAGAAAAATGGCTTATATCAGCACAGCCTGTAAAAATAGAAATGGTCTACAAATACCATTACTCGTAACAACAACAAAAAAAAATGAAACCACAAACCCCAATAAATTACCAAAAGTCAAATTAAATTAAATCCCATGAGTATATAAAGCCACAAGACTCTTGGAAAGCTCTGTGGAGAGGAAAGGTAGACAAGACCTAGACCAGGACAAAATTATGATTTTGAGAATAGGCAGACAGAAGAGCGACAAACACTGACGTATTGAAAGGGGAATACTGAGGATTTAGATAATTCATCAAGTATGAAGTGACACTCAAAGCAACCTATTGATCAAGATACGTGACTAGAAATTTTTACTAACAGTTTTGTCTAAAGGGACAGTTAAACTGAGTTACTGAGGGGAAGAAATCAATCCAGATTAGTTAGAATGCAAGATCCCAGAAAACACTTTGAAGGAAATGCACACCTGGTAAATGGAATAAAATACATGAGAACATGAACAAAAACTGAGACTAAATAACTCTGCTTCCTTCTATACCAGATGGAAAATTATTTAAACTAGAAAATAAAGTAGTAGCACAGGATGTGCAAAAGATTCTGTGGCTTTTGCTTTATGTTAAAAATATCCATTTGAGAGTCTCATCTTTAAATCTATTTGTCTTTTTTAATAACTCAGCATAAGCAGCAGGAACAAAGCTGCTGATAATTTACAGTCTGGTATCATCAGCTAACTTTTCAAGACAGATTAGAACTGTAGTATTATTCTAAAACTAGTTAGCCACAGACTGGAGGAGCACAAGTGGAAAATAATCATCAAATCCTCAGTTGGGTATTCACTGCAGGAGTCTGCTACAAATTAAGAACTTGTTTGAAAAAGATGGTTGCTTAAGAAAATCAGATATTTTAATTAACTACAGGATCAATAATGTGCTGCTGTGATGACATCATGAATAAAGCAAATGCAATAAAAGCATATCCGGCAGGATGCCCCTACCTATCCTGAGGGTTTATTCATGCCCATGTAAGAGACGCATGGTACACTACGCTCTCACATAGGGAACTAAAATTCTTATAACCATCTTCAAAAAAAAATAGCAACAGGAAAAAGAAAAGCTATCACAGAGCTTGCAATGAAAGCTGAAAGGAAGTCACTGTCTCTTAAAATGTGTTACGTTAAAACATCAAATTGGTTCTTCACCTAAATACCTGCTGTTCCATCCTGCTAAGAAGCACGTTTGCTAAGCACTAGTTACAAACATTTCTGATGAAAATCCTATCACTGATGAGGAGAGTGGGGTCTGGAACAGCCTTTAAATCAAAAGCAGCAGGAGGAAAAGACCATACATGACAACAGTTCTTGAGCATTTTATGAATCCGTTAATATGAGATTTACAAGTAGCATGGGATTGAACCTGATAAACAGGAAAGACCATTTTAAATCCTGCCCTCCTGAAAGAAGAAACGGAATTCATAAGAATAGATTTCATACAGCAACAGTCAAATACTACTTTCTACAGAAAACACCTCAGAAGTACTGATCCAATAGAGTCTAGTTATTCCAGTCAACAGCTGCATTACAACCAACCAAGCATGACTGGAAAGCTGTCAAAATACATTACTAGACAACATGACAACCTGAAGCAGCAAGCTGCTGTAGGGCCCAAATTTACATGCCTCCCCAAATCCTAGGAAATAACTGAGCTTACATATCACGTCTCAACAGCAAGTGGAAAAAAATAAAATTCAGTTACACACAAGATCTTCATAGATGTGATGTTAGAAATAAGATCCCTTAAAAACAGAGGTAAAGGGGTTTGATTTTTTTTTTCCCGGTCCTTCTCCACTGGCCACTTATTAAACTTTTGCCAGAATACTGACAGCTAGCCTAGAAAAACAGGAAATCCCTCAAATGAGGGTTGAAAAAATTTACTTCAATGGAAATTTTGACAGCCTTTTAAGTCAAAGTCTAGTAAATATTCCTTTTTCTGAGGGAAATAAAAACCCTCTCTCTCAGTATAGGGGGAGGGATGAATTAAGGAGCAATTTGGAAAATATCCTTGGCTGATAAGAATTGGTTTTTATGGCATGTCCCTAGCCTATAAAAACACCTAAAAAGACAATACATAAAATCCAAACCAGCTGCAATACAAACTCTCTAAGGCAAACAAATCTTTCACTCCCCCCAATCAGTTTCTGTACATAGGATTTTTACTGTCATTATCACCCTTGCCAGACTGTTAACTCTACCACTGAAGATTTCTCCTCCAGTGTTTGTACTCTCTACCAAAAAATAACCCTGCCAGAGGTACTCATATTCAGTTTCTAATGGTGGCTAATATTTTAAATTTTTATGTCTTATGATGTAATTATCACAGAAACATATTTAACAGATATGAGGAGTTAAATAATCTACATTTAATGGATCTGGAAAAGGGCGGCACGCACTTGCAGGGGCATAACTGAAGAGATGAGATCAGTACAGTACTGATCATCTGCCTTACAGTTTAGTTTTGATACAAACTGCATATACTCAACAGCCAAAAAGATGAGTGAAATTAACTAAAGCCTCCTTTGACATTTTTGTCTTGACATTTTGAGTGAAGTCACCCTGATCCTAGAGCAGAAATTGCCCTGATAAAAGTAGTAACGCACAAAGACAGTTTTCCTTCTTCCAGAACAGAAATACAGGGTTTCTGACCCAACAGGCATTCCACCTTCCAGGACAACATAACCAAAATGCTTGGTTACAATCTCTCTAACATTCCTGCACAGAAGGAATTTCTTCTATCTATGAAAGAGAATTACAGTGGTCCTGTGAAAGACTGCAAGTGATGCTGGGAGAGAAGAAAGGTGGCATAGTCAAAACTTTTTTTATCCTACTAAAATTAGGTTCAGATTTCAAAAAATACTTTTTTCAAAATCTGAGATAAAAGCGGCTCAAGATAAAGCTTTCAGTCTCTAACTGTCCACCTTTTTATTTTGTAGTACAATGCAAATCACTCATTAAATATTTGTCAACACAATTAGAATACTTAATTGTTCTAAAGATTATTTCAATTTCTTTTTTTAGCACGTTGAAAACCAGCAATTTCCTCAGTGAATGTGGAAAGATTACAGAAGTTACTTTGTGATTTAGTTCCATAGTAATATTTGATTTTCTGAATATCACTAATACATACATACACCAGTAACGTCACATTGTTTGTACACTACTCAAGCCAATTAATATTTAACAAACAAATCCAGACCTTAAAGTGTCTTTAAACACTGGGATTCATCTCCACTATTATACTACAATTTAAAAATACTGATTACATACCTGTGATATTTGGCCCTGTAACTTTGCAATTTGACTTGCTCGCATGTTTAAGGACTGGCTCCTTGTAACTGTTGCTCCAGAAGATCTCCCATTAACTTTTCTTTCCAGATGACAAGCTACTAGTGGTTTTTCTTCTAACAGCACAGCATCCCATGGATCTTCAGCAGTGATGCTTGAAGCCCTCTCTCCATCATTCTCTGCCTTATTTAAAGTATCCACACTATCCACTTTTGGTTTACTTAGGGGATCCAAATCTAACCAGTCAAATTTACTAACATCCCTGCAGCTTTCCGAGGCTGGTAAGCTAGAAACTGCAGACTTTATAGCAGTCATTTCTAAGTCTGTGCTTGACTTCCCGTTTTTCAGAAATTCTGAGGTGCTTGCAATTTTGTCAAATACTTTCGCCATTTCTGGTGAAAGTGCTGGAGGATATATAGGTAGGCTTCCTCGTGGATGGAAAGGTGTAGTAGCTGCCAATGGATATGAAATGTATTGCGACTGTCTTGGAAGACCAAGATAAATAGGTTCTCTAGAGTGACAGGAGGACATACTTGGATGGAATCCATTTTGAAATACACCAGTATGTTTTGTGTAAGAAGCTGAAGGGTAAATAGGAGGTAAAGTGCACGTCACAGGTGCTGGTATCCCAGGCATCCACTGTCTTCTCTGACCCATATGCCCAAGATAAAATTGTGAAGACACAGATGGGCTCAAAATAGGACTCACTGGTAACATAGGTACTTTATTAGACTCAAAACTGTCATCCAGCAGCAGCTTCTCTAGTTCAGCATGAGTAAGTTTCTCTATGTCAATGTTACTTAGTTTATCTTCCATGCTCTTGGCATCTGACTCTGGAAACACCATGAGATCATGGTCCTGCTTGTTATGAGTCTGTGCTTTTTGTCCAGTGCTGCTTGAAGAATGAGAGGTTTGCTTATTAACAGCTACACCTCTTTCTTTCTGCATCTTAGCTAGTGCCTCAGCTTCCATCTGCAATGCCTCCTCTTTGCCCACATCTTTTGACCTGGTGGCTGCCAAAGAAGGTGATGACCGCTGTTTAAAACCATTGCTACCGGAAATCTGGGCCATGCCGCAAGAGCAGATGTCCATTTAAAGAAGCAACACTTCTCTTGTACTAGCTGTCCACCCTTCACTTCAGAATAGATTTAGCAGATCTGAAAAGCAAAAGAAACATTGGAAATTCAAAATAAATCATATGTCATACATCATCGACCGGCGAGGTTGCACATGTCCTTCAGGAACTCAGGACATGAAACTTCAAAGATATCGGTTTGGTTGGTTTTTTCCAGGGTTTTTTTGTTTGTGGGGTATTGTGGGTTTTGGTGGTTTTTTTTGGTGGGGGGAAAATCAGAGGGGTTTCAAGTTTAAAAAGATTAAGCCACACAATTAAATTCATAGCTTTTGAATTATGTGAGACCTATTTATCTTTCTTACTATTACTTACCAGTAGGTAGAGTAAGTACTTGGGGTTTTTTTGTACCACTAAAATCGAGGCACAGAAAGCCACAGTAAGGCACCTAACTGTTTTCAAATATGATCAATTGTGCAAACATAGCCAGGTTGAATCTCAGAAACAGAAGCTGTTCAAGAGACCACAGAAATACACAGCATCAATAAAGCACATTCAAAAAGACTTCCAGTTTCCCTCAATACATTACAAAAACAAACCGCTCTACTGTGTTTTATGATGGTCATAACAATGAAGGACCTCCACTCCTTTGGAAAATACTGTTGTACTTCACACACTTAAAAAGAGAACTAATGCTTATGAAATACTATTTCTTGGGCAAGGAAAGTAAGTGATTTAAGTACAGTTGCTCATTAAGTAAACCCTTTAAGAACCCCTTAATGGAAATGTCATTCAATACCATGTAAGGAAAGAAACTCTGAAAGGTCGCTTTTGCTTAAAGCCACCAACAAGAAAATGACATCTTACACTTCTCCCATTCCAATCTTGTGCTCAGCACTGTTATACAACTCAGAATCATAGAAACATAGAACAGTTTGTATTAGAAGGAACCTCAAAGATCATCTAGTTCCAAACCCCCTGCCATGGGCAGGGACACCACCACTAGATCAGGTTACCCAAGGCCCCATCCAACCTGGCCTTGAACACCTCCAGGGATGGGGTAGCCACAACTTCCCTGGGCAACCTGTTCCAGTATCTCACCGCTCTCATGGTGAAGAAATTCTTCCTTACGTCTAGTCTAAATCAGCCCCTCTCTAGTTTATACCCATTCCCGCCCATCCTATCACCACAAGCCTTCAGGAATAGTCCCTTTCCAGCTTTCTTGTAGGCTCCTTTCACGTACTGGAAGGTCACCACAAGATGTCCTTGGAGCCTTCTCTTATCCAGGCTGAACGAGCCCAACTCTCTCAGCCTGTCCTCATATGGAAGGTGCTCCAGCCCTCTTCTCATCTTTGTAGGCCTCCTCTGGACCTGTTCCAACAGCTCCATATCCTTCTTATGTTGAGGATTCCAGAACTGGACACAGTTATCCAGATGAGTTCTCACAAGAGAGGACTAGAGGGGCAGAATCACCTCTCTCAACCTGCTGGCCACGCTTCTTTTGATGCAGCCCAGGATATGGTTGGCCTTCTGGGCTGCAAGTACATGTTGTCAGCTCATGTCGAGCTCCTCATTGACCAGCACCCCCAAGTTCTTCCTGCAGGACAGTGCTCAATCACTTCATCCCCCATTGTGTACTAATAACAGGGATTGTCCCAACCCAGGTGCAGGACTTTGTACCTAGCTCTGTTGAACCTCATGAGGTTCTCAGAGGCCCATTTCTCCAGCCTGACCAGGTCCCTCTGGATGACACCCCATCCTTCCAGTGTGGCAACTACACCACTCAGCTTGGTGTCAACTGCAAACTTTCTGAGTATGCACTCAATCTCACTGTCAATATCATCAATGAAGATATTAAACGGCACGGCTCCCAGTACAGGCTCCTGAGGGACACCACTTGTCACAGATCTCCATCTAGACTTCAAGTCATTGACCACTACTCTTTGAATATAACCATCCGACCAGTTTCTTATCCACCATACCACCCATTCATCAAATCCACCTCTCCAATTTAGTGAGGGGCATGCTGTGGGGGACCGTGTCAAAGGCTTTACAGAAGTCTAGATAAATCACATCCGTCAGTTTATTCATGTCCACTGCTGCACTTACCCTATCACAGAAAGGCACTGAGTTGATCACACAAGATTTGACCCTGGTGAAGCTGTGCTGGCTGACATTAATCACCTCCATGTCCTCCATGTGCTTTACCATAGCTTCTAGGAAAATCTGTTCTGTGATGTTCCCAAGCACAGAGGAGAGGCTGACAGGTCAGTAGTTCTCAGGGTTGTCTTTTCTGCCCTTTCTAAAAACGGGCACAATGTTACCCTTCTTCCAGTCACCAGCAACTTCTCTCGATTGCCATGACTTTTCAAATATCATGGAGAGTGGCTTGGCAACCACACCTGCCAATTCCCTCAGGACTCTGCGATGCATCTCATCAGGTTCCTTGAGTGGTCACAAACCTGATCCTCCTCTACAGTGGGAGAGGGTTTATCCCCCAGGTCACTATCTTGCTGTCTCATGACCCAGGAGAGGTGAAAAGAGTAGTTATCGGTGAAGACTGAGGCAAAAAAGTTAAGTACCTCAGCCTTCTCATCCGTTGATATATGATCACCATTTCCAATCATCGGTAGAGGTACGTTCTCTTTGACCTTTCTCTTTTGACTGACGCACCTGTAGAAGCTGTTCTTATTAGTTTTGACTTCCTTTGCAAGTTTAGCTCCAGCTGTGCCTTGGCCTTCCTGACTTCATCCCTACACAATCGGGCAGCATCTCTATACACGCCTCAGATTACCTGTCCCTGCTTGCACTACCTGTGCCGTTCTCTATTCATCTTCCATATTCACCACAGTATCTATGCCTCTCTATTAAAACACGCTTACAAGAACTATGTTATTTTTCATTATTATTTCATCTTTATTCTACAGCTTTTACACACAAACAGATTAGAGGTGGATACAGAAGATGTCTTCAAGCAACAGTTAGCATGCCTATCAAGTAGCAAGATAAAATCATGAATAATGAGTTTCTGCTAGGATAGAGTTATATAAACAGCAATCCTTATTAAAACACAGTTCCACTTAACTAGATGAGCCCTTTTGATGTAAATTATCATGGGCATAAGTCATGCAACAATCTACAAATTAAGGGAGTTCTCCGCAGCAAATAACATAGATAACTCAAAAGTCTGTCTTTACATTTCCTTGCTATTCACACCCATTAGATGTTGGGGTTTTTTTCCCCTTGAATCAGACCAGAGATATGTACTTAAAACACACTGACTGTATTACTGTGGACTCACCACATAGAGAGCAAGATTCCTAACAGTTTTCTAAAAGATTCTTTAAATTCTTTCAGACTCTGGCCAAGCTTTTTTTTTTTCTATTTCATTTCAGTGTCTCATATTGTGAACAACAGACATCTTTATAAAAGGTTCTATACGTTTCAGCCAAATCTGTAAACAAATTCAGGTGAAACCCTTCACAAAGTAAAGTTAAACCAGAACTGATGTTACAGGTACCGATACAAGTTTTAAATGAAAAAGGGTGTCTTCAGGAAGAGTGGAACAGTGACAGACTAAGGAAATTATAAACCCTCCCCAAACCCACACTGCTGAAATCCTGGGCAATAAAATCTTCAGGAGAAGCTTTGGAGTTTGACAGTACGCATCCATCCCACGAGATAATGATATTCAACACCGAAAAAAGCAGACACCAGATTCTTTTCCATACAATACATTAAAGCTGCAGAATTTGACATCCAGTAAAGCCACAAATACTGTCATTAGAAAGAAGTCCTGTCTACTGCCTGTTTTCATAGCTGAGTGTCAAAACCAGTCAGGGAACTGATTAAAAAAAAGAAACCCTAAACCTTTTTGCTGGGTTCCTTTACAGGCAGTGCAGGTCTCTGGTCCCATTTACAGCAAGCTGTGGCATTCAGTGCCATTTGGATATTTACTATCCCCCTATTAGCAGGACAGTCCTTCTAAATCTTCTCCTAAAGATGTACTGAACATTTTGTAGATGGTCTAAAATTTTGAATCGTATTCAAAAAGCTAAAATAGGATCATACTTTCTGAACTGCTTGAGCTATAACTTTGAAGAAGATTATCAACGCATTCTGGTGCTGCTTGATAATTACAGCATCAAGAACAAGTGATTTCTCTTAAGGAAAAAATATCAAGATTATAGGTCCATCAAAGTAACTATTTATAAGAAATCTGGCTCCTTAAAAAAGTAGGAAGCTGCCTTTTTGTGCTGAAACTGATGGCTTTCATCTCCACACTCGCCATGCAGTCTCCTACTCACAAGAAGTCATTGTTCCACAGAGTCAGGATTGCAGAAAAGTATACATTTCTTTGCAGTCAGAAGCATGGTGCACAGCTACTGCAGCACATTTGTTTGCAACATCTAGAAAATCCCAATCATTCAGTAACTGCTTGCTCATTTTACAATTTCTCACTACAGTGCTGCATTTTTGTAACTTCTAGCATTCAAGACAGAAGAATACTATTAGTGATAATTGGAAAAGTTGAATTTTACTTTTATTTTTTGCAAGGCAGTCATCAGCACACGTATACATGTGCACATGTATGTGCATATCTGTGTATTTAAATCCTGTCCTTCTGAATCTTCTAAAATCAAACCAGTGTATAAGTTTCTGTTAAGTTTTACAAGCAGACTGCAATTTTCAGTTTGAAATTAAAAACCGATTTAAAAAACACTGATAAAGTTGCAGCAGTTTTAGCAAAACTTTATCCTGCATGCCAGTTTTAAAGAGTAAATTCATGTAATAAAACATCAGAAGAAAAGCTCCCCACACTTAAGCATGATTAAAATAAATATAAACTTTCTTTTAAATGCTAACTACACTGCATCACTTAACATTTTCACATAAATTTAGCTTCACTTCAAACTTCTGACTTTGTAGCCATTTAAGTTCAAGGGCAACAAGTGAGCCAAATTTAAACTTTTCCAGCATTTTCAAAAAGGGGAAAATTCCATTTGGACCATTTATTAACAGGGAACTCTTCTCATACACTCCGAAGAATGTCTCAATTTGAATCCCAGAAACTGGAAAACCAGATACCTGAACCGTTACTAACCATACTGTAGGAGTTCATAAGAAGTCTGCAACAACTGGAAGTCATCAGAAGATTTAGAAGTAATCCTAGAAGTCAGGATTGTTATAATCACAACTGTTGTACGCTACTTTAAGTAACAGTAATAACCAGTTTTCAACCATTAATCGGTTCACCTTTAAGAACACAACTCTTTCTAAGCTCTTAAGGAATGGGTCAATTCCCATTTTTTTTATTTTTTGAAGAAAAAAATAAATCTAGAAGCAACTGAAGGGATTATAACACAAATCTGAAAACAATAAATAACCTCCTACACCACTTATTTCTCCCCTAGATTTGAAGTTAAACGAACACATTCATACTGTGCAAAGTCACCACATTTACACTGCCCCAGCAGCAACTCACCAGAACTGTCATCTTCACTTAAAAACAGGTCTAAAAATCTCAGCCACCCAATTTATCCACAGCCTTGACAAAAGGTAATCTGCCTCTTGAATTGAGACTTGGTTAACTTTAAGCAACATTTCCTTTAAGTATTTGACCAGCTGCAATCCAACGTAAGTCTGCAGGCCTCTTTCTCTGGCTTCACTCAGAGAGTTTCCCTAAGAGCAATATGTCCTTGGTGGAGCTTTTGAATAAATGTGTTTAGAGTCTAAAGTTAATTTGCTCCTTTCAGAACCCATGTATTGCTATGCAATTTTATTTGAGTACTGCTCATTATTCATTATTTCAAATGAGTAAAACATTCGTTTTTTAAAAAAAATACTCAGCCATAAGACTTCATCAATATCAAGAACCAACAGCGAGATGTCTGACCATCTCCTTCAGATCAAAACCTCTACATGGAATAGAAATTCACTTCAAACCTGATTTTCACTTTGAGGCTTCCATAAAACCAAAATATATTTACATACACATTATTTCACCAAATACATAAAACTGAACCATAAAGAATTTAGTTTCTCATGAGGAATTTATAGATTCCACTGAGAAACTTCAGGTGAATCAATACAAGATATTACATCTCTACTAGGACAAAGACTCTGAAAATCTAGATTAGTATGCTATCCTAATAAGCAAGGGATGACTTTATTAGAGAAATCCTGTTACCTTAAGCAGAGGCAATCTCACCATCTGCTCATGTATGTGTTAATATTCTTTACTTAAGATGAGTTGCACAATTTTCTTTTTTTTAAAAAAAAGGTTTTTAACATTCTGTTTATTCTAGCACTAAACAAGCACAGAGCATATTAATTCAGTCTAAATAAATACTTTATACTTATCGCAAATCAGTGCACAAACTCCCTAGAGTTCAAGCACTAAATACAGAAGCAATAACAAGTCAGACCATTTCCTGCCTTCTTTATGAAGTAATGCCCTGACATAGGGCAGCCAGAGCTTCCTCACAACAAATGCAGCTTTCACACTAACTTTGTGGTTACTTTGCCATTAATTAAAAGATTTGAGGCATCTGCCTAATGCTGAATGACAGCTAACTTACAAACTAACACATTTTGCCAGCATGCCAGAGAATGTAGCAGTTTTATGGGATAAAAGGGAAAACTTAGCAAAGTAAGACAGCAGTAATATAGTATGGAAAGTACTAATCATCCGGAAAGGAATTCCTAACAAGACATTTGCCACAGCAGGAAAACTCCTTAGCAAGAAAAAACACACAAAAACTTTGATGTTCAAAACCCTTCTCTGCCAGATGCATTCAGCTTTCTACTGAACAGACATTCATGACATGAGTTCTTAGACTATTAATTAATTAATGTTAATTAAAATACTATTAGGTTTAAATTAGAAGTTTCTCAATAATGCATACATAGGTAGTCCTGAAAGGTTAGTGTTTCAGGTATATAGTTCTATCATGCTGTCTTTCCATTAAACACATAATAGCTTCTTTAATCTAGCAGTCTTAGCAAAATTAGAAAGCACCCTCTTACAGATGAGATTAACACAGCTAACTGAAAGACTGAATCCATTTCATTTCTGGTTATATCTACAGAACCTTCAAAAACAATTTCACTAGCTCAAATACAGGTGCAATTTTCAATGGGGCACAAACTTTGAAAAGGCACTCATTTCCATTTTGCTCAAATCAATCAGGTTGTAAATACCTAAGCAGTTGCAATGAGACCAGCAACTGCATCTGTTAACTTTGATTTTAAAAACTCATTTACATCTACAATGTAGAATTTCATCACAAAACTTCTAATCTCAAGAGCTAGGTAAGAATAGGGTGTTTCCAGTACAGGAAGCCTCCAGGAATGCTTCAAGGTCTTTCAATACTGGCAACATATCAAAAAACCCAGATGTTTCAGTGATTATAAAAATACTTATGAACTCTTCTACTTAATTTAATTTTCATCCATGACACTGCGCATAAAGCTGTTACTAGACATTGTTTTGTAACCGTAGAATCTTTATTTTTCTGATTAATGCCCAAGAGAGACCAAGCATCCACCATAACGTTCCAGCCCAATCAGTGTAGGCAGCTACAGCTACTTACAGATCATATGTCCTCCACTGCCACAAAGTATTCTTCCCCTTCTTAAACCAGTGATTTGCACCATCAGTCACTGCACGCCACTCCACCAGCAGATGTGGATACGTGCAAATGTGGTACAGTATGTTGGCAAGCTTCTTCATAGTGTATTTGTGCTGTTACACTCCTCCCCTCAAATTTGGAACCCAATCACCATTTCATTTAATTCTGCTAAAGAGACAGGAGTCTTAAAAGATAATTAAGTCACATATAAGTTTCATAAAATCAAGCAACCAAAAACACATAGCTAGAAGAAAACAGTAGCATAAGTTCATATTATTAGACACCATGGATTTATTGCCAGGATAAATTGAAACATTTATAAATGTCTGAATAACGGCAAGAAGACTTTAACACCAATCAGTTGAAGAGACAAACCAAGAGGAAATTTGATGTTGGTTTCATCAGCTACAGAACAATTCATCAACTCTTCCATTTTCATATCTCTCCCTACTTTGTTCTCAGCTCTCTAACAGCATACCTGCAATTCTGTTTCTGCCCAGTATTTTCTGGATGCAAATACCAGAAAAAGCAGTAATGAAACTCACAGCATCCCAGGCTGTTTCATTCTGATGTACTTAGCCAAGATTTTTTTCCATGCCTTACAGCCAAGCCTATTATCACCATTGTTTGACAAAGGCTAAGAATTTTAGTTCTGTTGCAATGTTTCTCCATACAGAATAATGCTTTTATATCCACTCCATAGTTTCCAGAAGTTTGCTTTCAAAAACTTTACTGGTTCTCTTGCTTTTCAGCCACCTCTAAAGTTGTGCTTTTCTCCATGTCACCTTTGTGATTCACATTCTTCCACCAGTCCCTCTTTTCAAAAGGTACTTGAAAACAATAATGCAATACAAAATATTCCACATAATTAATATTATCTACTCTTTCGGGGTTTGGTTATTTTTATTTTTTAAGCAATTCCATTGCCCCAAATATTTGATTCCTCATCTGAATAATCTGTGCAGTAATCCATGATTCGCAAAATAATTTTACTCTGGAATACCACTTTAAGACTGAAAGGGGCCTCAGGGTGTCTCTAGTTCCATTATCTGCTCAAAGCAGGGTCAGTGACAAGGGTGCTTAGGGCTTTGTGCAGGCAGCAGTATCTCGAGCAGTTTTATTTATTCATACAGCACAGGCCTGATCACAGTAGAGCATGACAAATTACCTGGAACATTTATCTACACTAATATTTCCACTAATCCCAATACCAGCGGTACTAAGCTGAAAATAGACACAATTTTAAACTACGTATCCAATTCAATCTAAAATACAGAAAGCATCTAGACAGTGGAGAGGGCAGAGAAAAGAGGAAAGAAATAATTGTGCCATCTGCTTTAATCAGCCGAACAGAGATACACAAATACCTTCTATATACTTTTATAACACTTCACAGCATAGAGACCGTGGTAAACTCCCAAATTTTTAAGTTTGAAGTAAGCCCTGCAAATATCCTCCTAATGTCACAAAGCATTCAAAATGCAGCAAAACGTAGGAAGTTCATGATGCAATGTACACAGGGAGATGAAAACAACCCTCCCCCCCACAGACCCTATTCTATTCCCTGTGCAGCAGTACACACCTTCAACAAAACATGACCAAAAACATTAGAAGGGCAGGAAGAGAAAACCGTATCACCACAGCTCTGTTCCAGATGTAAATCTACATCACTGTATTAGTATCTACCTATCAGCCTAACCAAATGCAACTCTGCTGCTGCAGTCCAATTATTTCTACCACTTGCTTCAGTAGATGAGTTTCCCCTCAGGCAGGAAACTTGCACAGTTTCAGTTATAGCCAGCAGATGCTTCTTAGTCACAAACCTCTTATTTACAGGAGCATTAAGTAGAATTGTTGATTATTAATTGACAGAATAAATGCACTGTTTACATGTACCTTTTTGTTTTATACACTATGCAACACTAAACGCTTATTAGATGTACTGATTCAATGATTACTTTTAAAAAAGAAAACCAACGCTACACAAGTACAGAACTGAATAGGACAGCTATACTCAGTCAGATCAGAGGTTAATCTCACCCTTAACTTGTCTCTAAATGCAAATGGAAAAAAGTTAAACCAAAGCAAGCACTTAATGACACTTCCTCAAAATATTCCTCTCATCTGCACTGATTTGCCACTCAAGAACTCCCTGAATTCTAACTTCTCTAATATTAAGACTCCTGGTGGATTTTTTCCTTCAGGAATTTGTCCAGCTGCATGCTGAACTCACATAAACTTTCGGCACACACCTAATAACTCAGCAGTGTCACCACCCTCCCTTTTTCCACTGTGACTACCATCTAAATTGAAGATCATATCAGTTACCAATGACCTGTTCTTGATATGTCTCCTGTAACTACTAATATCAACCAGGATACTGAAACCTATAAGATACAAACTCTGTTTTAGCCGAATTATTTCATTTAGGTCACCATGCAGTAACCAACCCCTAGATCTGAACTAGCAACATACTTTTAACACAAATACCTTGAGGCCCTCATACACAACATACAAACAACCATAATTGGCAACTCGCAGTAAGTGATGTTTTGTTTATAACTTTAATGCCACACACCTGAAAATTACAAGTTGTGCTAAACGTGCAGACATAACCTCTCTCTACTTTAGTTTCTACAATGAAAGCACTCTGAAGTGACCATCACTTGGAAAAAACTAAACGTAGAGTAAGTAAACAATTTTAGGTTGCATTTCTACTAAGGTATAGATGTAAGTAATATTTCTCATAACGTTTTTTAATGAACTTTGTTTGAGTAAAACATTTTATCCTAAATCCTTAATAAGTTAAAGTGAGGCTTATCATTATTGTCAAGCTTTGAAACATTTCCTCCTTCACTTACTTGTCCAGTCTGGAAACAACTTCTGCATTCTTCTGAAAAAACAGACATGACATTTATACACTCTCATGTACAAAGGGGCTGGATGTATGCTACATTAGATGACTGATGTTAATGACTACTGCTGATAAAAACTGAATTCTGGCTGTAGTAACTGCATATCCACATCTTCTACTTAAAACAAAAGAATAGTTTTACAAATACACTTCCATAAAACAAATAATTTACATTTGTGTGATAATGACTCATTTAAGTGTGTTGCACTCTTCTAAAAAAAAACCAAAAAGCCAAAACATAATTTCTGCACTAACTGTGGACACTAAGAGGCAATACTTATAAAAAATAGAAGATCTGAGTGTCATTATATCATTAAGGCCGATCTTAAATCAGATACTATATTTTATGAATTCTATTCATGTCAATGTTATGCTTACACTGTCCTACCAATCAATGCTGATGTACTGCAATTTTTAATGCTTCCATAAAATAGCCTTAAGACTGTTCAACAGTTCAAAGACAAGCAATCTTGCTCTAATCAAATTCAAATCAAGCATCCATCTTTCTAGATGGCCTCATACTCATCTGGTTCTGATTCCACATAAAGGCCTTAACACAACAAAAAAAACAAACCGTAAAATACCACCTTAGCATTTTCATTTGTTAAACAACCTTTTAATTCAAGTTTCTTCAGCTAGATAGCAGATATAGCAGCAGCACTGGATAAGGAATATCAGCAGTTCCAAGTTAACTTCATTTGAGAAGTAAGAAACAGAGGGACACAAGTTCAGAAGAGGTTTTTTTACTTGACGTTTTGAAATGTGTTATTTCCCATTTAAGGCATTCAGTTTTCTTTGTTGCAACACAGAGAGCTGCACAAGAAGATAAAACTAACTAAACCATCAATTCACATACAATGATTGCCTGACTGATGAACCTTTATATTTGAGTTCAACAATGACAATACTTCAGAAGGAAAGAGGAGCCTTAAGTTTCAAAGTCAAGATTACTATTGCATGGTAATGAAGCAGTACAAACCTATTTTATTAAATCAATCACAATATTAAGTCTGTCTTGAAGCCTCCTATGTACTTATTTTATAAATAAGCAACTTTATGTAAAAGATAGTTCAAATACTGCTTAACATTTAATAAGGTCCTCAACAGTTTATTATTTTGTTGGGGCATTTTCATCAACAAAAGACCATTTAACTTCCAGTATTTGTTACTTGGCCATTGCCTTTAACTCTCACACATTTCACCATCCATTTTTTCATACTGGTTTTCCTTCAACTTGCTTTCAGTTTAAAAAAAAACACCAAACAACAACTTGGTGGGCATTAGTGTCCCCGCCCCTAAATGTGGTAAATGAGCCAAATTTAAGCAACTTCTCTTCTTCTCAGATGCATAAAGAAAGTTTTTTCCAGGCTCACTCTGTATTGGGGGAATGAAGGGCAGAACTGTCTTTAAAGTTAACAAAGCCAACTAAAAAAATAGTTTCACTTGTCAGACTTCATTCCCCTTGCCCCATTTCTGTTCCCCCTTTGGCTTCTTCATAAATCATCCGTCACTACTACTCCTGAACACGGTTTATATTCTCAGTAGGTATTGCACAACATCCTTCACAAACACCACACTTTTTTTTTCTTGAATTTTCAGTTCCCTTCAGAAAGGGACTCGCATTACACATGCAAGGCTGCTATTTAAAACCTCTGCATCTCTCCTGTACCCCAAAGCAGCTTCACTGCACTACGCTCTAGGAGTGGCGAGTTGGCAGCAAGAAATACAACGATGAGGAAGAGCATCAAGAGTCTTTATCTTCTTCCAAAGGAAAAAAAAAAAAAAAAAAAAAGCACATCTTGCCACCATATTGTCCTTCCCCAACAACAGCAGAGGTGTTAGCGGGAGGTAATTTGTGGTAAGAAAGACACAAGCACACCTCGTTTGAGCGCGCCGGTACAGAACAACAAACTCGATCGAGTTGTGAACAGCAAGCCAGTTACAGTCTTCCCTGTGTTCCTACCAGTATCCGAAAGGCTCCCGGCGGAGCTCCTACGGCAGAGCTGCCTAAGGATCAGCTTTGCCAGCAGCCAACTTCTCCGGAACCAGGGTAAGGCGCCGACACGGGCTTAGTTAACCCGGGCTCAGTTAACCCGCTCAGAAAGCCGACAAGAAGATGAATAAAAAGGGACTGCAAGCCCGGCAGGTCTCCTCCCCTTCCCAGGGCAGCACTGCGGCTCCCGGGCACCCCAGGCTCCCCCCGCCGCCCCGGCTCCGAGCCGCCACAGCCCCTCGGAGCGCTCTCGGCATCCCACTGCCCCTCGCCCGGTCCCGCCACCCCGAGGCCCCTCCGCGGGAGGAGAGAAGGAAGGGGAGCAGGCGCCCCGCGCCTACCTGCCGGCGCCGCCGTCCCGCGGCCATTCCGCTCCTTCCTTCCCTCCCGCCGCCGCCGCCGCGATGGACGTAGCCCCCACCTCCTCCTCCCCTTCGCCGCCGCGCGCCCGCGCACTTCCGGCCCGCGGCACCCGCGTTGGGCGGGACCCTGAGGGACGGGCGGGGGTGAAGGGGCGGGATACCGAGTAGTGGGCGGTGCGATAGCGGGATGGGGCGGGGCTAACGCTGCACCTACCGTTTGGAGGCGTGGCCTGATTGGAGTGTGGGCGGGGGCCGTAGTGAAATGGGCGGGGTTATGGGGAAAATCGGGGCATTCGGAGTGGGGCGTGGTTACATGAAGGAGGGAACCGGCGGGTGGGCGTGTCCTGTGGCGGTGGGCGTGTTCTGTGGCGGTGGGCGTGTCCTGTGGCGGTGGGCGTGTCCTGGCGGCGCCTCTCGCCCCCCCGGCCGGGCGGGCGCACGGGCCGCGGGCGGTGGGGTGACTCTCCGTCATTTCCTCCCCTTATCGCCCCATCTGGCCGAGAATGCCCGGCATCACCGGGAACTGGCACGGCGACCCAGAGTGCCCCTGCGGGAGTGACCGAACCGATTTAGCGCATGATTTTCATCGCGGAAGGAACCGCCGTCGTCCCTTGCCCCCTGACGACTCCCGTGCTTTGGAACAACGTCTGCCACGAAATGGAATTTTGCTTAATTTAGCTTGGGAAGCTGCCGACTCGGCCCCTGGGGTCAGCCCCAGCGTCCCTGAGAACCAGCGCGTCCCAAAAAGATAATGTTTTGGTTTGACCTTCACAATGGCTTCAAAAGAATATAGTGGTCTGAGTATGCTCAGGAGTATTGCGTGGGGGATTATAGACAGTTTATACAATGGGCATTTAATAAGAATCATAGAATAGTTTGGGTTGGAAGGGACCTTAAAGATACCCCGTTCCGACTGCCCTGCCATGGGCAGGGACAGCTCCTACTAGACCAGGCTGCTCAAGGCCCCATGCAGCCTGGCCTTGAACACCCCCAGGGATGGGGCAGCCACAGCTTCCCTGGGCAACCTGGGCCAGTGCCTCACCACCCTCAGAGTGAAGAAAATATTCCTTATGTCTAGTCTAAATCTGCCCCTCTCCAGTTTATACCCATTGCCCGTAATCCTATCACTACAAACCTTTGTGAACAGTCCCTCCCCAGCTTTCTTGTAGCCCCTTCAGCTACTGGAAGGTCGCTCTAAGGGCTCCTCAGACCCTTCTCTTCCCCAGGCTGAACAACCCCAACTCTCTCAGCCTGTCCTCGTATGGGAGGTGCTCCAGCCTTCTGATCATCCTTGTAGCCCTCCTCTAGACCTGTTCCAACAGCTCCATATCCTTCATTATGCTGAGGATTCCAGATATAAGATCAAATTAAAACCTGTAACAGGCATTTTAAAGTAACAATGTGATATTTAATATAGATGACTTGGTGTTTTATTCAGCCCCTTTAGAATGCTGAAGTTGAAAAAAAATAGATGCATAAAGGAACATAGAAGACACATGAAAAAGCATAAGTTTAGAGGTTACAATAATAAATGAATTAATAAAAGCAAGTCATAAATACATTTCTGGTGGTGACATTTTGTGAGTGACTATCTACAAAGCCCAGCATTTTAGCAGCTAAGCATTTCCTGTTGGGTAAATCTTGACCAAGCACCCACTGAGGTCAAAGAAAGCCCTCATAGGTGACTTCAACAGGAGCAAAATGGAGACTGGAGGGCTGACACAAAATGTATTCTTGTAAAAGCATCATAGGTGTGATTTTTTAATTACACAGATTTAAAAAGATTAACAGAATTTTTACCACTCTTGTGATATAAGCTGTCAAGAAATTTTCAGGTTCTCTGTTATTCCAGTATTTACAATCAATATGCCAATTCTGCTCCAATTTTGAAGAATGAATGAAGCATCAGTAGAAGACATCTGCTTTGGTCTTGAGATCCAGGTTTCTTCTGAGACTGTCTCTCCCTATGTATCTTCTTTCTGGATTGCATTTTAAACTTTTCATCTTGCCAATCAAGTTCCCTGGCCACCCCTCTGTTGAGCTCCTGTAGTGATCTTGAGCAGGAGACCACTGTTACGCAGAGGAGGACTGTAGCGTGCTATGCTGCCTGTACAGCCTGGACCACAGACCTGTGTTGTGTTGTGCGTATCCATTGGCAGCAGAGTAAGCTTTGTAGTTCATTGTAGCAGGAGTCCACAGGCAGCTCCCACTTGGTGCTGGCGATTACACCACCTGTGCGTCCTTGCCTTTATCTACAAGTGCAGCCAGAGGTTCCCATGTGAACACCCTTTCTGTTTGGCAGTAGAAATTATCGCTAGAAAAGTTTTCTAGTAATATATAGTTATATTAACTGAAATGGGAAACCCTTTTCTATGGATGGGGTCTGCAGAGTGTGCTGTGTTTGTTCCAGGCTACACAGCCAAGAGTCCCCAGCATCTGCAAGGGTGTAGGATTATTTATGCTACCCTATCTTTCTTTATTGTGCTTGCTCTAATGAACAGCAGTTTAAATGATACTTCACAGAGCTGGAGTGCCTTTCTTACTGGGAACCTATTGGAACCGCACCTCTTAATGGACCAGCACCTCCTGGTTCAAAACAGTTCCCACGGCATTTGCACTGCTTTCCCGCTGACATTAACACATTAAACTGCTCTGGATTACACCTCTGAGTCACTGGCCACAGAGTTTAGTCCTGGGACAACCATTTCTCTGTTTCATCCATCACTAACCAAAGGAGCATTAGTCTGCTTAGCCTAAATGAAGGGCAGCTACCATATCCAACAGTTTCAACAAGATCATGACTATTTGATTGACTAACACCTGTCATGTATGACCAGGTCAAATATTAATCATAGAAGTCAATATATGAAAGATGATTTGGTTCACTCGATGGGTTAGTGCAGAATTTTAGACTATTATCAAGCCCGTCTATCCATCCCATGATAACTGTAAGAACCACCTGTGACTTTCCTTAGAAATTATTTCCTTCTCGTCAGGATTTTTTTCTGCCATTTTGCATATATTTTAATAACTTTAGCCAATCCTTTTTAGCAGTATCTCATTTTTGCAAAAATTCTATGTTATGAAAGCTTGCATAAACCCCAAATTCCACTTCATGTTAAATAGGCACTGATTTGCTTTTATCACACTAAATTACAAACTGAACATGCTATTCCTTTCTTGGCTTTCATCCCTTACACTGAAGAGCAATTCCAACACTTTTGCCTCCGTGTTCGTAGTTTCTTAGCTGTATTCATATTAAGTATGTACCAATTAGCAGGTGTGCTCTAGAAGCAGTCTCAGCCAGTTTCAGAAATGGCATTCTCCATAGTTTGGCAGCCAGAACAGTTCTGCTTCAAGAGAGATAACTGCTTGGCATCAGAAGCCCAGCTTCTAGGTGCAATGACACGATCCCCCAGACAGTTGAGTCAATGAAAGGAACGATGACATAGCCTGCAGACTTGCTTATGAATGGATAATTACAAGTTACACATTCTCGCATGAACACATTACATCAGTTTAAAAGTATTTCTTATACAGGAAGTTATTAATAATCCCATGTAAATACAGTGCACAAGGTGTGAGTCTCAGCAGTTTCAATACCTTGCTACCACAGACGTTGTCTATGATATGTTTACCAAATGTCACAGATGCCCTGAGAGTTTTCAGGAGACACTTGATAAAGCTATATCTTGTAAAAAAACCCAAAGTGTGTTGCAGATAGACAAGCAGTAAAACTCCATACAGTTTCATTAAGTAACATTTTTATCAAAATTGAAATTGCATACCACAGGTAGAATAAACATGAGAGAATTTGGTGCTTGGAGAAAGCAAGTGCTGTGCTTACTACCCCAATACTCAAACTTCACAAAAGAATTCCAACACAACATAAGCAAAAATCAAAATAAGTTGTGTAACTATACTGACACTGGTATTAAGTGGATATATGACAAACTGCAGCTGGCAGATCCCTTTAACAACAATACTCAGAATAAGCTTGGTGTATAACTAGATCAAAAGAATGGTTAAAAATAATGAGGCATAACAAATATGTTTTGGGGAAGATAACACATGGGAAGTTAAATACAAACAAACAAATCACATTAAAACCAAAATTGCCTTAATATTCTTCTCAGCTTAAAATTCATTTATCAAATTTAACAGATGAACCCTTTAATTTACTGGAATTAAGTAAATCCAGCAATTCTACTGGAATTGCTACTTGCTTTTAATAGAAAAGAATAAACACTCTATGTTGTTAAAGTATCCTTTTTGTGAATGAGACATTGTTAGTAGTAGCACAGGGATTATTAAAGAATAAATGTGTTTCCTCTGAAAACTGGAAGATGGAGCACACCGTACCAAGGACAAAAACCTCTTTGCAGATCATGATGTGTACCAGAACATGGTACCTACTTTGTGCAGCATTTCTATTCCACGGAAATCCCCAAACATTTGTTCATCGGGGTGGGGATTGCAACATGAAGTTCACCCCCATCCTGCTCTCACACTTTCCTTGCCACATAGTGCATGTTGGTGTCTCAGAGCCTCGTGGAGAGGTCTGGGGGAACGGCACTGCAGAGGCTCACAGCAGGTAAGGCTGCACTTTAGCCAGATGCAAGTGCCCACCCTGGAGCAGCCAGCCTCAACATCGCATCCTAGCACAATTCAAAGACACTTCAGCCAGTTGTCACAACCAGCGAGCTATTCTCAGTGCTATGGCTATTCTTGTGTGTAAGCTCTTCAGAAGGCTTGTGACCTGTGACTTACATTTACAGAGCTGTTTAGAAACTTATATATGAAAGGAAAAAAACCCCTTAAATTGAATTACAAAGTACACAAACTCGGACAATGCAGGAAAGAAAAATTATGTATCTACATTTATGACTCCAACATTAGGCTGCTCTCCAGAACACCTCTGAGATTCAGTGATGTTTGATTTAAGGGCTAAACAGTTTAAATCGACCATAAGTTATATTTTCTTTAAGATATACTTATAAAGAAATCATGTTAAATATACTGAGAAACTGTTAGCTTAAACAGAGTAACGACTACAAAAATCCACTGATCCTCAGCTAATCTAGACAGGTATTTCTAGTGCCCTCATGGTGACTACTGTGTATTTAAAGGAAACTGCTGTTGGAACAGGTCTAGAGGAGGGCTGCAAAGATGATCCAAGGGCTGGAGCACTTCCCATACAAGGACAGGCTGAAAGAATTGGGCTTGTTCAGCCTGGGGAAGAGAAGGTTCTGAGGAGCCCTTAGAGCAACCTTCCAGTACCTGAAGGAGCTACAAGGAAGGTGGGGAGGGACTGTTTACAAAGGTTTGTATTTTGAGTAGAGGAAATGGGTATAAACTGGAGAGGGGCAGATTTAGACTAGGCATAAGGAATATTTTCTTCACAATGAGGATGGTGAGGCACTGGCTGCCCAGGGAAGCTGTGGCTGCCCCATCCCTGGGAGTGTTTAAGGCCAAGTTGGATGGGGTCTTGGGCAGCCTGGTCTGGTGGGAGGTGTCCCTGCCCATGGCAAGGGGTTGGAACTAGATGATCTTTGGGGTTCCTTCTAATCCAAACTACTCTATGATTCTAAGTTTTAAGACAAAATTCTGGAACATCTGATAATTTGTATCAAAATTTCAGCTATGATTTTTAGTCTCTATAAACTCCTTTTTTTCTGTAAAAAAACCAGCAGAGGGAGTCAGGTTCTTTTTTAGTCCTAAAGAAAGCAAAGGATTGTATTACTTCCTCAGAAATGTACCTTCTAAAAATTCATTATAATTTCCTAGATTAGTCTCATAATGCCTTTTCTCAGTAATTTTGAAATTTATTATTAATACTCACTTTGTTCTGAGTGTTTATTCAAGCTTAAATGGCTATTGCTAACATCTGCAGATGTCTATTCTGTAGTATGTTCCTATTAATATTTCACAGAGGATTGCTTTCAGGGAGAAAGGCAATATCAGTGTTAGTAATGAATGAAACAAAAAAATAGGCCATGGTTATGTTTTTATTGTTTCACTGTTATGCAACAGCTTACATGTGTTTTCAGTACATGCAAGGTCTGCATACAGCTCTCAAAATCTAAACAATAATTTCATCTGACTGTATATACAAGATGTATATTTAAGGTTCAACCTAAGAAGAAAATTCTGTTCTGCAATTGAAAAATACCACTAACAGTTTCTACTGCAAGTAAAATATCATCTTGGGTTAATTTCTTAGGAACCAAGTTCTGTTTCAGTAAGTGGGAATTTAAGCACCAGAAGCCAAAATTCTATTATAGATCTTGGCACAGAAACTTAGGTATGTCACACACAATGTAGACAACATGCCCAGGGAGGTGATTGAATCACCTTCCCTGGAGGTGTTTAAGGCACGGGTGGACGAGGTGCTAAGGGGCATGGTTTAGTGTTTGATAGGAATGGTTGGACTCCATGATCCGGTGGGTCTCTTCCAACCTGGTTATTCTGTGATTCTGTGAAAATGGCATAACGGGGTATACATCTGAAATCCACAAAAGATTTTCTGTATTCGCCCCAATTTATTTGAATAAATTATGCCTGGAGGAGCTACTGGATCAGGGAACTGAAGAAAAGAAGTAATTTAAAACATTTCACTACTTGGTTTGCTCTAATTCTTTTGTGAGAATTCATCACTTTATGTATTTTTTCATACAACTTTCATTTATAGGTGGTTTATATTATCAGAGAAGAACCTGTAAGAAATCCTTAACTATAATGAAGTTTCTGGATATTCCTAAAAGGGACTGGAAGTAGGAAGGTTAGAAAATGCATGCAGAAACTGTCTCTGTGCTGCAATATACTCAGGAGGCACGCTGGGATAGTTGTTAGTCTATAGTATGCTTTGGTAAGGGCTATTAATATAAGTATGATGCCAGAAAAACCTGAGGGAGAAACTGCAGGCAACAGGATGTGTACCTGGAAATAGCAATCATTCCTTGGGTAAAGGTAATTGAGGTAATTGGGAAGCCATCTGATATTTAAAATCCCAATCACAGCCAGTCATGCTTAATCAGATATCCGAAGACAGAGGATGATAAAACCTCATATTCACTTGAACTATCCTGCATCAAAGACTTGAAGTAAAAGAAATAAAGCTGCACTGCCAGTAGGAATCCTAGATCAAGAAGCTTCTGCAGTGATCTCTTTGGCAGGCTGCTGAGAAAGAGGCTGCAGGGTCTTCTCCAAGTTGCCCAGGTTCCTGCAGCTCCATGGAAGATCCAACAAAATTTGATCTCTATTTTCGGTAACAACTAATTGCATGATGCTGCTTGTAGTAGCTCTGTGTTTATCAGTAACACAACTTCACAGTTATTCTTTAAGCATTGCAAGTCAATGGAAATATTCTACTGTTAAAAAAACCCAAACCATTCCTTATGTCATATATTTATTTGTAGTCACACAGCGTACACTGTTGAGAATAAATCATCTTAAGAAGTACACTCAGTGAGGCAGTCTTCATATCCCTGTCCAAGTCTAATTGTGTCATGGCTCTGGCCTTTAATCCCTGTATTTTGGTATATGATTTTTTAATAGTTTTTATAGGGGAAGTTAAGTGCACAATGTGTTTCCTGGAGGATATTTGTAAAACTGGTTTTCAGGTTAAGGGTCAATGATACAAATTCAACAGATTTTCTCTAATGGATGTTCTTGAAGCAGCAGAATAAATTTTAAATGCCTGAAATCCTTGCCAAGATGCTTAATTGTTAATTAAGCATCTTCTAGTTAGGAATGACAGTTACATAAGAGTAGAGATCTGACACATTATTCAAAGGGAATTATTGCTTGCCTTTGCAGTTTATATTCATGAATACAAAGACACCCATGCTTGAGGGACAAAACTGGATACTGCTTTAATGCAAATTATCTCCAAATTTGGTGGAAACCTTTTCAGATAGGATTGCAGTAGTGAGCTCTCAGCAGAAAGCAGCCAACAGAATTAATATAAGTCACAACTCAACTTGACACCGAGCTTGTGTGCATGGGAGGAAAAAAGTAGCGTGTTCATGTATGTGTTGCTCACTGAGAAACTTTGAGGACAGCTGATCACCATACCTCACAGTTCTGGCCTCATTAAAAATCATGCCTTTGTGGACACTACTCACCCATCAGAATAATCCTGCCAAACGTATCAGGAATTTAGGATCAGGCTTATACACCCAAGTGTGGGTGTGCAGAACAGGTAAAGAACATCACTTGTCATCTTCTAAGATGTCAGAGAAATCACCTATCAGCAAAACATTTTGGGGTCCACAGTCATCCTTCTAGAATGAACCAGTGACACACTGGGCCACGGAGAAATACAGCACTCATCCTTACTAAGTGCTCAGGCAGTATTGAACCACTTGCAAACCCAGTATTAATGTTAAGAAACTACTTATTTTACAAAAACAAATGTAATATTAAGCTTTAAATTGTAATGGTCCTTTGCTTGAGAAATATACTCAAGAATAGCTGAATAATATGGACAAGGATATGGTTAAGAGAACGACACTTTGATATAGTATTGTTAGTGAATTCTGCCTGTGACACCATACCTAATTTGCCACGGTGCAGCAAGTATTTAAGTTTATGCATGTGTGCTGAAAGTATAGAGTGGGTTAGTGACTCCTTGAAACTTCCTAATGGAAAAAATCTTCAGCTACTTCATTTTAACTAAATCCCAAGCCTTTCAGAAAAAAAAAAAAGTTACTAAATTGCCTATATGTCATCTGCAAATGTTACTCCATTAGAGTACCACGTAGTCTTTTGGAAGAACAGAAACTCACCCAATCACATCACAATAGCATTAAGCATCACCTTGTTTTTTTTCTTTAAATCAATGGAAAATCTGCTCTGGTTTCACTGAAAGCATAGCCTACAATGAAAAAAATTATCTTGGCTTCATCTCCCTAAAACCAATGGATGAATTCACCTGCAATGTTTTGGCACCCCTCAAAGGTACTGGGATGAATCCTTGAACTGTGAGAGACTATGCATTAAAATACCAGACTGATGAAAAGGTACGTCTTCCAGCTATTTGTTAGCCAGGCCATCCTGTCTTTCTTAGTCTCACATTATTAAAAACAAGTCCAACACTAACCTGGTCATTAGATTATGAAGTAAAATGGCAAGCTATTTAATATTAAAGTATCTATTTAATATTAAAAACCTTTGAAAATCCACAAAAGTTGGAAAAGCCAGAATTTTTCTAAAACCAAATAGTCTTCATGAGATTTAAAACCTGAATAAAGATAAACATGCTGGTCTTATAAAGTGGCCCTATCATGCAGTGAAGTATTATTATACACGTGGTTCCTGGCTACATTTTCCTAAAGCAGCTGAGAATATACAGTATTGATCATCTCTATCTCTTTCTTTGGTAGAGAGAGACTTTAATACCTTGTTCTAAAGACAGACAGAAGTGGGCTTTTTTCAGCCCTGAAAATATAAGAAACATTCCCAGGCTTTCAGAGAATTACCAGGGTGTCTTTGAGTATGCATACAGCTCTCACTAAAGGAGGGGAGATATGGTTATGAACCAGATTTTTTTTCCCCAAAATTATTTCTATCATAAATCCTACAGTTTGGAATAATCAGGCAAAAAATTCTATTCTAAATCATACTAAATCTATGTGCTTAGTTTTTCCCACATCACAGTTTCATGAGCTTTATATTCACCACGCAGTTTTCTAAGGAGAAGGACAGATAGCCTGACAGCTGTACAGGGCTTATACTGAAAGCATTTAAAGGATCTTTTAATCTGATTTTAGTGGAAATTTAACTTTGTTCATTTTCTATTTGCACCAAAGTTTACAGGGTGGATCTCACAGATAACAGAAATGTTCCCCAGAGATTTGGAATCTGTTAGGTGCAGTCTCAAAAGCCATCATTGTGTTGCATTCAGGAAAAAAAAAGGAAGGAAGAAAGGAAGAAGCAGAGCAAAAAAGCCTGAAAAAATCTGTTTCCATGACAGTGTATCATAATGTTATTTGCTAAGATTCCATCTAACCCCTCAATAAGAGAGATTTGCAGCTAACCCTATTCAGTCTCTGAAAACCAGGCTGCATGGCGGTACGTGGTTAAGACCAGAACTCATGTATCCCGCCTCCCACAGGCTCTTCTATAACTATTAGATTGTTTCCAGAAATTTTCTTTTAAAAATTTACTTTAGAAACACTACTAATTTTTCAGTCTCCTTTAAGATATGACACTTGGGAGAATTCACTAAACTTCTGGACTATAATCACCAATAACATTTTTCCACTGCTGTATATTTTTTTCTTTTTTTCATTTTCTTAAATAAGCCTATAGGTTAAGCAGGCTCAAACAAGCATGCTAGGTTATTTCATCACTCTACTCTTGTTAGACTCCACCTGGAGAACTGTGTTTAGCTCTGGGGCCCCCAACATGAGGAGGACATGGACCTGTTGGAGCACATCCAGAGCAGTGCCGGGAAGATTATCAGAGGGCTGGAGCACCTCCCATATTAGAACAGCTTGGGAGAGTTGGGGTTGTTCAGCCTGGAGAAGAGAAGTCTCTGGGGAGGTCTTAGAGCAGCCTTTCAGTACCTAAAGGGGCCTACAGGAAAGCTGGAGAGAGATATTTTAAAACGATATGTAGTGTCAGGACAGGTGGTAATGGCTTTAAATTGAAAGAGGGTAAATATAGATTAAAGGAAGAAATTCTTCACCTTGAGGGTGTTGAGGCACTGGAATAGGTTGCCCGGGGAAGTTGTGGATGCCCTTTCCCTGGAGGTGTTCAAGGCCAGGCTTGATGAGGCTTTCAGCAACTTGATCTAGCAGAAGGTGTCCCTACCCATGGCCGAGGGATTGGAACTGCATGATCCTTAAGGTCCTTTCCAACCCAAACCATTCTGTGAAAATAGCATGACTAGCACCTTTACAAACAAAGGACTTCAAAGATAAATATACTGCTTGCCTAATGGCTAAAAGCAGACAGATGTGATGACAGAAGTAGAGCTTGTATTAAAGGCTTTTGTTTGTTTGGTTTTGGTTTTTTTAAACTCATGCTTAAACTGCATGTTCCTCTGTGATCACTAAGCACTGAGAATGAATGCTTTGGGCTATTGTAAACGAGGATTTATAGAACTCTGATGCTGATATTTATACTTGTTTTGAAAACTCTTATTAAATAATAAATTATTAAATAACATGGTTGCAGCCTAATACTAGCCCTTAGTGGTCCAAGAGTCAGAATATTTTGATGCAAGATATCAATTCTTGTCCAAACTCTGAGTCCTGGGAGGGACCCTATGTCTGCAGTCATTAACATGAAAGAAATTTTGCCTTAGGACCAGATGATAAAGCCTTAAGACTCTGAGTATCTAAACAAGGGGTTTTGCAGTCACTTCAGCTGTTAAAGTTCTTTAAAACCAGAGAAAACAATATTAGCTCAAGAATAGAATAGGAAACAATGTTTCTTTCCATCTTTGTAGGTACAGCAATTCTACTTAACATGCAGTCTATGTGATTTATCAGGTAAGCTGGGAAAGGATGATTCTTCAGGAGAACTTGTAGGGGCTCCTCACATCCCTTTGAACAAGGCATTTTCGGGAGAGGCTCAGACATTCCAGAGAAGGATGAATGAAAAGGATTTGTTGTGAGGCAGGCCTTCTAGTCACCTGGCAATGAAGCAACTGAACCCACACCATTTCTTAGATGAAATTTAACGTCTGCAGCCCAGGGCTCACAGAGTTTGATAATGCTTTTACAACAAATACTGTTTGTTTAAGTAAACCAGTTTGTCTTGGCTTCAGTTCCCCAGCCCGCAAAGTGGATGTTATCTAACTGTGTTTTCATGAAACAAGGAACAATTGCAGAGTGCTTTCAGATAGGCTGATGAAACCTTTTGCTATGTACATTACATTTTTATTGGTATAGAAGGATGTGGGAGTGAGGCCAGTAGAATTGACAACATCAGCAAAGAAAATAAGACTCAGAAGAAGAATTGTTCTTGTCCTGATCAATTTTATAGGTCAGTCTGTCTCTTGGACATTTTCACCTCTACTGCTTTTCACAATTGTAAACACGTGCAGCAATTGCAACAAGTACCATAAAGAAAGGCAATATTCACTATTTTTAATCCAATGTCAACACCAGAAAAGTAGGCAGTGTGTAGCTAACCACTTCTAGGAAGCTCTTTGGTGTTTTTCCACTTCTAAACTGTATCAACAGATCTGGAATCAATGCTTCTGTTTATTTCCAGTGTCCATTGCTTCACAACATGGAATAAGTTCTTTGCTTTGCAGTCTATGAAAATCTTGGCTTAATATTTACCTCTTTCACAGAGTAAGTATGAACACTCACTACTGTAAAATAGTTCATATTAAAGTTGCCTGTAAGAAGAAACATTATGTAAGTAATTACAGTATGATGAACATTTAGCTGCACAATTGATTTGATGTTGGTCTTACAAAATTATTTTAAAGGCATTACTTTTCTATTCATATCACTATTGAAATCCTGCTACTACAGAAATATATTCTTAGAAGTGAGTGTCTGTTGCAAGATTATGTAGTAATGATGATTTTCTTTCTACACAAGGTTTTGTGTACCCTTTGCTTCACACTGCCCCTCCCCTACTTCCTTTCCTGCAATATGAGTCATTTAGGTCAACCACAAAACTTTTCATCCATATTAGAGATATTCGGTAAAATTACCAGTTAGATACCAAAGCAAATGTTTATGTTGGATCCCTCTTTTGAAATAATCTCAAGCTATGCAACAAAATATTATACTGATCCTTGAGTTTTCCTACTCCAGAAAAAATATTTTTTTTAAAAAAGAGCTTGTGTTATGATTTATTTCCATTCCTTTAAAGTAGATAGAACCCTGTATTTCCATTTTTCTAGGCACACAGCTCAGCAGAGACAAGCAAATTGCAAACAATGCTCCTCCAAATATTCTCATCCAACCTGATTTTTATTAAAACTGTTGGAGGCAAGGAAAAATATTTCTAATGCAGTATTAAACATGGATGAGTTGACAACAAATAAAGATCAATGGCTGTTAAAGTACAAAAGGTGACAGAAGAAGAGTGAAACAACTTCTAAATTACTTGTATGTTTAACTAGGGTTTATGTAAGTTGATACAAAACACATGAATTCCCCGCTGCACATCTTTGGTAGAAATGACTTTTTAAAATTTAATCCAAGAAAGGTGAAATTGAGATTATTTCCCTTTCTGTAACAAAGTTGCCCCTTGGCACAGATTATTTACACATCTTGCTTCTAATACTACTACTGAAGAGAAAGTGTTTCAACTCTGAAATAGACAAAGTATTTCCTGATGGCCAGGGTCCAAAACGCTGCCGGATGGAGCAGAACTTGGAATCGTATCCTCCCATTCTTGTAATGTTCAAATTTCCTCAGCAAGTTTTTCGGGAAGAAGATAATGTTGGGGTTCAACAAGGACACCAACAGTACTTTTTGCTAAATACTGTTGCTTTTTTTTTTTTACAATCTGAAGAAACAAATAATACATTGTTCAAATGAGCACATTTATATTTTTTGTCTATTTTATTTTAAGCTTCCAAAATTGTAAGTACTGTCAGCACTATTCTACAAATGTCCACCTTAGAAGTCTTTTCTAGCCTTAATGATTCTATGATTCTATTTCATTTCATCATAACAAGGTGAAACGGTGGACAAAAGGGTGCTTCAAGCTGTGAAGGATCTAGAAAGGCTGGAAAGGCTAGAATAGGCTTCCAGACCAGAAATGCTTTTGCTATCATTTCACAGGAAGAGTTGGTCTACAGTACATTCCCCATGGAAGAATAGCAAAGAAAAATAAATAGTTTCCAGGCAGGGGTGAGTCTAGGGAGTGAGACCCACCCTTCACAAACATCTCTGTCGAGCACAGAAATGAAAGGCCATAAATTCCGGTCTAAATCCTCACTTTGTTATTTCCTGAAAAAAATTCAATACACACATTCACCTGCATGTTTGCTCGCACCTATACATGCTCACGCTGCCTGGTACGTATGCACAGCTTTACATTCACTCAGGCACCTCCTGCATGCCCATTTCCTTATACACAGCAACTCCTGCTCCAGTTCATGCCTAAGCTCACATGCGCACACTCACACACCCGTGGTTACACAGATGCACCCCCATGTACCCGAGTGTACTTCCCCTTCATCCTTTCAGACTTTCCTTTCTTGAACAACTAATCATTCATTCTTTGGCTATGCATTTTGTATTTTCAACACCAGGTTCTGCTAATGACACTATTATTTTATCTGCAATTGAAGACAAATTCTAACAAACTCAGCACCATCATTTAAAAACCTAAAGGAAACAGAAAACCTTTGGTTCATACGATTCATGGCAACACAAGGTAGTAGGACTCCACAGTGCCCAAAGAACAGAACTGTGCTTTTCATAATTTGCATAGGGAAGTGAAAACTGTGCTCTGAACTTTAATCTCTCAAAGATACATTAGATCCTACCACATCTTTCTCCACAAAGCAGTTAAAAAGCTTATACTTCAACTCTGAAGTGAAATCCAGCACAAGAGGCTGGATAACTTCACAGAGAGGAAGACAGCTGAGAATTTGCAACATGTAATACAAAGGAAAGGCAGGTAGACTGCCTTTTTCTTGTGTTATGAGCAACAGTAACTATTTCTATTTACCTCCAGCATGCCAATCATTACAGGAGTAGACATGCATGTCATATTTACAACATATGTGTACAATGGATTTATATAAGTAATATAAGCAGTAATATAACAATCTTTTGTATTTTATGCTATCATTTCCCTAGCAATTCCTAATATTTGCTATTTTGACCACCACTGAGCATTGCACTGATATTTTCATGGAACTTTCTTATTGCAAGTAGACATTCTGAGCAGTAACAGAGATAGTCCAGAGCTTGCCATTTTGGATGAAGAGAAAACAAGACTACCTTTTCTCCAAAGCAAATCAGCTTACATTACTAACATGTCACTTGCTGCTTCATCACCCAGCTACTGAGTATCACGAGATACTCTGCAGATGTAAGTAAAAGGTCAGCTTTCAATTTTATTGCTATAAGTAATTCCCTGTCATGAGGAAGCTTTCTCACCTCAGTTTGCACCTCCTTTGGAATCATTTATGATAACAGTAAAGCACAGAGACATGGTACAAGTTCCCAGGAAATATCACTGCTGAATTACCCCATTAGTCCAAGATTTATAAAAAAATAATAATAAATAAACCCAAACACACAAACACCACAAACATAAAAACCCAATGCTGACTCCCTCATTTTTTCCCTGCAACAACTGAGAGATAACTACATGCACATAATTATGACAGATATAATTTTAAAAGACAGGCATTTTATAAAAAATCACTACCACAATCTTGTAAGTATGTTGTTGATATTAGTCTTTGTCTAATGTTCAGATACTTTTGATATAACAGTGGCACTATATAAACTGTAGATGACTTGAAAAAATATGTTATAATATATTGATTTACAGGAGAAACCAAATAAAAACTGCATTAGGAATAAAGTGCTTCATTTTCCTTTAGTGACAGATTTACAGTACTTCTTGTTCTGTGAGAGATTCATGTGATATACATACATCTATGTCCTTAGCCACAAGCCTTTTGTTCTACTTTTCTAATATTTCCATTAGTGGAAATGAGAAGTGAGAAAAGTGCTGTAAGTGATGCCTTTCTTACTGCAACCACAGTACCCTATCCTTTACTGATTGTTTTTCTTCTGTTCGTTATTATCTCATTTACAAGCCACGTTTTCTTCAGCTGAGAGCACCAAAATAACTTGTACCAACACAGATGTCTTACCTCCTTCTTAAGCAAGATATCATTCCACTTCTGCCTTCTCTTCATGACTCTTCCATGCTGCTTCAAATCTGAAGTTATCTTCTTAACTTGTATGAGTATTCATATTTTTCTGCACCTTCAAAACTGTGAAACCTGAGGTTACTTTTGAGATTAGGCTTTCTTCCTCAATTCACTCTGTTCTTTCCCTCTGGTTATATTATGGTTCTTGCCTCTGTTCTAACAATAAGCATTTTGGAGGTAAGATTGCACCTGTTTCTCTGACCACATCTCCTTCTTAATTTCTAAAGCACTCTGAATCTTCACCAGGTATTAGTAAACATGCATGTAAATAATCTTCCTCTACAGAAAACAAACTATTTCCTTTATTAATCAGTACAGAACTGAAATTTTCAAGGAAGCCTCCCTTCTCTGATCTCTAAATTAAAGTCCTGGATCACCGGCTTACTCATATGGAAAAATATATTCTACAAAATCTTGCAGAACTGTAAACAAATACTCAAAAGGAAGTAGGTATAGACCAAATCATATGCTTAAACAATTCTCTGCACCAAAGCCTGAATATTCTTGTTTCCAAATAAAGTTATTTGGCAGATAAATTTCTGTTTAAGAGCTGCTGAATTTAATAAAGCATGGTTACCTGTATAAAACATGTCCAGTTGAAACAGAACCCTATTTGATCAAACTAAGATTGATCATTTTTGTTCCAGGGTAGCCACCTTATTAAAATTTACTAAACAAAATTTTATACTATGAAAACTTTTATTTCTCCTCATTTTTCTAAGCCTTTCTAAGTTCACAGTGTATTTCATTTTTCCTTTTACTTACGTTATACAGAAAGAGAAAAATTATATTTTGTAATTTTAAGATTAGAAAAATCAGTCTTAAAATGAATACATCATTCTGAAATCTGCAACAGAAGGCTAGCTAGGTACATGCCCTAGAAAAGATAGGGAGAAGACAAGAGATAATGTCGGATAGTTTTTGACTTAAAAACTTCCATAGACAAAAAACGTTCTTACACTGTGTCTGAGCTGTTCAGTAGGTAACAGAAAAGGGTACTGGAATTTCTACTACTGCAACATAAGTAATTGCAGTTACACTGATAACTCATCTCCATTCTAGAATTTGGGGTTTAGGCAACATTAAAAGACTATAGATATTTTTTTTTCCCTATCTCTTCAAATTGACTAGTGTAATAGAATTCTCTTCAAAAGATGCAATAAATAGGCTCTCATTACGTGTGATTGAATAGATGATTAGCTTCCAAACAGGAATGAGAAGCCTCTTTAACTAGAACAATCCATCTCATTTTTTGTTTCAATTAACCACATGACATGAGCAGAATCAGATCCACCAAGGGACCAGACTACAGGCACTTCCAGTCACAAAGAGGCAGACATCGCACCCCATGGCTGCATTCACACTGCCAGATGTGACCCCCATCATAGCAGGGGCACCGGCACAGCCCCAGAAAGCCAGGGATGCACCCTACCCAGAGGTCCTCCACACTTCAGTTAAAGCAGAATCCAGACCAAAATGAGAGAGAGGAAAGTAAGTAACATAACTAACAAGGCTACAGTACTTATCAACTTGTGATTGAGAGAAGGTGAAAACAATCCTGAAATAGTCAAAACAATGATAGAAATCTTCACTACAAGCAGCAGGCTTAACAACAGCATAGGACCTATGAGAAGAAAGAGGAAAAGATATCAACTTTCAGCTGTTGGTTATTTGTTTCTAAACCAGAGAAATATTGGTCCTTGTTTTTTCTACTAAGGGATGAGGTATCTTGCATTTAGCTTAGAATACTTGCCGTGTTGTAAGAGTATATTGAGGTTTAATTCATAGGAATTTATTAATCCATTTATGAATTCATACTTTTGCCTTATGAAACAACAAGTTAGAAGTAGTCCCCTTACCAGCCTTCAGGTATTCTTAAAAGTGACTTCAATTTTCAGCCCTGAATTGCAATATTTGGATTAGTTCTATCCAAAATCTTTTGTTCTAAATTTCATTTTCTAGAATGACTTGTACTAGCCTAAAGTAACATAAAATGCTGTTGCAACTTTACAACAGAAAGATGTGTCTTGCCTCAGTAAATTTGTCCCAGTTGTACAAGGAACAGTAAATCAGTCCCATATATCAAGTAGGAGAGTAAGACTGGCTACACATGAGTTAACAACAGAAGATCTAGCAAACTTCAAGGGTAATATTCTTCCCAGTGTAAAAGAGAGTATGCAATAAAAATTTTAATAAAGGCATAATTCCTCTACTCCCATTTTACTTGTGATACTTGCATTAGGACTTCAATGTGAGGAAGTAATTTTGTTGAGAAAAACCTAACCCTGTTACAATAGGAGACAACGCCCACAAAACACGCAACTAGTACAGAACAGTCTGCTGAAAGCCAGAATATAACCATAACTGATAAGCTCATAGAACCAGTAGCTACATTTGGATAAACATTTCCAGGCAGCATACATACTAAAAAAAAAAAAGTAATATTAATCAAGAAGGACATGAGCTGTACTAGTTCAAACAGGGCACAGATTGCAGGTGGAGGTCTGCCAGAGAAATAAAACTTACGGGCCATACACTAAGCTAAGTAACAACTCATATACTTCATCTGAAACTAATGCCTCCTCAAGGAGACACGAGCCACATCTTAATTCTCACCAGTGAATCAACTGCATACTTGCCTGCCGCTTTCATATGAAGTCAACACCCCCCCCCACACCGAATAAATTAGGTACTTAACCATGACACTCTTAACTTTATGTTCACTATTTTGTTTCCATTTCAGACCTGTGGTTATGTCTACTAACTGTTGCTGTTAGGAAACGCAGTAAATTACTTCAGCAACTCTGTGGCTAGGATGTACACATCACAGGAAACCACACATTGTCCTAGTTAAGTATGAATTTTTCAATACCAGCATTGCCATGGCCATAGATACATGGAGGATAAACTCTGTTCTCATTTTTTCCTAACTCAAATGAAAAGATTTATAATCTTCTGTCACTATTGCTTCTTCTGATGGACAGAACTGTGCGGGAAAAAAACTCAAGCACTTTAGCACCAGCCTTGAAGTTATCACCTTACTCTGTCCTTAAAACACAAACTAATGCTAATAAGCTAGCCTTTCTAACCACTTTCACTCTGAGAAAACAACACTTGCTGCTGGCAATGGCAAAAGTAGCATCTGTCACTGTTTCCAGAGCTGAGGGACAGAACAGGGAGATTTAGGACCCAGAGTTTAAGACTACTGCTTCAGAGACATTTGGCTACCTAATTCTTCATTCTGTTGACAAGAGTTTTAATAGCAATAACCTTCCACAAAATAAAAGTAACAGAAAAAAGTATCAACAACACCCTGATATACACGAGCTCTCTAGAAATTCTACCCATTTTCACTGAAGTACTGGAACAGCATAATGTAACGGTAGCCACAGTCAGTCCTTTCTTCCTCTCTGCCATGGTATGTCCACCATTAAGAACACTGTTTCTCAATACCAGATTAAAGTAACTGCTTCAGTTACAATACTGAAATCCTTGGCAGTTTTCAAACCTTGCAGCTTCCTGCATGTTGAAACTGGAGTAATGCTTAAGAACCCAGAAAGCATATTCTAAACCATCTAAACCAGCAATCACACGAGCTGTGTGACTAAACCCAGGGGAGGTCTGAATTAAACAGTCCCTGAAAACCAATGCACAAATCCAAACCAATTAAGTAAAAGGTGAAAAAGAAAAAAAAAAGGCAAGGACCAGAAGAAGAATCAGTCTCAAGAAGCATAACACCATCTTGTAACTTACAACAGAAGGAAAAAAAAAAGCATTAGAAATTTAGAAACTGATTTAAAAATAAAGCAGGAAATCATAACAGGACAAGTCTTGTAATTGTATTAAAGTGAGTGTACTTTAATCTCATGGTATACACCAAGATGAATTTTCTTGCATTCAGACACGCCAGGGCTTTTCATGCATATACTGACCAGTGTCAGTATAGTGATTTCACTGCTATCTGGGTACCCTGGTGGTTTGCAGCCTATTTGCATAAACTGGCCATAGACTCTTTTACCTCTCTGTATTCTAAATCTGCTATTAAAGAGCTTGATATTGTACCTGACTGGGGAAAACGTGAGATGTACCATATTTATGAGGGCAAAATGTGCCCATCACAAGAGCATAGCTCCATACAGCTTCTTTTCCTCCCAGTGCCAATACTTGTTTAAAGAATTTCCAGCTCTCTTCTACATTCCCTTTTTTCGCTGTTGCTTGTTGAAGCAGGGGTAAAAAAGCATGTCTTTAAAATCCTAGCAGCAAATTGATCCGACCTGCAGCCTTGCAAACACCTGTTCAAATACAGAAGGCAACAAAACAGTATGGCAGAGTATTATGAGGTAGGCTATAACCTTAAACTAAGCTGCAAAAGGTGAGTACGATCGTGTTCCCAGAAGGCCAATTGAGTCAGTTACAGCCAAATACCACCCACAGTACTAGAGATTTCTTTTCCTGCCTCAGCACATAGTGCGTAACCAGCTCCTGACAACGCGTAGGTGAGGACTCTGGGTCACTGCCACGCAGGCAGAGCATCATCTCCCTGCCAGCAGTGAGTCACGCATGTGGAGCTTGTGACATGTGAAAAGGTCTGGTCCCAACCCATTCTCCTTGTGCAATGTTGTGATAAAACACAGCTGGAAGTTTACACATTTTTTTTTGAACATATTTATTGTGTGTTTTCAACAGAACTTGTAAGTACCTTTGTATGTTTGTTTCACCTGTTACCACCAGCAGGGCTATTTAATTTTTTGCTATAAGTTGTTTTGACCCACATATGAATTTATGCTTAGTAAATTCCAGCTTCTAGGTCCCCAAAATTATAGTTTACAGGCCAGTAAAGAATGCTAACTGACCAGAAAACTAGGTTTCTAAAGTGCAAAATACTATGGAAAAATGACTTTATGTACTGAACAGTACTTCCTTGAGAGAGAGGGAAAGGCACAAGTAGTGCCAGCCCTATTACTTTAATAGCTTTCTGTTACCGCAGATGTCATTATAGACAGTTTGCATTCTCATTTTTCTTTCACATGCATAACCCAGCAGCTACAATTTCAACCACCACTTTGGACTCCTATTATTATAATTAAGCATCCAAAACCCCATGACAGTTTTGGGTATCTTGCCCAGATAGCACAAATCCCTCAATAATTTATTTCTTCTTTCATTTGTGTAAACCATTACAAAGTTTATTAGACAAAACTTAAACAACTTATATTTAATTATCTCATAAATTAGAATAACAGAAAAACAGTGCAGAGTGATAAAACTTTTTCAATAACCTGTATGTGTTTAAATATGAGTACAGGCTCACAGAATTTAAACAGGTCCAGGTTACAACAGGAATCTATCCTGATTCCATAACTATTTATTTTTTATAGGAACTAGGGAGTATTTGCTATGACAGCTAGCATTCGTATATCCACTAAGAATAACTTTTCTGAATAATGCATGAGCACTGTTAGTGGCCAGAATGCAGAGAGGACATCAGTCCCAAAACACAGGTCCTGCACTTCACAACAGAGTAGGAATGGAGATGCACAAATCAAACTCCAAGCTTACATCAAGCATAAACAAATGTACGAGTTGAAAATCATTTCCTAACTTGTTTAATTGGCAAGATTCTCCCCCCACCTCCTCCCCCCCCCGCCCCAAGTAAGAAAAACCAAGCCTGAACTTACTAAGGCTCAAATGGGTGAAAAAGAACTAGTAAAAAGAAGCAGTCTTGGAAAAATGCAGTTTCAAATTCCATGCATGCACTTGCAACCAGACCTGTAACAAGTCACTGCAGTAAGAGGTTTGCAGCAAACATTGACGGGAGGCACCAGTGGACACGACAGAGCTCCTACAGAGGACACCTTGATGGAGGTGATTCTGTCTGTCTGTTCCACTCTTGGGAGACCACATCTGGATAACTGTGTCCCGTTCTGGAATCCTCAACGTAAGAAGGATATGGAGCTGTTGGAACAGGTCCAGAGGAGGCCTACAGGGATGATCAGAGGGCTGGAGCACCTTCAATACAAGGACAGGCTGAGAGTTGGGCTTGTTCAGCCTGGAGAAGACTCCAAGGAGATCTTATAGCAACCTTCTAGTACCTGAAGGGGCTACAAGAAAGCGGGGGAGGGACTGTTCACAAAGGTTTGTAGTGATAGGACAAGGGGCAATGGGTATAAACTGGAGAGGGGCAGATTTAGACTAGACATAAGGAAGAATTTCCTCACCATAGAAGCGGTGAGGCACTGGCACAGGTTGCCCAGGGAAGCTGTGGCTGCCCCATCCCTGAGGGTGTTCAAGGCCCGGCTGCATGGGGCCTTGAGCAGCCTGGACCGGTGGGAGGTGTCCCTGGTAGTAACTAGACGGGCTTTGAGATCCCTTCCAGCCCACACCGCTCTATGACTCTAAACGCGCGCCGCCGCCGCAGCGCCCGTCACCCGCGTCACCGCCCGTGACGTCACCGCCGCGCGGCCCGCCACGTCCCCGCCCGCGCCATCTCTCCGCGGCTGCCGGCGCCGCCCAATCGGATCCTTCCGCACCTCCCCGGAGGGGCCCGGGGCGGCCAATCCCCGCGCCCCGAGGGGCGGGACACGTGCCCATGGCAACGGCCGCCGTGGGGCTGTCGCAGCGCGCCGCGCGTCCCCGGGAGGCCAACCGCGTGTCCGCGCGCAGCAGCCGCCTCGCCCTCGGGCGCCCCAAGGTAGGATTGGAGCCATGGGGTTGAAGGAGGGGGGAGGTGACCGTGGAAGAGTTGGGTTGGAAGGGACCTTAAAGATCATCCCGTACCACCCCCCCCGCCGTGGGGGGACGCGTGAGCCTCGGCGCCCCGCGAGGGACCGGGGGCAGCGGGCGGCTCGGGGGAGGCTGCGCTGCTCGGTCCGGAGGTTGGGCTGGTTCCTTTAGGAAGGGTGTAGCTGCCCAGCCCGTCGCTTGTTCCGCCCTGGGTCAACCTGGACGCTTGGGAAATATTCCAGAAGAGGAAAAGGTTGAAAGCTGGGGAGGGGCTCTTTACCGGGGAGTGCGGTCACGGGATGAGGGGGAACGGTTTTAGGCTGAATGAGGGGAGATTTAGATTAGCTATTCGGAAGAAATTTTTTACTATGGGGGCCGTGAGGCACTGGACCAAATTGCCTAGAGAAATCGTGGATGCCCCATCCCTGGAGGTGTTCGAGACCAGGCTGGATGGAGCTTTGAGCGACCTGCTCCGTGGCAGGGGGGGTAGAACTGGATGATCTTTAAAGTCCTTCCAGCCCAAACCATTCAATGAAATGTGGCTGCAGAGAGGTAACTTTTCTTCCTGACGTGAACATGGCTGTGGTTTTCAAAAGAGTTCATGTTTGGCAACATTATTAGGTGTCCTGTAGGAGAGGAAGGCTCTGTTGTTTGAGTTGTAAGTATTTGCTGTGGAGAAATAATGTTGGTACAGTTGGCACCAAGCTAAGTGGTGCAGTTGCCAGACCAGAAGTACAGGACCCTCTGGACTACATCCCATCCAGTCTGGAGAAGTGGACCCTTGAGAATCTCATGAAGTTCAACGAGGCCAAGTGCAAGGTCCTACACTTGGGTAGGGGCAATCCGCAGATTCAATACAGGATGAGGGATGATGTGATTGAGAGTGGCCCTGCAGAGAAGGACTTGGGGGTGCTGGTTGAGGAGAAGCTTGATGTGAGCCAGCAGTGTGTGCTCCTAGCCCACAAGGCCAACTGTATCCTGGGCTGCATCAAAAGAAGCATTTTAAAAGTTAGACCATCATAGTAACAATAAGTAATAGTAAGTTCAGTGTGGAAATTTGCTTTGGATTTACTTTGTCATCTTGTTTTCTCCCCCTGTGGTGGATTGACTGACGTTAGCTGGATATGAGGTGCTCACCAAAGCCTTTCTATCATTCCCCCTCCTCAGCTGGATGAGGAGAGAAAGTATGCCAAAAGGCTTGTGGATCAAGATAGAGGCAGGGACTGACCACTCCCCCAGTTGTTGTCACAGGGAAACCAAATTCCTCTTGAGGGAAATTAATTTATTATCAATCAAAATCAGAGTAGCATAATGAGAAAATAAAACCAATCTTAAAACATCTTCCCTCTACCACTCCCTTCTTCCTGGGCTCAACTTCACTCCCAGTTTCTCTGCCTCCTCCCTCTCTTGTGACCCTGCGGGGAACCCTTGCAGGAGCACGCTGTCCTCCAGGAATGGACTGCTTCAGTGTGGGTCCCCCACAGGGTCACGAGTCCCGCCAGCAAACCTGCTCCAGCATTGGCTTCTCTCTTCATGGGTCCACAGGTCCTCACAGGAGCCTGCTTCAGCATAGGTTTCCTACTAGGTCACAGCCTCCTTCAGGTGTATCTGCCTGCTCCGGTGTGTCCTTCACAGGCTGCAGGGGGACAGACTGCCTTACCATGATCTTTGCTATGGACTGTGGGGGAATCTGCTCTGGCTCTTGGAGCACCTCCTCCCCCTCCATCTTCACTGACCTTGGTGTATACATGGCTCTTTCACATGTTCTCACTCCCTTCTCTGCTGTTGTTGTTTCCCATCATTTTTTTTTTAACCTTCTTATATATGTTGTTACAGAGGCTCTATCGCTGTTGCTGATTGGCTCAGCTTTGGCCAGCAGTGGGTCCATCTTGAAGCCAGCTGGCATCGGCTCTTTTGGACACTGGGCAAGCTTCTATCAGTTCCTCACAGAAGCCTCCCCTGTAGCCCGCCTGCTACCAAAACCTTACCGTGCAAACCCAATACACCTGCTCTAGAGAAAAGTCCTGTATTTGACTCAGTATTGATGCAGTTTTGCCCCAAATTCTGAAGTGACTGTCCCTCACAACTAAACAGAGCAGCATGGGAAGGATTCCTAGTTTAAAAACTGGATAGGAGATGAAGAGCTACTTAAAAATTGTTTGAAACCAGGTTTTGTTGTAACTTTTATGGGCCTCTACTTGAGACTCACAAAAGGCTTATGGGAGATGCCGACATTTCTGTGAGCGTTTAAGCACTTGTGTCTCTTACTGTCATTTGCCACAAAATGATCTTCTACAGTCACAGTGCAACATCAATACACATTGCAAATTGTTAACCTAGTTACATACAGTGTCTCCTAATTGTGATGACATATTTTCCCTTTTTATTTGCTACTGTAATCTTTTGATGATGGCAGTACTTGTTTTAGAATAAGAAAGATAATTATTTTAAAAATGTAATAACGTAAGTCTGTCTTTAAATAAATAAATTGCATTCACTTCCAACCAAGATAATTATCGTAAACAAAAAAAGGGGAGAATAAAATCATCAATTAATTTTGCCCATTGAGTCTCCTTAAAAATTCCATTAGCTCTTGCATGTGAAGGCATCTAATATAGGCTGCTATAAATTTGCTTGTGATTTGATGCTATAATACGGTTTGAGATACCATTATTTGGTATCTGAACTTATATCCAGAAAACTCCATCAAGCAAATAGAAAATAAGAAACAACAAGAAAGATAATTCCTTTTTTTAGTAAGACTAAGGAGAAGTTTCCATAACTTGCCTATGTAGTAATAGTAGTACTACTGAACATAAACTTATGGTTCATATAAGCCAAGTTAAAGGTTTTCTGTCAAAAACTGTCCGCACGTGATACATATATAATTGAAATTGTAATCATGACAGGGGAGAGCAGTGGTTCTCGGAGATAACAATGGAAAATATTGTTATATTGACTCAAATGTCAGAGATGTGGAAATATTGACTTACACTTCTAGTGATACACTGACTAAACAAATGCACTTTACCAAAGACAGATAAAATCCTTTACTGTTAAGTTAAAAGCCCATATCAGTGTTGCCTTGATTTAAACACCTGTGCAAAAAAGGAGTTTTTCTAGTGAGGCGTTGTACTCTTTGGTCTATTTTATTGCTTGGTAAGCAGAAGAGATCTCTTTGAAGTTCCTGTTAGGTACATAGTATACAGAAGCCTTCTGGATATTGATATCTTGGTATGTAGCTAAAAACATGGTCAGGTACTTAAGACAAATCAAATTAGAGGCAAAGTTCATGTTAATTTCAACAGTTTTTGTTCTTGTGTACTATGCATGATTTGCGAGTTGGAAGAATGAAAGAAACTGCATTTTCTGTTTTAATCCTATTCAGTTGTAAATATTGTTCTTCATCACAGGTAATTTAGGAAGTATATAGACTCTTCATGATTGCATTTCTCATGCTTTATAGTCTTTATAAAACAAGAGTGGGACATTTATGCATATTTGGATTCCTAAGCAAGTAGAAATCAATGGGAATTAGTAAATTATGGAAATAAATCTCATTAGGCAGCTATCAAATGCCTAAATATTTTTCAGTCTGGTTCCATATCATTATATCTAGATTTATTCTTGTTAGCTATTTTGTATTCCCTTTTAAAAGGAGAAAACAAGTACCTTGAAGTCCTGAAGCATCCAAGGTTTACTTAAGCGTCATCATTTATTGTTGACTACAGGAAAGTGTGAATTAGTGTAAGAACTGAAATACTTTTTGATTTGAGATGAGGGTTTGCGCAAATGCTTTAGTTACTTGTAGTCGCATATTTGAAATGAAGTTGCTTTTGACACTAGCACTGACAAAATTGCTGTTGACATTTTTACAAAATGAATTTGTGAGATTCCAAGTGTGCTGGGTTTTTTTTCGGTACGGGAACTGAGCTTATAGTGCAGGAAGCTATATTTGTTGTCGTAATTTTTTTTTTCAATTTGCTTTTGAAGTTGATAAGAGTTTTATAAAAAATGCATTGCATTGCATACATGCTGGTGAAAACACCAGCAACAGTCACTCCAGGGGCAATCAGTGCCAGTGCCGGCGTGTGCCACAGTGGAGTGGGGGATCGTGATGGGAAGGGTGGTTTCCTCAGCCAGGGAAACTCTAGGGAAGCAAAGAGACCCACAGAGACCAGCCAGAAAGTGTCAGTCCTCACAGGGGTGGCTGACATGGTGTGCGCAGGATCAATAGTAACAGCTGCCACCCCCTACTCCCACGCTCATGAGTACTTGGAGTACTGTATTCAATTCTGGAGTCCTCAGCAAGGAAGGACATGGATCTGTTGAAGTGAGTCCAGAGGAGGACCATGAAGATGATTAGAGGGCTGGAGCGGTAGATGGCTCTTACAAAGTGCAAAGGAGTACTTTACATAGTTCAGACATAATCTTTTTAATACTCCCATTCAAGTGCTGAGGTTAGAATAATCTTAGATATGAAAATAAGTAGATCTATTCTCTCTCTTTCCTGTTTTTACTTTAAATGCAGCACTGCGTATGAAGGTTGCTCACTTCTCCAGTGTACAGCACTAAAATAGGAAGCCACAGCACATTCATGGCTGTAGAGAATACTGCTAACATCCTGCATGGCTGCACTGTACCTCACATGGGTTTAGTTACTTCCATGTCAGGTACAGCAGGTGTTCATGAAGTGTTATGAATAAGAAGGCTTATTTGTATATTCTGTAAATCTGGATTTGTGTTTACATTGCCCATCATGGTGTGCATGGGTTTGGCAAGAGCAAATATGCAATCTGACATTTAGAGTGTTGTGCTCCCTTGCCTCATAGTTGTCCACTGACGATCTACGCATGTAGGCACTATACTCTCTACACTGATACCACTGTATGTTTTTCCCTATCCCAGTGTCAGAAAATTAGACATTGAGTGCTACTTCTTGAAAAATATTTGTGCTTTGCTAGGAAAGTGATAGAGACATCAGTACCAGAATTATGCTACTTTCTGGGCAATAGGTGTTAATGAAAAGTAAATTTTCAGGTTTATATCAGAAACACCTGGCAGCTGTGTAAAATAGGTGTGCTAATGCCATCTTTAGCTGCTTGTGCTAGTGTTACTAGAACAAAATTTAGAAGCTGCATTTTGTACTTATTTTTCAAAGCCCATAAGTCTTTATAATTTAAATGTCTGATCCTATTACACTGAAGGTGATAGGAATTTGTGTTTAACCTTAGTGGGATCATGATGAAGGTTGCTGGCAAACAGCCTGCTTTTCCTTTCAAATTGTATTTTTCTGTTCATGCAAGTACATTGGTGGCTCTATTTTCTGCTGACTATCTCATTCTTTTAGCTCTTGCTCAGTTTTTTAAAAATACTTTCTACTCAGAGAGGGTCTAACTTTTCATTTTCCTGAAAGCTTAGGATATTGGTTTTGTTTATAAACTACAGTATTTGTCAATTCTAGAGCCCTACTTTTAGATTAATTCTCTTTATGTATTACAAGTAGAAATGTTTGTTTATCCCTATAGGAAAACTGAGATTGATTTCCAATACCAGCAGATCGAAGTTGTGCTGCCTTTCTTTTCCGTCTGTGTGGGCTACATGGCTTTGACTAAAATCACTTAATTCCCAGATGCCAATTGAACCATTAGCTCTGTCCACCTGTCTTTAAGAAAGTAATCAGTCAGCTATGCAGATCCATAACAATTTATATTTCTATTAAACTACATAGCAGTAGGAAGAACAGTAATAATAATAGTTTCAAAGCAATGCATCCATGACAGGGCATGAGGTTATATGCTGTGTATTGTGTACCACTGATGATAATGATCGCATTGACATTGCACCTCTTCTGCAGCACTGAGATTGCCGGTTGACTTGGTGGCTCCTAGTCACAGAATCACAGAATAACCAGGTCGGAAGAGACCCACCGGATTGTCGAGTCCAACCATTCCCACCAATCTCTAAACCATGCCCCTAAGTACCTCATCCACCCTCACCTTAAACACCTCCAGGGACGGTGACTCAACCACCTCCCTGGGCAGACTGTTCAATGCCTAATCACCCTTTCCGTGAATAATTTTTTCCTTATCTCAAGCCTAAATCTCCCCTGGTGGAGCTTGAGGCCCTTCCCTCTCGTCCTGTCCCTTGTCACTTGGCAGAAGAGGCCAGCTCCCTCCTCTCTACAACCTCCCTTCAGGCAGTTGTAGAGAGTAATAAGGTCTCCCCTCAGCCTCCTCTTCTCCAGGCTAAACAACCCCAGCTCTCTCAGCCACTCCTCATAAGGCCTGTTCTCCAGCCCCTTCACCAGCTTTGTTGCTCTTCTCTGGACTCGCTCCAGAGCCTCAACATCCTTCTTGTGGTGAGGGGCCCAGAACTGAACACAGTACTCGAGGTGCGGTCTCACCAGTGCAGAGTACAGAGGGAGAATAACCTCCCTGGACCTGCTGGTCACACCGTTTCTGATCCAAGCCAAGATGCCCTTGGCCTTCTTGGCCACCTGGGCACACTGCTGGCTCATGTTCAGTCGGCTGTCGACCAACACCCCCAGGTCTTTCTCCTCCTGGCAGCTTTCCAGCCAGGCTTCTCCTAGTCTGTAGCTCTGCTTAGGGTTGTTGTGCCCCAAGTGCAGGACTCGGCACTTGGCCTTGTTAAACCTCATGCTATTGGACTCTGCCCAGCAGTCCAGCCTGTTCAGATCCCTTCGTAAAGTCTCCCGACCAGCAGATCGACACTTCCACCCAGCTTTGTGTCATCTGCAAACTTGCTAAGGGAGCCCTCAATGCCTTCATCCAGTCCTTGCAGAACAAACCACATCCTTGGGTCAGACATCTAGATTCATGCTAGAATGCCTGAGAAGGGATGAGCATCCAGGAACAGGTTTCTCAAAAGTCAGAAACTCTTGAAGGTAACTCGTAAAAGGCTGAGAGAGGTGTGAGCTTCTAATACTAAAGTGTTTAGTGGAACAAAAATTGAATGCCAGTATTCTTTTCATCCCGCCTCTTGTCACTCTTCCCTCCAGTTGCTGAATTTAAGAATCGTGTTGATTTTTTTCTTGCAGGTGATTAACGTTAGAATTTGCAATGGGTCTAGTTTCTATCTTCTAATACATGTTAAGAGTATTGTATGTTCAGTGACTGTCACATTCTAAAGGCCTAAAGATGACATGTCTTAGTGATCTGCTTTTATTAAGGGAATTCTGATGAATGTGGTTTTGAACTAATAGAATCTAAATACAGTAACTGTGTCTTCACTAGGTAATTATTTTTATTCTAATAACTGTATTTCCAGTGTACTTGTTATAGCACAGGTTGTGTGAACAGTTGAGTTCCTCAAAATACTACCGGAAATCCTGTGTTAAGCATAGTAGTCTGCTAAGCTAGCTGAAATGACTGAGATATTTTTTGCTTTTCCATTTTGGTCTTATCAGCTTTCAATTATTCCTAGTACTTGTGGATTTTTTGGCTTCTTTTGTCAAAAGAGCTGCAAGAAAAACTCCCTATGCAGAACTTGAAACAAAACTGCTGAATGGGCAGTAGGTAGCCTTCTTTTCAGAGTGGCTGATTACATCAAATAGATGTGAAGAACATGTTGTGATGTCATCCTGTCTTTCCCATTATATATGAGAGCATGTCATTAAAGAGTTTGCTATTTCCAAGGGAACCCAAATTGCCCATGAGCACAAATCCCACAGAAAGTCAGCAGACCCAGGCACTTAGTTTGCTTAAGACCTTTGATAGGTAAGTCATGATGGAGCCTTTGACATATAAACCAGAAGATGGATACGTGGGTATATTTTTACCTCCAGCTATTCCCTCATCTGCAACAAAGTAAAGAATATCTCTGCACATCTTCTATGCATTTCTATTTTTTTATAATATGAGTGCTTTCTTTAGACAATACTTTTATGAATAAAAGCTGTTAACAGTGCTTAATATTAAGTACATACTGTTATCTCCATTTATTGCCTTATTAAAGAGGCAGATTAATCTAAGCAAAACTAAATCCTTCACTGTCAAGTACTGGAACATGTAGTCAGGAAACCTAGCACTGACACTGTAGTTACAATTTGTTTTCCCCTCTGCCATCCACTAACCCTTCCCCCCAAAAAAAGATTTGCTGCTGGTAGACATAAGTACTTTTGACAGAATTACGTGCTTGACTAGTTAAAGCACCTGTACAGAAATTCTTCTTTTAGCAGGTATACTTTCGACTTGTTTGACTGCACGTTTCTTGAATATTATGTCTTTTTATTTGACATAGCTAGGCTGATTTCAGACAGTATTTGACTGGCAGCTTTCATTTTCCAGGAGATGATTTATGTTACTAATGTAATATTGGACTTTATTGAAGCTCTTTATAGAATATTCGGAGACTGTGGACTGTCAAAGGCTGAATTGTCTCAAGGGCCTGACTTTGCTTTAAAGATACTAGATTGCCATGGTTACTTTTCTAGCTGGATTTCCTATACTTAACACTGTTTAAATATTCTATCCTAGCAGTTTCTGAATGAGTTGAGCTGTTTTCAACCAAATTTGATAGAATGGGAGAAGACAGAGGTCAAGAACTCTCAAAGTGCTTGGTTCACACCAAATTTTGTGCAAATTAGCTCCATGTAAGACACCAAAGAAAGTCTAGGGGAGATTGGCTTAAGAAAGCCCCAGCCTCAGAAACAATTCCTGAGAGTGTGAAGATTATGTTTTTCAGGTATCTCCGTCAACTTGAAATACGGATACAGCAGGGTTTGTAAAATATTTTTCCTGCAAATAAATTTTTGAGAGAATCTTGACTCCAAGTTAGGCATATTCCATTGCTGTAAGATAAATACTGCTGGCATTCTTGCACTCAGATCTGATTTAATTAGTATCCATTATTATCCTTAGGAGTTTTCCAATAACTTCGGCAAAGACTTGTTTAAAGTAGGAACGTCAGTATTAGTTGTGTAAGGCTTGGTCATGCTAAACAAGTGTCTGAACATTGAGCGTTCCCACTGGTTCTGTGGAACCATTGGTAATAGCTCAACATGCTAAAAACCTCTGAGCTTTTACAGTACAACTTAGGTTTGCCACACAACTGTAAGATATTCAGAGGAAATCTGCTTGTGTAATAATGGCTTTTCAAAATTAAAGCTGTATTTAATTCTTTGAGCAGCAGAACATGTGAAAAGTGGGTTATTACAGGTATCTATATGGTAATGTAAAAAAAGATTCTAATCAGTACAGTACAATAACATCATTTATATTAATTTTTGTGACTTGATCTTGTTTCAGATGAAGTGGCTATCTGTCCTACCCCAACGGTGTATTTTGCTGATGACATGTTTCCTAGTGGCCTTGGAAGCTGTACCCATAGACATAGATAAGACAAAAGTCAAAGGAGAAGGCCATGTTGAAGGAGAGAAGGTAGAAAATCCAGTAAGTATAATGAAATTTAACTAATTAGGATTTTTTTCCTAATTGTTAGTGGTCTGGCTATAGCAAACTCCCTTCCTGAAAATTAGATGTTCTTTACTGGAATTACTTGGAGGAAGGAAAGTAGCATTAGCCAGTATTTTCATACAGTCTTCCATTTGCTGTGGTGAGGTTCCATTTAAATTGAATTGAAACAAATGAATCATAAGAATAAATTGTTATAGGGCAAAGGTACAAATCAGAAAAAAATGAAGATACATAAGAGAATACAATGCCTGCATTCCTGAGATCTGAGTTTCAGTTTTGTCATTGTATTTAAACAAAAGGAAATTTTTGGTAGTATATTCTTGTCTCAATTTCTTTTTTTTTGAAGGATACAGGACTTTATTATGATGAATATCTCAGGCAAGTAATAGACGTCTTGGAAACAGATAAGCATTTCAGGGAGAAGCTCCAGACTGCTGACATAGAGGAAATAAAGGTAGGTACCAAAAAAAGAGATAAATTAAGGTTAATTAAATCCACAATCATGAGCCAAGCATCTTGCATTCTTTCTTCCTTTTCTTTCTTTATACTCTATTAGTTTTAGTGAGCTTAAATTTCCTCTCATTTTTATTTACTTAGGTATTTAACTCTCACTAGATCTTTGTCTTTAGTCAAGGGACAGCAGAACTTCCATTCATTGAAGAATATCTCGTAAATATCTCTTAAAAAAAACCCTCCAACAATGTATGCTTGAATGCATGATTTCTTCCTCCTGCCTGTTTATTAAAAAGCTAGTTTCAGAAGCTTTGCAGGTCGGTGAACATCCATGTACATCAAAACAGCTGTAAGTGTAGCTCTCACTCAGTGTTGCCTGCTGAGTGATTTGGAACACTGTTTGAAATATAGAGTTGTATCTGCCTTGTGAGATTAAGATAAACATGTCACAAATAAGTATGAGGACGTGGAAAAGAATTGCTAGAAAGTCAGGCTTTAAAGGCTGGAGAAATTGAGGAGTTGTGCTAGAGGTGAAGTCAGCACACACAGACAGATTTCCATTTTATTCCTTTCTCCACTGCTGTCCTTTCTTTTGTGCCAATCTACACAGCACTCTCTCCAAAGCCTCACCACATTCTTGTCTATTCTACTTTAGTTTCTGGCTCTAGGTGCTGGCTGTCCTGCATTCCCTTTTATGAGCTAGAAATTCAACAAGGGACAGGTAGGAAACAGTCTAAAGTGATAGACTTAAAGAGGAGATCCTGTCTTTTGCATTTCCTTTAGTCCTTCATGCTGCCGTTGGCGGCATTTGGCTCCTCTTGCATTTGTGTCACGTCTAGTGTAACGCTTGAAGGTTACTATCGGTTTCCAGATCCTGATAAATATTCTTGGTGGCTGTTGCTGCACTTGTACCTTCTCTCAAGTCTTACAGCCATCGTCAAGAGGATGAAGAACACAACACTCCATGTGCTTCTCACAGACCTTTTGAACTAATTTGATAACATTTGATGAATAAATTGTTACTTCCTAAATATTATTAGTTATTGTTGCTTCAAGGTCATGCTTTTTCTCTTTGGAGGAGCAAGATACTTAGAAATTCTCTTTTCAGAAGAGAAATTCTCTGTTTCTATAGTCATAGGCTTGAAATTTTTTTGAATCTGCTCATTGAAAAAATTTTGAGATTCTTACAGAGTTGGCTAAGTATTGTCAAAAACTGTCACTAGTCTGCTGTCTCATTTGTATTCCAAACGCTACTTTCTTCCTTTTTTCTATTTTTTATACATAACTTTTGTTTTTTTGACAGAGTGGAAAACTTAGCAGAGAGCTTGATTTAGTAAGCCACCATGTGAGAACACGGCTGGATGAACTTAAAAGACAAGAGCTGGCAAGATTAAGAATGTTAATTAAAGCTAAAATGGATTCTGTTCAAGGTAAGAACATAAAATTTAACTAGGTGAGTTAACAGATGGGATTGTGTTGGAGAGGTGCCCAGGGTCCATCAGTTATGCTTTGTTTGCTGTCAACAAAAAGACTGTTAGCTGAAAGTGAGTGCCCTTTCTGAGCTGGCCTCAGGCCAGTGAAGACGCACCTTTACAGGAAACTGGGATGAAAGGCCATCTATGTTTTATAAATAACTAAACTTGATTCTGACAGTGGATTTTTCAGATACTTCTTTTTCAACCTTTTTTGGGGTTTTGTGGTGCATCACCTTATAGATTACTTACTGAGAACTAATAACATAGTAGAATTATATTTAAGAATACAAGATGACTTAGCATTTAATGCCTTTAAGGGTAGAAAACAATTTTTCTTCACAGTCACTTAAGACAGAAGTTTTCCGTTTTCTTCTTTTAAAACTCCTTCCCATCAGTTAGTTATTGTACAGATTTATAACAAGTGTTAAGAATTTCAGTTTAGAAGATTATTTTTCTTAATTTAGGGGCAATTTTAAGGTCCTGAATAAAGAGAGACATTTGGAGTGAAAAAAATTCTCCGTAGCATTTTCTTAATTCCTAATTAAATTGTACAAACTCAGGCAATTTCTTTTAATGAATAAAATACACAGGTTTATAGTGATCCTGATTACTGTGCGTTTGTATAGGAAGTGGTGCTATACCTTTTCCTTTCTTACTACTGAAGAATTTTTAAGATTTGTATTTAGAACTAGTTCTGTAAATTTCTAATTAGTGGTTTCTTTTTGAAGATAATTAGTTACTCATAAGCAAAGATCATTAATTTGCCTAGGCAGATACCTTTTTTAATAAAATAATGTGGAAGGATCTCACTGGATTGAATAAGAGATGTATCAATTTAAAATACTCCAAGAATGAGGATCCATCCTCTAGGCTAAGCTGATTTTAGAGGTGGCAAATAGACTGAAGAAGTATATGTGTGCAAATATGTGTTTATGAGGATGTTACTGGAATCAGGAAAGCACAAGATTAGTTTGGGAAAAAAGATACTTACTGTGTACTACCCTTGCCATTAAGTCTTTAGGTGCTACTGCAGTATAATTAATGAATAATATTATAGAATTGGCTGAGGGCATGAGATAACCTTTCTGTCCTTTGCTTTCTTGTAATTAAAGTTCTAGCCCAGTCCAATGGTATCCCCTTCACAGGAGTCAGTGCATTGCCTCGCGTACCTCCTAGACACCATGTTCATCTTCCTCAGCTAACGATACCAATTGTGTACATAATAATTTTGAGTATTTTGAAATTTTTAATAGTTTAATAGACTGATTACTTCTAACCCTCTCTACTTCCATAAATCAAGAGTAATTAACAAAATGTGCTTTAGAAAAATAATTTCCCACAACAGACCACATCTGTTGCAGTATAAGTGTGAGATCTTACATTTGGGAAAGATCAGATTATTCCAGTTCAGAATTTCAGATAGATGTGAAAACATTTGGAGTAGGAAAACATTTTGTAAAGTTTATCATCAGCCCTGCAAACGAGTACTTCACATCACATACAAGTATGACCGGTTAATGTATAAAATACAGGTGCAGCTGTACACCTGTGCCACATCTTGGAGCATGTACAAAAGAGCATTCTGTAGTAACAGCAGGTGGAGTTGTTATTTGTTCTAATCTTTTCCCTGTAACACCACTTACTATCTTAGTCTTTTATTTGGTCTAAACCAAAACAGAAGTACACCCATGCATCCACCCCTGTTTTCTGCCTTCTCAGATGGATTAGGTCTAAGAGAAAAACAGATTTATGATTATATTCCGCATATATTCAGTCCTGATCCAGATGTGTTTTTAGACATTTGCACTAAGATCCTGCTAGACTGATTAGTACAGAACAGAATAATGTCATGGGTTGTGTCTCAGGTAATACAGTAGTATGTTGAGTAAATACTATCAAATGGAATGAATCTTTTCCCATAAATATAAAGAATAGAGAAAAATGGTTTGGGGGGCTATTTTTTTTGTTGTTGGGGGTTTTCTGTTTGTTTTGGTTTGAGTTTTGATTGTTTTTTTTTTTAAAGCCTATTATTACACTTCTAAAAAACGTTTCAAAAACAGGCTAAGGCCCATATACTTCAATAGAAATTATGATCTCACCAGGGAGGAATGGTTGAAATCTACCCCAGCCAGTGTTTGTTGTGTTGTGATAATACAAACGCAGCATTGAGTGTAAGACAGATAGTTTACCAAAGAATAACATTTTCAGAAATGTGTTTTCCATTTTTTTAAAACAAATAAAGTATTCTTTGCTAAGCCATCTTGTAAAAGCTGGTCAGAATTGTTATACATAACGTACCAAAGTGTATGCTGCTTAAGACAGCGCTATTATCTAGCATTAGCAGTGAGAAACCACAGTAATGGCTAGAAAAGTCTGTTGTAAAAATGTGTTTTGTTGTTAGTGCGTTGTGCATTGATATTGGTTGGTATAGTTCCTGTCGTAAGGAAAAGAGAAACATTTGCATCTTTTAGACATAGCACCTGACTTTCCACTTTCTTGCACTTCTCATTTCGCACAAAATAAATTTGAATACCTGCTTATCCAATTTGATGTAATTATACCTCATATCATAAATGCATCTTTGGCCACATGTGCCTTGTTTGCAAAATGTACAGAGAACAGAAGAGTCAGACTTTTCTCCCAGTTCAGGAAAAAGGTGCAAGGTGTTAGCTTTGATATGCACGTAACTTCAACTTCCTCATTTATATAAAAGGGAATAAAATGTTTTCCTTAGTTTCTGAGGCTCAGATCGGTTGTATGTGTCCTTGCTGAAACACAAGCCTTAATTTGTGCATGTTAAATTATTGATGCAATGCATGAGAAGGAATGTAATGCAAACTGCTATCAAGTTTGCTGATCTCCTTCAGGAAAAGCAACTTTAGAAGTGTTGCTATAGTTTCCTCCAACAGTGAAAAAATTATCTAGTCCTCTGGGAACCTCAAGCATTTAAAATGCACAAGCTTGCTTATGAAAGTTTTTATCTTCCCGATCTTGCTTAATTTCAAACTTATTTTGATGTTTTACATTTGTACCTTGTTTTTTTCAGACACAGGCATAGACCATCAAGCTCTCCTTAAACAGTTTGAGCACCTGAACCATCAGAATCCTGACACGTTTGAACCTAAAGACTTGGATATGTTGATCAAAGCAGTGAGTATTAAATATAAACTACCATGGGGGCTTTTTGGTATTAATATGCTTTTTTTTTTATTCACTGAAGGCAAATACTTCTATATATACCACTTTTTCATAAATGACACACGGCTTTTGTTTTCAGAGAAAAGTCAGTTGTGTCCACTGAACACTTAAACTGGTGTCAGTGTGTGTTGTGCCCATAAATTTCAGGCTTAATAAAAAAAATCTGAAGAGGACTTGCGTTCATGTATCAGTACAATCAACTTTGGGAATAAAAGGCCTTTCTGGGACCATTTAAATTAAATAAAGTTTTGATAGGGGTGCATTTTCCCCAAGTGTATTTTCTGATTCCTGTTTCTAAATGATTTATGAGTCTCATAGAGTAATATAGATAGTCATCCCATTTGAATTTTGGGATCTGTTTCACACAGAATCACAGAATAACCAGGTCGGAAGAGACCCACCAGATTGTCGAGTCCAACCATTCCCACCAGTCTCTAAACCATGCCCCTAAGTACCTCATCCACCCTCACCTTAAACACCTCCAGGGACGGTGACTCAACCATCTCCCTGGGCAGACAGTTCCAATGCCTAACCACCCTCTCTGTGAAGAATTTTTTCCTAATCTCAAGCCTAAATCTCCCCTGGTGGAGCTTGAGGCCATTCCCTCTCATCCTGTCCCCTGTCACATTTCTAGATACATCTAGCTGCAAAACCTCAGAAGAGTAGGATTTTAAGATACTGATATTAGAAATAGCATATGCTGGCCATGGCATTTATTGTCTGTTTAGCAGGCTCAGTATTGATCACAGGTGTATGTAGGGTTTGGTGCATGTTTGTTAAGGGGATACAGTTAAGCTAAGCACGATGACGTGGCTTGTTTCCACTACTGGAAAGAATACATTTCCCCAGGGGAAAAAACACTTTAACCTCAGATATGTTTTCGAGAGCACTGCATGTCTCACATGAGCATCTGACAGTTTTTATATTTTCAAAATAAATTGAAAGATAAGGTATATTTTAAGATTTCTTTGAATTTTGTGGATTTTTTTTTACCCTTAGAAAACCTCAATTTTCTGTAAAATTATTTTCTATACAGATATTATAAAGTTTCTCACCATTTCTGAGCATCACTTCTGGAAAACTTTGGGTCGTCTAGGGAAAGCATATTCTCAGTGGGGCAGTTCTTTGTCTTACGGTATTATTTTTCCTGTCATTTCTCAGCTGCAATATTGAAAGCATAATGGGCAATTTAGGACTGTTGTTTTTGAAAAGGTACAGTGAATCTGAAAATTAAAATATAAATAGTGGAGAGACTGTATCAGGTATGAACATGTTACTTTGAAAAGCACTAGCAAAACATCCTTTAACTTGAGCTGTCTAAAATGATCCATCTCTGAACTCTATACAAATACTTGTCAGAAATTCTTCACTCACACCCTTTCTCTCTCCATAATTGTTTTTTTAATCTAATCTGTATCAAGCTACTGCAAAGTAACTCATTAATAATGAAAGCACTTTTTTCATTAGACAGTAGGATAAGCTACAAAAGTCATTCTGAAATAAACGAGGACTTAATTAAGCTGCACTCAATTAGTATGGGACATATTAAATTTGAATTAGTTTATTATTAGTTGATGAGAAGGGACACTTTGATGCCTTCTTACAGTGCTGTGTAGTTGCAAAAATTTTCTAGCAGTTGATCACTTGCAAATTTCTATTAACGAAGTGAGGAGTGGTGTTTTTTCATCACTGTCTCATGAAAGGAAACCGCCCCAGCCCCCCTTGCCCACAGATCTGAACAATACAGTGTTTTTAATATCATATGTGTTAATGTAATCATGTGGCATAAATCCATTATGTTTATATTTTTAGGCTACAAGTGACCTGGAAAACTATGATAAGACGCGGCATGAGGAGTTTAAGAAATATGAGATGATGAAAGAACATGAGAGGAGAGAGTACTTGAAAACACTGGATGAAGAAAAGAGGCAGCGAGAAGAATCTAAATTTCAGGAGATGAAGAAAAAACATGGAGATCACCCTAAAGTTCATCATCCTGTAAGGCCACAATCCGTTCCTACATGATGGGGTGAAAGCTTTCCTTTCCAGAGAGAAAAAGCTAATAAAAAGAAGGGTATACCTTGTTTGCTCTTAGCATTTGTCTCTGCTCTTTGACGTGGCAGCAGAGAATGGAAACTGTTCTGAGAGCGACACAAAACCCACTACACATACCCCACTTTTTCTATACAAATATGCTATTTCCTGACAGAACTATTTTTGAAAAACCTAAAACTAATGAGGAAGAAACCAGAATTTGCCTGATTTACCTCTCTCCAGGTATTGTTTCTAGACAAAGTCTGTGTAGCTGTGACTGATTTACAGGTGTTCCTTTCCACAAAATATGTGTTTCCTTGATACTCCGTTTTTCCCTGGGCCTTTCTGTCTAATGAAAATATTAGACCCAACCAAAAGGGAATTACTGAAAACGCCATTTGCAATGTGGCTAATGAGAACATAAAGCCTTTCAGAGAAACTGTAATGCAAAGGTAATGCATAAAAATTATGCTTAACCAACTTTTGAATAGTTTTTCTTTGTAACCAATCTATAGGGAAGCAAAGATCAACTGAAAGAGGTGTGGGAAGAAGCAGATGGACTAGATCCTAATGAATTTGACCCCAAAACATTTTTCAAATTACACGGTAAGAGGTTTAGCTTAATTTAATGAACAAGTTAAGGGACTTGGTTATCGTCTGCTGAAGGCAAATTTATGTTATGCTAGGATGAAGCAATTTGGATGAATCTGCAGAGTGTAGAGGAGCAAACATTATGTTATTGCTTGTATGTTTACTACAAAGTTTTAAATGAGGTTTAAAAGTTGAAAACAGTTTTTTGTTTAACTACTCATAAAATCATACAGCCAATAACCAGTAGTGATTTCTCAGGGAACTATGGGTACTCAGAGGGCTGTCCATAACTATGGCTTTGCTTATATACTACGTATTAGGAATAAATTCTCAGAGGTATGTGTAGGAACTCCTGCCTTCTCATCATCACTGCAGGGAAGTGCCTGATACCCCATATCTTTGGAATGGTCAAGTGCCAAGCCTCTTCAGAAGTTGCAAGATTCCCTTAATAAAACAAACCTCCAAATGCTCCCCAATCCCTTTTCTCTATTTCAGTGCATTGTGCAGCTAGAAGCAATAAAATAGTAACAGAGATAAGGATGCATCTGAATGGGCATTTTGCTTTAAGGGTGATCATATAAATGGGTAATTTTATATTCTAAATGTTAAGTGCTTCATCATAAAGTACCCTTAAGCAGATCCTGCCTGGCACTGGGCTGTGAAGGGCTGAACAGTACATAGATTTTGACTAATCCCAAGATGATAATATAGCTGAAGAAAACTGTTCCAGCTTCAGCCTGAGCTTTTATGTTAGTTTATAAAATATATTAGTATGTATTACAGTTATTAAACTTTATTTATTCTTTCTATAAAGAGATCTTGAAAGATAATTTTCTGATTTTTCTGGTAGCTTTTTGTGCAAATCTTACCAAAACAGAAATAGCTGAAATAACCTTTTGCTTTAGAGTTTACTGAATAAAAAAACTTGGAAGCAGTTCAACAAAAATATTGCATAATAACACTTACTTGAAATAGACATTCTCTTTCAATTTCAGAGCTTACTTAACAATATTCAGAGTAGAATGTAGAATAGAAGGAGATCGTATTCTCTTTGCATTTGCCATGAAAAGTCATTTTACAGTGATCTCAATGCTCTGTATTTATATAGATTTTCACATAATTATTTAATTTTTTAGACAGTCATGCTGTTGGTTAACCAAGGTTTTCCTGCAGGTTTTTGTTACTCCTGAATATATTTACAAATGTAGTTGTTAAAATGGGACTTGTTCTCAGCAGTATTGTTTGGCATTTGCACTCTGTGCAATCAGGTTGTGACCTATTTAATTTTGCTAATTTAATGAGGTAGGGAGATTGCTCCAGACTTGTCCAAGCAACCAACGGAAAATGGCAATACAGTTTGGTCAATGCCTGATAAAAACCTAGACAGAAAAAATGACCTATGTAAACAGCATCTTGTTAAATGAGGTTTTTAATCTGCGTGAAATGCATGTGCTAATACTGATATTACATCATATTACATGATATTAATTTCTGTACCTACTCAACTTGTATTTTCAACACTTCGTTTTGTAGATGTGAATAATGATGGATTCCTGGATGAGCAGGAGTTGGAAGCCCTATTTACTAAAGAGGTAAAATCCAAAAGTTTAGAAATACAGCTTGTTTTAGTAAATGGTTACAGGGATATATGTATTTCCAAGTATATTTGCGGGCTTTGGACTACAGATTAGAGTATTCATGCCAAGTTTTGTGCATCCTTAATGTTTCTACAAAAGTATAAAAACATACCAGCAGGGAAAATAAGTAGTTGAAGCACAGAACCGAGGCACAGAGATCTAGTGCTCATGAGTTTTTCTGCCACAGGCTTGTTTGGGATTTTATCATTAATACCAATCTATATGGGAACGGGTGGACGAGGTGCTGAGGGGCATGGTTTAGTATTTGATAGGAATGGTTGGACTCAGTGATCTGATGGGTCTTTTCCAACCTGGTGATTCTATGATTCTATGTATGTATGTAGCCATGGGATAGCTATACCTGTTTAAATTGCAGTGCAGAGATCTGCATTCCCGCTCCAGCTAGATGCAGCTGGGTAGCTGTGCTCATTCTGTGCTAATTTAAAGTCATAAGGCTTGTTGAAGAAAAAAGGTCACACTTGTGTGAATTGGTGCAAAGACAGCACATTGTGGAGGTGGCTGCAGAAATTTCCCATGTGTTGTATTTGTCTAGTTTGGAGTACATGTATATCTGATAAAGTACGTAGACTTTTAATTCCTTTAACACTTTATTTGTTGTTTGTGAAAATGCATGTATTAGTACCCCTTTGTCTCCCAGAGCATTAATGATAGTAACATACTGATATTCTACAGTGATGGGAATTAAAGAATCAATGAGTAAGCTAAAGGTCTTGGTCATAATATTTCCAGTAGGTTCTGTTTTGCTATTGGAGAAAAAACCCTAAACTTCCCACTTAAATATCCAGTAATGTGGCTGTCGGTACATAGTTTTACACCTTTTTCTGGATTTCGTAAGTCAGAAAGGAAAAATGCTATAAAGCATATAGAAAAGCTTATAAATCCAAACTACTGTAAATCTTTGAAGAAATAAAATTTGCAAATACAAATTTCTAACAACACTTTGCCGTAATCCCTTCTAATAAAAAGAAGACACATGGCAGTCTTTTTTGACAGATCTCATAATTTTGCAGCTTTGTAGTTTAAAACCAGTCAGGAACTTTAAAATTACCTAGGGCTGAGAAAGCTAAGTAGAAGCAAATTAGCATAAGCTCACCAGAAAGACATAGTGCAAGAAGAGAAGTGGACCGTTAAATTAAGCACTCAGTTTGTCTTGTGATATCCTGAATGCTTACAGGGTCAGCTGCATGCTCTGGTAGAAAAAAATATTCTCTCCTGTTCCAGAAACCACATGGTAACTGCCTGGTTTGGATCAAATGTAGGATCAGACCAAGGTCAATTTTACTGTAATGTCCACAGCACTGAATTACAACAGCCCATGTGAATTAGTTGAAGACTTCATTCTTAGCAGTGAAAAGCTCACTTGTTGCTTAAATACTATGCCAAAACAGGAGAATTACACACACATGTTCTCACTCTATTGGAAAAAGGATGAACTTATGTTTTTAGCAGTGTCTCATTACTGTACCAAATATATTCTGTCATTTGAATGAGCAGCCCTTTCTTCAAACTAACATCTACTGATTTTGAATTTCAGCTAGAAAAAGTTTATGATCCCAAAAATGAAGAGGATGACATGGTTGAAATGGAAGAAGAAAGACTGAGAATGAGAGAGCATGTCATGAATGAGGTGGGGACTGATGTTCAGTAGAGCTGCTGAATTCCTTTTGTGCTCAAGAAACAGATTCCTCCTAATATGAAGGAGTATCCAAGTACAGCAGAAAGGGACAATCTGCCACAACGAATGCTGTTTGTACTGGGATTCACATAAAGTTACAATTCTCAAGCCCTGTCCTCGTATTCTGATGTAAATGCCTGCTGACTAGTTTTTATTTAAGAAGTTCCAGAGAAGGATTTTTTCTGTAGCCTCCATCTTTTGCAGATACTTAAATTCAGTGGAAATTCCATGTGAGTTTTATGTCAAACTGGGAAGACTAGGTATGCTTTTGCATAGTAATAGTAAGATTTAGATATGCGAACAGGGAGCAGAACAGTGTCTTCTTTCATGTAGGTCCCTTCAGAAGATGGCTCAGAGCTCAAGGTATTACCTGTGATGGTGAATAGCTTTTACTGGTTCTCATAGATTTTTAGCTCAGGAGACCAAGGAAAGGGAAGGTGATGTTTTGAACCACCATGTTTTTCACTCGTATCTTTTCTGTATTCAACTGTATTCCTTAAGCTTGAAGGACAGAGCAAGCCTGATCTTCTATTAGTCATAAAGGGAAGCATTTCCTACCTTCCCCTTCAAGGATTCGGACACAATTCATTTGTGGCATTTGTGGGTTTTTTTTTTTTTGTAGATGGTGGTTTAAAACCTCCCTATCCAGCAGTGGAGATTACTCTGACTCATGGTTACAAAAGTCTTACCAGAAAGCTACAAAACACTTTTCTCAAAAAAATCATGCATGCCATTATTAGTGTTGGGTCTGTGACAACAAATAATGTTTCCAGTAAAGCAAATGAATTTTGAACTACAACATGAGGATTTACTTTTTAGTTCCATTTTTGTTAAAGTATATGAGCTTTAGAGAGAAGCTTTCAGAAGGTGTTGCTGGCACTCCCTTGAAAATGGGACAGTTTAAAAATGAAATTATTGTATTTGTGGAGATATTTGTATAATGAAACTTAACATTAGCTCCACCAAAACTTGTCCTTTACATTGAGTTTAATTTATTGCTTCAAATAGGTTGACATCAACAAGGACCGGCTAGTGACTTTGGAAGAGTTCCTGCGGGCTACAGAGAAAAAAGAATTTTTGGAGCCAGATAGCTGGGAGGTAATGAAAACATGTTCCAAGTGCAGCATACAATACTATTACCGTCACTCTGACCAGGAAACCAAATAGCATGTCTCTAACCTTTGCTTTTTTTCAGTTCTGTTTTGGAGTGTACATGTAGTTAAGCGCCTTAGCTAAATGTAATGTACAAAATGTAGCAGACTAATGAAATGCAGATGCAATGTCTATGGTCCACTCACAAACAGAAAGGGTCTTGTGCCACCCTGTGGATCCTAGAAGAGCTTTTCTCACATGCTTTTCAAATGGGAAGTGGACATTTTGTTTATGCATCACTTTAAAGGGATGATAAGAGCTCAGCTAGAAGCAAGAGAATTTTTTTTCTCCTACCTATAAAACTGTAGTAGCGTTTTCATGAAAAAACATATGAGAAACAGATTCTGCCATTTCTTTCTGTGAATGTCCTACCCCTTTACAGTGTTGTGTCTGGGTATTTTGATGGAAATTCTGAGGGTTGTTAGTGAACTCTACAAGTCAGCTAATAATTTCAGTGGGAATATAATATATATATATATATATGCATTCCTGCCTTAGTATTTACATTTGCATTTTTCTTGCAGACACTAGATCAACAGCAGCTCTTCACTGAGGACGAGCTTAAGGAATTTGAAAGTCATATTTCCCAGCAGGAAGATGAACTTAGAAAGAAGGCAGAAGATCTTCAGAAGCAGAAAGAAGAGCTACAGAGGCAGCACGACCAGCTTCAGGCTCAGAAACAAGAGCTTCAGCAGGTACACCTAGGAGAACTGAAGTTTTTTTTATAATTTTCTGTAATCTTATATATGTACAGGCACGTGATAATCCTTGACTCTGGAGATTTCTTTACCTTGATTTCTCAAATGAGTCACAACTGAATTCTAAAATGACAGTACCACAGCAAAATGTAATCCAGTATTCAAGATAACAGCAAACAATGCAAGCATCTCAGCTCAGTATTATACCCATTAAAAATGACTATACATAATAATTGTGCAAGCTGTTTTAAGTGTATTGATTTATGCCACATCAGAGAAAGTTGACAGATTTAAGATTGTTACTGTGGTATTTTTTTTCACCAGGTTGTAAAACAGATGGAACAAAAGAAACTACAGCAAGGAAACCCTCCTGCAGGACCAGATGGAGAACTGAAATTCCAACCTCGTATGTATCATTCTGTGTAGTTACACAAACTTTAAAATAAGATCTCCAGTGTAAAAGTCATTAAAACTGTATTTTCTGTTGAAGCTGCTAATGCAGTGTGATTTTAATGATCTCTGTACAGAAGTTCACTAAACTCTCTTTAAGAGGCAAGTATTGAACTCTATTATAAAAGTATTCCTGAAATCTCGGTGCTTTTAAGTCCATAGTATAAAAACAGAGTCCTACCTTAAGGCATCAAATGGGCAGAGAATAAGGATTGTATTCTGCTTGTGAGTCTAAAAATACTGAGATCTAGGATGTCCAAGATTTCTGAGCATCCAGAGTGTAGTTGAGACATGCAAATGACCAGGTCTGTCTGATGTTCCTAGACATAAGGAAGAATTCTAGACATAAGGAAGAATTTCTTTACTGTGAGAGTGGTGAGGCACTGGCACAGGAAAGTTGTGGATGCCCCGTCCTGGAAGTGTTGGACGGGGCCTTGGGCAGCCTAATCTAGTGGGGCGTGTCCCTGCCCGTGGCAGGGGAGTTAGAACTAGATGATCTTTAAAGTTCCTTCCAACCCAAACTATTCTATGATTCTATGTTCTATGGGTGCATTACCAGTCTCAGACTGTAGAACAAATCAAAGCATTTAAATGCTTTCCACAAGTCTATCCTCTGTCACCATTTTACCAGCAATTGGGCACAACTTTACATGACAAGTTAGTTTTGGACAGTATGAATGACCAATTGCTTCAACACCCTCAGAAGAAGTTAGTGCCGCAATAAATAGTTGCATTTGCTCGTTGGCGGAGACAGAATGCTATAGATTAGCACTTTATAACACATTGTCCATATTTCTTTTGTGCTTCAAAGGGGCTCTGCTCTCTTAGACATCATAACTTAGCTTTTCCTCCCCCTCTAGAAAGGTTGAAACTAATATGGCTTTATTGGTTTCCACGTTCCTTGTTAACATTATCAATAGTGCTCAAGAACCTCTTGACATTAATCTCATGCATAAGGCCTCATTCTGCATCCAGGCAGTCTTTTGAGCACTGGAAGCTCTTAACTGCTCCTGCAGGGCCAGCACCGGGATTTCAAAACTTAAGTGCTGCATTCAATGATTACAGCTCACTTTATTGGTTACTCGGAAAGTCTATCCTGAAGCCACTCAGTTCCATGAAGAAAAATAATGACATTTCAGTACCAATTTAATTTGCTCTTTTATTTGCTTCAAAATTGCCTATGCATAATTTCATTTTACGACCCTTAGTTCTGAGAGCCTTACTTCCCCTCACCTTCATTGCATCATGTGTAATAGCAGGTGCCTTAGGAACTGGACTAATGATACATCTTTTGATAGTGGCAGTATTGTAGCAGATGTTGTTCTTAACACATATTTTATGTAAAAGCTTTCTGCAAAGTCATTTGATCAGGTGTCATAGAATGGATTTTATTAGCCAGAACTAGCCACTACTCATTCATGGAATTAAGGAGATGCAGGTGGACAGTATTTCTACTCTGTAGGCCACTGGAGCTACTAAGGGTAATTTAAGGAAAAAGAAAACCTGTCACAGAAATGCATCTGCAAGTTCTGAAATCTCCAGCAAACTATGAAAATTAGTATTATTCAAAGGCAGGCAAGCGGATAATGTTTTCTGTATTGTTGATGCAGGGAGGAATAGAATACAATTGCTCTTGTTTTCTTTTTCAGGCTTCCTGTATTGTAATTAAGAGTTTTGTAAAAACATAATATATTCCAGGAAGAACACTCTCCAAAGACAAGAAGTAAAAGCATTTCACAGAAACAAGTAGTAATCTAAGTGGAAACTCTGGCTATTGTAATAGTAGAGTGTATTGAGAGATCTCAGTCCAATTTAATTGTTAGTCACATAAAATTCTTGATTCCACTTACAACCCCAACTATAGGTGGTTTTATTTGATTGTCCCTACACTACAAGCTTTCTTTTAGAGACTTTTCACATTTGGAGTCAATTCAATTGAGAATTACAAATTATTTTACTCTTGTTTTACAGCTGGGGAACACAAAGTTGGAGATGCACCAAAACACCCTGTGGGAGGTGACCAGCCTTTGCCACCAGGACATGTCCAAGAAACAGCTGCAAGAACTGATCAAGTTCACCCTTAACCACTTGTGCCTCAAATTTATAGCGTCTTTATTATTTGGGGGGGTGGGGGGAGCAGGAAATAACAATGAAACACGAAGTCTCCACTTTCTTCCCCAAACTGTAAAATCATTTGGAGTGTTAGAGATGTAGTATTAATCAGATTTGAATCATAAATTAAACTATTTTTCACTCCATTGCATCAGTCAAAAACAACAATGGGATCATTTAGTGGATATAATGGTAGAGGGAACTAAGAAAACTTAATAGTAAAGATTTTTATGGCCAGGAGACTGAGCTGTTGGGGCTCTTCACTTACAAAAAGGGAGGAGATGTCTGTCATTCTGTGTTTAGGCATGAATAGAAATCTTCTCAGAGGGGAAGCAAGGAACTGGCCTAAGTCTCAAGTTAGGTCTAGTTTTATGCAGAAACTCTTTCCAGAAGTACTGAGAAGCTAAACATTGGGAAATGAAGACCATGGGTAAAGGCCTACCATTTCCAGCACTACCCAACCCTTTCTTCTTTGAGACCAAATAAAAATCAAACTTCTAATCCTTAGTCACAGAAAATTTGCACTTTCTAAAATCTAAACACAGCAAAGAATTATGTGGAACAGTGAATATTGTTCATGTTTACAGAAGCCTAAGAATTTCACTGTAAGCCTTCAAAAGGAATACTGTACTGATGATCTGAACCGTCCTCCTTGTTGAGATTAATTCTTGGTAGCAGTTGAATACTCAAGTGGCTCTTGGGGCAGTACTTTTGTCCCTGTTTCTTTCATCAGGGGCCAGCTGATCTCAAAATTTTGCATATTATTAATTATGCTTTTTATGTTGATGGAACTATTGTGCAAAACAGAACAAGACTCTGTCTTTTTTCTGTACAGATTGTCCTACCTCCTGTGATAATACCAGATTTTTCAAAATGCACCGTGTGCTTCAGAAAGTTCTTCTCACACATGAACCTTTGACTTGTTAAGAGTCTTGTTATTAACTCTTACTAGTCTTTCAGCAGCTGGTGTAAGTTTATGAAGTGTCCTGAAACAGGGGTGCTATTTGATTGAATTATTTTGGTATTGAACTGGGATAGGTCCCAAATATAAGCCAAGATTTTGGAAGAATAACTTGATTTTCCTGTGGGTTTCACTATATCATTGAGAAGTGTGATTGTCCTTGCTTGTCTTTCATTTCAAAGAATTCTGAAGTGTAAACGCTGTTGGTTTTTTTGTTTGCTTGTGTTTATGTTAAACAGGGGTTGTTCTGATCGTACAGTGCTGGCTTTGAACTGATACACACACACCTTGGCAAACACTCTTTGCATTTCCTTCCTGTTCTGTTGCTAACTGCTGACAGCATTATTAAAGCAGGTCATCTGGGTTTTGAGCAAAGAAACAGGCAATCACTGTTACAGAAAGATGTTTCTTTCAGAATAAGACTTGAATATTTTTAGGCAAAGTCAAAAAAGACAGGAGGCAATTACTGACATTTTGTATTGACATTTGGGAAGTTTCTCACTCCGGAGAGCTGTAATTGATCGAAGCTAGGCATATTTATTCCATACTTAAGGCTTCTTTCATCAGACCTGAGCATATTCTTGTTCCCCACACAACAAAATAGAAGTCACTGCTGGAGCAGATTAGATTTTCTTGTATGTTTCACCTTCAGAGATGTCATGTCACATTTCCTTCATTTATACTACTCAAACAAACAAACTTCTTTAACTGTTTTTTTTCTTGTTTTTTTTTTGTTTTGTTGTTCTATACACAAGGTGCTAACAATTTAGTTTCCAGAGCCAGTGTCTCCACTGTTTGTAATTTCCATGCAATTCTAGCATTATTTTGATTATGTCTTTGAAAGGAGACTAAAATACCTTTCATCAACTTCATCTGTTTGCTAGGAATCCCAGACATGGTTACTGCTACATCAAGACTAACAGAGTTTCTCTGTGCATAGCCCTGGCTTTGGAGTTGTAGCCTGATAATGAGTAACAGAGCAAGGTGGGAATCACAGGGGGAATTAGACAAACGTTGTGGAAAAGGTGAGGGGAAATTTTTCATGTTCTCTTCATCCCACATGAAAGTTTATGGAGAACAAGTGATACAGTCACAGATGTTTGTAGGGAATCAAAGACTGAAACCTTTGGCATCAAGGCATTTCTGCCATACAAAATATTCTTTGATTCTACATCTGCCTCCTTACAAATGTCATTATATGTAATGACATGCTTTGTAATGTAATGCTCAAGCTTTGGTTTCAGTGCAGCCTCTTATGTTTCAATTGTAAGATCCTTCCTTTCCCAGCTGTTGCAGATAGGTATTCAATCTCCCTTACAACATTTACTTTGAAACACACAGAGTTTTGTAAAGATCTGTGGTAACTTATGTGCTGAACTCAGCTTCTGCTTGCCATGGTGTAGTGAGTGTCCATGGTGACTCTGAGGCAGCCAGAGTGTGAGAAGCCAGAGTTTTCACTCGTCATTTCATTGTGAATTAGCATTAGCAGAAGTTCATCATTTTGCATTTCAACTAGCTGCTGAGGTGCACTCTGTGTAAAGTGGTGCACAGCTTTCCTTCATTTGCTGTCTGATACCTAAACGTTGTTCTTGTCAGTGTTAATTTTAATTAGTGGGTTTGCAGTTTAGCAATATACTACAGACTTTCTGTTCATTTCCTAGAACTGGAAACAGGCAGTTGTTTTAAATCCTAGAATTTGTGATCTAATTTATCTCTAAAAATAATCAAAGTTAAGTCAAACTGACAATTATTTGCCCTAAATTACGTGGAAGTCAAAGCCTCAGTGCTTAAGTTATTGAACTCCTACTGAACACATCTTAAGTTTGTTGCCTAGATGTTTTTGAGAGGATAGCCCAAATTGCAACTTCATGGTTGTCCACCCAATTCAAAATCTCACATGCATGTTTCACCTGTCCACAGAGACGGCAAGGACTGAGTGGATGTTCTTTCAAAAGATTGTCCGTTACGTTTGCTCTACATTTGATGAGACAATATTCACCCAATGCTGTCTATCTTGTCCTCTTCTGTAGAGGAAGGGTATTGTTCTTCAGGCCCAGGCTAAAAGAGGTCTCCATCTGAGTGTAATAAAGTCACCAAACTATTTTTGTGGATAATTTCTGAAGTGTGGTTTAATTAAGAGTTATCTCACTGTGAGGAACATCTGCCTTGGAGGTTATGCAATATGCTGAAGTCAAGCTTACACATGAACTGTTTAACAGATTTGTTGCTTTTTAATGTGTTTGGGTTTTATGCTGATGTCTTCTTTTAATTGGGTTCTCTTTCATAAAAGAGACTAAAAATATTAGCTACTAGAAGCATGTTTCTGCCATGGTACTGATTTTGCAGGAGCTTTTTTAAGTTGAAAAAATATTAAACTGAGCTTACAGCTAAGCATGGAAGTAGAAAGCTATAATCACAGATAAATAAGGGGCTGGAATAGCGTGGGCACCAGTGCTTTCACCTGTACTCTGCTTTTCATTTAGGAAGTGATTACAAGAAATCTGAGTGGAACTTTTATACAGACACCAGTTCCAAGACAAAGCTGTAGAGATTTGGGTTTATACTTGGCTAGGATTTTGGTAGGAGGATGGAGGGGTAAGATTTGGTCGATGTTGTACAAATTCATATCCTCCAGTGCAATATATGTTCAAAAAAAAAAAAGCCCCACTCCATACTTTGTATAGATTAGTTTTTAACTGGATTAAACTCAAATTTAGCACAGTGAAAGATGTCTAGTGTTTTATTTTGAGCAGGTGGAAAAGAAGCGGGTTTAGATCTTGTCTATAAGCCCAACTTTCTACTTCTGCTCAGAGGCCCTTCCCCTTTTCCCTTTACTTTTTTGCTTTCTGCAAAGATACCTTTTTATAAACTCCATTTTGCATAAATATCTTGTGTTATTCTCTGGCTCCAGCTTCCTCATTGCAATAGCTATTCACTGATTAGGTACTTGAATGTTTAGTTTTCTGTATTCATAAAAATATGAAATCAATTAATTAAAAAGCTACTGCTACTGCATTACAGACTCTTGACAACCCCACACACTTCCCTAACTTGTTCAAGTTAAAAACAAAGAAGGTTTAATAACAGGTTGTTCTCTCTTTACGTACAGATTTTGCCTTGAAAGCCAAGTGTGAGCCACGTCAGGGTGTCGGAATGGCTGTGGCAATGTGTCATTTGGGGAGATACATCTGTTAGACATATCTATTAAACTTTTCCATTTTGTAAAAGTATCTTAAGAAATACTTGATGTATGATGGAATTTTTCAAAGAAGTGAAGCTCTGAGCTATGGGTAGTCTTCTTGTAATTTATGCAACAGTAGACAGCAGATGCCAGGAGCTGACAGAAAGGTTGGCCCCAGAAGTACGTGTTTACATCTTCAGATACAGGTTTGCATCCTGTTTCTCATTGAAATTGAAAGGTAATTGTACCAAGGTAGTGAAACGAGAGTCCTATCTGAAAACAAAGCAACAAATTGGATGGGTTTTTTTTCTTTATATAATAGAAGATTGTGACCTAGCACGAGTCCAATGTTTTAAGCATCCACAGACAGCAAATATCACACCCATCTACAGTTACGTTTTCTAATGCCTTAAAAGCTGTACTTGCTAGAATCACTTTGTATCCAATAGTACCATTTCTTATAATTATGTGGTCCAACACTACACTAAACCACAGCCTGCATTCTTGTTTGTGTAGTAAAATGTTGCCATGGTGCAAAAATAATTGTGGGTTTTAGCCATAAATTTAAAGCAGTATATTTCAGCATAGAATAAAATATCTGACTCAAAATATGAACCATTAGAATCTATACATTTTTGTCAACAAGAAACAAGTCTATACCAGTAGCATATAGTTCTGGAGTCCTGGAACGGATTAATTCTTCAAAGGCGTTTTGAGCTACTACTTGGTTCTGGAAAAAATGCTTGAAAATGTGGTAATTAGTGGCAGAGAGGTCTGGTAAGCTGGGTTAGGTAGAGTTTTGTAGCCCAGTTTGTGCGGGTTCTGCAGAGTCATTTGTGAGATGTGCAATCAGGTGTTGTCACGGAGAAGAATTAGTCCTTTTTGGTTGACCAATATTGGACATGAATGTTGGAAGTTGTGGGTGCATTTTGTCCATTTCCTGGCACTACTTCTCTGCTGTGATGGTTTTACCAGGATTCAAGAAGTTGCAGTGGGTGATTCCACTTGCTGACCGCCAAACAGTGGCCATGACTTTTTTTGATGCAGCTTTGGTTTGGGAAAGTGTTTTGGTGTTTCACCTCGGTTCAGCCACTGGATGGAGCAATGTCAGTTGTTGTATCGAATGCATTTTTTTGTCTCCTGTCACAGTGCTATCAAGAAATCGATCAGTTTTGTTATGCAAAAGCAGCACAGAGCAGACCTTGATAGTGATTTTTTTTTTTTTTAATTTTTGTATTTTTTGTTCAGTTCTTGCAGCACCCATTTGTCAAAACTGTGATTTTCCAATTTGGTGAAATGTCAAATAATAGCTAAATGGTCAACATCTAGTTCTTCTGCAACCTTTTGAGCTGTGTTCTATGGGTCTACTTCAATACTGGCCCTCAATTGGTTGTCATCTATTGCAGAAGGATGTCTGTCACCCTCCTCATCATCGAAGTTCTACTTTCTCTTACAAAATTTTTGGGACCAATGTCAAGCTGTATGTTCATTGATGGTCCACTGGCCGAATGCTTTGTAGGTATTGCTAGCAGTTTCTGCTGCTTTACATCCCCTTTTAAACTCACACAACAAAATTCCTTGTATTTGTGGTTTTTTTTCCTATCTTTAATTTGACACCATTATACATACTTATATCTATATCTATATAAACAGTGAAAACAAAACCATTAGCAGAAATAAGCAGGAGGGATTTCATGCTTTAAACTGCTGTGCAACATGAACACAGTTCAATAAAAGTTTAATCCAAAATAAGCATCACAGTTTACAAGGACATAAATGCCAACTGTTTTTGCATCAACCTGATACAATAACAATGAGGGAAAGTAATTTTTTTCCCCGGAGGTACCCAAGTGATATAGTTTTCAGTGACAAATGCAAGTGATAGAGCAACACTACAAAGCTGACCTCTCATTGTTGCACCTATTCCCTCAATTCAAGCACCTGTTAGTCTGAATGACCGCACAGCGATTGCTGTTCAGTCTCTGTTGTAAACAATTTGTATTTACTTATACAAACATCTCCTTAACACGTAATAGCTCACAGCTCGTATCTTCCAAAAAACTGCTCATTGAGCCATTTCTGTGTTGTAGAAGGTGATAGTGCACACAATACACAGGAGTTTTACCTCTAATGTTCAATTTCACACCCTCTCCCACTAACTTATCATTGCTACATTGAGAAGAGGTCTTCAATTTTTGTGTTCCCTACCACCCGTGACAGCGGAGAAAGTAGGATGGAGGTCCACCTCCACCGTGCGTCATACCAAGCTACACTTCTGCATGAATTCAGAGCCCACCTACAGGATGAGTTATTCAGCCATGGAGCAGAGTCCTACACAAACTCATATGTACAGAAATTTCCACAGTCACAGAAAGACACTAGATACTTCAGTAGCAATGAGTGAAGTTCCAGAGCTCCCATTTATATTACAGGCTGTGCAGACCTTGCTGTAGAGAAGTGATGCAACATCGGTTATAACACACAGTGATTCTTCACCCAATAAGCACATGAAGTTGCTTACCGTTTCTCCACTGGAGGGAGTCTAAGACAAGGATTACTGAGCCCTTTTATGAGATAATTAAGCAGCAGCATGGAGGCATAATAAAATAGCATGTTGAAAACTGAATGATCCCTCACAAGCCAAACAACAGCTGACATATTTCAAAAAGGACTTCTTTATTATTTCCTTTTACAAGAATACATTTCTTAGATTATGCTATTTCCTTTCAGTCTAGACATGACATAAACGTTCCTCAGGCTCCTCAGGACAAAGCCAGAGTTGCACTAGTCTTGCACCACGTATGCATAGAGAGTTTAGTTTTATTTATCAAAAATAAAAGCCTAAAGCAACTGCAAAACCTCCAAAAAACCCAAATTGCAACATAATAGTTAGGGGAAAAGCAGTGCTGGGGTTAGATGCTATGTATTTGCCTGCTACCACAAAGGATTAACTGCAAGGAGGCATTTTGACTAGCGTAGTGGCTAATACCCAACATCCTGACCGTGCCCGATGCACACGTGTGATCAGCAGAACTTCAAAGCGGTAACTCCCAGCTGCTTGATGATACGGTTCCTTCATTCTTAAAAGGAAGCTGTGACAAATTTATGTATCTGAATAACCCTTTAGCAAAGAAATTCACGTGGAAGGAACTTTGGAGGCTGTCTGGGTGTAGCCGACTATACAGTCACATACCTGGCAACACTGGTGGACTGTAAATGCAACTTTGTTTAAATAATAGCTCTTTGCTCAAGAGAATTAATTGCATATTTTAGGCAACAAAATATTTTTATGCGCTATCACAGTATAGTATCTAAACCTTTATAAAGGGAGAAACCAACTGTGTTGCTCAGGCAGAAATTAGAACAATTCATTAGCATTTGTTTCTTTTTCTTGCTCTTGCTCTAATGTGCATCTAGAAACCCAAATGTATCTATTTTTTCCTTACAGTTCCTCATAAAATACTAGCTTTCAAAGGAAGCATAGAAATGAAGCATTTGGAAGACACATTTGACTCATCAGATTGTGGACTTACATCCCAAACCACTGAAACTTATTTTTTATCTGAAGTGTCCACAAGAAAGGTACAAATTTTCTTATAGAGTGACATACAATGTAATGCTGCAAGAGAACAGAATGCAGTTCTGCTAAAGAACCAGTAAGATCTGAAAGCTTTTCAGTTTCAGGCACACACAGATGAGAACGGCACTCTTGTGGCTCAGCGTACTGTTCAAGTTACTCCAAATGTTTGAGAGCACAACAGGGCAGAGCTTTCCACTGAAATAATTTACGACACTCCTAACTGGCATCCTCTTGAGTGGACAATGCCACGGATTGTCATAGGTAAGCAAATTGCTTTGCCTTGCAGCAAGTGTATGGTTTGATTTCTGGACGACAGTAGCTGTCTGGATTTACAGTTGGTAGGGCCACAATTGGTGTTAAAACAGACAATTTTTCAAAGCAATTGTCATTCATTTCAGGACTCCCAAATTTTCATCTCACTGTTAAAAGGATGGGAGTTCTTTCTCTCCAGAGTGGTGACAGTAATTCCCCCTAACCCAGACACCCTCACAGGTTCTCCTATGTGATCACACAGAATTACTCTTCATAATCCTGTAAATTTTCTCTAAATATCTGTCCTACCCACTCAGCTCAGTTGTCCAACAGCAGATTATTTCCCTTACAGGCCCTCAGGAACTATGAGGATGCAAAGCATTTCTCTAGATCTTAAGTAAGATGAATGTAAACCATTTCCACAGAGAATGCACATTCTGTTTACGGAAGGCAGCTTAATCTCTCAAGAACTGGCTAGTCGTAGTTATTGGATCTCTCTAACTGCAGAAGTAAACACACTTTGAACAAAGAGGACTCAAAGAATAACAGGCACGTACATTTTTTCTGCTGCAATTCTTTCTTTTGTAATAAATCACTCTTGTCTTAGTGTCCCAGGAGCATATTACCACAGCAACTTTTTAATGGAAGAGTTTGTCTCTTACTTTGATAAAGTTTCCTCTTGTCTTGAGATAAGACAAATTCCTACATAAATCACAGTCAATAAGACTGTCTTGAATTTTCCATATCAAATTTTGTACCTGACAATATGAAGAGTTGTATGTCTCAAAGCCACAAAGACCAGACAGAGCTATGTGAAGCCAACCAAATAATAAAAAAACTAATATTGGAGAAAATGTATTTTATTTTTTTTATAAGCAGTTCTCTCAAAAGTCATCTGACAATATTAAAACAGTAAGATATTAGTTTTTTCACCCAGCAACTTAACATTGTGTAGAACAAGGCTTTCAACTCAAACTTGCAGGTAAACTCTATTGTTTTGTTATTGTTTGTTATCTCTTACAAGTTAGCTCACATTTGAATGCTAGTTTGCAAATATTCAAGCTTCTTTTAGTGTGGCTGGGTGATGGAGTAAAACGCCCCAAAAAATTATTAGAGGTATTGGAGTTTTAGCTAAAGGAGATCATCTCTAAGGAAGTATTTCTGTGTCAGAATAACGTGGAAAATATCCAATTCTCAATATCACAGTTGTGCACTGAATGAGCTACAGTTACACAGTAAACTGTAAAAATGAATTGAAAGAAATTTCCCCTATAACTCACTAAGGATCAAACCAAACTTCTCAACTAATTCCGATCAGTAATTTTTGTCTTATTTAAACTTTTTCAGAAAAATGAATGAAAGATGAGTGCCAGCACAGCGTTTTAGTCAGGCGTTCTCTGAACTGCACCCGCATTTCTTTAAGTCAGTAAGAAGATCTCAGTTGAGATTAGCACACTTTGGAACAGTTTCTCTGAGAGTCGATGTGAAAATCAGTGATGACTGAATACTGAGTAACGAGAATATACTACTAAAAAAATTGTGGACTGGTGTAAATATGGCAAATACTTTTTAATACAAGATTGTGGATTTCTCCTCCCAAGTGACAGGTGACAGGACAAGAGGGAATTGCCACAAGCTCCGCCAGGGGAGATTTAGGCTGGACATTAGGAAAAAATTTTTCACAGAAAGGGTCATTGGGCACTGGAACAGGCTGCCCAGGGAGGTGGTTGAGTGACCTTCCCCGGAGGTGTTTAAGGCATGGGTGGACGAGGTGCTGAGGGGCATGGTTTAGTGTTTGATAGGAATGGTTGGACTCAATGATCTGATGGGTCTCTTCCAACCTGGTTATAATAGTACAACACAAACCACTAGCCAACACGACATATCTACGGAGTGGCGTTGGTGCCAAGACCTTTACCTTCTCTCTGAAAAAATAAAAACAAAGGTTCTGGTCCATGTAGCCAAGAAGCAGTTACTACTTTGAGGACAAAATGCCTTATTGTACATCCAAATGCTAGCATGGATGTGCTGTATATCTGGACGGAAAGGAAAGAGGGTGAGTTTAGTTACCTGGTTTAAGGGACTATTCCCAACTAAGGAAGAATTAGAAAGTAAGGACTATGAATATGGATATGTTTTAATCTCCTGTGCTACTTGCAAAACAGAAAAGCAGAGTGAAGAATGTAGGATCACACTGACAGAGAACTTGACAGAGTTATACTTAGCAAAGGAAATAGACTCTTCAGTGAAGATGTGTCTGCACATAACAGCAGGAGCACTTGCAATACCACTGAAATAGCCTGAATAGTAGAACTGTAATTTATAAGTGTGGCTCACATGGCTATGACAGGGCCAAAATTTACCACCATTTTACATAAGGAAGCTGCTCTCTGGGCACTCTGCTCCAACAAAATCCATACATTTTGCAAGAAGGACACTACAATCTTCCTGCTCACCTTATTACTATTTTCCACGCATCTCATAAAAGAAGCATTACCTTGCTAACTTTTCTCCTTAAGCTTTAAAGCTAAAGAAGATCTAACAACACCAGAAAAATGCATCTGGGACAAAGGCAGGTTGTGGAAAATATTGTCCCTGTTACTTGCATGCAGTCACCAGGAGATGGAGAGAACTTAAACTCAGAATTGTTCAGGCTGGAAAATATTGAGTCCAGCTATAAAACTAACAGTGCCAAGTCCACCATTAAATTCACCTTCCTAAGAGCCACATCTACATGTAATCTTTTAAAGACCCCCAGGGATGGTAAGTCAATCACTTCCCTGGACAGTCTGTTCCAGTGCTCAATAACCTTTTCTGTGAGGAAAGTTCTCCTAAATTCAATCTAAACTTCCTCTGGCACAACTTAAGACTGTTTCCTCTCATCCTATCACTTGTTACTTGCGAGAAGAGATCAACACTCACCACACTACAACCTCCTTCCAGGTAGCTGACACGCTGATCTCAGACCATGAGAGAGATACTCAAGTAATTCAAACACCTCAGCATGTAGGAATATACAATATGCACAATGGCCATACTGTTGTACGCTACAGAAAAGGAAATAAACCCAGATATTTACTCACAAGGCACAGAAGAAGTTCCCAGGAGATGCTAAAGCAGGTTGGACTCGATGATCCAGTAGGTCTCTTCCAACCTGGTTATGATTCAGGAGACTTTCAGCATAAAACATGGGGAACAGTATTGTTGTTGCAGCGGAGGCACCATCAGAGACTATTTGAATCAGCTGCCTAACCCATTAACTTAATAGTTCCCAACCCTAAAAGGGAAACTCTAGTGCTAATGAACTCCCTGGCAAGCTGTCTTGGATTTAAAGGCCCAGAATTTAACATGGGGACCTCATTTGAAGCTCACTGAAGTTGAGGGCTCATGCTGCTGGTATTGATGCTCCCTGTCAATGTCTGTGCCTCAGCTCTGCTCAGGAATAACATTATTATAACAACATCAATGCTCTTTAAACGCTGTGCTTACCCTCGCTTGGGCAGAAAAAGCATAAATGTAAAACAATAAGCAGGTATTTGCCATGTAAAATAGCAACAAAGAACAGCCAGGGAAGGGAAAGGGTAGCTCCCACCTTCTGCGACAGCATAGAATCATAGAATAGTTCGGGTTGGAAGGGACCTTAAAGATCTTCCAGTTCCAACACCCCTGCCGTGGGCAGGGACACCTCCCACCAGACCAGGCTGTCCAAGGCCCCATCCAACATGGTCTTGAACACTTCCAGGGATGGGGCATCTACAACTTCCCCTGGGCAACCTGTTCCAGTGCCTCACCACCCTCATTGTGAAGAATTTCATCCTTATGTCTAGTCTAAATCTTCCCCTCTCCAATTTACAGCCATTCCACCCTAGTCCTATCACTACATGCCTTTGTAAAACGTCCCTCTCCAGCTTTCTTGCAAGTGCCCTTCAGGTACTGGAAGGTCACTCTAAGGTCTCCTCGGAGCCTTCTCTTCTCCTGCGTGTGGCAGCTTAGGGCCCCACCACCCTCACAGCATCAGGGGCAGAGGGATGAGATATCCAATGCCTCCTGCCAAGGCAGCCCCCAGCTCCTGCGAAGGGAGGGAAGAGGAGACGTGTTCTTCTGTGGGGCCAACATCGCAAGGTCTCTGGAACCCTGTCAGTTCAGGTGGAGTTCGTTATTCAAGGCTGCTCATGTTTGGAGTAGGGAGCTGGTTAAGAAACCTCTTAGAGAGTTGCCACCTGCGTTTAAACTCAGTAAGTCAGGCCGGCACCAAGGCTGGCAGGGTCAAGTGGAGAAGAGGGTCTGTAGGTTTAGATATTAGCAAATTACCTTTAAACTGAGCATTTCCATGTCATGATTCTTTAAAGTCACACTATATATTAAAATAGGGGTGTAAGGCAGAAAAACATACAGCAAACCATCCTCTGTGGGCACCCAGCAGTGCTAGGAGCAGGATGGAGGCAGCAGTATCTGCAGCCTCTCAAGAATGTCTTCAGCTCTTTTAATAGTTCTCCTTGAGGGGTGTGGAGGTTTGTATCACGTATCTTTCTCCTGTTGCCGAATCAAAAATAGTTCACTGAGTCATTTGTAACAAGCAGTTAGACGGTCACCAGCCACACTGAGCACAAGCCCCACCACCCTCTCTGGTCAAGCTTCCCCAAGGCCTCCTTCCCACAAGGTCTTCTCAATACAAACAGCAGGTTTGCTCAAGTAAGGTCTGCAGCACTGATTAAATCCCTTTCTGCTGCAGCACAGGCTTCTGCATATTGGCAGATAACATACTTTGATCCAAAAATCCACTGCAATGGGTGGGATTTTTTTCTACCGACTTCCAGGAACCTTGGGTCAGGGCTGTTGGGTTTGAGGTGTCCACCTAGGAATGGGGTGGCTGGCCTGGGTGAATGCAGCACCACAGAGGAACACGCGGTGCAAAGAACACTGACCCTGCCTGTTTGCAGTGGCCACATCGGCATGACTTTGAGTATGGGGAGCCTATAATCAAGGAGCCTAAAATGTAGTGATTTTGAACCCTCTCTCCTCCCTCAACCCTAACCTGAAGAGTTAAACCACTTTCCCTTCTGCAGAGACTTGCAAAATGAAAATGGAATAATCTATAGTAGTTTATTACTATACAGTTCCTAGGAATAAATATTTCTATGTGATTTACAAGGAATCACTGTGAAAGGTGCAAGCTTGGCAATTTCACAGAGGTTTTTGGATTTCTAATACCTGCTTTCTTTTTGTATTTGCTTTCCCAAAGCACTTTTGTGCTTTATCCAAACACAAAGCAATCTGTACTAACAGGCCTACAATAATTACCTGTAGGGGAAACTGACATATGAAAAAAGAGTAGAAAAGGAAGAAAAACATGAAGAAACAAATTTAGTTTTCAAAGAACCATTAATTATTCATTAGACTGATATTATTAACTATTAATAAACAACTAATCAGAAGAATCAGTCACCACAAAGCCCTCCTCACACTGCTTCCAACAGGGCTCCGTTGTGGCTTGTACCTTAGAAGCATAGAATCACCAGGTTGGAAAAGACCCAGCGGATCATTCAGTCCGACCATCGAGTCCAACCTTGCTCAACACACAGCAATATTTACCCACTGGATTGATCGATGCTGATCATGGCCAGCCTGCAGTCTCGCCTTACAGTGCAGACTGAATTTTGACATTGACCCTGTTGAGTTCACTTCTGATTTGTATCTATTATACAGGGAGGTTTTCATACTAAAGTACACTGTTATAATACTATACCTACCATGTGCCTTGGGGTATAAAGAGGCAAAGTCAGATCTTGTTATTCTCTAATTTTGTATATGTATGTCACTTGATTTCATTAGGAAATGCATCATGAAACTAATACACCCTGTGGCTATGGTCTCAACCAGCAGTCACTAGAAGTATTTTAAAACTACGGCAACATAACCTAAGTGTTCTTCAGTCTCTGTTTCTGATTAGTAAGCTCTGTAATCCTTCTGTTTATCGAAACAGCTTAACAAACTCCAGTTTGAATGGACTAAGCAGCATGAACCACGAGCATGAACTGCTAATGGTCTCTGGACTATGAAGCACATGAAAAGCAGTTCCCATGGACACTGGTGGATCCACCACACCCTAAATTCAGCAGAGGGTTGCTACAAAACCTACCACTTTCCATTTCTTGTGTCCACGTCCTCCTCTCAGTCAGGGCAAGCCCTGAACATGTAGCCCCCAGCTCCCCTCATGCTGGTTTCTGTGCAGAGGACATGGAGAGGTGGCAGTGCTGGGAGATGTTCCACACTCCTCCCGATGCTTGGCAGGACCCCAACAGTGATACCACCTACTAAAAAGAACATGTAGGTGGAGAGAGAAAGTTTAAAAGCCCACTCACTTGGGACCTCAGCTACAAAAAACACAGTGTTTGCTCACTGCCAAGAATAAGGACTTCTCTACATCAAATGGTAGCACTGATGCCTCCTTCAGAACCTTCCTACAGAGAATGAGGGCAGTCATTGTAAGTACAACTTCAGGAACAATTTAAGACATTTGTGCTCCCAAATACTTTGCAAATAACAAAATGAAAGGATCCTCACATTGAAGTAATATCCCTAGTACAAAAGAAATATACTTATTCTTCCTGGCCCTGCCCCTGAAATGCTTCTGAATATTTTAAATGGTGAAAGAATGGAAGAATTAAAAATTACAAGAATCCTGAAATTCAAAATCACCAATATTTTAATTGAAATAATTCATTATGGTGATTTTTAATAGTACAAATCTGCCTTTCTCATTAAGATGCTTATTTATTGCAAGACATCAGAAAATTAGGCAGATTCCTGTTAAAGTAATGTAAAGGATGTCCTTAAAGCAGCTCAGCAAATGCAAGCTGTTTCCTCCCATATTTAATTTCCCATCTCACAGTGAACAAAGAGAATTTTCTACCTCTCTGCAGCACAGACTTCCCTGAGGTAAAAAGATGCTTGCATAAGTTTCTGAAAATAGTGCTACCAAAATTGATTCACATTTAGGTCAAACCTTTACAAGAGCTTTAAAACTCTACCAGAGCCGAAGGTTTTATGAAAGAACCTTAAAGTGTATCTTACACGTTGAAATAAGGCACTAAGGAGACTACTGAGAAGCCAATGCTTTCAAGCCACTGGAAAGCTAACTCAATATTTTATCTGTGCCTCCTATAAGAACAGAACAGTGGTATTGTGACAAGTGATAAAGAAACACTGAAATTTCAAAGGAACAAAGGAGTCTAGAAAATGCATATAGCTCTACTGAGTGCCTCTCCAATAAGTGATGGAAAAGAGGCAGTAAAATGCAACACTAGAAAATAATGTGACAATTCGACTCAGTCTTACAGGAGTAATTTAATCATCAATGGTATTTCATAACTATTTTTAAAAATAAGATTTTTTTAAACAATTACGAATGAAAATCATGCTTTCCTGAATTTTCTTTGCGGACTACTTATTAACGCCAGTTTAACTGCCTCAACATTGTTAAACACATTTCTAGAGCTGTTCACAGAATACTATTGGTACATAGGGAATTTGGAAACTGAACAGGTATTTATTCTCTTAACTGGCAGTTTGATTATGCTGATACAGATCTCCATAAAACTGAAATACACAAAACTGAAAATATAACTACTACTTTATCATTTTAAAACAACCTTTGATTTTACCCAAACATTATTTCATTTTGTTATAGACGCCTGAAAACAGGGTCATGCCTGAAAACATAGTCAATATGTAAGTTTTGTCACACTTTTGAATGTTTCTCATATTGATATACTGACAAGGCATCAAAAATTTGCAATATTATTACCAACACAAACGATTTCAGGTGTCTGTCATGAACTATATAACACCTGAAAACTTGATAGCAGAGGTTCCTTGAATAATTGAGTTTTAAAGTAACTTGGTGCCTCTCTGCACATCATGTGTAACCAGGTGTTGGATCAGTTCTGTAATGTTTATTTAGGTTTTATTTGGACAATATTATCTTTTTCACTTGAGTAGCAGTTTGCCACATTAATAGCACACTTCAGTTAATACTGCTGCTACCTCCTAATAACGCTGCATAGAAATAAAATTGCTATTGTTACTAATATCCCCAGACAGAGGATTTGCCAGAGAGAGCTAAGGGGAATTGCTCCTGTTGTCACTGTGGAACTGAGAGGTGAACATGGCTCCTTCATGTTTGCCGTAAACGCTTGCCAGACCTTGCATGCAGCTGAAAACCAAGACGGGCACAGGCAGCGTAGGGAGGTCAGGTTGTAAACAGCAAGGGAACAGTTCCCTCAGCAGGAGTATATTTTGTGACACAGCATCTCAGAAGTGACCATGCTGTCCTATGCATCCTTCCTTTCCCTAAGCACGAAAACTGCGGCTTCTTTTACAAAAGAAGCCTGCTGTACGCAAATATAATTTTAGCATTCAGCACTGCCCTCCCATTCAAAATCTCTAATCCTATTTATATTCCCTGATTATCTAACAGAATTCATGCTGCTTTAATGGAGAGACTAGTTTTTTACTGCCTTTCCTACGGCCATATGGCTGCATGTGTGTGGGGTGCTGCTTCTTTTCATTCAGACAATTAGAACACAGAATTTTTCCTATTTATAATTAATTTCAGTCGTATACTATCTGCTACTCTTTTTAAAGACAAAGCACTGCTTACTATCAGAAATGTACAGTCCAAAAAAAATATTCCTGGATGTTTTATTTCAGAAGTGTAAGGGGTTTTAAAATAAACAAAAGTAAATATTCAAATACATTCACATTACATGTGGTAGGAGTGGCTCCATACAATACCATCTGGATGAAGCATATCTGGCAGTTAATTTCTTTGAGAAATAGTGTATAATACATAGGTACTTCCAGGTATGGGCTTGTGTCACATATAACATTGCCTGACCTTTTTGTTGTAAGTTAAATCCTGTTTACTTTATTAATTATTACTATTTTGCTATATCGTTTAAGTTAAGAAAAAAAAACAGTTAAAAACTACAGACTTAAGAACAGTGCAAGACCCTAAATACTGCAATCTCTGAGGATAAATATACATTTATTTTTTGAGAAGATACGTCGTTACCTGCAGATTAATCAATGCAAAAGGATCGTGTAAATAAATAGGACAGTTTGAGTTGAAATTTAAAGCTGCAGACCATGATTTTCCTATTCCCAGTGCTGTTTGGAATCTCTCTTTTAAAAAAATATAATTAGCTTTAGATTTATCACACAATAAATAACACCAGAACATACCTTGTGCTACCAACCTGAATTTAAAAAAAAAGTAAGAGGCCACCGCAGTGTTTTGAGTTTATGAGATCTTTCAAATACAAAGCCCTAACAGTTTCCCAGTCAAAAGGCATCAGGAAGGCTCATCACTTATGGTGAACTTGGGCTTTAGCTTGACAGACCTCTTCCTTACGGTGCCTTTAGGGGACAAGGGCATGGTGTCCATAATGCTCCTGTCCTCCTCCAGCTGCCTGGCGGTGCAGGACGGGGTGGGCACTTTCACCGTGTTGCCAAATTTAGAGTAGTCCACAGAGTATCGCCCGTCCTCCTCCGCCACGATGGGCACAAACCTTTGGCCCCAGAGGATTTCATCCGCCAGGTAGGATGTTCTGGCTTGGGTGGTGATGCCGGTGGTCTCCACCACCCCTTCCAAGATGACGATGATCTCCAGGTCCTCGTGGTGGTGCAGGTTGACGGGGGAGATGTCGTAGAGGGGGCTGTTCTTGTCTATCACGTGGTAGATGATGAGCGGGGAGACGAGGAAGATGCTGTTGCCCCCCACGGGGTTCTCCATCTGGATGTCGATCTGGTTGAGGGGCACCACCTCGCCCTCCAGGCTGGCGGTCTTCTTCACCACCTGCATGCGGATGGTAGCGCTGATGATCATGCTCTTGCGGAGGTCGCCCACCCGCAGCATGAAGCAGAGCTTGCCCTCCCGCAGGGCGATCACCGCGTGCTTGCTGAAGATGAGGGTCTCGGCCCGGCGATGGGCCTGCGAGGTCTTCATGAAGATGCAGCCCAGCATGATGGCGTTGATCACCAGCCCCACGATGTTCTGCACGATCAGCACCAGGATGGCCGCCGCGCACTCCTCCGTCACCATGCGGCCCCCGAAGCCGATGGTCACCTGCACCTCGATGGAGAAGAGGAAGGCGGAGGTGAAGGAGCGGATGCTGGTCACGCAGGGCACGAAGCCGCCCTCGCCGGGGTCGCGCCGGTCCAGGTCCCCGTGGGCGAAGGCGATGAGCCACCAGACCATGCCGAAGAGCAGCCAGCTGCACAGGAACGACATGGTGAAGATGAGCAGCGTGTGCGGCCACTTGAGGTCCACCAAGGTGGTGAAGACGTCCTGCAGGAACCGTCCCTGCTCCCGGATGTTTTTGTGAGCCACGTTGCAGGCGCCGTTCTTGCCCACGAAACGCGCCCGCCGCTCCCGCGCCCGGTACCGGGCGTGATCCGGCACATCCTCGGCCAGCCGGGTCAGTACGTACTCCTCGGGGATGATCCCTTTCCTGGAGAGCATGGCTCCGCGCCGCCGCTCCCCGCCGCTCGGCGCCGCCCCGGGCGGGAGGAGGGGGCCGGCAGCGGGCGAGCCCGGCCCCGCCGCCGCGAGGCCCCGGGGATGGGCGCGTCGCCCCCCCCCCCCCCGGCCCTCACCCCCCACCCCCAGCGACTGGAGCGCGGTCACCGCCGGGGATAGCGGCTACACCGCCTCCCCGGGCAGCCCCTGCCGGTGCCCGGTAACCCTTTCAGTGAACAAATCCTTCCCGATGTCCAATCCGAACCTCCCCGGTGCAACCTGAAGCCGATCCTTGTCGTCCTGTCGCTTGGGACAGCAGACCAGCGCCCACCTCTCTACAACCTCCTTTCAGGTAGTTGTAGACAGCGATAAGGTCTCCCCTCAGCCTCCTCCAGACTAAACAATCCCGATTCCCTCAGCCTTGTTCGTAGAATGACTGCGTTGGAAAATGTCTTTGAGATCATCGAGTCCACCTGCACCTGTCCACTACTAAACCGTGTCCCTAAGCACCTCGTCTGCCTGTCTTTTAAATACCTCCATGGAGGTGACTCCACCACCTCCCTGGGCAGCCTGTTCCAGTGCCTGATGAACCTTCCAGTGAACAAATTTTTCCTAAAATCCAACCTGAACATCCTCTGGCACAACTTGAGGCCGTAGCCTCTTGTCCTATCACCTGCGAGAAGACATCAACACCCACCTCTCTACAACCTCCTTTCTGGTAGTTGTAGACAGCAATAAGGTCTCCCCTCAGCCTCCTCTTCTCTAGGCTAAACAATCCCAGTTCCCTCAGGCACGTTCTCCAGCCCCTTGAGGATGGATTTGCTGCCAGTACCTGGCTTGTGTTAACCGTGGCTACTCAGTGGGATGGTGTAGTTCTGGGTTGGGTGATGGTTCCATGAAACAGAAAACAGAATGGTGCTGGGGGGTTATTTAAAGGCCATCTTTAAAGAAAAAAAAATCCTGAAATTCACCTGTGTGTGTTTCTGTAAGCAGGAACAATGCATGAATCTAGCGAATCAGGCAGGCAGTGGGTAGGAAATTTGCTTGAAGAGAATCATAGAACGGTTTGGATGGGAAGGGACTTGAATGATCATGCAGTTCCAACCTCTGTGCCGTGGGCAGGGACACTTCCTACTCAATCAGGTTGCTCAAAGCCTCATCCAACCTGGGCTTGAACACCTGCAGGGATGGGGCATCTGCTGCTTCTCTGAGCAACCTGTTCCAGCGCCTCACCACCCTCACAGAAAGAAAATTCTTCCTAATAGCTAACCTAAATCAACCCTCTTTCAGATGGAAACCATTACCCCTCATACTAGTACTACACTCCCTGATAAAGAGCCCCTCCTCAGCTTTCCTGCAGGCCCCCATTAAGTACTGGAAGGCTGTTACAAGGTCTTTACCCAGAACCTTCTCTCCTGTAGGCTGAACAACTCCACCTCTCTCATCTCGTCCTTGTGTAGGAGGTGCTGCAGCTCTCTGATCACCTTTGTAGCCGTCCGCTGCACTCATTCCGACAGATCCATGTCTTTCCTGTCCTGAAGACTCCAGAACTGAATGCAGTACTCAGGGGAGGGAGGCTCGTGAGACCAGAGTAGAGGGGCAGTATTACCTCCCTCAACCTACTAGTTGTATTTCTTTTGATGCAGCCCAAGATATGGCTGACTTTCTTGGCTGGAAGCACACATTGCCAGCTCATGTTGAGCTTCTCATCCACCAGCACCCCCAAGTCTTTCTCTTCAGGGCTTCTCCCAATTCATTCTCCACCCAGCCTGTATTTTGTTTGGGATTACCCCGAGCGTGCACTTGGCCTTGTCGAAGAGCCAAGTCCAAAGACATTAATGGTTAAACAGAGACCTGAAACTAAAGGGGCTTGTTCCCACTTGTAAAATTTGCTACAGTTCTTTAGCCTTGACTAAGGAAGGATTTTTCTGAAAGAAGGAGCTTATGAAATGTCGTGAGCTGTAATGGCAGCTGGCGGCACAGGAAATGTCTGCTGTCCAAACAGCAGTAGGCGTTGCACAAGAACGATCTGTCCACAAGTGTTTAACCCACAGTGACATGAACTTCCAGGCAGATATCAAAATTGCCCAGAGAGGCAACAAAAGGAGGCAGGAAGCTGGAACTCGTATGTAGCAGTGTGATGTCTGTGTGTGTGTTAAGTTTATATATGTGCATGTGTTTAAAGATGTATCTTTATGAAAATATGTGTTATTTAAAAACACTGATGTGACTGCTCCACTGCTTCAATAGCAACGTTCTTATTCATATGTTAACTTCCTCTGATTTATTTGTTTCTAGTTCCATTTAGACACCAAGGTTGTAGAGTTGCTGAAGCATCCTAGGATTTTTTGGAGATGAGATTTTTTTTCTTTAGTGCTAATGAATTTATATTTTTATTTTTCTAATTGTATGTGTCCATGGAGGTTCCCTTCAGTTTTGGCTCACGGTGCTTTCGTAGATACCGTAAACAGTTACTGGCATTGATTGCCTGAGCAAGGCGATTGCCCAGTTGATGGCTGGAAGCCAGAGATCTGGGATGAAATTAATTTTCACCACTGCAGTTACTTACTGTGGCCCACCTAAAGATTTCAGAATAGTATTTTTAAGTAAACACTTTGAGCTTTCTGAGCAGTTATTATAGATCTTGTAATTAAACTATTACTTTAGACTATTTCTACTTTTTATGTATGAATAGTTGCACGTCCTTGGGCACAACCACCCCTTTTGAAGAGGTCAGTTTCCCAATACTCCATGTTTTCTCTTGTTCTGGGTTGTCTTTCTTGCTGCTTCGATAAAGAAAACTAGAATAAGAACAGGTTGCCCTGGCACCTGACTGCCAGGCCACCGAGCTTAGCTAAAGATTTTTCCCCTTTCTCCACATGAATTTGTCTGCTGGCGTTTTTTCACGTGCTTGCTGTAAATGTATCATATGCAACTACAATTTTACTTCTTAAATACATTATTTATATATACAATTTAACTTAAGCAATAGTGTATTTTTATAATTTTATTTCTAAACTTTTAAAAAACAAACGGTTGAAGTTATTTGAAGGTTTACTTGTCAAAGGTGCGGTTCTCCAGCTGACGGCAGCTCATAGTTAATTCCAGCATTTTGAAGTGAGCATAAAAGAGTTTTATAACATCATGCATTTCATTGGTAACATTTCATATTCTTTTACAGAGATGCACAGAGGTACTCAAGAAAGTCACGCTTTCTAGGCTGTTTTTTCTTACCGTTTCCTAATCGTTGTATTCCTCCGTACCTTTTCCTCCAGAGGGCGTTAACTACATGTATGTAGAATGAAAAAAATGTGTTGGAGAGAAGTGCTTTAAAGGGAAAGGTAAATTGCTTCATGGTCTGGAGCTAGGAACAACCCTTGGAGCCTACAACAGCAAGGGGTGTTTGCATGAACACGCTCTCCATGTTGGTTTTAGGAATCACAAACTCTATAGAGCTAGAAGGGTGTTTCCTTGTTTCCACTTCTGTTCTTTATTGGGACTGTCATTTGTCACTTCTTTTCCTTCAGGTCTGAGCACTTGTTGGCTGAGATGGGACAGCAAGGCAAGTGGCTTCTGTTGAAGAATTTCTAGAGCAGACTAAAAAGAAGCCCTGTCTTTGTGGATCAAGTGACAGATACTTGAAAGAAAAATGTGACAGATCTTCTGAGTGAGCCAATGTATTTGTGTTAAGAGCTGCTGAACAAATTGGGCTCATGGAAACGAACAATCCCACTCTACAGCAATGAATTGCAAGGGGTAAGTTTTTCCACTCACATAGTAGGTTTTACATTTCAAAATTCCCCCCACCCTGATTTATCCAAATTTGAAAGGCTATCAAAGACGATAACTGTTAAATTAAAATTTAGTTGGCACCACAGTATTACACTGCCTTTAGAAGCAGACCTTTCTGTCAAAGGCTACACAGTGTTAACCTAACATGAATTAAGCTTCACAAATCACCTTGATGTATGAATGGCTGGACAGAAGAAATGAAATCAGAGTTGCCTATGCAAAGCCACAGGGGAAAGCATGAGCAGAGCTGGGCAGAGGGCTAACGGAGCAGGAATGCTCTGCTTCCTGGCCTTCCAAGGAAATAATGTTCCCTTAGAAATAAGTAGAACAGGATGAGATGGCCACACTAAGACAAAGGGGCAAATGGGCTTGTATAATGGGAGCACTTATAAAAAGCAAAGAAAATGAAACAAACCCTGGCTGCATTTCCTTGGGCAGCCTATTTCACTAACACCTTTGGGACTGAGCTGAGAAATGAAATTCTAGACCTAGGTACTCTAGGGCAGCTGCCTTGCACCCACTTTAATACAACACTTTGCTTAGTAATGCTTCATTGCCACGCAAAATACATTTGTGAGCCTAATTCAATAGTGACTTCTGGAATGCCTGTCTCAAGGCAACGGGTTTAATGAATCATATAATGGCAGCAAGCTTCCCACTATAAAATAATTTATCTTGGATACTGCTTCTGGTCACTGTTGATATTCTTAACCCTTTGAGTTAGGGGGCAGAAACTCCCTGGAGCTTGGCCCCATATAATCAAGACAAGATGAAATGTGCTGAGGTGTGTGTGAAGTGTATTCTGTCCAAGGGGTAGCTAAGAGGCCTCCCTGTTCACACATATTTATCCAGCAGCATGTTACCATTAAAAAGATGTATTAAGATACATAATTGTTGGATGTGAACCAACTTACTTACCCTACTCTCTTGTAAAGCTGCTTTGTGAAATATAAGACCCATTTACAACGGAAACGCATGACACTTGTACGTAAGAGTTCTTATTTTTTAATGCTGTGAGATATAATTCAGTCTTTGCAGTGATATGCTATGTCCTTTACTCCCTTGCATTCCTTTCCAGCTAACGTTGTCAGAGGCTTATGGAACAGGAGCTAGTCCAAATTGCAGTGCCAAATCCCCAGCACTTGATTAAAAGCAAATGAAACCTCACTGTCTCTGTTATCTACCCTCTTGCCACTAGGAATTTGGATCTTCAACAGGTGGTTGCAAAGCTTCTGAGGATTTCTGCAGCATGAGTTTGAGATGGCCCGCAGAGTGGTGCTTTCCTATGGGCTTTCAGGATGAGATCCAGCTTTAGACCAGTACTGGGCAGCCAGGACACAGCATGCTCAGAAGCTGTTCGCTAACTGTGACCTTCTGCTACCCTGGGAGGACAGTCCTCTGCCTCCCGTTTCTTCTCTCTTGGCCCTAACGGAGGCCTGGTATCCCACAGTGAAAACACACCAATAGTTCTGCGGCTATTTTTTATTTGATACCGCTCAGCAAAATGATTCCCTGAAAGGGATAACTCCCAACCAACCATTCTCTTTCTTCAGTTGTAGTAGACAATGAAAGAGCGCAGGCATTTCATCTGCACATCTGTATTCTGCCTCCCCAACTACTACTGTTGTTCATCCTGCACTCCCCAGTTGGTTTTATGTTCTTTGCCCTCTGTTTAATATTCTAAGGTATTGCACAAATAACAGCAGGCAGATGCTGCAAATGCTCCACTGTGGAACTGGTAGCACTACTTAAAAAATGACAACAGTTCTTCAGTTTTCCTCCTTGCTCTCCACTGCAGTGCTAGAAGTAATTCATTCGAAATATCACATATCCCACTTCCAGAAAATAAAGCCTTTAAAAAACAGATTCCAAATTACCTGAGTAGGCTGAAGAGGTTTAAAAAGAGAAAGGAGTTTTCCCAAGTGCAAGGAATTTTTCAGAAAGAGGGAGAGACCAAAAACATGTGTAAAGCCAAAGCTGCTATAAAAAGAATAATGTTAAAGAATTCATTGTAGCCTTCCATTGGGTCTGTGAGTTGCTAACCCCTTAGCAATTAGTAAGTCCTGGACCAATTGTCACAATGAATAGATGGGGGGCAAGTGGTTGGCCAGCCAAATTAGGACAATTTCAGTGGTTACAAGTTGTCTTAATAAGTCCATGTAGTCTGTTGGTAAGGATCATAGTAAATCTAGAAACAGTGTGACAGTGGGCAAAGTTTGCAAAACCGGGAGGCTATGAGTCAAGCTCTCATGGCTCTAAGCTATGGTGAGAAGTTTAATGCTGTTTATTTACCAGATTTGCAGGGATAGTTTCCAGATGAATTGGTATGTCTGTACTGGTCTGGAAACATGCTGCATTAAATAATAATACTTTATCACAACCTGCCTCCTCTCAGATTCCTTGCAGTTTAGGAGGGAGTCTGGCTTGATCTCATTTGGAATCCGTATAATATGATTTAATGGAGGTGGAGGTGAGGCAGCCAAAGACAGATTAAAGGAATCTGACGGTGATTCATTTCTAGAAGGTGCTGAAGGAAAGACTGAGACACAGGCACTACCAATAAACCACAATATTAAGAAAATTTTATAGATTTTATATTTGTATATTAAAGCTTTACAGAGTCATATGATTAAGAGAGATACAAGCTTTTGAGAAATACCTTTGGTATATAATTTTTCCTTCTGCATTTAGTTAGGTATGAGTGTTATCTACAGTAGGGCTATGACATGAAAAATAACATGTTAATAAAATGACAGGAGGGCTTAAGAATTACATAAAAACTCCATACTATGTTTGTCTGATGAGTATCCTGTCATATTTCACCCATGTAGGTTTTTTCAACTATATTTCATGATTCTTTGGTAGCAAATAAAAAGATAGTATACAAAAAAGGAAAGTACATGAATAATTTGTTAATACTTCAGGTAGAGAAAAATGGCTTATCTCATTAAAAAAGGAAAACCTCATTTTATTATGAAATAATATTTATTTACAGGCATTTTACATTTTTAGAAAATAATACAATTGTACTTTAAAATGCTTCATTTATTTTCATTACTTATCTGCTTGTACAAAAGAAGCAAAGACACTGTCTTCTTGTTCTAGCAGAACCTCGGGCTTGTCATATTCCAAAATAACTCCTCTCTTCATTACAATAACCAAATCTGCATTGAGGATTGTGTGCACACGGTGCTGAAAAACAAATAAAGAAAATGCCCATTCAGTGTATCTATCAAATACATTCCAGGATACGACAGATTTCCAAAAATTAGTTTTCCTGATAAGTATGATTAAGGCAACATGCCAGAACTTGTGATAGTTTGTTTTCTTTATTTCACTATGAATCATAGAATCACCAGGTTGGAAAAGACCCATTGGATCATCGAGTCCAACCATTCCCATCAAGTACTAAACCATACCTCTCAGCACCGTGTCCAGGTTTTACAAGAATGCCTCATTTCTAATAGCCTTTTTTATTTGTTTGCCCATACCAGCTTCTTTGTGTCCTTACTCAAGACTTTCCTAATACATAATATGCATTGGCACTGGGATTTTTGAATAAAATCCTTCAAGTAATTTCCATGATCACTGTCAGATTAAATTTTCTTCACTTCCTCTTTTAGCATTTTTTCCCATTTATTGATGGGATTTGTTTTTAGCAAGCCTCTTAATTTTTACAGAATTCCACTTTTAAAGTTGAGTGTAACTGCTTTACTCCTGCAGGGAAGTTTAATCTCAGAATACTGCAATCCCTGTTACAAAGTCACTCTTCACTAGGTTCCTAATCAATTTTTTTTATACATACTGGAGATCTTTGTATAAGCACTTCAAGAATAAGCAAACTTAAATTCAATCACTGTCAGCAGGTACAGAATGTTTATTTTCAATGAGAATCTTACTAACTTTTTATTTGTTTCAATTCTGAACATAATTGCTTTATCCAGTAGCAGAACTATTACACAACTTTACTTGTGCTTTGTTAAATTATTATTGTAGCTTGCTGAAACTTACTCTTAGATTTCACGGCAGTCATATTATGCTTTAAATTAGCCTAGAATGGGTAGCAGAAAACAGACCATGTACTTAGATAACATCCCTTTATAGGCAATCAGACTTAGCATCATGCAACAAATTGCAAGATGTTGTTATGTATTTAAAAAGAAATTAGTTTAAGATGGAAAAGAAAGCTAACACTTAAACACTGTTTTAAAATAAAAGATTAATGGCCAAATGTACGCATTTATTAACATTGACAAGAACTGACTGATGTGGTATTTCTGATTCTTGCTTGCTTTACAATAGCAGCAGAGACTGTACTTACCGCTATTGTAACCACAGTACGGTCAGCAAACGCAGTCATGACTACCTTCTGGAGTATGTTTTCCTATGTAAAGAAAAACATTTTTTGCTTTTCAAAGGGAAGTTACAGGACAGACACACAGACACTAAGATGGCTGAACTAACCACTGATTATTCCATGCTTTTATTGCTCCTTTTTTGCAGAATGAAAAAATAACAACGTGTCAGAACTAAATCAGAGCCTGGGCACCTGTTTGGCAGCCCTGCTCGCTCCCCCCACCCATGGGCATCTCACAGCATGCATGAGCTGTGCTCTGCCTCCCAAGCCCCTGTTAGGTTTAAAGTGAGGAAATCAAAGGTGAATTCAAGGTCCTGCCAGACCACCCATGTGCTGGTGCCTCTGCAGTGCAGAGCTGCTGGAAGCCCAGGAATGTCCCAGCACACCGAGGACATCTAACCCCAAGGGCTGGCAGGGGTAAGCAAAGGAGCGTACTGTACCTGGCATATTTAACATCAGAGATGATATTTAGTATGGTCTTAAAATACATAGTTCTTACTCAACAGGCACTCAACCTTTACTATTTAGGAAACATGTTGCGTACCAAACTCTGCCCAGAAACGTCACTAGCATAGATACTTTTACTTGCTATTATATTTTCTTTAGATATGTATCTCAAGGGAAGAATTATATCTTCTATGCATCAAAAAGCAAAACATGTTTTAACTGGGCCGCATACAGTCTAATTCCCAACCTTACCAACATCCAACACACTAATATTTTACAGAATTAAAAACTAACTGTTACAAGAACCCCCTCCAGTTATATTCTTTACTCATAGAATAATCATGAAACATTTCTCGTAACGACATAACAAGGAAAAGAACCCTCTTAAGATGGTACTGTTCGATTTGGCTGAGTCTCGGCCAGTGGACTATAATTGTGTTGTTTAACCTCTGTCTAGCAATATCAGGCACTTAATGTATTAATCAGGTATGTCTCTTTATTTTCTTGACTCTACTTTCAAGCTTTCTAACTTCCTAACTTGTCCTGTCCACCACACCAAGGAAATTTGTTTGCTTGCTGATTTACCCTTCACTGATCATCCCAGCTGACCCTTCCAAAGGGTTCACTTTAGGAAACAAAACTGCCAGTGAAAATAACATGCTTCATTTTCCTAATGCAAGCAATGCTGGAATAACTATTAAGCCCCATAGTAAAATGATTTAAAAGCTCTTTAGATTAGTTAGTAATGACTCACAACTACCTGGACTTGTAAACATGTCTGCACTAAATATGATGTAAGCATTTTACAGAATAAATAGAACTGCTTTCCAGCATTTTCTTCACTTATTAGCAGTTGTCTCCCCCTCAAGGAAAACAAGAAACCAGAAACACTTCAAACTCACGGTTGCCATGTCAATAGATGCTGTGGCTTCATCCATGATGAAGATGCTTGTCTTCCGCACAAAAGCCCTTGCTAGGCAGAACAGCTGTCTTTGGCCCTGGCTAAAGTTTTCACCCCCTTCTGTGACTAAAGCATCTGGAAACGAGAGTAAAACCAGTATTTATGGTGTGTGCGTGTTCGGATCAGAGCAGAGCATATACTTGGAAAATAAGGTCTCACTTTCAGCATCAAGATTTTCAAACTAACATTTCCTTGGTGTACAGCTGCTGGTGAACCAGTTTTGCCTCTTTATTTCCATTGTTCAAAACAACTAGTGCTTCAGTCTTGTGACATTCTTTGACATATCAAAGTAGCTAAGGATGTTTAAAAGCAAGTTTCCCTGCAACAAGTGCAGTCTAAGATACTGCACCCTTCTGTTGTAGTGGCATCCATTGTTTCTTTACCCTAAGGCTGTATCACTTAACATTTTAAAATTATTTTGTTTTATTTTTTTTATTTTTTTTTCACGGTCAAATTATTCACACCTTTAAGCTTCTGAAATCTTCCTCCTTGGACGTAACTACTGCAAAATACAAAAGAACATATTCCAGGTAACACCTGACTTGCTGGCACCTTATTTGAATTCATAAGGCCCATAAAGCTCAATGATTCATAATGAAGACATATTGAAATAAAATAATAATTTTACCATTGATTTGAACAGTAACAGGATTCCACTCCACAGGTGGAGTTGGGAAGGGAGTTAGATGAACTCAGGGAGTTTGCCTCCAGGCAAGCACCTTCTGTCACCTTCCACAAACCTAAAAAGCTTTTTCTTCAGTAACCAGCTTTTTAATAAATAGTGAATGTTAAATAGCAACATTGTGAACACCTGCAGCAATCTTCTCAAGAAAGAAGTCTTATTACCTAGGCCCCCAGGGAGTGCTTTCACCACATGCTTGAGCTGTGCTATTTCCAGTGCTTCCCACAGCATGCTGTCAGTGCACTTCTTCTCAGGGTCCAAGTTAAACCTACAGTTAATGTGCAATTCAAGAATATCAGTTAACATAAATTTCTGGAATGTATTTTTTTTTTCTACTCTGCTTAGAAACTACTCTGCAAATAACCAGAAACATATGCTAAAGATCTGGGCCTCATTCTGATCTGTCATTGGTATAAACCACTGAAGTTTGCACTTGATCAACATTTATACCAATGTGATTAAGAACAAAATTTCACTCAGTTAAGCAAAATAGGAAAAGCTTTCTGTTTTGCAGCTTTGTGGTTTTAGAGTTTTGTTCTGAAAAAAATAAATTCTCATGTTTTACTAGAAAGTGTTCTGAAGGAAAAAACCTGTGAATATAATCAGTTTAAATTAACACTCGCTTTTCAGCAAAGGCCAAAATTCTACTTTCTTCTGTTAAATCCCATCTCCATCCTTTGCTGCTATAGAAATGCTAAACAGAACTTCATACTTCACACTGAATTACAAAATACAAGTCTCTACTACAACTGAACAAATCAGTTTCATGGACAGATGAATGTTATTAGCTTTGCCATAGCCCAGAAATGATAGAAACAAATATGAATCTCATGAGTATATGGAATGATAATCAGAAATAAAAGATTCAGTGGCGCGTGACACTTTATTTTTAGTTTTCATTCCTACAGCATGTGCTGTGAATGACCAATGTCAGCCTAAATGAATTTTTAATAGGTTAATTAATAAAAGGTATACAGCCAGCTCATTTTCTGACATGAATGTATCATGCTTTATTCAGGGGATAATCTTGGAATCTGTACTAGCATGGAGCCAGCAAACAAGAGAAACCTGTATCACTTACAGTGAACTCTAATGACTTTTATGTAGAAACTATAACTGCAGGTGACAACTCTGCACTGAGGACTGTACTGTTCCTTCCTAAGGTAAGCGCCACAGACATAGGGAAGGACATTTGTTGCAAACTGTGGAGCTTTTTGCCATTGTTTCTACTGCATTATGCTCTCAAAGAAGTAAGAAGAGGGGGAAATACCCCTCAAGGTGGCTGATCCCACAGATGAAATAATATATCAAAGACCAGAAAAGCAACAAGGATAGAGTCTTCAGTATAAAATACTCCAGACCTCCCCACAGTACTTGTTCTATTGCTTCCTTTTTTTTGCCACATTAATTTTTTAGTCTGCATTTTTTTCCATCTTGTTTTTTTAAGGCAAACAGATGTAGGAGAAAATGTTTCAAGAGGTACTGGGAGGTTACGGGTATTTGATCAGTGAGCTGAACTGATTACTCAATCCTAGAAGAATAAATAGTGACTTTTCCTACTTTGCAGGCATGAGGTACCTCCTGCTGACAGCACGCTGACCAGGCTCAGGCACTGGGAACGTGCAGTCTGGCAGGAGTGGGTAAAAAGCACAGGCAGAAGGCAGTGATCCTCCCTACTCCAACTGAGCAGACCGCAACCAAACAATTCGTTGTTAGTAGTTCTATAGAAGTCATTAAATAGTATAATTATAATATATAATGACATATAAGCCATTATAATGTTTTTTATTTCTCATGCTTAATGCTTACCGGATTGTTCCACTGAATAAAATAGGATCTTGGAGAATGATTGACAGCCTGGATCTCAACGTCTGTAAGGGGAGCTTAGCGATATCTATACCATCAATGATAATCCTTCCTATTCAAAAGAAAATGGATATTCTGTTAGACTCCTTATCACGCCACTACTCACTTTCAGCTTGCAATAAAGTACAAGAGAAACAGGCCTTGAATTGCGTATCCCTTTATTCACTAACAAAACAATTTCTGGTTAAGCAATAGCCACAATTCTCTTGAGACTAAACTTTAGCTGGGAAGAATGTTAAGTATACCTGTAATATTTTATGAATGAGTAGACACATTACTTATCTGCTTGAACATTATATACATCTATCAAACAAGGTAAGAGTTTAATTCAACCAGGGACTAGTTACCGGGGGGAACAAATGTTTTAGAAGGTCAAATTACTATTGAGTACTTTGAAATTTTATCTCCAAGTACAACTGTCTGGCTCTGTGTAAGGGCCCTGTGGCTGGGAAACTGAGGGTAAAAATTTTTGAGATGCACAGGAAGACATTCTGTGAGACACATGGGCACGGCACACATGTCGGGAAATATGCCAGGTAATTCCAGGACAGCAGGCCAAACTGTAGTCCACAGTTGCTGAGTTTTCTGAGTCCAGTGGGTCTTGTCATTGTACTTAGATGCCTTCCCCTTTTATACTTTGCTCCTACTGTTTTGATTTAACAGCACAAAGGGCTGTCCTCTGTCACTCTTGGACTTTTGCTTCTGTCAAGTAAAATTTTCATTGATACAGCTTATCAATGGCACAGCTGTTAAGCCACGGATTATATCATATTTAAACAAGGCCAGAGAGTGTATCCTGCAGATTAAAAAAAATCACACTTCAAACCTGCTGCTGTTAAGGAAAGGACTATCAAAGCACATTCAGCAGCTAAGCTTGATTGATACAAGAAAGTGTAATCTTACCCTCAAAAGTGTCAACCATTCTAAAAAATGCAAGGGAGAAGGAGGATTTTCCACTGCCTGTTCGGCCGCAGATCCCAATCTGTGACACAGAAAGCAGATGAATGTCAGGTGAGTGAAAATGGATAATACCTATATTTGACACTTAGGATGAGTGGATGGAGGAGCTGTTCTGGTCCATATGATCCTTATGTCCTCTTGACTGTTCAGTCAAGCTGAACTGGCCATAACAGAGTCCCTAAGTTCACTCTTTGTCCTTAGGAGACTGAGCATTTAGGGATAAATCAAGACCAGTCCCATATACAGGAATAATAGGAGAGCGACAAGGAGGAGCAGAACAAGGACTGGGAAAGCTACAGGCAAAACTTAGGCTCCTGAGGTGCAGGAAGGACACAGGCAAACAGGAGAAGAAAAATAACAGAGAGAAAAGATGTGACAAAGCAGAGGAGCAACTACGGAAATAAAGCCAAGAGAACAACATGGGAAAGTAAGTCTAACACAGTAAGGGGTCACTGTCTTTAGGCACAGTGCGCTGACAACAGGGCACTGGGATACTAAAAAGTGGCATGTAGTTCTAACTTTTCACTCTAACATAAATGAAAACACACCAAACTAAGAAATCCATAGACTTCTTCATAGCATTCTACATACTTTTACAGCAAAAATGCTGTAATGCTGTCATCAAAATATACTGTGGTGTGTTTTTTTCATTGCTGATCTCTATGACGTACTAGTCTAAAGAGCTTCTCAGAATCACTGCAGTTCTTTACCTTTTGTCCTGGAGAGATGTGGGCATTGACATGCTTCAGCACTGGCTTTAAGTTGCTGTCATATCGGACACTGAGGTTCTGGATTTGAATCTCCCCTCTGTCTGGCCAGTTCTGGGGAATCTGCGAGGGAGCTGTACCAGAAGCAAAGGGGAAAAGAAAACAGACAACCAACCCTCTTATCACAAAGTAATTGTATCGTTAAGTGGTTTGCTACATTTTTCATGGTAATAGACTTCAAAATCATTAAAATTTCAGCAAGCTCTTTTTGCATGCTGCACAAAACTGCACTTACAAAGGAGCCCTTCGTAATTTTCAGCTTCTGTTTTGAGAAGACCATTGATTCTTTTCACTGCACCCAGCTGGATCTCCATGTCAGCCAGGTTACGAACCATCCAATTCAGATAGTTAGACACCTAATGTAAAGCAAATACACTTCTAAATTCCAGATTTTTAGTATTTTGCATCATTTCACCAGCATGCAGTTTATATTCCTCCACAGAAACTCTTGTTCAGCCTTAATAAGCTGAAGTTGTGAATGAACTATACAGTACACAACAGGGTGACAACAACAACTAAAGATTGAATTTTCTAACTACGGCGCACAAATACTTCAGTACTACAGCAATCTGATCTACACCAACAGGAAAGAGGGAGGGGAACAGTAAAGACAGGTGAAAAGACAGCATCTTGGTAACTTAAGGTTTTACAATCTGGAATGATGTACCAGGGCAACTACAATTGATGCAGTGAAAAAATACTCTTCACAATGGAAGACAATATAAAAAAAAGTATGATACAACTTGGTCATATTTTGTTGACATATTTGAACTAACAGTTTAATAAATATTTTATCTAAAAACTGAAGAAAGCATATACTCAAATATGTCAACCACTGAATGTGAACTGAAGTTAACACATGGTTTCAGTGATATTACAGTACCCACTATAGATGTACTGACACCTTCGATCTTCCTGTTCATCTTTGTGCCCTGAAGAATTACAAAGAAATGTTTGGGAGAGACAAAAAGGGTCCCGAGATTCTTACCATAAGAGCATAGGTTAGTCCCAAGCCTACAAGTCCTGAAGAGAGTTTACTATACAGGCAACTGGTAATAGAAGTGACAGCTGCTATGAGTACCACACATGCTCCAATGTACTCCTGAAGGAATATGAATAAGCTCCATCACTACAAGTCTACAAATGATTAAAACGTTCTCATAACTTTGCATACCAAATAACAAACCCATCACACAGTTTGAAACACAGGCAGAAAACACCACAACCCCATACAAACTCTGCCTAGGAACCCATTCTCATTGCTTTTAGCGTGGCTGTGCTGTTTGGAAACGCTGTTCTACACAGAGGTTGTACCAACATTCCTAACCTTCTTCTGGAGAAGTCAACACAGATCTCTTAGGCCTATAACGGAGGTGGCTGAAACTATGCAGCTGATGTTACCCAGGACAGGAGGGAAATGCTCAGACGATCCCCTTTGTGAGTGGATCCTCTCTGTGACTGATGATTGATTGCTGGGAGGCATTGAGGTTGGTGCTAGGTGGCTAATATCCATATTTGTTCAAACAAGCTGTTCTTGCACAGCATATATCAATTATTTGGTCTGTTTCTACCTATGATGGGCTTTTGCTGCTTTACTTTAAAGCATTAGTGATTTAACTTTTTGTCTTTGAGTAAAATTATGTTACTGACTAGAAAATTAACTCTGTCAAGTAAATTGTCACTCCTCTGTGTTTGTACCGTTTAGTGTTACAGGCATTGATCAGACTTAGGGACTTCAGATGGTCTAAGATTGATCATGTAAAAGTGTAATGACATTTTATTCGTCATACTAAATTTCCAAATTTAAGTAGCTGAAGATACCAGCTAAAATGCAGTAAAAAATGGAGGTATACTGCGACACAGGAAATATGAGTCAACATACGCTTAGCACGAATAAAAGGAGCCCATGTCACGACAACGGCAGTACTACACCTGTATCTAACAAAGTTTGATACAAATATTACCATCTGCAACACAAAATTCCTTGATTTGCTCCTTAGGGAATAACTAACTTCTCACGGCAAGCTGCTTTACTGAGCACTCTAACCTGTCTACATGCTTGTGCTCATCAACAGAGCTTCCAAGATGGTGAAATGTTTCAGAGGAGCCGCAAGGAGCCTGCTAACACTGACTAACACCTGGCTGGCAGCACAGCTTGACCAGCTCTTCACACCCAAAGGAGCCAATGTGACCTATAAAAACTATTCTTGTCTTGGTGAAACAGCTGCAGTCTCCGGGGAAAATTCATTCTCCATTTAGTTGCTAGGGTGGCTTGGGCATGTGTTCCTTACGCATAAAGAGAAATAGATACAAAGAGTAAAGGTGTAGCTTTGAAACCCAACTGAGGCTGGGTAACTGTTGGATGCCTCAGCAGATTGCTTGCAATGAGGTCAAACAAATTCATTCCCATATACACAAAACTAATGTACTTGCCATGCGGACTTCCAGCCAACGATTGGCAGCTGTAAGGAAAAGGGACGCAATGTTGTTGGAATCTGTGTATTCAAGAAGTTTTTGTCGAAATTTGGCTTCATACCTAAAAAAGAAAAAAAAAAAGGTGAAAAAAGGAAAAGAAAGGAAAAAAGGAAAAAAGAAAAGACTCAGGCCTTGGGATCTTGGAAAAATGAAAAGTTAAATTTAATTTCTGAGGGTATAAATTTGTGGGCAGTTTGACACAGGGTCTAAATCAGCCTATCGACAGTTCAAAGCGACACCACCTTTAGAACTGTATTAGATATATGCAAACTGTACAGTATCTTCAAGAGTGAATGGATGTTATTGTATTGATGAAACTCTGTATGGGAATTCTGGATCACACTGGGCATTTTCTAAATGTATTTTATTGCATGGTAATTGTGAAAGATACGAATCCAGTGGGTCCTTTCCAACCTAGTGATTCTATGATTCTACGAATGTGAAACCAAAAAACATTAAAAATATACATGAGAAAAATAATAAACACATTTACTTGTGGAAAGAAGTATTAAGGTTGCAGAATGCAGTTCATCCTCTCACTTGGAGTTAAAGTTTTAAAATTTATATTACTGTAGGACCTAGAAATTGTAATCATTTATAAAACAAAGTACCTCCAGTCACAGTAGCTCCAGTGTTAGACGAACATGTTTTTCCTTATCACTAAACAAATGAAGCAGTTTGGAAAACAGAAGTACAAGCACATGATGCAACAAAAAGTAACAGACTGGAAAGAAACGTATTGCCCCCATCCCAAATGAATCAGCACAGAATGCAAAATACGATTAATGGGAAATAGGTCTGTTTGCAGTATGTTATATTGGATCTGCACTTATCAATATAGCGGCATCAATAAAGTCTCCCTTGAATTCAGCAGTTATAGAAGATGATTTCCCGCTACCACCTATTCAGACTGCGGTCTTGGCAAGCATGAAGGTCAGCCAATCACCCCTTTTAGCTGGGCATTCTTGTTTGCACAGGTCCAAATTAACACAATGTTAATAATAAAGCATATAAACAATTCTATCTAATAATGGAGTGGCACAAAAGCCTTTTCCAGTGTAGTAACAGAAGCTTGAAGGTCTGAAGATCTTGCTTAGGCACCTAAAGTTAACTTTTTTTTTCCCCTTTTATTACAAAAGCAATTTTAACAAACTTGCTATAAAAATCTACTTATTTTTATTTATAACCTTTAGCTTTTACGGCTGCAACAAGCACTACTTGCTTATAAAATCAGCTCTCCTTATCCTAGTAGGAGAAAACATGACAATGTTTTATTTAAGAATGAAGTACATGGCTTAGAGAAACTTTCAAATTGTTCACTGCAGAGTATCTTCATTCTTCTGAATACAGTATAATATAGTTACAACTTCATATACATCATGTATAATTTGTGGAAAAGAAATAAGTGGCACTTTGTGGAAATAATTTAGCTGTTCGCAATTAAACTATACCATGCATATCATAAGAGATACCTGCTGTTTGCAATGGAAAATGGCCCGGGCCAGCTTGGAGTGTGTTTGCTTGTTCTTGAGAGTGAGCGTTTGCAGTGTCAGAGCTAGGGAATCCTGCCTTTCCCTCAGGACTAATCACCCTCAGTGCTCTATCACACAGAGATGGCTGTACTGCTTCTGGAACCAATTTAACCTTCTAACACATTTAACCTTCATATCTCTACACCATGAGGGGTTATAAGATGCAGATATGCTTTAGACGATGAGAGGTATGCATCATGAGTCAGTCACGCATATGCACTGGAAACGGGATGCAAAGTTACTACTGTTGGTGGAGTACAATATCAGAATTTCTCTTCAGAATGTGTCCTTAGATTACCAGGCCTCTCAGAATACAAATCAGTCTTTGCAGAAGCCTTCATGTTTACATTTTATTAATTCTTTAGCACCAATACTATCTATACTGCCAAACAGCAAACTATAAATCTGGCCAGGGAATCTGATGAAGGTGCACTTACAGCTGCAGGAGCAGCTGTCTTTCCAATCTCCCCCTGGATTTTTTGTACACTTATTTCCTTTTTCATTCGGAATGAGTGCAGGGCAGAGAGTTACCAAGGGTATGGAAGCTCCAGAACAACTGGCACCTCCTAATTTTATGACTGGATTCCTGAATTAGTGTTATTTTTAGGGATGCTTAAGCTAGCAAGTCTGAACCCTACTCGTGCTAACATGTTAGGCAGTTGAAAAGCTACACACTCCTAAAAATAGCTAGGTTACCAGCTGATGTGGGAGGCTGGCAGGCAAGTGGAATACAGAACTTAATGCACGTGGCTATTGGGTCAGACACACATTAGTTACTGCAGGATTTAAGAAAAAGGAAGCACCAAAAAATTCTTTGAGCGAGGAATTAATTTCAAGGTGACTGGAAGAATCAATGAAAATATTAGCTAGATGGCATTGAATATTATTTATTGTATCAACACCCGAAAATATACAGCCATAATACTCTGCAGATCCTCTTGAAGTAGTAGGAGAAATGAGAAAAACAATAGTTAGAAGAGAAACTGAATTTCCTTAAGACTGAACATAGATGCAGCTACAAACTAGAGAACACTGCTGGCACTTAAGAAATTAAATAACCACTAATGGTAGTTAATAATAGAAAATACTATGCTGTCCTACCACTTCTCAGGAAGTTATCTTCTGTCGAAAAGAATCAAACTCTTAAACTGCTTGTTCTTTCATTGAGCTATTTATAACCTATTTAGAATAGTTTAAGAAAAGTTAACTTTGTGCATTGCTGCAATTATAAAATTAAAATTGTGCATTAGGAGGAATAAGCACTACTATTTCAAAGACAGAATAGTAACAGTAATAATTAACCAACAACATGCATAGACATCTAAATTAGATGAGTGTGGAAGACGATCACGTTTGAGTCAACTGGGAAAAGACAGGAATAGAACCAAGTTTGGGGAAGACAGCTGGTAAGCTCACCAGTAGTTTTATTGTTACCTCTACTAGTATGAGTATGACTGCCACTTTTGTCATACAACACACAACTTAGACATGCTATCTGTTATTCCTGGGCTGCTCCCTTGCGAGGTTATGAAAACAAAATCAAACTAGGCAATGACAGACTGTCTCCAGCTTGTGCATTTTCAAAATCAGTACAACCAACCACATTTTCAGCTAGTAACCTGAAAAATAACTTGGGTGCTATTGTATCCTCTGAAGTCACTAACATATGCAGTTTTACCAGGACATCGACTCACATACAAATAAGATGTTAGTGCGTATTAGCTGTTCCATGGAAACTGTCCCTGCACGCAGGCTGCCACACTGCATGCTGTGGTAACTGCAGGCTAATTTAGTTTCTTAAATCACACTTGCCCACAAGTTTTTTTCAGGCTGTGTGCAAGTGTATGGAGAGTTACTGCCGGGCAGCCGACACATTAACTTGTTATTCTACAGCAATCCCTTCCTTCACATGCCAAATGTTTAAAGTTCTTCAGTGTTTTGGGGACCCAAATAACCTTTACTTATAATTACACAATTGCAGAACAGAATCAGAGATGGATATTCAAAAGCAAGGTAATACTTGTTTCTTAAAAAAACATACCTGAAGGCTCGAATGGTGGTAAGACCTTCAACAGTTTCTGAAAAATGGGAGAGTAATGGTAGCTGAGTGCTGTCATCCAGCTGCTGCAGGTCCCTGGAGAGGGTTATGAAGAGAATCGTGTAAAAAGCCAGTTTTGTTGTGCAGTTATTCTCTTGAAACAGGCCCAAGGAGAGAAAGGGAATATCATCACAACAATTATATACGTAAGGTTCTGATAGACTGCAAGGCACTGCTGCATGTCTCTGTGTAGGCAATGAAGAAACCAGGAAGATTTTTCTTTTAAAATGTGAATACAAATAGTCCTAGAGTTCTGAATGAGTCTTTTCTTACTCCTTTCCCTTGTTTCTCCTATATTCCTATTTCGTATACTCAATTGTTTATTGAAAGACCTTTCTGGCTCTATGCATAATATAAATTTAATGGGATACTGTAATAAAAGAGCTTGAATTAAGCAGAAAGCAAAATGCAACCTCCTTTCTGTCCACTCTCCATTCCCAGATGACAGCACAACTTCTCACTGAGCTAACACTAAAGTAAATGAGAGCCCCCACTCATCAAGTTGTGCCTCTCAGTTTCATGTTTAGTCATCAAAGCAGTGGAAGCACACGTGGAGTGAAATTCTACTGAGTCTCAGCTCTTTCTAGCAGGGAGTAAATTGGTTGCAGAGTCCCCTCTCAATCCATGCATACATGAAGGGATAAATGCAGCATTGCTGCAAACGCTTCTTGAGTGCCACTGGGTGGGCAGGTGAATGACTGTAGAAGCAGAAAAATCACAGATACGGCTAAAATTTTTCAACTTGTTAAAACCTAAAAGGCACTCAGAACAAGTGCATGTTGTATCCCTAATGGGCAGCAGTGTCACCATGGTTATACATTATTCTCCACCCTATCTCTGGCTTTACAGATTTCCACTTCCACCTGGGTAGGCCGACAATTTCACTCTTCTGTCGCCACATCTTCTTGGACATGTCCAGAATGCAATCTCTGGGGAGGACAATCCAATTGGTTTTCATAGAATCATAGAATAACCAGGTTGGAAGAGACCCACTGGATCATTGAGTCCAACCATTCCTATCAAACACTAAACCGTGCCCCTTAGCACCTCGTCCACCCATCCCTTAAACACCTCCAGGGAAGGTGAATCAACCACCTCCCTGGGCAGCCTGTTCCAGTGCCCAATGACCCTTTCTGTGAAAAATTTTTTCCTGATGTCCAGCCTAAATCTCCCCTGGCGGAGCTTGTGGCCGTTCCCTCTTGTCCCGTCCCCTGTCACTTGGGAGAAGAGGCCAGCTCCCTCCTCTCTACGACCTCCTTTCACGTAGTTGTAGAGAGCAATGAGGTCTCCTCTCACCCTCCTCTTCTCCAGGCTAAACAACCCCAGCTCTCTCAGCTGCTCCTCATAAGATTTGTTCTCCAGCCCCTTCACCAGCTTCGTTGCTCTTCTCTGGACTCGCTCCAGAGCCTCAACGTCCTTCTTGTGGTGAGGGGCCCAGAACTGAACACAGTACTCGAGGTGCGGTCTCACCAGTGCCGAGTACATTGAACTCTACGAAACTTTGGTAATGGACAAAGGCCTTGCTGATGCCTCCCATAAGTTTGCTTGAAGAGTTGCAGACAAAGCCACTCGTAAAATGACACATTCTCATCACAGTGGATTTGGCTCAGATGGGGCCATGGCTTTGACAGGACCGCATTTAAACACGATGATCCTCAGCACTACAAGCCTGCAATGCATGATTGCATTGCAGAAGATGTTTTTATCACAAGAATGATACTGGGTCATGCTCTTACCGTGAGGCGACTCGGAAGTACTTCTGGATGAAGTAACACATGATTGCAAGGGGAACCAGGGCAATGACAAACATTGGCGTAACGTATGAGATAACAGCAAGAGCAGATACACATAGCAAAGTGGAACGACTCAAGCACTCCAAGGTAGCTGGAATGTGCTGTATAGGTAAAGAAGAATAAGCACATACAATCTTCCATAACACACCAAGTTTAAAACAGCATTATTTCAGTTTCAATAAACCCATTTACACAAGGGAAAACAGTTTGAGGATTTGAAGCACTAAGCACACAGGCCTTCTTTTGAATTGACAGCTAATGGGAAAATCTGAAGGGATTTCCATGTCACTGTTTCATATATCTGCATTGTGGACTAAAAACCTCATGTCAGAGGATTACAGATGGGATGCAACAGACTATTTCAGTGTCTGCATCAATCCTATAAACTGGCAGTGCAATCTGGACTAAATATTGATAATTTGAATTTCAGTCATTTCTGTTTTGAGCAACAGGATTTGCCTTTTTCTCATTTAATTTGCTTAGGTGTGTCAAACGAATGTGTCACCCCATTTTTAAAAATAAAAGTAGACCCTCTTAATCTGAAGATACCACTGTTGATCTAATTTCACTCCCCTTTTCTAAGCAGAGTATCTTAATTATCTAAATATTCTTTTAATGTGCATTTAGGATAAGGAATTAATTCTGAACCTAGAAAATCATTATGCAAATTCATATAGCAGTCAAAATTATACATTAGTAATCTTCATCTAAATAAGTCTAAATAACAAATGAAAATGCACAGTCTTTCAGACTGTGAAAGACAGGATAACTTGTGAGCTTGAACACATTCATTTAGTACCTGGTCAATAGTATTGCAGTCAGCTGAAAATCTGTTCAATATACTTCCCAGGGGTGTTGTTTCAAAAAACCTAAAATGCGAGAAGAAATAGGAGTGATTACAATATGGATACTAGAATAGGGTTTTTTTTTTTCTTTCTATTTTGTCTTCCTTAAGCTAGGTTCTATATCTCAGACATGAGCAAAAAACTGAACCAGAGCAAACCTTCTCATTTTAACCTGTAACCATGGCTTCCCAATAAAATGGCAGTCTAGAATGTAACACAACAAAAGCAAGCATCTCCTCAGCTCCCTCTACTGCCTAAGAAATGCAAATTACATGATTTACATTTAAAAAAATCCCTTTGGATTTGCAATTTGAAGCCTCTCCAATTAATGAAAAAAGCAAACAAAATTACATCACAAATCTATTATTTTTCTGGGAATAGAAATGCATAAGAACAACTGTTGGAATAATATATTAAAAAAGCCTTTCCTTTACATTTGCTTATGTAAAACGCAAACTTCATTATTGCTCTGTAATTGGTAACTGTTCCATGACTCAATATGAACCTGAAGTCTCATTTTATCTTGAAAAAATAAAAAGTTTTTTTTAAAAAGTCTCAGGTTTTCCATGTATGTTACTTCAATGACTTTGGGGTCAAATACAGTTAACTCAAAAATATGAAAGTATTTTTCCTAGTGTTCAGTAACAGCTGCAGGTCTGAATTAAACTACAACCTTTGTTTTCCTACCCAAGTTTTCCTTTCAATTTGTGAAACAAAGGTATTTCTGCAACCCAGTGTGCTCTAATGAGGCCTGTGACACTTGTCAAAGCTCTTTATCTTTCCGAGGCTTGCACAATTACTGTCTGACAGTAAATATTTCCAATAATTATGATGCACACTATGAATGAACTGTTTTCTCCCTAATTAGAAACAGCAAAGAGAAATTAAACATGCAAGGAAGTAAATCTTCAAACTCGCAGTCAGGCAGGAGAGGCATTTGACCAGTGTGTAGGAACCCAAGCAGCCTTGGTAGCATTTTCAAAGACCACTAAGTAGTTTGATACCTTATGTTTTTTAATGATATATTAAAAAAAATGTGCCTCACAGTAATTTCTTAATAAAAAACTGTCCTTAGAAGACTGCCTTGAAGTAAGAAACACAAAATTACCACAATACAATTTGTATTACAATAGGAGGCGTACCTCATTGGAGCCAAAATAATTTTATTTAGTAAAGAAGAATGCAGCTTTTTGGTGACTTTTAAGCCAGTCCACTCCACCGCTATTGATGTCACAAGACATAATACAATCCCAAGACAGCAGAGAATGCTGAAAACTTTTGAATATGGAGAATGGTTGAAATCCTAAGAAACAAGGAAAGGGTAAAAAAATAATTCACTGTAAATTATGTTTAAAATTTATTGTAAAAAGACAAATACAGGACTGAAGAGATGTAAGGAGTAAACCCTTCTTTCTCCTTAAATTACAGTGTCAATGATTTTTGACAATCTTAATCCAAAATTTATTATCTATAGGAGAAAGGACTGTGTGCATGAAAATAAGAGTTTAATTAGGAATTTAAAAGCACAAAATACTACAACCACCCCTGAAAAGATATTTTTAATAATTTTATGTGAAGGAAGAAAGCATCTTCAAAACATTTATTATGGCTTTGTTGGTTTGGTCTATTTTTTTTTAATAGGAACAGAATGGAATAGTTTCTATTTTGAAATACTAAGTTAATATTAAAACTCAGTGTCAATAAAGTATCTTTTAGAGATGAAAATATGAATCAAGTGAAATCATACATGCACCTCAAAAACATTAATGTGGATTATTTGTATGCATTAATTCCCAATAAAGAAAACAATCCCTCCATTGCTCCTCCATATACAGAGTAGCCTGCTAGGTGACATTGATCAGTTCCATGTGGAACTCATTAATAAAAAGAAGTCAAACAAAAACGGGTGCTCATCATAAAAAAAAACAAAACAATCTATGTTGCACATATGTTACAAAATCTGCAGCCCAATTTGCGGTGAGAATGCAAAAAGTACAGGAAATAGGAAAGAACTACGATGTCAAAATTACTTTGGAGACAGAGGTTTAGGCTTATCAGCTAGATGATGAAAATACAATAAATCTAGCAAAAAAAGAATAACAATGCACAAAACTCTACTCTTAGCATTACTGCACTGTGTATCCAAAGATGTATTAACCTTCAAAATACTCTGGAGTAGCTCTGTTACTAGAAATACAGAACATTGTATACAAAACTCGGAGCAGAGCTTGGCAGTGGGAGCTGACCACCAGTTTTCATAAGAGGAAGGGGAATGAGGACTCACATACCTCTGCCTCACAGTTAGAGCAGTTTCTCAGCTCTAGCTCTGTCTTCCCAGAAATGGCTTCTGAGGTCCAGCGTGCCAGGCAGTAGTCGATGGCCACCATCACCGTGTGCTTCAGCAGCTGGGACAGAACCAGGAGTGGCAGAAGGAGGATTCCTGCTGCGCTGAGGTACTTGCCACAGGCTCTCCAGGGCATCTTCGCTCTCTGATGGAGCACTGAAGACAGGTTGTCTTCATCATCACTTTCTGTTACTTCTTCTGCAACGTGATTGAAGAAAGTAGAGCCACACTGATTTGCTTGTATGCACCTTTCAGAGACACTGGCAAGTGGCAGCTACAGAACAAGTCTCATCACACAGAATAAAGAGTGGCTTTAAGGTGAAATTACCTGCTTAGGCATGCATGTATTAACCTGCTGAAGTTAGTAGTAATGCATGCTAAGAAGATGCAAAAACCCCTTAACACTAGGTGTCCAATGTATTCAGCCATGGTTTTGTAATTTAAAAGTATTGGCTTGATAAAAATGAATTGCAATTTTTTCCTGTGTAAAATCTTAAACAAGCGTGATCATCAATTGACAGGTTTGAAGCTCACCCAGCATAAATTATTCCATGTTACTCCTTTATAGTTATCAAATCAAGTCTGGAGGATGCTATGACTTCTGAATGCTGGAAATCACTGTAGCCCAGCGGTAAAATCAATGGAAACAGCAGTCTTATGAATCACAACCCACTAAAGGAATCATTATTCTCTTACCAGCTGGTTAATTCATTCTAATATAATTAAGCCATGAAACAGTAATGTAGTAGTACTGGACTTAAAGGTTGCCCTTTTACCTTCATCCTCTTCATCATCTTTCAGCAGAGCTTCACGGGAATACATAGTCCTCCGAAGATTGGTTCTTTCCAAAACAGTTTTTCTTTCAATAATAGTCTCCTAAAAAAAAAGGGACAATTCATATATTTTCAAGCAGAGAATAAATAAAAAGATACTAGCTGTGACAAAGTTTGCTTCCAATCAGAACATGAGTGAAAAATAGAAGCAAGAATCTTACAGCCAGCATTCCTAAGTGACTGATTTGCTACCTCTGTGTGATACCAACGGATATAAAATAGGTATCTGACATTAATTTCAGGTTGTCAATCCCAACCCTCCTGGAATCTTAACATGGATAGGTATCCCTGAATTAGTAAGAACTAAGATTACTATCTCATTTTTTCCTGTGTTATAGTATTAAAGAAAAAATGTGTTAACAATTTATAGGCACAATGGGAAAACTCAGTACAATGATTAAATTCAGAAATATTTATAGAAGCAGTCATCAGTATTACACATTACCAATGCTTTTCCTAAAATGGCCCAATTTAATATTCTTTAGTAAAAAAATATTTTGATAGAGCTTCCTATCAGGAATGGATCAGATGGAACAGTATCAAGGAAGTATAAGATGTCCCGATGAAGGAATTTATAGATAAATAATAATGGCAATAGGAATGCTACATTCATACTGAGTTAAAAATCACATATAGCTTGTAAATCCTTGCTAATGCTTTCAACGTAAGAAAAAAAAAAGACAATTTTTTTGCAAATACTGATTTCCCTGCCCATCAAAAACCTTCTCCAACTCTTGGTCCTGTCGATTCATTAATGTCTTCCAGTGTTCAAAGAGCTCAGTCTCTGATTTCTGAATGTCCTTGAGTGTTCCTTCTCTCTGGATGTTACCATCTTTCATGGCAATTATCTAAAAAGTTAGAAACACAAGTGGTAAGATAAATAGCCACATCTCTATTTATTTCAAAGCTGTGCCTGGACAGAATTTTCTCTTTTCTTAAATAAAGAACATTTCTGTGAACAAATCTGTCTTCTAAAATGACAGTGAAGTTATCTCTTGACTCTACCCCCTTTACTCAAGATGCTGCAAACCCAGAAACTTCCCATACTTCATATTCTCAGATAGGAAGGCTGCTTTTAACTAAGAAAAAAATAGGGTCCTTGTCAGCAGGCAGGAAAGTGCATTACTCTTCCTAAATATCAGTAATTAGCAGGATAAGATTTCAGAGTTCTCTTACCTCCTGAAACGAAAAGGCTTTTAGCAACACACTGTGCACAGCCTGTTTTGCCCTCATTCAGGCAATTAGATTTGAGCATGCTGGCTCCACCGGCTGTTTGATATCATGGACTTGATAAAGAACAGCTAGGGAATTTGAATCCCTAAAGCTTTTAAAAGCTTAAATAGTGGACACAGTTCAGGTAAAAAAAAAAATATATATTTGTAAGACAAAGTCCAAAGGGTGTTTTTTCCAGGTTTATATCGGTGTAACTACATTATATACACAGTGTAACTACCTTTACTTCAGATCTGAGAAGTAGAATTGGAAAATGAGGCGTGAGAACTGTAAAGCCACGTGACATCATTAGAAAACACTTAATGTAGTATTTATTTTTCTCCCTCCCTGGAAACTCAGAAATTTGCATGGGCCAAGGATGAGGAAATAAGCTATTCCACTTACTGCTAAGAATTTACACCACAGGAAAATAAAAATAAAGCAACCAAGGATCTTTTTCTGGTCAATTTATTCAGGAAACCTGTCATTGGGCTGGATCTTGATTTTTTCTGAGGGTTTTGCTACAAAGATTTCAGAGGACCATCAGATACTTTAAAATTCCTTAATAAAATAAAAATTGCTTCTACAGACTATTGGGTAAAATTTGCTCAGGCTTAATGAGACCTGTGCTTACAAATAAAAACTGAACTATTTTTTCAGAAATATTTTTAAGTTCTAAATTTAATATAAATCCTTCCTGTCTCCAGGCTGTTTGGAGCAGTATATTTCATAAAACCATAACCCAATTAGAAAGAAATAAAAATAATTCTCATAGAGTATCTCATAAAACAACAAATATCTAGAAGCAAGTCTGATATTCATGAAGAAAAGGGAAAAATCATACTGATACAAGGCCATAGTTGTGCATATTTAAAAAACCCACAAATGTAACAATTGAAAATGTTGTTGAAAAAGAGGAGGATAAAATGGAACTCATAGGGAGGGGAAGAAGGGGAAGAATTCCTGGATCTTGAGAGACACTAACCAGAAAACCAGAATTGTGTTGAGAAGAGGTGTAGAGCCGAGTGACAAGGTCACAGCAGACACCATAAAAAATGAATGTTGCCCACCAAAACCATGATCAGAACAAGATTATTGTCTTAACTTTATAGCAAGCCAATCTGCAGAAGAGAGCAGCTGAAATATGATTATTTTTGAGGCAGAGTAACAGCTGCTATAGTCTGTGCAAGCTACAAATTATAAAAAAGTACTCCTAGGAGGCGTAACTGCAGTCATCAATCCTTGTGGAGAATCACAGAATAACCAGGTTGGAAGAGACCCACAGGATCATCGAGTCCAACCATTCCTACCAAACACTAAACCATGCCCCTTAGCACCTCGTCCACCCGTGCCTTAAACATCTCCAGGGAAGGGGACTCGGCCACCTCCTTGGGCAGCCTGTTCCACTGCCCAATGACCCTTTCTGTGAAAATTTTTTTCTAACGTCCAGCCTAAATCTCTCCTGGTGGAGCTTGTGGCAATTCCCTCTCGTCCTGTCCCCTGTCACATGGGAGAAGAGGCCAGCACCCTCCTCTTTACAACCTCCTTTCAGGAGACCTCATTGCCCAATAGAGAGCAATGAGGTCTCCTCTCAGCCTCCTCTTCTCCAGGCTAACCAACCCCAGCTCTCTCAGCCGCTCCTTATAAGGCCTGTAAGACGACCTGTGATGTAGCTGGATAACTGCAGGAGGACTAAGTGCAAGGCCAGTGTGAACCAATGAAATAAAAAATCTCCAGAAAACCAAAGCTTACTATCCTACTTAATTTGCTGCTCTGACATTTGCAATTGCAAACTGTTACAGAAAGTATACCTCCAATTTTTCAACAGATTTCCAGATATATCAAAGAATCCTAACAAAACAATTGAATACTACACATTTCTTCAAATTTCGCCAACGCCAGCACACAAAGGGTAAAAAAGTTCTTGATGTGTTACGTACTAGTACTAACCACAAGGAAATACTGGTTTTTATCTTGTATTTTCATACACCTCCATATGCATAAACACACCGTTTTCCATGACAGCAGTGACACATTCCTACTAATATTCCAAAGGCAAATACGTTACCCAAACATTTCACTGTTTCGCAATTTAAAAAAATGAACAAAATTTCCAAATATACTATAACTAGTGGGTTTGGAAACTCAATATATTTTAAATGCAGCCTGCTTTCACGAGTGTACTAATTACTAGCTGTATAAAAATACAGCCTATTTGGGTGTTCTAAGATGGGAACCCCCAAAATTATGGCATCCCAAATTCACTGGCTAATTTTCAAAGTATCTTTACTATGTCTCTTTTCACTAAATGATCATTTGCTGGAGAGATAAAGCAAAGGCCTTACTTGAAGAAAGACATATTCACTCCATATTCTTGCCTCCTCAGAAAAAATGGGAAGAACTTTCTTACCCAGTCAGCATGGGGTAAGTACTGCAGCTTGTGAGTTACTAGCACAATAGTCCGCTTGTCTTCCCGTAGCATTTTCAGGATCCCTTCTTGCATGAGATGGTCACTTAGGTGGATATCCAGTGCAGAAAATGGATCATCCTGTCATGAGGAAAAGAGGTCAGCTTTTGGAGCCAGCGTTTGTGGGAATTGAGACTGACGGATCTTAATACTAGTAAAATCAGTTAGATCAATATAGAGAATTGAAAAAAGGCCATCAGACCATCAAGATTGTTCTGAGGAATGGTTTTCTTAACTGTCCTTTTGCAGCGAGTACGCAGACATACAGTAACATCAGCTGCATAAATACTATGATTTTCTGAGGGTTTCCAGGAACTGCTTCTCTCAACAGATGCGTCTCACAACCTACGTAACTGTAGTACGCTGTTTCTGTCAGACTCAAGACAATACATCAATGTATGCCTATGGCATACTTCTGCTCCAGGGAGAGTGACAAAGAGCACATTTTTATTTCCCTTGTACATAATTGCCTTCTGAATTTTTTTTTGATCCATAAATCAAAACCCTATGAACAAAGAACCACAACAGGAGAAATACCGATCAGTTTGATAACTGTGCTCAGATGCTTAATTTGCAACTTATATTACCTTACTGAATCAATGAATTATATGCAATTAATTTAGGTATAAACTAATTCAGACTGTCTATTGGAGGGTTCGTTTACTTAATTCTATTTATATGGAATTACAAATCTGTTATTCCTGCATGCACTACTAGTACTGGGTTTAGGATTTACTTAGTATTATTGTATCATGCTACGGAATGTTTAATGGCTGTAAACTGGAGAGAGGCAGATTTAGACTAGACATAAGGAGGAAATTCTTCACTGTGCGAGTGGTGAGGCACAGGTTGCCCAGGGAAGCTGTGGCTGCCCCATCCCTGGAGGTGTTCAAGGTCAGGTCGGAAGGGGCCCTGGGCAGCCTGGTCTAGTGGGACGTGTCCCTGGCCATCGCAGGGGGGTTGGAACTATATGATCTTTAAGGTCCCTTCCAACCCAAACTATTCTATGGCTCTATATTACACTAAACCCAGGATTTCTTAAAAATCACATTTTGTTTTCTTTTGTCCAGATGTTTCTGACAAAGTAGCGTTTAATTTGAATTGACTCTGTTTTCTCTGAGAGACATTATTGCCAGCAGCTACTTACGGAGAGGTACAAACAAATAGGCAAGTGCTTCAGAAATCCCCTTGAACTTCTATTCCCTTCAATTTTGCAACAATTTATACTACTACTGCATTAGATACTTCAATATTGTTGCTTTCATACAACAATTCTTTGGTTTCTACAAAACCAAAACTATTTGCAATCAACAGTAAGATAAATTCTAATAAATCAGAGCATTGTAACATAGAACACTTAAAAGGTGCTTTTGAAACACTGTAATTTTAGATTATGGTACAGAATTTATTCTCAAGGTATGCGCAACCGTGTGTGCACTGTGCTCACTGAGCAAGGATGTAATGATGCATTGACTACAAGACACCTGAAAAATCCCAAGTCATACGACAAGACTAGTCTGACACAACAAATAAAACATGGTGTCTGAATGTCAGACACATAATGAATTATCACATAACCTTTTTTTTCATATCTGCAATGATCACAAGAAGTTGAAAGAATATTAAAGGTTATTGAATATGAGGCGCAAGCTTGTGAGTGAGAAGTTTCATAAGCATTTGTTTTCCAGAATTTTAAAAGAACAATACATTTGAAAATACTAACACACAGGATTCCTGATTATTTTTGAAAGATTAATAACTGGAAAAAATTTTATTGGTAGTTGCTTTTACATTACAATACCATAAGAGAATCTGCTACTCTTAGGAGATCATCGAGTGTCCTGGACAAAAGGACAGAAAGTGACAAAACCAAGTTAAAGCCCAAGACTAGATATTCTGATTCATGGCACCTGGCTCAACTGCTTTCTACTTTCCTGCATTCTGATCATTGCTTGGAAATGCCCTTACATATGAAGCACAAGCCAATCAGCCTAATTACAATAAAAGGTCTAAATAACCTCCCAGACTTTTAGGGATGACCTTTAATGTGCACAGCTTTTCTAATCCCAAATGACTCATGTCTTTCTGTCATAACGGCTAGATTCAAAGCTCCTTGAAAAACGAGCTAAGAAGGAAGTTCTAAACTGGAAAGCCAGCAAGCTCACTACGAGCAAGCGTGTAGGATGCATCTGTTTTCCCACAGACTAAGTTTTTAGAGCCTGCTCTCACATGTTTTTCCATAGCACCTCTGTTGAAGCTAGGACAGGATACACAACAAGCAGATCAGGATGGGAAGATAGTTTAGTTTGTTGCAGAAAGGAAACACCTCAGACACAGGACAACATTAATTTTAGGCCTGAGACAGCTTAGGAATTCATGAATACAGTTGAGACTATTAAATTTCTAAGTACTAAAGATAAGCACAAGGGTCAAAAAGAAATAGACTGAGAGGGGAAGCATCAGCATTTCAATTAGTATCCTAATAACTAACCATCTGCCTGCAGCATTTACAAAATGCTACCTACCTGCAGGCTAAGTAATAACAAATATAAAATAAACAGTGCATATTTGACTTAGCCGAGTGAAACACAACATTCTGTGTGCATTACTCATGAAATATCCTAAATGATTGTATTTTGTTCTTCTCTTTGAAGCACAAACATAATGGCACTTACTCACCAGGAACACAACATTTGTCTGTTGGTAGAGTGCTCTTGCCACACTGATACGTTGGCGCTGCCCTCCAGACAGATTAATTCCCTGGAGATAAGCAGAAGGAAAATAATCAGACAGTTATAAAAATATCAACTGAATATTTATATTCTGATTGGATTATCCACAGAAGATCTTCTGGACAAAGAGACCAGAGAAATTTTTCAGAAGTGTGGGACTGCAATGCAGCTGGGAACGCAGTACACATATTGTTAGAAAGGGTAGAAGACTGTCCAGAGCCATACTCCACACATACCAGAGGGTCAGTAAATGTCTAGTGGTGACATAATGGTGTAGGTGGCATAGATATTATACAGACAGTCTAAACTAAACTAGACTTCTACTCAAAACTTAGCCTTATGAGTCTGACTGGGTCCTGTTCTCTATTTTCATAATTGTATGTTGTCATACTGTATCAGCTCCTTTATTTAACAGTATAGGCTAGCTGGGAGGTTAGACCATGCTGAGGTGAAGAGCATCTGGTTGCCAGTGTACTCGTTTTTGGCCCTTAGTTCCTGGCTATCATCCTGCTCTAAGTTAAGTATCCCTCCTGTGACCAATCTGCAGCTTCACAAACACCTTAAGCTCTCATAAACCAGTATTGCTGCCAAAAGATGCTGCCCCATCTTCTCCCTCCCCTGCACTTCCCTCCTTCTGCCAAAAAACATTTGTTTGATTACACACTTAATTGGGTTAGGAACTAATCTATTTCAAATTAACATGGTAGCCAGTGTGGAGCTTAGGCATGGAAACGTATCCTTGTGTGGGGTGGTTTGTTGTGGTTTTGGGATTTCTTGGGATTTTTCTTGTTTGTGACAGTTCCAGCATATGCCAGAGTAAATTGTTTACAAATTTGTGACTTCTGTTTTCTTTCTTGTCACTCATTAAACTTCCCTGATGCAAAAAGCTTAGTTTGCCATTGATTAAACACTTCCCTTTTCTAAAAATCTATGAATTATTAAATTTTATGTTACTCCTGAAGAAACAAAAAAATTGCACTGTCGAGTCAGAATATCTGACATAAAGGCTGCAGAATTAGTCATGCATTCGGATAGCACATTTAAATCACTGCATCTCATATAAATGACAGTGTTTCCATGTTTACTGAGCAACAAGCTTTCAGACTAATGACCCAGACATACACTTAACGAAAAGATTACCTTTGTTGCCAAATAACCGGTAAGATTTTAAGAACACAACAAAACAATAAAACCCCCTCTACATATTTGAAACAAAAATAGAAGCCTGTAGCTGTTTACTGACCCTCTCTCCAATCTGGGTTTGGTCTCCATGAGGGAGAATGTCAATATCAGGCTGGAGAGAACAAGCATCAATTACTGCTTTGTACCTGTGGAAACAAAAAAGGTAACGCAACCCCCACATAGATACTGCTAAAGAAGCACATTTCCTACCTGCAGAGGAACAAAAATTAACCACCTGGAAAAATCACATAGAAGGAAAACATACTTGTTAGCCACTAATTGTTCTAATGGGATCTCTTTCAATCTCAGGCAAGTAAAACTATATTTTAGCTAAGAAAAAGCATCTTAGATCAGCTTCCCAACTAAAAGTATTTAATAGTTAAAATCAGGCAAAACAAGCACAACTTCTTCCATAGTGTATATTTCTACTATTTAGCATTTAACTTCTTTCATGCCCAGAGCCTTTGTTTTTTGTTCAGTATCCAAGGATGAAGGAAAAATGTGTGTAGGATGTGAATACATAGCTAACTATTTCTTTTAAGGGCAAGGCAAACAGAATACCAGCAACATTTAAATATTTCAGAATGTTTTTAGAATGTTTGGTGGGCACTTATACTGAATAAAAAGGCAGCCCATTAATCCTTCACAATGTACTAAACACTGAAACTGTGATAAACAACATTCCCTCTCCCAAACAGCCGATGTCCTTTTAAGACAGTTAAACTAGTCAGTTAGGTTCAAGAAGAGAATATTGTATGCTAAACACACACAGTTCTTGGAAATGAAAACACTCCTACACTTAAGCTCAAGCAACTCTGAACTCTGTCCCTTAGGCCCTTCAGGAAAAACATGGTCAAAGAGAGACCATGCAGAATTCGAGGTCTTCTCTCGTGTTCAGGCAGGTGCAGTACATTTGTTACTGGAGGGAGGTGGGAATCCATGCATAAACTGATGCCTACACAACTCCACTCTTCAGGTGAAAGGGGAGTAAAGCATGTAACAGTGCTGAAACCTGTTACCTCTGTTTGTTAAAAGGACTTTCAAATGTGATATTCTCTTCCACTGTGGCATTGAGCAACCAAGGCTTCTGTGATGCATATGCTACTGATCCTCTTTTCCTAGGCATAAAAAAAATAAGAGACAGTGCTCAGCTAAGGAGTACAGTCTGTGTTATGGAAATCACTTTCTTGTAAAGGAAGAAACTGGTAATAAATCTTAAAAAATGCTGCCTTTCACTTCTTTTCTTTAGGACAATCAATAGCTCTTCCAACAAGAAAATACATAAGATGTTGAATTTCCAACAGAATACTGACATTGTCCACCTAACTAAATTTCAGATTGTTCCATTTTTTTCTGCTGTGAGATGTGTTTTGGAAAGGCTAGTGCAGGAAAGCTCCCTCTTGAGCAGTGTGGATGGCAGGAAGAAAATTACCAAAGACTGAATCCCAGCTCTGTTTGCAGAGACTAATAAAAAAGATGTATAGAAGATGACTAGCTTCAGGAGGGACATTCTGAAAAGATATTTTTAAGGTGTTTAAAAAAAATCTCCACATCTGCACAAGGCAATCACCTGTACCAATCCCCCCCCCCCGATTTATTTTCTTCATTCTAAGAAAGGAGCTTGAGCCATAAAGCATATGTGTAGCCAGAGGTAAAATCTTTCTATGAAATCAAGAAAACAGAGGAAAACATTCACTAAATTTTCCCCTGTAGAGTTGCCCTCATACTGTACCATCAGAGAAGACAACTTATCAGGTAAGGTCAACAGAATCTCACTACTCATATTTTATAGGGATTATTATTACTATTTAAAAATAAAAGTATCTGCCTACTAGTGAAGTAGTAGCACTTTTGTTGGCTGGTGCGCACTAAGAATCTGAGTGAGGCAGAACTTGGAGAAAGGAAGCTGGTGAAGGGGCTGGAGAACAAGTCTTACGAAGAGCAGCTGAGTCAACTGTGGTCGTTTAGCGTTGAGAAGAGGAGGCTGAGGGGAGACCTTATTGCTCTCTACAACTACTTGAAAGAAGGTTGTAGAGAGGTGTGTGCTGGCCTTTTCTCCCAAGTGACAGGTGATTGGTCAAGGGGGAATGGCCTCAAGCCGCACTAGGAGAGGTTCAGATTGGACATCAGGAGAAAATTTTTCACAGAAAGTGTTACTGGGCACTGGCAGAGGCTGCCCAGGAAGATGTTTGAGTCACCAGCCCTGGAGGTGTTTAGAAGATGGGTAGATGGGGCGCTGGGGGACATGGTTTAGTGATTGATATGACTGGTTGGACTTGATGATCCAGTGGGTCTTTTCCAACCTAGTGATTCTGTGTGACACTGTGAAGTTTTTTTTATTAGAGCTGCTGATATTGCTGGAAAACTCACTGGCATATCACTGTTTCTCCAAAAAAAAGCCCAGAAGAGGAGTCACATGCCGAAAAGCATATCTGTTTTCTTTCCAGCTCTATCAACTAATCCAACAAATAAATAGAACCTCTCACCCAAACGTAGCCTTTGTCTGTTAGACAGCCATTACAGAAGCCTCTTTCTAGTTGGACTTAAATACAATTCAGACTACGGGCTGCCAAAAGAGACCAGGCGCTTTATCTTTTTTTTTTCACTAGGAGCTAAGGTCACATGCCCTATTAATTTTTTTCAGGCTTTCACCAAGCTTGCTTAGAAATCATTATAGTATCCAATTTTCTGTGATGACCTGAAAGAACACACAGTTACAATACCGTGCTAGCATGCTTCGAAGTTCAAATGTCTGATGGCTCATTAGAATTTAATTATGCTTTATGAACTCTCTTTACTGCCAAATGAAACAGAAACAAGGAATAAAATCCCACAGACAGTCCAGCCCGCAGTCCCAAAATCTAATTTGAAGAGCATTCATTTCTGCCTCAAGAGGGAAGCATTTTTTTTATTAGCATGAAATTCTCACCTCAGTATTTGAGAAGATATTGCTCTGAGTATTCCAAGATAAACATGTATTCCCTTCCTCTCATTTTCATGCTTAAAACTGTACCTTTGCTGCCTTTAATTCTCAATGTGATTGAAAAGTTAATTCTGATTTATTTTTGAAAAATAGTAGCAAAAGCTTTGAGGAAAATGTTTTTATAACGTGTAAAACTTTATATTAAAAATCAACTGTTCTCCAGATAAGAGAGAAATGTGTCCTCTCCTATAATCGTAGAATCACTAGGTTGGAAAAGACCTTGAGATCACGGAGTCCAACTGCACCTGTCCACTACTAAACCGTGTCCCTAAGCACCTTGTCTGCCTGTCTTTTAAATACCTCCATGGAGGTGACTCCACCACCTCCCTGGGCAGCCTGTTCCAGTGCCTGATAACCCTTCCAGTGAACAAATTTTTCCTAAAATCCAACCTGAACATCCTCTGGCACAACTTGAGGCCGTAGGCTCTTGTCCTATCATCTATCACTTGGGAGAACAGCTCAATATCCACCTCACTACAACCTCCTTTCAGGTAGCTGCAGACAGTGATAAGGTCTCCCCTCAGCCTCCTTTTCCCCAGGCCAAACAACCAGAGTTCCCTCAGCTGCCCCTCTTTAGACTTGTTCTCCAGCCCCTTCACCAGCTTCATTGCCTGCTCCTGCACTTCAACGTCTTCCTTGTAGTGAGGGGCCCAAAACTGAACACAGTATTTGAGGTGCAGCCTCACCAGTGCCAAGTACAGGGGCCCAATCACGTCCCTGGTCCCGCTGGCCATGCTATTTCTGATGCCCTTGGCCTTCTTGGCCACCTGGGCACACCGCTGACTCATGTTCAACTGGCTGTTGACCAACATCCCCAAAATAAAATATTACTGCATGAACAAAAAAAAAAAAATGCTTCCACTATTTTGAGCCTAGCGGTAGGTAACAGAACATCCAAATATTGCCAAATCCAAGCATTCAGAAGCATACTTCTTTGCTGTTAATTAACTGCAAAGGTCACTTGTTTGTTTGTACTTCTAAATCTTGCAGTAGCTTGCATACAGAGACAAACTATTTGCCTGCTAAGAAGGAACAGCCAATTAAAGGCAGATGCTCCTGAAGAACGTTCACAATCACAGAATGGCTGAGGTTGGAAGGGACCTCTGGAAGTTGCCATAAGTTTTTAAAGACATGTACCTGAAATCTGTGTCAACGGGAGATTCCTTCTCTGGGCTGCAGAAAAGAAACACAACAGCGGTTTTGTTTTTTTGTTTTTACATTGAAGTATTATCATTTTGTAACTAAAAATACAATAAAATGACTGTATAATAGAAATAAACTCGTGTATAATAAAATTCTGTACTACTTGATCTTGACCTAAAAAAGTATGATTAAAGCTTTGGTTTTGAGAAGCGCTAAACAACCTTGTAGAAAGTATTCAACACCTATGAACAAATGCTAAAGACCTCGCAATATTTTGGCTTAAAATATTCTGTTCTGAGAACACCAGATACGTTCTACAGGATGCTAGTGCAACAAAACCATCAGACATACTCCTACAGCTCTTACCCAACATGAGTAGGATTCTCAGAATCTATGATAATATGGGTATTTGCTTCATACAGTTTAATACCCTTTCCTACTTTTTAACACACTTGCCATACTGTTGTGCATGTTATCTCACATGCTTCACTTGAACTCGGCCCAGAAATTGCCATCTCTCTTATACAGAAAGAACTCTGAGATTTCCAAGAACCTTTACCAAAAGGCTTAGTCATTAGATCCATGAAACTCCCTCTTGTAATACAGATGGGAGCAGAAGTTTTGCAGGAATAGGTTTCACAACCAGGTAACAAGTCTGAGAAGGAAGGTAAATGGGAGAGAAGAGGTTGATAAATCTAAAGAAAAGGTACTAGAATAGATGGTGCATCACAGAAACAAGAAAATATTCTGGTTGGTAGGAGGCTCACAGCATAGCACAAATCAGGAAAAGAAACATCATGTGACATTTTTCTTCTGCCAATTTCAGTAACAAAGTTCTCGCTGACTTCAGCAGGGACGGGATGACTACTTTTTACAAGGTTTACTGCTGTGGAGGTTTGTGTGCCACATTAAAATGACCATCACGTCAGAAAGCTTTGCTCTCAGTTGATTTGGTAGATATTCCCAAAATCCAAGCTGAGCTATATTAATCTGGCAAAAATAATTTCTACACAAGGATCCCTTGCCAACAGATGGATTAATCTGCTGCTCTTCTCACTTCGTGTGTGCCTGAAGAGTGCTAGATGAGAAAATAAAATTATGACAGGATGTAAAAAAATTAACAGAAAAATTTGCCCTAATAAATGATACCTTTAAAATAATAACTGATACGATCATTTAAGTATACCATTAGGGAGTAATCTGGCTTAGACTTAATTTAAGAGAAGGATTTTCAAAGACATACAGGAGAAGTTTGGATACAATTCTCAAAATCGCCAAACAGCAATGTTTTCATATATTTTTCTAAGTCACATAGGTGGTTTCAAAAACTGCACCCTAGTCTAATTAATGTAGTGAAGGTGTCATTGATTTTCAGAATTCTGACTCTGAAAATCTTAAGCACAGATTTTTGAAACCTTTGTTCTTGCTATTGCAGTTGATTTAGTAGGAGAGACCAATAATCTCATATGATACCATACCTGACATCTTCCCCCATCTCACTGTCAGAAATACAGCTGTATCACAAATAGAAAACAAAGATTATTTACTTATGTAAGCACAGGCAATCTACCCCAGCAAGAAAAACTATTAAATTCCACTTAGTGCACAGATAGCAAACAGTATTTATCACAAAGCTGCAGCACAACATCTGTTCCTTCTACACTAACTGACTTGATTTTAGCAGTTAAAAAAAAAAAATGTAGACAGGTTTTCTGACTCAACAAATAAAATCACCACCACTCTGTCCTGAAGGTGCTAATCAGAACTGAAAAGTCCTAGTGTGACAAGAATGCAGTTCCATTTTCAGGGAAAACAAACTGATTATTTGGGATACTGTATTTTTCCAAGTCAGTAACTGCACCCTTGCAGCATACAATGGGTTAGTTTGAACCCCAGATCCCAACTTCAGTTATCTTGCAACATGCTGTATTCTACATCAGCCCTACTCTTCTGGGGGATGTGACTGTGTAAATACTTATTACTGATGCTAAATTCAGTTCCATTGAAAAGAATGAGAAATCTGTGTGTGAACCGATATAAACAAAATCAAAGAAAACCAAAGTTTTGCACGCTTTAAAGGGAACAGTCTCATTAACTTTATGCTAATACCATTTGCTTATACATGTCCAGGAAAGAAAACAATACCTGCAGTTCAAAAGGTTAGTTTGAGACACTTCCAAAAACTCAATGCATAGTAAGCAATGACCGTATCCAAGTTCAATTTACTCTAGAATTTGAGAGAGCCAGCCAGGCATTGGTATCTTTATTCCAATGGCAACAAAGCTTTTCCACAACTACCCACGCTCTACTGGTCTTCAGTGACTATGTTAATTTGGTGGCACCTCCTCCAAAAACCCTCCCTAATGATGCATATCATTAAGTAGGAACGTAATCCTTACAGGAACTATCAAGAGGCTGTAATAGGTAGTATCTTTTCCAGCCCTTTCATGCACAATACAACAACTGTGAATAACAAACATTGGTTTCTGCTTCATGGACCACCTGGAAAGAGGCCAGGCATCCATTCAACTGGGGAACACTCTCATAACTTGCAAAAATTAGTCCTTGTGCACGACAGCAACTCCCTTTCCGCTGTGCTCTCTTCCTGCACCAGCCTGAGAGACGGGCAGCTCATATTATATATGCAGTTCATATAATCCATCGATGGAGCTCAGGAGGCAAAGGCAGTATCTGTCAGTACTAGCACAATTTACCTGTCTACTGCATATGTGCAAATTAGCTCCAGTTTCTCCTCAGAAACTAGGGCAAAGCACCATGCTCACAAGACATAAATGGTTCTCAGAGAGTAACATGAGGTGCAGCAGTACACAGCAATTACTTCCTCTGTTAACCATCTTCTTTTGCTATGCAGACACAGGTGCAACAATCTTCATGCAGGTATTGGTAGATCAGTTCCCTGAGCTGTTACTGTTCTTTAGTTGGAAAAAAATAATTCTCTACTTGGAATTTTATCTCGGCCTTTTCAATTCACTTTTCCCCATTTTGACTTTGTTTTATCCTTCCTTTTCTTCTTTTTCTGCATACTTATGACATTTAAGGATGCATTTATCTCCTACACCAGTATCAAAATATCAAAATTAATGTATGTTTGATAATAAGATCTTGATCTAATTTTTCAAGGTATATCTGGAAATGCAAATGTGCCCACTGAGATTTTCAGGCCTTCAGATCACTATTTCCAATTAAAATAAAATAAAATTAAGTACTAGGATGTTCCTGAAAATCCCAGTAAACACATATTTATAAAAATCCATGTACTACTTAGGTATCAAAATAAATTTAGAAATATTGTCATGTAATGAAAACCATCAACTCCACATTGAACAGACAACCTTAAATCCAGCATTTCCATCACCTTATGAGGACTCTAAATGCAGACGGAAGTATACACATCCTGTTTAGAAACAAATGACAATTTTGTCTGAGAAAACTATTTTTCATTTCATAATATCAAAACTGGCATTATTTACTCCAAAAAGACTTACACTATTAACTGCTCTCTGGACTATATAAAGTGAGATACGACCCAGAAGAAATCAGCATGACATATACTATAATTATTTACTCAATAACCAGTCAAATCATCACTATTTACCATCTGTTCAAAATGTAAATAAAGATTTCTCTATTTTTGTTAATCTCTAACCGCACCATAAAACATTTATGTTGAGATGCTCTCAGCCTGCTTTGGACAAGGGGCAGTAATCTGAGATGGATTTTTCAGGTCCACACTCTAACACAAACAACAAAATAAAATCACAAACAAGCCAGTGCTCACTTCCAATTAGATGATTTCTAGCTCAGGGATAAATTACATTTCTTTTTACAGTTTTGAAACACAATTTTTATAGCAACAAATAAAGATCCATAATCATCTTTTATCACTAGAGCACAGAGGCACAGAGGGGGGAAATGACTAGTGCACGGTGTTCCACTAGACCAAGGGAAGGGCCAGGAATAAAATCCAGATTTCCTGATCATTGAGTGGCATGTCAGCAGGATGTATCCTTCTTCTTCATAGCTGTGACCGTGGAGGAAGGGAAGGAAGTTTGGAAGGAAATTATTCAGGACGACTCTATAATGGGAATGATGAAGCCAAGCGTTTGTCCCAAAGAAAGAGCTCTAGCAAGGATCTTACTGATTTTCGTGACACATTTTATTGCCTGAGCTAAGGCTATAAGCTTTGGTGATTATTTGATAAGACTACTTTCCTTGAACTTGGGATAATGGTGCATGTACCTCGTCTGGCATTAGCATTTTCTTATCAAATTAAGGAAGCTTTCCTCTGATAGCTTTACAATACAGGTGTGCAACTTACACTGACTGTATCTATAATTCTGATTAGATGAGTGGACATGGCAGCAGCTCTGAAAGATGAGACAAAACATAATCTGTCCCAATACAGCCAGCACTTACAGTGCCAAGATTGTTTCAGCCACAAGCCACATATCTGACAGACAGCAAAGCAAATGTGATAACAACTGAATTGTACCTTGTGACATTATGGCACATACAGAAGACACGAAAACCAGCTCTGACTTTTGCACTATTACGAAGCACATACTTCTAAACAAGTGTTATTTAAAAACAGTCTGATCAGAACCATCATGTCATCTGTTTTAGTTTAGCATCAGACATTCAAATTGCGCTTCTTAATCACGTTATATCATTTGTAAAAAATTACAGCCTTGCTGAAATGAAGTTACTTCACCTAATAAGGCTGCAGGGATCCTGTATGGCTCCTCACCACACTTTGATTTTCTGCTTAGAGAAGTATGTTTTAATGGATACATCACCACATTCTGGAACTTCAGCTCCTGCTCTTGTCTCCCTCATCAATTATTTTTCTAGATTCTTCTAACAATTTCTCAAGCTCTACCTATGAATATTTTTTTTTGTATCCCAAAAGGCAAAGTATGGCCGGTACAGCTAGGAAGTCTAGTACTGTAAAATAAACAAGCCCAAAACGTTCACACACATTGATCAGATAGTGTATTAGAGATGGCAGTAATTTACTGGAAACCACTTACAGAAGTGGCAATGTAGTATATCATCTGTCATTTAATTTGTGGGCCAGGACACCAACAGTACAGCTGTTCAGTGTACAACAGTTCAGTGGCATTTTTTTTTCCTCCTTTCATGCAAGTACAAAAGTTAGACACAAGTATAATCTATAACTGGCTGTCAGAGCACAGCTGCTGTGTCCCCTTGGGAAAGAAGGGAAGGACACGAGTGTCTCCTTCTTGTCAAATGACCAGGATACTCTAGGGGACTGTTCTGAGGTCACTGCCAGTTATAAAATAACCTGCAGCTTCTCAGGCACCAGTGCTGGAATGAAGCACACATCTAAGAGCACAACCAAGGATGACTCCTAGTGAGCCAGTACCTCTTTATAGTTACATTCAAAGACACTAGCTCAGGACTGAACGCAAATGCTATCCTGTAGCAGCACAACATTTCAAGCTAATTAAATCTGATTCCAAATTAGTTACGATTTCACTCAGGTTATGTTGCTGGAATGCAGAATGCCCAAGTGTGGTTATCTATTCCTGTATAACTAGCTTGTTTGACCCCTAGCTGGGGATTCTTTCTGATGCATTCCCCTACCACTTAAGGTAAGGATTTTTAACTTAACTGTCTATCTAGAAAATTCCTAGACTCCACAAACAGGTTCCCAGAACAGATTTTGACTTTTTTTCTGCATTACTACTTGGCTCAAGCTTGAATTTTTTAATAGCTCTACCTGCTCCAGAATACGTTTCCAGAGATCTTCTGCATCTCACCAAGTATGGCTAGCAAGAGAGATGACTTACCGCAGCCAACCTGTCCCACAATCATTGTTAACTGACCTGTGAGAGAGGAAGGTATATATAAGCTCCTAGTTTACCAAATGCTTATGAAAAACATCTTATTCTGTATATCTCATGCCATTTTGTACCTTGAGGGATTCGGATATCAATGTTGGACAATGCTGGAGGACCTTCAGGTGTCCAGGTGAAAAACCCATTTGTGATCTATGTCAAGATGGAGAGAAACAGGAAAGAAAAAAAAAGCTTCAGAGCCGACTTCCTTTTTCCAGCAGAGATACTTCTCTTATCATTACTCTGAGCACAGGAACAGAGTTAGCCTTTGCTCAGTGCAGGAAACAGATCTAAGCGATCAATTTTATAAACAACTGTATTCTGATGTACAAGAATCTCTGAACTCAAGCAAGCACAACAATTATGGAAAATTCCTGAGGAAAAAGAAGTTTCTGTTTAGGGTTTCCTTTGTTCTTCATAACACCGGCATATGAAATAAGTGAAACAATCACAATGCAATTGAATTATATACAAAGCTACAGTTTGCTCTCTGCAGAGCACTGAATGTCACTCTAGAGACAATGCAGCACATACAGCAATTAAACGGTCTAAATTCCAAGCAGATTTGTAGAACTTTCCACAGAACTCAGATGTTGCTGCTGTTAGAGTCGTTTCCTTTGTACTTCTGATGTAATTTTCAGATAACTACCTCTAACTTTGGTAGATATAGAAATATTTTCATTGAAAATGACTAAAAACAAGAAACAAAGCCTGTCCGGGACTTTAAATAGAGGAGATATCCATGGATACAGTGAAAAACAAGAAATAGAAGACAATTTTAGAAGACTCGTATTTGACATTCTTCTGTAACTATTTCAGAGCCACTGAAGCCTTCAAAGCATTTCAGGAATGCCAGGTACAATATTTTTTGCCCTGAGAAAAGTGTGGAAGGGGACCCTTTTATCCTACCCTGAAGAAAAACGCAATACTTAGATCTTGGAAAAAAAACTGAAAAAAACAAGCAAAAAAAAATAAAGCACAATGTTTCTCCCTCTAGATTACTGAAGGCAACCAGAGGATCTTCCCTCAAAAAATGCCCCTTCATGAGCAATGAGCTGTAGACAGTCAGTACTTTCTAGACATAGAAGTGCCCTGACCCAGGTGCCACTGGTGACAATGATGTGAGCAGATGAAACCAAAGACTATAGCTGGTCCTGGCTTCCTATTCGATACCTTATAAATACTGTTCTTGTAAAGGTTACTGCTCTGGTCCCTCCTTTGTGACAAACTCCTGCTGTCATTCCAGGCTGTCTTTTGATCCAACATCACCCCCTCAAAACCCTCTATCAAATATTCCTCTTCCTTTCCTGGAAGTCTATTCAAGAAGAATCCTGCACAGAAGCAGCATGTCAGATATCACCCTCTAAAAAAATCCTGCAATCACTACCAGTTGTCCTACTCTGTCCCACGAAATGGAATTATTCATTTTCTTGTGCCATAAACGCAAATGTAATAGAAGATTTTCTAAATAAATAGCACCCTCACTATAACAACCATCAGCATTTTTATTACTTCTGGCCATTTCCATAGCAAATCAAGAGCATCAGTCTTTGACGTGGCATAGGGAATTTTAATTTTTTTCTTCAAAGAACTTAGGTCTTTGGGGATTAGTTTTTAACTTTACCTTGAAGGGCTACTAGGAATTCCAAAAGATTCATGACAAGATTATTTTAAGAATGTCTAAAACAAATAATTTTCCATTTCTTCATACCATTTTTCCATACAGGCATTGGAAATGGAAGAAGAAGTCTGACACATACAAAAGGTTGAACCAGATGATATGAGGATCCTTCCAGCCTGGGCTGTTCTATGTTCTAAGTTTGAAATCTTTGTTACGAGAATAAGGCTAATGACTTAAACATTTCAAACACAAAATTGCTGAGTGAAATCTTGAGAGATTTCACACAGCAATTCCAATACAGAGGCCAGCAGACAATTATTAAAACGGAAATCATAGAAAAGAAAGGTGGAGGTTAACAGAATCATAGAAAGGTTTGAGTTGGAAGGGAGCTTTAAAGGCCATCGAGTTCAGCCTCCCTGCAGTGAGCAGGGACATCTTCAACCAGACCAGGTTGCTTAGAGCCCTGTCCAGGCCTATTTTGAATGTTTCCAGGGATGGGTCATCTACTACCTCCCTGGGCAACCTGTTCCACTGTTTCACCACCCTCACTGTAAAAAAATCTTCCTTATATCTAGTCTGAATCTACCTTCTTTCAGTTTAAAACCATTATCCCTTGTCCTACCACAACAGCCACTGCTAAAAAGTCTGTCCTCATTTTTCTCATGACACTCCTTTAATTACTGAAATAATGTCTTCCCAGAGCCACCTTCTCTCCAGGGTAAACAATCCCAAGTTTCTCAACCTATCTTCATAGAAGAGGTGTTCCATCTCTCTGATCATTTTTGCGGCCCTCCTCTTACATGAGCACAAGTGTCTGACAGTTCATGTCAAATGCTGGTTCTTGAATTTTAAACTGCCATCAGAGTACAAAAGTGACTATTAGTGAGCTATAGTAAGTGTTATCAGAGAGACCTTCATATCACCTTTACACAAAAATCATCTGCTTCAGTGATGTTAATGGGTCTTCTCATGTGAGAGCTGTAACTGTTCCAGTCCTCCCTCGCAGGCCTTTTGCGGTTAACAACTTTGAGTGGCTGTGTGCAAAATCAGAAAGACAGAAATAAGCGGTAATTGGTGGCAACATCAGCAAAATGTCCTAAACACAAGCTACGATGTTATGACCTATACAGCTCAAGGTGTTAAAAAGAGGCTTTTGCAATTGAAAGAAATAATCAGTAGGAAATGGAAAAGTAAACAAAAAACCATGTATTCTAGGCACAAATTAATCCAGCCACTTCACCTGCAATTAAACATCATTACTCACCACTGCCTGGTATTTGCTGTGCTCATCTGCACTTCTTAGCTCTGAAGATTTATCGTGTTCTTCTCCAATTTCTTCACTTGACAGGAATTCACTCAGTTTCTGCACACTGAAAGGGGAAAAAACACAATCAAACCTCAACCTGGAATACAAAACTTTCGTTCACTGTAATTTTTATTATAGAGCATCCCTTTCAGTACTTCAGCTACTGCCCACTGCACTGTTTTCATTTTGTTACAGGTATATGAAAATGTGCATTGAGATGTTACTGCAAGGAAGGTGATAAAATCTATCCTGTTGCCAGTTAACAGTTACAATATTTCAATGGCTTCTGCTGATGCTTCTCAAGTCTTACCATTTCTGAAAGATTCCATGAAAGATTTTTTCAGGCATTTCTATTGAAATCTGTACACCACAGGGTAAGTTCAACCAGCTATGATGAAATATGAAGTTGTAACATAATAATGAAGAGGTAATATAATAGCAGAATATACTTTAACAGAACAGGGTCCAACAGATGAGATATAAAAGGAATTCTCATGACCAGTAACAAAGAAGAAAGCATAAAATCTTCATAAGCTGCTTAAGATTTAATTAGCTTAGAGAAAATGTGCCTTTATTACGACATTTAGCAGATCATTACATCAATTTTAGCTCTGTACCTGACTTTATAAAACGCAGGTCTAATCTACTCACAGGGACAGCAAATGAAATTTGGAAAGGAAGTGGATTGAATTATGAACTCAACATCAAAGGGGCTCAATTAGCTGGAAATAAGTTAACTATCAGTCTCTAAAATGATAAAGTGCCAGAAGCCCTTAAGTTTCTAAAAATAAATTTATGGACAAGGATTGAAGAAATTGAATTAAATATTTAGCCTTAGGCTAGCTGGGGAGAAACAGGCAAATAATGCCACAGTAGCAATAGTGATTGCCTTTTAGTTTGTAAATCTTAAAAAGTAAAAATACCCCTCCTAACAGGTTCTACACTCTTAAGAAATAAAAAAAGTATGTTGTCTGAAGAGCTCTTGCCGACATTGCAACTTCACTAGTATTCTAATATCTCCACGGGGGACCTTATTTTTAAGCTACAGAATAGATGTATTGATTAAAACATCGTTATTTGCACAGCTGACCGAGAAAGCAGTTTCATATTAAACTCCGTAAGATACATAATACCACTTTTGCTACTTGTCCTTTGATGATGGAAAATTGTATACTGTACCTTTGCCCTTGAAGGCCTCCCATTTAAGAAATACATCAATTGGCTGTTTAGTTTTAATTTTCAATGGCACCAAACACTCCTTTGAAAGAAAGCTTTCCAAAGGCCCATCAGAGTTTCTCATCTTTCTAAAGGCTTTCAACATTTCCTCCTCCCAGACACAAATATCTTGGCCTCGTAAACCTGGAAAATTTGCAGGAGTCCCATTGGGAACAGAAGCTTTAAATCTGTTTTATCATTGGAATGAGCCATACACTTGTTCTGATAGTGTCAATAACAATCCATGAGGATGCTTTCTAGTTGGACATGTGTAATGATAAAAGATACTGCCAAGTTTATTAGTGAAGATTATTGTCCTTAATAGCATCTGGCATCAGAGGCTGTAGCCAATATTAACAGAGCGGAGGTTGTGAAGTGTCCCAGACGTGAATCCAGTAACGTCCTCTTAGTATCCTTTACATGCTGGTTTCACTGCTTGATAATCTTCCCCCTTCTGTCTCTACAGCAGGTGCTGTTTTGTACACTTGCTAAAACCAAGCAGAACACCTCAGCTTAAAGAACCTGAAGTACAAATTAATAAAGCTAGTTTACCTTTATGTGATCTTACTGATCAGCTATTTGTTAGCCCCAAAATACAACAGCAGGACACAGAAACAGCATGCAAACATTAGCTGGGCTCAGCTGGCACAAAACCAGCTTTCTGCCTGCTTTTTCATATCTACCAAACTATTTAAGTGAGCCTGTTTGCAAAGGTTGAAAATATCTAGTACATGCTTCCAAAATATTGCACTGAATAACAGGGCACTTGGAAGACACAGCTAGAATAGCACCAGCAGCACTACAGAGCAATGCACTCTGCAATACTACCTGGCTTACTGTGATGTAGGTAGCCAGGAGGACAAGGATCACATTAATTTTGTTACAGAGTTTGAAATGGGTGATTCTTGTCAGCATGACAAATAGCATGGCAATAGCCTGCTAACAAGAACATACCTACAGAATAACTCATGAACACTCCCAGATAGCAAAAATTAATACTTGGTTGATACTAATTGCTTTAGAATTGTCCCTGCAGCATTGAGAGGCATACATTTCATTTACAAAGAAATCGTCAGACAAGTCAAAATAAATGTCTATTGTCAGTGCCAGTGTGGGCCCCCAGACACTTTGCTGGCTGCAGTCTTTGCACGACAATTTGCCATGACTCTAGGGACTACCACAGTGGCTGCAGAAGATTTTATGCCAGCTGCTGGCACTCTCAGATTTCATACTTGTTAGCAAGAGAGGACACAGCTGTGACTTTGCACTGTCAGGGAATTTTGAAACAGTGAAGGCAATCTCAGCCTCCTGCTGCAGCATCCTTTCCATCTTCAAAGTGACACAAAGTTAAGCAAGGGCTGGTGTCCAGTATCTGTCCCATAGTTTAGATAAGCTCTTAAAGACAGCTAAATTGGAGGTCACAAGGAGATCTTAATGAAGCAAGAAGCCCAAGCTCTTTCTTCCTCCCCTACCAGTCAGGTAGAGTTACACCATGTATGAAAAGCATTAAGAGGTTTTTACACAAATCTGTTGGAATTCAGAGTAAAACTCCCAGTGCAACAGCAGTTTTAGAATCATAGAATAACCAGGTTGGAAGAGACCCACTGGATCATTGAGTCCAACCATTCCTATCAAACAGTAAACCATGCCCCTCAGCACCTCGTCCACCCGTGCCTTAAACACCTCCAGGGAAGGTGACTCAACCACCTCCCTGGGCAGCCTCTGCCAGTGCCCAATGACTCTTTCCATTTACTGGTTGTTATTTCAGTTTTCGAACACTCAAACAAGTTCATAAGAAAGTAAAAATTCATCAAGTTTGGAGTAGACATTTAGTTATTAACTTACTCCCATACTCAACAGTGATTTTTATGGGTGTGTGTCTGTTTAAGTCTAACTCTCCACCAATATGCAACTTCTCAGGCAGAGGCATGCAGGACAAGGGCAGCCCAGGTGATACACTGTGAAATACATGTGCTTCAGGCTGCGTTGGCCTTTTCCATTCTACATGCTTGCCAGAGGGAAATGTGGGTGATTTTGAAATCTAAATCTTCAGTAAGTTTTCACTTCCTTTCTTTTGCATGCAGCATCAACACAGCTCAACTCATTCTATGCAATGAAGTACTAGATGTGGACCACAAAATATTGGCTGTGACAACTGTGTCAGCAAAGAACTTGGCCCACATGGTACAACCAAGGGAATCATGCAAGATCAGTTAGGAAGCAACTTACAACAACGACAGATAAAGAGCCACCATAACATTTCTAAATTTACATTTGGAAAATGAGTAATAGATACATTCACAAAAGTCAGAGAGGTGGCAGCAAAGATACTAAGTTTACAGAACTCACCTTACTAATGCTTTGACTGTGGATCTAACCACACTGGAGAGCAGGAACAACGGAGACACGAGAATATGAAACAGGGAGATGGAGGCAAATGCCACAGATGGGGAGAAGTCAGCCTTTCTTGTTAGATGAGCATGCACTACAAATGTCTACAAAGATACAGACATCATCATCAGTGTTTTGTTGTAAAGAAGGAAATGCACAAAGACTTCATATTTCATAAACATTTAATTTACAGAATCTTAATTTACATTCTCTTAACAGTTTGAGGGAGCACAGCATACTCCCAACTGCTTTGGTCACAGACAACAAACGAGCATTTTCCATTCTCTCCCAGAGCAATTGGAAATGTGTACTAGGTTTGCATCCTGTCCTTGTTCTTCCTCATTTCCGCATCACTTACACTTGAAAATGCATTTGTAATTAACTCTACTTAGAAAAGTCCATACTTACTATAAGTACAGCTGCAATTGGTATTGCTGCATTCATAAAGACTGTGAAGGAAAACATGTAGGAATATTTAGAAACAATTCCCATTCAGACATGCTAAATGTTAAAATACTACTAGCACTGGTTTACAATGGTATTTTCTATGCTTAAGACAGGAAAAATGCACAACTATCTACACACATCAATACATTGTTTTAAAATGCCCACAGTTTACTTCCCTTCACATCATTCGGACAGAATCAAGTAGTGCTCCCTATGACATCTACTATTTTTGAGCTGTGATGAGCTCACACGTAGCTCAGGTGAGGGATGCTACAGGTCTCTGCCTCATGATGGACAGAAAGCCTGAGCTACACAAAGTCTGGTGGCGATTTGAATACCTGACAGTGAAAGGAAGGGAGATCCAGCAGAGCCTGCATAGGGCATTGCACTGGGACTGCCCGGCAGGCCAGCTGCTCACCTAGCTCTGCCCCATCTTGCAGCCCAGTAGTAGGACCTCCTGGGAGAGCCACTGCCATGGACGTGAATTTGTGACCTACTTCTGAGGCATCACTTCTGAAGTACAGGGCTTTGTGGTCCCATCAGGTTTCACAATGCAGTTCAAAGGGTAAGGAAAGACTGGCAACCCTGCACTGCATTGCTGACTTAGTTTATTCTTATGGAGGATTTACTCATTATTCCTGGTTTGCCAGGCTTGGCTACTTTCTGAATGTCTTTGGGAGCTTGATACAGGTTCTAGCAGTACCTAAATGTGGTGGAGCTTTGATTTCAGCTGGGCTCTGTGTTATTAAAATGCAAACAATGGAAATTTCCTCCCTGACCTTGAACAGTGTCTGTCCTGGCACCCTGCATTCCCTCACTATAGCAACTCACATACTATAGCATTCAGAGGTTATTAAACAGATGGACAGGGACAAGGATCCCTATTTCTGTATAGGGATGTCTTTTAGATGGGGCAGGAATACAGATTAAAAATGCAATATAAAGCAATTATGCATCTGGGGGCTTGAGTTACCAGAACTACACACTTATCCCATGTCTACCCCTTCTATTGCAGCCTGAGGGTACTATTTAATAATCAATTCTTCATTTTGACCTTTGCTCGATTTTATTTCATGGAGTAAACAATAGAGAGAAAGAATATAGAATCTATAGCTAAGAGAGAATTACAAGATCAGTACATTCATAACAGAAAAGGGAGAAGGTAGCCACTTTTTTGTTTAAACTATGCCTGATATTTCTTTTTCTTAACAAGGACATCAATGTTCAGACAGTACAAGCTATCCCCAGTTACTTCATCTGAAGCGGAGTGTCACCATTTGACCTGCAAATACTTCTGGTTGACTGCCTGGCCATCCTTTTCTGGCATAACCCCCGCTGAAGAACTTAACATGCTGTCAGACGTTCCTTTTTTCCTACATTTACAAGATCTTTAATGAATGCTGTAAAATATTTGTAAACTCTGTACTCATGCATAAGTAAAATGGCTAAGTTATTTCATGTATCTCTAATTCCTTGACAGAGGAGTGTTTGAAAATAGAAGTATACTTGTATATATATTTACAAAATAAAACCTCAGCCTTCGTAAGACAAATAGGTATAAAGGCTAAAAATTCACAGCTTAGTCCTCACCTCAGAGAAAAAAAAAAATCTGAGGAAAATGTTTTCTTCTGTGTTGGAATACAAAGTAGCTTTAGTTCAGACTCACATTTCTCCTAATGTTTGTATAATACTTCCCAACCAGTTTTCGTCCTTTTTATAAACAAAGTAGTTACGGCATAGAAATTTTGAAGGAGAAGTGAAGCTTGCTGTCTGCATCTATGGTCTACTTAATTCTATTAAATCCTTGCATTTGCAGTTTGCCTTTGAGACTGGTGCAGTACACGTGTTTGCTTTTATGAATGAAATCGATGAGGGAATCTAGCAAAGCTGATAAACTTCTCAGAGATGGATCCTACTCGTCTGTTCCCTGCAGTATGAGATCATGCCTGTCAGAGACAATCAGATAGATTAAATACACTGTAGAGTTGGCAAAGCCCACTGCAATTAAGGCAGCAAGGGTCACTTGGTGGCTCAAAAAGAAGCTGATCTGAATTTTGCTGTTCTGTAAGATCACAAGTACATCCAACGACTTCACTTCAAGTATTTTGTTTTCAAGCAATGAAATATCTTCTAACACAAATTTAGTCTGCAGCTAGGACTTTTGGTTTAGTTAGATTCAGTCTAAAGTACTTTGTTACTAGAAAAAGCCAGACTAAAAACTTGGAAAAATGTTTCCAGTAATCACTAAATACTTCAGGATAGTAACTACGGTTATTTTTCCTGTGAAAAAGCCTGGAGTTATTTGCTTCTGACAGATCAGGCAAAAATTCACACGAAAATCATTGCTTTCTTTCTCCGCCTTTGCTGAATGTATAGTGTGGATATCACATCCTGTAAAACTGAACATCAGATAATCTTACTAATGTGTATGAAAAAATATTACATAGCAATCTTCTTTGCTACAGCTAAAGAATTCACTGCTGAAAATCAAAAGGTGTCACACTACAAACTTTGCAACCTAGCTTTGATCCTCATGAGTACATTTCATTAAAACTACAGGAAGAGGTGATTTCTATAATAGCTCATTTAGTACGCATGAGCAAGTCCATATACACGCAAGCTGGATCCAGGCACAGGGACAAGACAGATAAGATTCAGTTTCTAAAAGGCATTGAAATGGAATTTTCTTGTGGTCTAGCCAACACTGCCTTCTCTTTTGTAGGTACGTTTTCTGTTATCCAATGTAAATTCCTCATAAACAGAAGCAGCTTGAACCACATTCATTCTCTCAATAGATAACTGTATTTAGAAAAGAACTTGAGTCTATTCAAAACTGTACTTAAATAAAAAGTATATACAAAAAGCTCACTTCTTTCTTAAACTGTCTGCCTTCCTTTTGATTAATAATACATATTTCACTTTTCTTGCTTTCTTCAAAAAATGACATAATATGTTCACTACAATACTAGCAGACACTCTGTGTGCTGATTATACTTGTCATTCTAATTACATTTACAGTAAAGAAAAAAGCGAGTTCCTAAATTTATGTTGCCGTGTTAGTCTGCTAAAGTGCAAGTTTGTATAGATCAGTGTAATTTCTGCTGAAGACAGAAGGTATAAGGAACTCCTAGGCTGAAATTACAGGAACTTTTTGTAAACCAAAACAATATGCAATATCAACATGAAAAAAAGCTGTACAGGTTCACCCCAGCTTATAAACTGATCTACTGTGTCTTACATACACATAAATATCACACATACAAAACAAGAATGTGAATTCAAACATTGAATATTTCAAGAAGTATCAGTAAATTTGTAGAATTGTTTTTAATAATACATGTTCTTATTTATGTCACTATTTCTTTACAGAATAATCAGTACTCTTGGGATGTATATACCTTTTTGTAGCTGTTACAAATGCTACTGTGAAGATTTAAAACCAAATAAGCCTCCACAGCTCCTTCAGTCCTAGAGCTGAACCTGTTGTTTTGACTATAAATAGAGTTTAATGCCACATGAAGCAGTGCAAACATGGGGAGCCCAGCTGTGTTGATCCAGGTCACACAATCTACTCCAGCTAAATTCTGGTCTATATCAAAATGGAAACTGCTGTCAAACCACAGAGAACTCAAGATCCCCAAAGAGAAATTCTGGTCTCAGAAGTCAAGGAAAACCTCAGCTTAATATCAGTTAATTTCAGTTGGATTAGGATCTTTCCCTCAGACTGCGTTACCGTCTGCGTTACCTATGTGGTCATTTTGGCAGGGAAGAAAGTCACCTTCACATCTCTTGGGCAAGTGTAATCAAACAATACTAACCAGACTGGAAGCTGAAGGAGGCATAATACTTTCCTTATTCTGTACAGGTATTATATGTACAGTTATCTGTACAACTTGCTCGCGGTGTTTGGATATTTCTCACTAAAGGTTTCATTTTCATTAAAATCTCACCAATTGTATGAACACCATTCTTCAGGATGACATAACAATTATTTCTAAAGTATTACAGCAGCAATTATACAGATGTTGCATACGATCGCCTCAAATCCAGAGTTCAACTGGCCTTAGGTCTTTTTAAAAGGATGATAAATGCCCCAAAGCAGCTCAAAAGATAACATGAGATAAAAGAATCTGGATACGAAACAAGGGAATTAGCAGGCTTCTCATTCTTTTCCTTGTCAGGACATAGAGAAGGTTTTAAGAATCACTTATTCTTATAAGAAACCCAGATTTTTAGTAAGAAAGAGTAAATACCAATGCAAAGACAATTCCTGTCACATAGTCTAACACACTGCATTGTGCAAAATGCTCGAGTAGAAAAACAACCCCAAAACCATCAACAAAGGCTACCCCCTGAATGGTACATTACAGGGGAGAATATTGCTGGCTGGAGGTAGCCTGCGAAACTTCCCTTAAAAGCTTCTCTCTGGAGAAGTTAATGCTATGAAACATTAATCCTGACTTCCTCTTTTAGGCATATTTCCCATACAGGCAAAATTCTACTCAATTAAATAGAACATCTGACTAAATGGAAAGCGAGGTGTATGGATCAGAGCCTAAAGCAACAGAAACAATCTCAATGGAAAAATGGTAAACTCATTAGTAGCTAATAATGCACTTCAGTTAAACAGTGGATTAGAGTGAAGGAAGAGACTTACTGGATATGGAGGTATAAAGGGCAAAAGACTTGAGGCTAGTCATTTCTTTTTGTCTGGTTTCCTCTACACTGCTGTGAAAGATGTGTTCCCAAGCATAGAGTTTAAGGAGCTTAATGCCTCGTAGCATCTCGTTTGTCTTCTTCAGTCTCTCATTGGAGTACTCCTGCAACATTTACATACAAGTTTACTTAAAGAGTATAACTAAAGTACCTTGTCCCTAACCACAAGGATCACAAAAAAAAATTATGCAATCCTTTATAATCAGTCAGGTATACTTTAAAATTCTGCCCATTCAGATGTTTTGCTTTTTTTCACAAAGATGATCTTCCTTAGAGCTCAAGTGAAAAGGCTATTGTTTTGCACTCCTAAATTGTATAAATTGTACTGAGTTTTACTCTGTCAAGGCAGCCTCTCTCAACTTCTACTGCCCAGCACCCTGGCTGGATTTTCAACAGTTACCTTGACAGCACGCGGAGGAGACCAGAATATGCCAACAAACTATGACTGGGTGCACTGCTTTGCACAGTCAACATGATATGGAAACTACAGTGCCAGCCTGCAAAGCAGCAAGGCAACATTAGCAAGAAACTGTGATCCTGCAGGGAACCTTCAGTCTGAGCAGGGCCAGCTGGCTCAGGCACAGCAATACACTGGTAAAGTTATACTCCCAGTAAAGCATAACTGGAAGCTATGCTGCTTCCAGGTTTCAGAGTAACTCAAGGATCTCTGCAAAGGGACCTGAACAGGCTGGACTGCTGGGCTGAGACCAACGGCATGAGGTTTAACAAGGCCAAATGCCAGGTCCTGCACTTGGGGCACAACAACCCTAAGCAGAGGTACAGACTAGGAGAAGCCTGGCTGGAAAGCTGCCAGGAGGACAAGGACCTGGGGGTGTTGGTTAACAGCCGACTGAACAGGAGCCAGCAGTGGCCCAGGTGGCCAAGAAGGACAATGGCATCTTGGCTTGTATCAGAAACTGCGTGACCAGCAGGTCCAGGGAGGTTATTCTCCCCCTGTACTCGGCACTGGTGAGACCGCACCTCGAGTACTGTGTTCAGTTCTGGGCCCCTCACCACAAGAGGGATGTTGTGGCTCTCGAGCGAGTCCAGAGAAGAGCAACAAAGCTGGTGAAGGGACTGGAGAACAAGCCTTATGAGGAGTGACTGAGAGAGCTGGGGTTGTTCAGCCTGGAGAAGAGGAGGCTGAGGGGAGACCTTATTACTCTCTACAACTACCTGAAGGGAGGTTGTGGAGAGGAGGGTGCTGGCCTCTTCTCCCTAGTGACAGGGGACAGGATGAGAGGGAATGGCCTCAAGCGCCACCAGGGGAGATTTAGGCTTGAGATAAGGAAAAAATTATTTACGGAGAGGGTGGTTAGGCATTGGACCGTTCTGCCAAGGGAGGTGGTTGAGTCACCGTCCCTGGAGGTGTTTAAGGTGAGGGCGGATAAGGTACTTAGGGGCATGATTTAGGGATTGGTGGGAATGGTTGGACTCGACGATCCGGTGGGTCTCTTCCAACCTGGTTATTCTGTGATTCTGTGATTTGTACCACACTATACTGCACCGTGGAGACATTTCTAGCACAAAATATGCTGCTCCCATCTGCAGGAATTTCTAGGTGATGCTGAATGTCTGCTTGGATGCTATAGGGATGAAAGCTGTCTACATTTCTAGATGGGTGTTTACTGTTGATGCAAAGCCATTAATTTTTTCAAGCAGGAAGGTGCACAAAAAACTCTCATTACAACACAATTTGTGGTAGAAGATTTCAGCAAGTTGTCTGGCTCCATAACAGGTTCCTATGGCTTCCTTGGCACTGCAACAGCTGCTGGAAGTGGGGATAAGGTTCAGAGCAGCTGGGCATGGCAGTTCAAATGAACCAAGGTAACTTGCAGCAGTGATACAGGCGATTCAAACTACAGACAAGCCAAGTGAGGAACAGTTTGTGACAGAGCAGATTTCTAAGCTCCTCAGTTGAGGACCACGCAGCAGGAGTTAGGACTTGTCCACAGATTATTTAAACTCTGATAGATTTCCTTAGCTATTACATATCTAGGGTCTGAGTTTGGATGCAGCATTCCTACTCCCTTTCCCCTTGGACAGCCTGCCCTGCACAATTCATTTATTCATGCACCATCTGACTGTAAAAAGCCACTTCAGTCAGTGATTACTGACCATTCACATTTACAAGTTTGAAAGATTTTAAGCTCTTTTGCTGTTAGGGAAACACATACTTGTTGAAAAAATATAAACCCCCCAAACAGCATCTCTACTGCTTGCACTTAACTTTTCACATTCTTGAACCTGACATTCTAGAACATTATGAGGAGTATGAAAAGTGGTTCTTGGTTAGCGTCCACAGCATCCATGGTTATCTTTGTAATCCCAATCACAGACCAACGCATACCAGAGGTGAACATTTATATAATGTATGAGTTTGAAGACACTTACCAATGTACTTCTCTGAGCCTGAGAGAGTTTTGTTGCTACAAAGTACTGAACAGGAGCAAGGATTATGATTACTGCTGCTCCAATTAAGGCACTGATCCCAAGAAGGTAGTAGAGCAGAAGAATCCCTACAATTATCTGTTGGAAGAGAAGAAAATACTTTACTTTGGATATGCACCACAAAATCAATCACTGGACAGCACATTCAAAAACAACGGCCACAGCAGTTAAATCTGCCCTCAAATGTTGTACGTTCTGCATCATCGATACTGTAGGATTTGATCAGTCTGTGTATTCTTCCAGTGGACTAAATACACCCCCTCTAGCATTCCTTCCTAGCTTGTGGATTCTGTGCATTCCTACTTCATGGACTCCCCATTATGAAGGCGGTTGTACATATTTGTGTGTCTTCTATAATGTAACTCTCACAGCTATTTAAAATAACTTTATGTAAAAATAGATACATTAAAAAAATCTTTAAATAAAATGTAAAACTTATTTAAAATACTTCCAAGTAACACAATGAGATATTCCTTTTACAATCACTATTAAATAATTTTCCCCATTGGCCAGATGACATAGCATGCATTTTCTTTGACTTACATATTTTTTTTTCTCCTTCTTTGATATTTAAGCATTTTTACTTTGGGGAACAAATTACATCTCCTAGTTTGATCAAAACTCACTAGTCTACAACACACGAGACTTCCACAAAGAAGGAATCCTTCTTTGCTTACTACAGAAACTAATATTAAATATTATTAAAAATGCAACTGATCTTGCAAATGCCAACATGACATTATTGTTGATAAGTACATATAAAATCTTATGAACAAGAGCCTCTACTTCAGGTGAACTCTCACATAAACTTGTAAGGAACTGTTTTAGGGATACACAGTACCACATTAGAAATGACTGTTAAAAAAAAAAAAAAGGTTAGAGAAACAGCATAATAAAAACTCATTTGTCTTTAGATGAATAAGAATCTAGACAGCCACAGTCTGGATAGAAAGGGATAATGTAGGCAGCTCAATAAATGCAAACAATGTCATACAAGCTCCCAATGTTAATTACCACTATACTAATAACTAAGTCCCGAACATTATGGAGCACTGATGTTCTATATATTTATTAGTATAAGCTGATAGTTAATGAGAAGAGCTAGTGATAGGAAGTTAGTTTCATACATCACTTCCCTTAATTAAAAAAATATTGGAAATTTCCTTAAGGAAATATTTACATACTTCCATAATCCTCATAGAAACCCCCCATCCTCCATTGTTGCAAAGCTCAGTAGTCATATACCCATCCATTCCCACACATAGTTATGAGAATTGGGTTTTTCCGTGAAGAGAAACAGATCCCTTAGTTTCCACATTTCCATCTTGCCATTTTCATGAATTCAAGGCACACAGAGAGAAAAATGAAGGTTCCCCCCGCCCCCACCCCTTTAACAATCCTTTGATGCCTGTCTAGAGATGAACTAAATGTGATTCTTAAAATGAGTCACTTAGGAAACGTGGTAACATGAAAGTAAAGTCTTGTTGCATATACACCACTAATCTAGTAAGAGCAAAGGTTAAATTCTAAAATAAAAATCTTCTGGTGACCAGTAATTGAGATACTTCCATCTGAAGACAGGAACCCCATGAGTGTATGAAGCCAAAGAAAACTTTCAAGGTCTCTGTCAGATTGCCCTGACAGAGTTCCCCTCCAAAATATGGAATGGCCTTGGTCTTTATAGCTCAAGACATTCATTCCCAACTGCTTCTTCATGGGCACGCAATCTAGTCACTTAGAATATAGGAAAACATGGAACAATGCACAGCTGAGATATTCAGAAATACCAAGTCAATGCAGGACACTGACACCCTGCTTTCCCCCCACTACTGGTTAATTATCAAGGACATCATGGGACTGACTGACTTTCTGGTTCTAGAAACAGAGCCTCAGTTTCTCACACAGACAAGGGGAAAGCTGTTCTAGCCATTGGGTCCCAAGGGAGTTGTGAGTTCACAGCTGCTTTTCCTGTCCCCATCCTGGCTATTTAAAGGCTCAGTCTTTGCAACAAAATCCTCTGTTTTCAAATTAAAAATGGTCCCATAATTAAACTTTAATATGTTCATCATGTATGAGACAAAAAACCACATTCTTCATGTAATTATGAATGGTTGTATCTAAACAGAGCTGAAATCTGTGAACACTATTGCAAGCAAGTCTCCATTTACCACACTGCACACCACACAATCAAGAAAAAACAGTGTGCAGATAATATCTGAACTGCTGGAGGGCAGTATCTGGCAGATGGGAAGGCTTGCATAATATTCCTGAGAAGGTAATTATCGTATTTTTTTAAAACTGTATGATGAAAACTTCCTTTTCATTAAACTCCCAAGGCTGTTGCATGCTAGAGGTATGTATCACGAACAAGAAACTCACCAATAGCTCTGGTTATTTTGTCTTGATTATTTATTGAAGAGAGCAAACACTTTCAGCTAGAAACTGCTTTGTGGCCAGTTTTGAAAGAAACAAAATGTCTTTTCATTACAACTGTAAGCTTTCTCTGCCAATGAGGCAGAGATATGAGAACACAGGATTTTGTATTAATCACAACAAAATCAAACAAGGGTGTTTATAAAACGGAGGCAGGGAAGCCTTTACAGGGCTTCATTTTGCTCCCAGAGTTTGAGCTACTGAGGGCACCTTTTAATTGATGGGCATCCCCAGGCCTCTTTTCATCTGTTTCAATGGCCTCCAAACAGTAACTTAAGGCGATGACAAAGCTCCCATTGACTCCGGTCAGAGCAAAGATAAGTCTCAATTTATCTGGACTGTATAGAAAACCTAACTTGTTATGAATGGCTAGGTCTTCTAGTCAAGGATAATTACAAAATCCACAGTAGGTACTGAAATGTTGATTATTAAGAGCTACGAAACAATTAAAAACCTGTTTAAAATAATAATGAAGCTTGTTCAACTGCCTACTAGCAATCTCTTGAGCATTCAGTAATTGCTTTCACTGCCTCATAAAACAAGGTTGAATGTTGTGGACCACGACTCAGATTTGTGCCTTGCAAAGCGAGCACCATCAACAACAGGAGGATGCTTTGACACTTATAGTCCTGATCTGCTAAGGAGTACCACAGGGTCAATTTTAATACAAATATAATCATATTTTCAAATGACTCTCAGGAATCTTCTTCCCCATCCCCAGCTTTTCAGTGTAGTATTCTTATATGCTCAATATTCCATAAAATAAAACCACTAGCATGAGAAGTTGATGGACACAGGAACTCCTGAACTGTGTTAGAAACAGACTGGAAAAACAATATAATGTGCATTAGCAGTGTATATACAGTCTCATGGAAATTACTTCATTTTTGAGAAAAAGCAGACAACCCAAAAGGCAAAGCTGCTGGGTAGGTTATTTGTAGCTTTCCGACTTTACAGCAACCAAATTAGCTCCTGCATAGTGCTGGGAGCAGACCACCACTGTGACATGAACAAAACACAACACAGTTTTTAATCATATTTTTGAATATAAAAGAGATGTTTTGAAAATACTGAGTGAATTTAAACTCTGCGGCCTCTTTTGTTTGTATTGACTTCTAGCAATGAAACACTCTCTTTGAAAAAACACCACGTAGCTGGAAGAAAGCAGAAAGAATTGCAAGGTATTGCATTAATAGCAGATGGAACTATGGGCTTTACTGTCAGTTTTCTCAAGAAATTCCTGAAGGGAAATGCAGGAGGTTTCTATGGGTTTGTATTAGTCCTAGCTTTTCCAAACTAAGCAATTTGCAATTTTTCAGTGTCAGTGAGAGCGAACTTTGAAAAATGATCCAAGGGTATACTGAGATTGCTCTGACCTCCTACTACTCTCTGTCTGTTCTACACTCTTACTAGCGTAAACTTAATCACATGGCCATGCAGTGAGACTCACCACTTAACAGACTCAGAGGAACACTACCTCCCTGAAAAAAGATCAGATCAGTTTTTCTGTAGCTCTGCTAGCTCATGTGAAACAAGGCACAGTCTATAGAGCTGGAACAATAAAGGAGGTAAAAATACTGTGTTTCCATGTCAGATATCCCATATCAGCTCCTGTTTCAGTAAGGGAACAAGCTTAACATTAATTTAAATCAATTGTGAAAGTACCCTCTGAGACAGGGCTCTGCATCCCACATCTTGAAGACTTGATAAGACACAGTTGTATTTCATCAGGCATTACACACACTACAAGGCTACAGGTCATGGAACTGGGAGTCTCCAGGCAATGGAGCATGACTCAGAAGAGTGATCTGCTCTGCCATTCACGTGGGAAACAAGACCGCAAGGATCACAGTGGTATTTAGAAACATAAGATCAAAGACACTAGAGGGGATAAAGTAGGAAATCAATTCCATATAACAAATGAATCTGTAGAATTTCGTACGCTAGAATTTGTCATCCATGAGGCAGCAGTAGTTTTAAGAGATGTCCAAAGGATGACCTCTAGGCAATCATATATTTTAACAAACTGCTACTTCCCTTGCTTCTGCTGGGATTCAGAAGACAAAGGATTATAATACTCCCCTGATGTAAATAAATGAATGCACTGGAATAACAGAATCCGCTGCATCCTATAAATTCTTGTTACAAATGCAAAGCATATTTGGCAGCAGTCAAGCTCCTAATACCATCCTAAATATCTGCAATCCTGTCACAGATGTGACATACATTACATACAATGTTTCTAGATAGCATTCTGCTTTGGAAACTGTCGGCCTCTGGCATGGATGGGTGCACACTCTCCTGGGTGAAAAACTGGTTAAATGACCGGGCCCAGAGGGTGGTGGTAAATGGAGTTAAATCCAGCTGGAGGTCAGTGACAAGTGGGGTTCCCCAGGACTCAGTACTGGGTCCAGTCCTGTTTAATGTCTTTATCAATGACCTGGATGAAGGCATCGAGTGCTCCCTTAGCAAGTTTGCAGATGACACCAAGCTGGGAGGAAGTGTCGAACTGCTGGAGGGTCGGGAGGCTCTGCAAAGGGACCTGAACAGGCTGGACCGCTGGGCTGAGACCAACGGCATGAGGTTTAACAAGGCCAAATGCCGGGAGGAGAAGGACCTGGGGGTGTTGGTTGACAACCGACTGAACATGAGCCAGCAGTGTGCCCAGGTGGCCAAGAAGGACAATGGCATCTTGGCTTGTATCCAAAACGGCGTGACCAGCAGGTCCAGGGAGGTTATTCTCCCCCTGTACTCGGCACTGGTGAGACCGCACCTCGAGTGCTGCGTTCAGTTCTGGGTCCCTCACCACAAGGATGTTGTGGCTCTGGAGCGAGTCCAGAGAAGAGCAACAAAGCTGGTGAAGGGACTGTAGAACAAATCTTATGAGGAGCGGCTGAGAGAGCTGGGGTTGTTCAGCCTGGAGAAGAGGAGGCTGAGGGGAGACCTTATTGCTTTCTACAACTACCTGAAGGGAGGTTGTGGAGAGGAGGGTGCTGGCCTCTTCTCCCAAGTGACAGGGGACAGGACGAGAGGGAATGGCCTCAAGCTCTGCCAGGGGAGGTTCAGGCTTGAGATAAGGAAAAAATTCTTCACAGAAAGGGTGGTTAGGCATTGGAACAGTCTGCCCAGGGAGGTGGTTGAGTCACCGTCCCTGGAGGTGTTTAAGGTGAGGGTGGATGAGGTACTTAGGGGCGTGATTTAGGGATTGGTGGGAATGGTTGGACTCAATGATTCAGTGGGTCTCTTCCAACCTGGTTATTCTGTGATTCTGTGTAATAGCTTTACTCTTATTTCATGTAAAAGAATAACTTTACTATCTCTGCTTTCGTAAAATTCATAAGTAATCGCTACAGACTAATGTACATTAATAACAAAGGTCCGTTCAATTTCCTTACCTGTACTGGCATAGCCCAAAGGTTAGGGCAGAGAAAAAAGAACCACATCAGCTGATTTGTATCTATGGCAACCAGGTTACAGATCTGGCCTGCAGTCATCTCCCCCATAGACATGTTAGAAGTTGAAAGCTGCATAATTTTATTGTATATTTTTGTCTGGAAGAGAGATCAAAAGGTGTTAGCAAATAGAAATAAAATATCTAGCTCCATATAAAACACAGGCGTACTCCAGCATACTGAGAGAAAAACCATTCCTGGTAACTTGAATGAAAAGCTTAAAGTTTGACTTTTTCTGTTATAATGAAACATTCTAAGCTGTCTTCTTGTTGATTCACAAAAAGCACAGTGCAATTAGGTACATAATGGTTGTCTTAAGTACTCCCTTTTTGCATCCCTGTGGATCAGTAAGAGAATGAAACCTTCACCACCCAAAAGATCCAAGAATGTCATTAATAACTCTGTTTTATATCTCCAGCTTCTCCATGGAGCACCCTTGCTGTAAGTGGTAATAATAAAAACAACATATTATTATATTAAATATGTAATAGTCATATTTTATAATTCTTGTTATTTTTCTTTGGCAATTAATTCAGGTCCACCCAACCTCAGAACCATGTTCCTGGCTGAGAATGTTGTTGCATTGGGGCTAGAAAGTTCAGTCCCATTACAAAGTTTAATTCTCAGACAACCAATGTAACAGGTCCCATTCTGCACTGAATTAAGTAGTTGCCTCCCTGTAGCATCGGGCACCATGTGCAAAAATAACTTAATACAAAACAATCAAGTGTACTTTTCCCAGCTTGTCTAGTAAAAGACTACACAGTAATGCTCTGCAGTCATGAGACTTAGCTGACAGGAGGCACTCTGATTCAGTAAATGCCTCTGAATCAAGTGCCAACTGTCCATCACAAAGCATAAAGTCATACAGGGCACATCAAACAAGTGCGGGTTTACACAGGGTAGGAAAAGAAATAAAAGGTTTAAAGAAAATTTTAAAAATATAGGAAAACATTGTATGAAAATACTGGCACAGAGCCTGCCATTAATACTACGTTCTGCTCCTTAGAATGACGGCTAGAAATCCTCCAGTTTGAGCAATCCAACTTCTGCTGTTATCTGGGCCTCTGTAATACCCAGAATAGGGAATATAAAGCTTTTCTTCAACCAACCAACCAAACTCCAAACAACTGATGGGAATGTAGCTCTACCATGTATTTTTCAGTTAGGAGCAACTCTTCCACTTAATATGAAGGCATTCAATTTTTTTATATATACTTTGCGTCAAATTTTTATTTCTTTAGTAATTTTCTACTTTGTGCCAATGAGGGAAAAACAGTGGATGGAATCTAGAAATCTGGCAGCTGAGAAGTCCTTCCAAGCATAAGATCAAAAGAAGATTAACCAATTAGGCTGCTATTGAAAGCATCCATCTATCACGTGGACTCTACGTAGTTCAGTGGATAAATAGTGTAACTTATAGGGCTGGCTTGTGAGCTGTCAGAGGGTAGGTTTCAGCCAGTGCACTTGGCAATACCACACTGTCATCTTACACCTAATTCTCTCTGTTGCAGCCACAGATCTTTGTATACTACAAAGAACTGATCTGCTGTTCAGTTATACAATCATTATGGCATCCATTTTGCCAGTCCCACTTATCTTCAGTAATTACAGACTCCATAATGCCTGGTTTATTTTGTGGCCATACCTTGGGAATACAACCTATCTTTTTTTCCAAGGTACATTTACAAGCCATCTTAAAGCGGCTATTACTCACATACGATGTTACTAAAATGCACCTTTGTGATGGGAGAGGGGCAGTTTAGAACCTAGGTTCTTTCAAAAGTTCAATTCTGTTTTACTGCCAGCAAATTTGTGCTCAAAGGGAAGGTGAAATACAGCATTATATACTACAAATAAATGTTTGTATAAAATCCTCAAATAAGATGCTGAGGTAAGAATACAGGTCTAAGTTAACACAATCTTTCACAGGAATGGTAACATTCAATACGTATGAGGAGAGAAATGTTTCAGAAATTAACAATAATTATAATTTGTATGTACAAATACACAATTGTATGAAAATAGGTTAACTAACAATATGTTGGCTACCTGTATTGCGCCTCTCAAGTTGATTCCTGTTTCAATCGCAACATAGTACGATGCTTGGAGAAATGTCCTTTGCAACAGCAGGGCAAAAAATAAGAGTACAGCTAAAACATAAGCATTGGACAGGAACTCTTGAGATGAAATAAAGAAAACACCAAGAATTTTAGTCTAAAAAAAAAAAAAGAAAGTAGCAATCAGGTGCAATGGTAATTTAATTACCAGTTTTGCATTTTTAACAAGCAGAGAGAACCACATTTATTACTTTGAAAGTGCTCCCAACCTGACCTGAATCCTCATGGTTTATCAGTTCAAGGAAACAGTCATATAATGTGCCAACTCAGTAAGCTTTATTTAAATGCAGCCAGGATTTCTAGGATTTCTGATATCCTTCCAAAACTCTAGGACACTTTGAGAATTCCATACAGCTGTTTGCTAAAAGGTTTGCACTGCCCATTCTCAGAAAGGACTAGTCCTTCAGAAAATTAATCTTCTTGTTTTAGCATTACAGGTTACTGAACATTAAAAACGTCCTCCATAACTTGCCAAAACCACATCCTTCTAGCTCTGGGAACAATGCATATCATTTTGGTTTGCAGCATCCAACAGATTTGTTCAGCATTTTTATTTATGGTCATTAACTCCTAGCAAGTTCATGAGATCACCAAAGTGATTTCAAAGTATGTCTGTGGTTTACTTGGTAAGCAGTACATTTATTCTAGATTATGTTTAACAAGACAACACCTTTGGTACCACAACTGGTTAAGATGTTGGCTTCACATTGGGGAGCCTTCTGAAACTAAAATGTCTCTGCCTTCCTCCCTCTCCCCTTGGCTCATTCAAAATTTTGACTGCTGACTTATGCTGCCCTTAAAGGTAAAACTGGGAAGAGGTCTCTTTCTGTTCCCTCTCAGAGGTCTTCTTGCTATTTACACTCCTGCCATATTCCTTGTTCAGTGCATTACTTCTTCCCTGCATAGTTTCTTCGCCGTTGACATTTTCAAGAATGCAGTAACACTTAACAGTCTGCACATTTTTATTAGATCTGATCTGCACCTTGCAACTATTTGTTTATAGAAATCCCACATGACATGTTAATACAGAGGCTAAATTTAGTTTTTAAAGCCCTGCTTTTGTAAGATGAGGCTGAGCCAGCTGAAAGACGAATGGACTTTGCCCTAGCCCTAACTGAACCTGGGCTCCTCCAAGCTGCCTGCTTCTGTTTCTTACTATGCACTAGTTTGGGAACTTACTGCAACTCTCCATTAGCCAATTCAAATCACTGGCAAAAGAATATCAGACCAGGAAACAGTATCTGCTACTTTTCTTTCAATTTAGTGGGTCAGATCAGATCACAAAAGTGTCCAGTCAGTGCCAGAGTTAGAGCAAAAGCAGGAAAAGGAGCTGAGGTGACAAGGAATGTGAAAGGAGGTAAGAGCAAGTCATTCCAGCAGTGGTGATCTAACAGATTGCTACTACTTGAGGAACCAGAGCCTTAGGGTATTTTTTCCATCTCTTTTTAGTCCATCATTTGACATGCCTGATTGGTCCTGCCATTGCTCTAGTAGGCACACTATCTCATCCCTTGAGATGTGCAGGGTAATTTATAGGCTTAAAAGCAGAGAAATGTATGCTTACATCGCCAAATAAGTAAAAAAATAATGTGCAAAACAGCTTTTGAAAGGATCCTTAGCTTTACTTCAGAAGAGTGCACACTTAGCAGAACACATTCAGTACAGGTTTTCTAACACAGTGCCTCCCACTTCACAAAACAATATTCCTTCTCATGAGATGAAACTAGTCTGACCTGTCCACACAAAAGTTTAACCATCTTTTGAGGTGCCTAGGAGGTCATTCATCAACACAAAAGATTAATTCTCCAAACATATCTGATCGGTGGTGAACTGTGGTAGACTCTTCTTCAAAAACACTGGCCAAATTAAGCAGCCATCAAAGGACTTCTATCTGCTATGCAACACAGACTTGTGTAGATTTCTTAGGTTTACTCCATTTTCTCACTTATGTGACATTTGTTACAAGCCACTGAGATTCACATGAAGGCTGGACTCAAAGAAAAGCAAGTAATTATCATTCCATTCCTGTAAATCTTTGTTCATGCAAATGTTCCTTATTTCCATAATGAGGCATCCCAGTAACTTAGAAGAACGTGGAAAATTTCCATCAGTGACACAACAGTGCTGAGTTTCATGCTTTCAAAACAGGGAATAAAAACTAGTTCGTTCAATAATTTTTTTTCTGCTCTCAAAGGCAAATTGTCAGACAGTAATATTTTCCAGTTCAGCTAGGTACTTGGACTTCAACTTCATGTACGTAAACATCTCTTCAGCCTCTAAGGCCACAGAATCAAACATGAAATTAGCTCTCAGAGAAGCCCTCTGAAAAAGTATTCCAGCATATGGAGTCTTAGAAGTCAAATCAACAAAATGCAAACAATAGGTAGGCATACTTGTCTTTTGGAATCTGTATCAAGCGCAAAACTTGGAAAAATTACAGTACAGGTCAGCAATTATCTTCAGATAATGAGACATTTAACCACACGTTTAGTTATTTATACCTTGAAGGCACTTTAAGCCCAAAATTATAGCTTATTCCATAGTCATTCAAGTAGCCTACAGCAGCTTTATATACTACAAGAAGTGTATGGTACAGTGAGTGTCTCTTCCAGATTATTTACAGTCTTACACATTCATCTTTTCAAATCAGGCCTTTGATCCTTGCAAGATGTAACTGGCTGTAGATTTATTCTTCCTATAACTTTGAAGAACAAGAAGGAAGACCCAAGTCTCCACATTTAGCCTTTAGAAAATATATCACAGGTCTGGAAAATCACAAGTACAACCAAGTCTTCTCCTGTTCTACCTTTAAGGCCTTGACAGTGGAAAAAGAAAAGGGAAATTCACTAATTGGCCAAGTCCATGGCCAATTTACATGCACCCAATTTATCTTTCAGATTCTTTAATATTCAGGCGCATAAAGCATAAGACATATGGAAGGTGGAGGAACCATACTTGTGTTTAAGAGCTGCCTGTTGTTTACCGTGCGGTGGGACATACTCAAAAAATAGAACGCAAAAGACTATATAACTGCAAAACTTAGTGGTTTTGGGGGAAACCCAAGAAGAAGCACCTTTGGGTAAAATCAGGATCTTTTACATTTGTGATGGTTTCACCTCAGACATATCTTACTAACTTGCAACAACGTGAATCTCCTTTGAGCTACCATTTCTCAGATCAGCTATTATTTTAACAAATCTTCACTAGGTTTTCATTTAAATTCAATACAGGGTCATCTAGAAAAAAATAGCATCTCTGTAACATAACGAAAATTAAACCCAGCTTCTTATTAACTCAAGCTAGAACAACATTTAAGTCTGTAACACTGGAAGATCATGATTGTCAAAGATAGTTACGTGACAGCAAAGAGAGGCTAAGCCTTATCTAAATCATTAACCGTGAAAGTTACAGATTATGCTGTATAACATCAAAGGCAGTCACAGAAGCAGCACAATTTCAGTGTTCTTATACATATACATCTGGCCACCACTGCTTATTTCTGCAGCTAATACTACTTTTTACTGTATGTAAAAGAATGCCACTTTTTTTGCAAAATCATGTTTTGACAAATCACACTTTTCTAGCAATGAGATTTTGGTGCAGTGTCGATTCACATCAAAACAAGATATAATAGATAAATAAGGAAATGAAGGGAGATTAATATTCTCAGCATTTCTTCCTGTAGTCAACTTGAGAGAAAATGAGGACTTAAATATATATATATAAACATCACACACTTGGTGAAAGCACCAAGATCTCTGCCGAGTCTGAGATGCAATATCAGGTCATTATGGTTTATAAAGTCACTGAGTATCTACGTGCTTAAGCTATGATGTTTAAGTATGCTTGTCAGCCTGCAGCAAACATACGGACATAACAGAACATCTACTGAACCTTTTGCAGATAAGACAAATAACCTTGCCTGAGAAGTTAATGGAACTAATTAGATGCTTTATTTTAAGAGATGGCTTTGGGGACATTCAGTGTCTCACCGCCCTGATGACTTCAGGATACTATCACTTTTTAAAAAGTGACAGTAGGCTCTAACCAGTAAAAGACTGAGAAAAGGCCACTATTAAAATACTTAAAGACCCTAGGCTCACACAATCTTAAATGTCAATACTGGAAACTATGACTTCTAGAGCTTTTTAAATTAAGTCTATAGGATTTGTGTATCATTTGAATATGTTATATCAGCAGGTATTCCTAATACTGGAACTGCTAATCCTAACATTGCAATGTGGAAGATGTTACCACCAAAACATAAAGGTTATCATTCTGTCAGTCTCTTCTTTGGTGTGAAATGATTAACACTCAGAGAAATACATATCATAAGAACGTTCTAGTGTGGCCACAAATATTGATACTGTAGTTATAAATAAATATGAAGAGCGTGACAGAATTTAAGACCCTGTCATGCTTTGACTAACTGTAGCGCTAACTAAAGCAGTTAATACTGGCTGTGACAGTCACATGATCTCCAAGTTCCAGCTCCACAGCAGTTTATATTTGTCACAAAGGGACTGAATAATAAAGCAAATATTATATCTCTTTACCTCCAGTTTCACAACAGAATTTCTGTTTGAATGACCCAGTTGACTACAGTTTATTACAACATCTCCTCAATCTCAACTATTAAAATGAAGAAATGTCACTTCAAGGGATGGATAAAAGATGCTCTCCACTGTACTCACAAATTTGCTTTTCTGATCCAGTCCTACTGTATGGCAAACTCAGCAGCACATCAGACACAATATTTCCCCCAACTTATCTTTGCCTTCATAAGACACTGTTTTAGAAGGCTTGTTTTCCTACCTATGTAGCTCTTTGGCAAACAATAAAGCAAGGCTCTCCTTTTTAAGTCATTACAATTAAGAATATAAGAGTCTTAGCAGCACAGTTGGTGTATTTTTTTCCCCAGAGCAGACCCAGTTGGGTAGCTATGTGCATACATGTGGGTGTTTTCTCGAACATCCCAGTCTGTTTACAGATGGTTTGACTAAAGAGTCTTCACGCATTTTAGAAAGACAGTTCATCTAATCCAGCAAAAGCAATTTTCACATGTAAAGATAAATAGCTTAGAATCATAGAATCATAGAATAACCAGGTTGGAAGAGACCCACCAGATCATCGAGTCCAACCATTCCAATCCAACAATAAACCATTCCCCTTAGCACTTCATCCACCCATCCCTTAAACACCTCCAGGGAAGGTGAATCAACCACCTCTCTGGGCAGCCTGTTCCAGTGCCCAATGACCCTTTCCATGAAAAATTTTTTCCTAATGTCCAGCCTGAACCTCCCCTGGCGGAGCTTGAGGCCATTCCCTCTCATCCTGTCTCCTGGCACTTGGGAGAAGAGGCCAGCTCCCTCCTCTCCACAACATCCCTTCAGGTAGTTATAGAGAGTAATGAGGTCTCCTCTCAGCCTCCTCTTCTCCAGGCTAAACAACCCCAGCTCTCTCAGACGTTCCTCATAAGGCCTGGTCTCCAGCCTCTTCACCAGCTTCGTTGCTCTTCTCTGGACTCGCTCCAGAGCCTCAACATCCTTCTTGTGGTGAGGGGCCCAGAACTGAACACAGTACTCGAGGTGCGGTCTCACCAGTGCTGAGTACAGAGGCAGAATAACCTCCCTGGACCTGCTGGTCACGCCGTTTTGGATACAAGCCAAGATGCCATTGTCCTTCTTGGCCACCTGGGCCACTGCTGGCTCATGTTCAGTCGCTGTCAACCAACACCCCCAGGTCCTTCTCCTCCAGGCAGCTTTCTAGACAGACTTCTCCTAGTCTGTAGCACTACATAGGGTTGTTCTGCCCCAAGTGCAGGACTCAGCATTTGTCCTTGTTAAACCTCATGCCACTGGACTCTGCCCAGCGATACAGCCTGTTCAGATCCCTTTGCAGAGTCTCCCTACCCTCCAGCAGATCGACACGTCCACCCAGCTTAGTGTCACCTGCAAACTTGCTAAGGGAGCACTCGATGCCTTCATCCAGGTCATTGATAAAGACATTGAACAGGGCTGGACCCAGCACTGAGCCCTGGGGAACCCCACTTGTAACTGGCCTCCAGCTGGACTTAACACCATTTACCACCACTCTCTGGGCCCGGCCAGCCAACCAGCTTTCCACCCAGGAGAACGAGTGCCTGTCCAAGCCAGAGGCTGACAGTTTCCGAAGCAGAATGCTTCTTACTAGAAAAACACTGTTTATAATAAACCAAGTTAAAACAAAAGAAGAGCCTCCAGAAGACCTTTTAGGAAAGGTAAAAAACACCCTTAAGTGTCAGCCATGGACTATCACCGTCAGCAATGATCCCCCAAAAGGGCTGTAAATGACAATAATAATGAGGCTACCACTTAGCTAGACACAGTGATGATGTCAAGGCTGGATGAGGCTCTGTTTAGGGCATATCTGGACCAGACCAGAGCATTTTTCAGAGAGAAGAATGAGCTGACCCTTTAAGAGGAAAACTAAACAGTATAAACCATAAATTGTGATTCAGTGTCATTTCAGCTGCAACGGTGTTCCAAACAAACTTCCACAAAAGCTTCTACAGTACTTTGCTGCAACATGACCCTATAGTCTTAATTTCTTCATTTCCCCCTTTAATTGGTTTCCATTGAATCTACTTGCTATGTTAAAATTTCCAAATATTTGGATAAGGATTGCAAAACGGATAAACAATTAACTACAGCCTGAGGCCTTTGTGAAATTTTCTGCAATGCATATGATATGTTTCAATATTTACAGGGGACCTAATCCACAGTGTACTTGAGTGAATGGATATATTTCCACTAGCGTCAACAGACTTTGGAAAGTCTGATATCAAATAATACATGAGCTGCAGAGATAAACTGATCTTTCTCAAAGAAAACCATGCTGAGTGACCTCACCTTGTAATAGGAAGATGCTTCCCAAGCCTTTTATTTTTTGTGGTTTTTTTTAAGTTAATCTAGAAGTATGTCTGTTTCTTCTTGGGGAAGATTCATTCAAGTATTATCCTTTCAAAATACATTTCAGCTGATCTTTCAAAACCACACCTCCCCAAAGACATCAGTGCAAGTTCTTTGTCACTGTTAAATTATTTGGCATTTTTTTGTGATAAAAAAGACTGTTCTAGTCCTCTTAGACATTACTCATTTTTGGAAAGAAATGGTCAAGCTTATTAAAAAGTTGCTTTTTCCTTTCTGAAAAGCACTCAGTCACAGACTTGATTTAATCTCAAGACTGTACCTAAAACGCTTATCATACTAGTGGGACTCTAGATAGACTTCACCATTATCTTGAATGAGGTTATTCTGCAGAATACAAGCCTCTCTATATGCAAGGGTAATGCATTTCACTCCCCATCAAGGTACAGCAGTAGATTAAAGGCTATGCTTACACAGTGTCATTTCTAGCAATCACAAATACATTACAGATACATCACAAATAGATCACTTTCTTTACTAAGCCCAAAAAACCACATAGTCACAGTGTCACTTTTTGACTGCTTCATTTTTATGACAATTTGACAGCACCTGTGGGCGGATGGTGTTATTTCCCTTTCCAACATTGTGAACAATTCCAGAGATGCAAAGCGGACCAGCAAATCCAAGCAAGTCAGCCAGAATACGGAATGTGCTACTGAGAAGTAAGGGTCTTCCAAAAGCACAGCAGAGAGCACGCCATATCGATCTGGATCCTTGTGGAGATGATGACCTTTTGTTCTGTTCCGGGGAAAAAAAAAAAAAAAAAAAAGAAAGCATTACCTCATGTATCAGCCTCAGGTCTGATAAATTATTGGTATTTTTACCCTTGATTTCATTCATTGAAAACTAATTGCAATCTTTGAGCTACACAAGCACAAGACTTACAACTCTTATTTCACTTGCTTTTAGAGTGAGAACAAAGCACTAATTTGTACTCTCCTCCACTTCATAAAAAGAAGTGTTATTTCTTTTACCCTTAATAGGGGTCAAATAAGGTCATTGTTTATCACTTGCTGGGGGACAAAGAATAAAAGAGGGAGGGAAATGACAGGCTTTGTGTTCCTGAGAACATACAGAGTGAAAAAGTATATTCTTTCTAAACAGGATGCAAAAGACTTCTCTTAATATTTAATATACTGAGGTCCCACCATGGAGTCAAGCAGAAGGGATGGGATAGTTTCAGCCCTGAATTCTACGAACTGTAGCTGGAATACTATCAAAAAAATAGCACTGTGAGGACTCATGAATACTGACTGTAATTTAGTGATTCTAGGGTCTTATTTAGATAGACTGATAATGGTGTTCAGTTAATATAGTCCATAATTACTTTCCACATAAAACCAGAGGCCATTTGACATGCATTTAACCACTAATGTGTCTAATATGCATGTTTAGGTAGAGAAATTTTAGTATTTGTATGAGGTAAAACTGAATATGTTACCATCATACATGGAAAGCCACGGTAGTGGATACTTAATTTGCATCGCGTCTGTCTATATAACTTTATATCATGCTTATAGCATAAAAAAATAAATGAGATACATAAGCACAGAGTAAGCAGTTGGGCATAATTCTATGCTTCGCGTACCTTCTGTGCTTCAAAAGCCTCATTAAGACGAATGTAATTGGTCAAAGCTCTCATGGCAATGGGAAGCTTGCCTATGGTTTTCAAGTCTATTGGTTTTTTATGGGCAGTCTTGATAAATGTATTCATCCACCAGTACGTTCCTTTGGACAACAGATTCACAAATGGCTGCAGGAATCGAACACCAAGGTCCTGGAGATCCTCAGGAGGTTTAACTTCTTTAGGGGTTTTGAAAAAAACATATCTCTGAAATTCAGAATATCAAAAGAATCACACATAATGCATAGAAAATAAAAGCCTGCAAAGATAAAGAACATCGAAGGTAAAAAACCAATCAGTCTTGGTTCTTCAAAAGTACTCAAGGAATTTAGGCATTCAAATTCAACCAATACAGCAATCCAGTATCCTCAGGTACTGAGGAAAATCAAGAGGCATCCAGCCTAGAAATAAATCAGCCTAAACATTCATTATTACTCTGTTCATGGGACACAAGTTTGCATACCTGTACGAAAAAAACACTCACCTTAAATTTCAAATAGTACAGCCTCAGCCTCTCATTCTGAGTTCCAGACAGAGCAACATGGGACATAATAGCTCAAGAAGGCACAGCCCTGGGGCTGTCACAGTGATTCCCATACCATATTGCACCAAATTTATTTATCTGAGAACATGGAGCTACTTGTGCTGTCCTGAATGGGCCTGGGAATCTAGTGAACTAGAGAGTGCATATAGCACTAACAAATGCTTTCATTGGCTTAAATGCTGAAAGAGTGAGGGCAGACTGCAGATGATTTCCTGAAGTCAAGACAAAAATTTTTTGATACATTGTTCATTTTTGGGAACGAAAATCCAAGACTCTTAAAAATACGTCTTTCCTTTCTGAAAAGTATTCAATCACATATTTAATTCATCCATTCTCTACTCATGACTGTATCTAAAATCATATTAATCTTAATAGGATTCTTGGACATGCTTCATTGCTATCTTTTCTTCCACCACAGTTGGAGAAATAATTCACAGATCCTAGGAGAAAATAGCAATGGGGTTGGGAAGGCCCATCTAAGATGAACAACGGGAGTAGCGGAAGAAAGGGATAAAGTATAGTTGGGACTGAAAGTCAACCAAGTCAATCTTCTGTCTTCTGGAAAGAGATAGGGAAAAAAAAGGTAATGCAATGCCTGCTGTTCCTGCTAGCACAGAGGCCTCACCCTTTATTTTAATTTTATTTTTCTCTTTCTCTTTTCCTCAGTAGAAGCCAACTCTCAACGCAACCCAATGTCTTCAGCAGCTGTAGCAACAAACCTGGCTTTCCAAATTCTGCCATAAACACAACAGGCAGTAAAAAAAATCCATGCCACTGGCTAAATCATTCTATGCAAAAACATTCTTTTATTTTTAAACCGAAACAAATACAAGACAAAATATAATGACAATATGCAATGAACATTTTTTATTCTTCGTGTCCTATAATTTCACTGTAATTAATAGAACTGCTTAATTAAATGAGATTTATGAGTAAACATCTCTGATGTCACAACGGAATTTCACTTTTCCCACAAGCCAATTCACTGTTTTACTTTTACGATGCAAATATTGAATGTCTAGCATTGAGGCTTTTATTACCCGTTCTTTCAAAAATGTTGTTGAAAAAGCTGCTTTTAGATATAATTTTGCCCTAAGTTGTCAAATAAAGAGACACACAAAATCCCCCAAGAAAATCACAAAAGAATAAACATGTGATAGAGGTAACTCGCATTCCTGAATGCATTTCTGGAAAAAGTGAGGGAAGCATCAATAAAACGTACATGGAAATTTTTCGTGCCATCCTGAGCCTAGGTTTCATTTGTGCACACAGTTAAGTGAGGGACAGGTAATGGGAGGAACTTTGGCATTTATCTATCCAGCAGTCTCCAAAGCCATCTCTCCGTTTGGATTACGACTGCAGACTCCACAGAAGAGAAATGCATACACATAGAGGAGAGGAGGGCTACAAGGATGATCAGAGGGCTGGAGCCCTCCCATATAAGGACAGGCTGAGAAACTGTCAGTTGTTTGGCCTGGAGAAGAGAAGGCTCCGAGGAGACCTTAGAGAGACCTTCCAATACCTGAAGGAGTTATAAGAAAGCTAGGGAGGGACTGTTTACAAGGGTGTGTCGTGATAGAACTAGAGGCAATGGGTATAAACTGGAGAGGGGCAGATTTAGATTAGACATAAGGAGGAAATTCTTGATAATGAGTGTGGTGAGGCACTGAAACAGGTTGCCCAGGGAAGCTGTGGCTGCCCAATCCCTGGAGGTGTTCAAGGCCAGGTTGGATGGGGCCTCGGGCAGCCTGATCTAGTGGGAGGGTTGGAATTAGATGATCTTTAAGGTCCCTTCCATCTCAAATCATTCTATGATTCTATAGCTGGGAGGCTAGATAGCAACCCCAGCTGCCCCAGCAAATCACTTATCGTGATTATCTCCTGGAACACGAGAGACATTATTTCTGTGTTTAATGTAGTCTCTGATGGAACAAACAATCCCTTCCATCCAGTCTTCCCTTGCACCAGAAATATTTGTTCTCAATAACTGAAACAGTGAATCATAATAGACATTTTTAAAACAAACTTGAAAAGATTAATAATTTCATCTTAGTTTAGCTACAATGGAGTCTGGCATTTATTTTTAAATTATGGTTTTATCTGGACTAATAAAATTGGATTATCCTTTGATTCTCCTATTTCTAACTGGATTTTTCTCTCTCCTTTAGAAATGCATTTCACACCAAGTACCCAGAAAGGGGAAAACCAACCAAACAACAACAAAAAAATCCCACAGAAAGAGACTTTTATTAACTAACTTACCCTCACCCTGATGACATTGATTTCTACAGCTAGTAGCATTCCATATAGAATAACCAGGAGTCCTGTGAGGCAAAATCGAAGCTGAGAAAATCCAACCCCGTTATCACAGAACTTTACAAATTTGATGGTTTTAGTTACGAAAGCTAAAGTCCAGTAGAACAGCAATGCTATAATGGGTTAAAAAAAAAAAGTTAATCAGTGCCACAGTTGCAAAAATATACATTAGCAGTATTAACTATTAATTCAGAAAGAGGGTAACAATATAAAAAGACCCCAAAACAGACAGCAACTTTCTCAGGTCAAAATAGAAGCCTAATTCAATTCCATAAACATGAAAATATCATGATTATGCTAGTTCCCAATTCCCTTCCTATTTTATTTAGTGATACAGGCAAGTTTCACAAAGTGAAGTCTGCTGAAGGAAATTTCCATCTGTTGTAAACTTGTGTCCACATGACGAGTTCAAGGGAGGGAGTTGCCCAACAAGTGAAAGTGGCTGTGACAGATGTTCTTCAGATTTGCTTAATACTAACGAATTGCTATGATTTTGAATTAAAGGAAAATTATTCTCATTTCCCCCTACAGGTCTCTGAGATCCAGGCAGAAACAGATATTAAAATATTTCTGCAAACTGCTTCTGTTCAGTTGTTCAACACAAATCCCATATATGTAATTTGTAACACAGATACACAGGCATATCAAGGAAAGACGTCTTGGCATCTGTAGAATACAATTCTAATTTTTTTAGAGTTCCACTGAATTGCTTACAACTGCTACTGCCAGTTATAGATAAATGACCCCTGCAGTAGTCTCTGGCGATTTGGAAACACACTCCATGCCATTCACCACACAATAAGCCAGCTTGTGTTGCCTATTCTTAAGGAAATGCTTTCTAGGGTTATGTTCTTTTACATGAACCTTTCACTGCTGCTGACTCTGCCACAGTGCAACAGCTGGAATGTGCTCTAAGTGCCAAGAAAAATGTGGATACGGCTTTCTGAGTGTCTTGCTGCAACACCAGAGAAAGTCTTCAACCAAGACATTAGCCACCGTAAGCCAAACTTACAAATACGGGTAATCATCAGCGACTTGCACAAATTTCAAAGAATTCATGGAGTTCCAGCTACCCTGAGGCACTCTAGAAAGCCCTGTGGGGATGTACTGTGGGTCTACCCTTTCAAAGCAAAACTAAATTCAGCATGGAGAGTCTGTATGGAATTTGGGGCTGCCAATCCCACTTCTGCAGAAAACAACTTCAAAACTCTCATTTAAATGAAGACAGTAAATGTAACAGTACAGGAGTACTGGACAATAGGACATTTTCCAAATGAGTCTATCTTCCTTTAAAATTATTAGGACAGTTTCTAAGAAGAAAGCACTAAGAGGTCAGGTATTCCAGCACCATATTTTAGTGGCTGACACAGTCGCATAGAGGACTTAAAAGACATACATACAGAATCCCTCTTAACAAAACTATAGCCTTCCTATGTGAGGCTTCCTACCATCTTCTCCACTTAAACTGCATCAAATCTAACACCCTTATCCTGCTTCAGACTGTTTCCTACTTTTGAGGCACTATCCCTTCCCACTGATGATGTATTTGACTAAAATTACACTTCATCCCAGAATACATTCTACATTGTCCTACTCCTAACCACCTTCACCTGTCAATTCTTGTGTTTTGTTTCATTCTTCTTACAACAGGCTAAGAATGCATCTTTCTCAGAGTGAAGAGGACTTATACAAACATAGCAGCTCTTGATTCTCACCTGGGGCCAGATCCCTGAAAATTAAGCAATGTGGAATTCAAACTGTCTTACAGCTTTATTGGATTAAGCCCAAGTTCTAAAAAAAATCACACACTTAAATGGATGGGTTTTATTAACTAACCTGTGTCTGTTTGGAGAGAAATTTTAAATACTAAGCAAATTTATATTAATAAAATAACACGAAGTTCCAGTTTAAGTAATAAACTAATTTCAGGGTAATTAATTAAAATACCAAAGTATGAGAAATTTAAATTAGAAAACTAGATTCCTGTCAAGAATGGTAAGGCAGTCCTACAATAATCAATTAAAAAAAATGACAATTTTCTTAAATTAAAAATAAAAAATCCCACCACCTCACGTGTTCCACACTATTACTACTTTCAGTTTAAAAACTCAAAGTTCTGTTGTTATTTAATAATTTTCTCCTATTGTTTAATTTCTATGGTTTATTTATCTATAAAACACATAAACACTAACTCAAAAAACAGTGCAATCAGATGCTACCATTCAATTACACATTTTGAAATGTCAGGAAAGCTAGCAGGTTGCTCAATTAATTATGAAAACCATTTAAAAATGTGTCCTCCTATGTTATGCATCTTTTTTTTCAAAACTGTGCAAAGAGCGCTAAAATTAGCATTACTAGGAGAGTCAGCTGTTATATTAAATAGTGCTACAATGGAAAAGCTGTGCATGTTGTAATAGAATTACAGGTCAAAACCATACAGAGAAAAACAGATCCAGACCACAGTGTTCCAACTGTTTAGACACTTGTCTGGGATCCCGGACTCAATTAGTTGCTTCAGAGGAAAAACATTCCAAGCCTTGTCAATTTTTTTGATAAGAGATAATACAACTACTTCAAAATAACCCACAGCCTGAGCATAAATCTGAAAGGCAGGATGAGTACTTAAACTTTGCATCCGTGTCTTGCATAACACAAGTGAATAAGCTAATCACCAGGTCTGTCAGAGTATCTGCCTCTTGCTTGTTTATGAAGAACTACAAATGGACTTGGCCTCTTTAACGTACGGAGTGAAAAAGATTTCAAAAAAGAAAACTTCTCAAACTTTCACAGGATTGGAAACTTTTAGTCCATTTAGAATTAATAAACTGTTAGGTGGAACTTCACTGATGTTCAGAAGCAGCAGAAGCCACATCAGGTCATTTCTTTTACTTTGTGTGTATTATTAGATCTTCTTTGCAACATTTTACCAATGAAGAACCCCCTTTCCATTTCCTTTTTCATGCACTAAGCAAAAAGTTTATCACCAACTTAAGCTCTTGCTCATGGTTCCCATTTACCTCACGTGTATACACCTCTAAAAGCTGCTTCATGGCTGCACTGCACTCTAGGCGGTTGATAGCTGAGTATAGGTATAGTTTAACTATACCTATACTCAGTAAATTGCATAAAGTTCTCACTACCGAGTCCCAATTGTCAACACAGAGTAGCCGCAATTAACATTCTAAGACGACAATCCTCACAATACAGATAACAATGACTGTGTGCAGTCAAGAATAAAGGATGGAGATTCCCAGAAATGTCTGTCTTAGATTCTCTCAAAAACACAGGACAACAAAGCCAAAAATTAAATAAACGCCTAAGACACTTATTGTGAAGACTTCAGATAAAAATTCAAATCAGACCAAATAAGCGTGAAAGAGTGTGTTAGTCTGATTTTCTTTTTTTGCCTAAGTTAGCCATTAAGCTCAGCTTTTTCTGAAGGAGTCTGTTCCTTGGAAATTCTTACAAAAAGAAAACTCATAATTATTAATTTTAGTATCAATAGCACTTACTTAAGCATTGGTAGTCATTGGTATAACTGATTATTATTCAAGTATCATCCAGAGCTTATCTAGCATCAACGCTCTACATACTAAATAAAATTATCATAAAAGAGAAATCCCTATAGGGAACAGATTATGCAAAAAAGGGTAATCAACTACCAGCTGTAACTTTGTGCTACCCTTCTCAATGACTTAACAGCAAGAAAGTGGTAGTGACATTAAATTATGAAACATTGCTTTATACATATCTAATAACAACAAAAAAAAACCCTCAAGAAAATTACTGCTTGCTTTCCATGGGTGATTGTAATAGGCTAGCAACACTTTACTGAGATACAATATCTATTTCCATGAGAAGGCATTAAATAGACTGTTGACTTATTAAAATTTAACTGAATGACCATAGCTGGTTATAAAAAAAACAAAAAAGACCCTACTTAAAAGAAGGGTACAAGAAGAGAAACTGTCCCAAAGGATATGACATGAATAGCCTGGATAGAAATCTGAAGGTTTTCAAGAGTGATGACCTCCCCCGCAGGGGTTACAGGCTCCTACAGAGGAAGATGCTTGCTTACTACAACACGTAGTTCAAAATAATTTTCAACATTCAAAAATCTTTTTTAAATCTAGTTGTTACTGACTTTTTACCACCGAACAAAAACTAGAAAATAACATAAATGACATAAAACCAACCTTAGCCAGATCCATTAATAGAGAAAACCAGCTGAAACAAAATTTGATGAGCCAGGACCACCAAAGATATAACCACTACCAGGATGACTAAACATGTAGACATCCACAGTCAACAAACTACTTGAACAGCAGAGAACACATCACCAACTGCATGATTGGCAGCAGTCATGGATTTTCTATAGCTAGCTACAATTTATTTATATTCTTGCTGAAATTGTATAGTATACTAGGTAATTCTTATACATAGCATTTTCCATTCAAAAGGTCTTAAAACAGGGGAGGCTTAAAAAAGGGAGTTTTAGGAACAGGAAGCAAGAACAAGCAAGCAAAGTAACATACTCAGGGTCAAACTGAAAGTAAGTGATGTCACTGATCTCCCTTGACTCCCTTCATATATCAATAGACTGCACACACTCTTACATCATGCTTAAATGCAACACGCTGACAAGCAGGGGAATTTGGATAGCTGTAGAGTTAAGAATTTGATGTGCTACTTTTCCTACAAATTCAGCTTTTCCTAGGAAGCCTTCAGCCCACTGGAGCCTTAGGACACCATACACAATACAGCAGAAGTTAGAAGTGTTGAAAACTATTAACTGTTTCAGGAAAATTCAGACCAGAACACAGGTGTAGCTTTACCCATACAAGCCAGCACTGAGACTGCAACCACCTGTCACAGACTGAACAGCCACACAGCACCACAGCCACACTTTCGAGTCTTTTTAAGTTGTGAGACATACCGATTAACAACTTTGGGAAATTGGATGTTTCGATATTATGGTAATAGACAACCGATGTGATGGCCGCCAAGAATGCCATCCCAGCTGGCATGTACAGGTGTAAATGGCGTGATTCTGAAACCCTTAAAAAGAAAAAAGTGAACATCTATTAAAATCAACCCCTCTTACCCCCCTTTGTTTCCCTTTTAATTTATTAATTGTATTCTGTATCCAGTCCTGATGTATAGAATGAGTTATGGATGTAAAGCTCTGACTTTCAATGTGATTTATGCTCCTAAATCACAGAGGATTTCAAATTCCCACCCCCTCACCCCATACTGAAAATGCAATGTGTGTACTCTTACTGAAATCAACTGGAAAGTTGTTTAAATTGAGATAAGCAGCTCATGTCCAAAATGAGAAGAGTTAATTCAAGCTAACCTAGTTAGGAAGCTGTCCATCTAAAAACATGAATAAGACCAACTGACAGCATAATTTAAAATTTTCCACAGAAACATTTTGTGAAAATGTTTCATCTTCTTTTTCCAGTTCGGGACAGAGAAGAGCACAACAGCATGGGAATTACTTTCAGCAAGTTCTGTTTTCAGTGGCTGCAAGCCAACAACCAAAACCTAGGAAACAATCACATACTCATAAGTTTTGTCCTACAAAGCAAAACTTTCTGGACACTTTGCTTCAGGGAGCAGTGGAGTGGGTCCTGGCAACTACAGTTCTTTGGGAATCTTAGAATTGATGGGCAATGTTTTTGGACTGTGCAGAGAGCGGTAGAAGCACCTTTCCTCCTACTTGTCATCTCCTCCTCCTCACCTTTTCTTTCTTTCACAGAAGTAATGGAGTGGCCCATGCTGACAAAAGGTACAATTCTTTCTTCCAGCCAGCTTGTGGAGAAAAAGCATCAAGAGAAAGTCTTCAGGACACAAACACTCAGAGAACATCACACTTTGTCCTCTAACCTCATGGAAAATAAATTAATATCTCTGGATTTGTTCTTGCTGCAGCAAAAGCTACCTTCGTGTAGTTCAGAGAGACCAAGGGGACTGTGCTGTTAGGAAGCTGTGGATCATCACAGGATGTCACATGCCTGAGAACAGAACATCCCAAATGTCTAACAGATGCACAGGAGCTCAGGAGGACCACTCCCAATATCTGTGCCTAGGAGAGGAAAGCCCTCCCTCACATGGACATCGTGGTGAAGTCTGAAGAGCTGCCTGCAGCCCTGCTGACAACCTGTAATCACTTAACTCTTATTGTTAACAATGAGTTGTATGCATATACAGCAAAATGAGAAAAGATTCTCCACTCTCTGAATTCCTAGTAACGCCAGGGGATTTTTGCACCACGGGACTGAATCCTCAAGAGGGAAAAAACCAGGCAGTAGGAATAGGAACAGATTTCTTCAGACAGCTTAGGTTTCAGTAGGTTACGCTGTAGGAGTATTTTTTTTATTTCAGACAGAAGTTGCTGGAATTTCCCTATAATCGTATCTCCAACAGGCTGCTTATATTGCTGAGGTGCCAAAGCCTCTGACACTCAACTGCTGTCAAAAGGACTTACCTACACAATGCGTTTTGGTCTCAGAAAGCTGATGAGTGAGTCTCAAATCTGCTTTTATTCAAAGAAGCGCTTGCTAGCCTGCAGAGTGCTCAGGAGACAGAACTGTGGGTTGGCACTCCCCCAGTACAGCCAGGAGCTTTCATTCCCATCAGGTGACACTTATTACTTAACAGCAGTGTTCTGAGTCAAGTTAAATAGCAAATAAACATAATAAGAGGCACTGCTAAAGAGCAAAATAAAACAGAAAACTCAAGGCAGGAGATTTTGCTTTGAGCATCCCACAGCCTGGTAACTCCAAATAAGCATGAGAGAAATGCTTTTTAAAAAAGCTGGCACTAAGAAACATCCTATTTATATGTGTTTAAGAGAAGCTATAATAATAATGATGATATCAGCTTCTACAGCAGAATACTGCAGTGCCTTTCACACTAGTTGGTGGGTAGCTGTTATACCGATGGCTAAACAGAAAGGGTTTTTTTCTATTTAATGTGGAGCTTCAACTCTGTAATCCTTGGGTCGCAAATTCACAATAGTTTTGAAAATCTGACCTTTCTTTAGAGGAAGAAAATCATTGTCATTGTTACACAATATCATTTTTTTTCATGATAAATTACTCTCCTGGATCACTTGTTTCACTCGGAAAAATTTCCCCTGCAGATTACTGTATAATGACAGCTTACGTTGAATAACAGATGATGGATTGTACTCATGTGTGAGCTGCTCTGCTGGAAGTAACAGATCAGATATGCTGCACAAACATCAGAAGAAACTTTGCGGTGTACGATAAGGCTCAACAGATGTACTTATTTTATTAACGTGGATAGAACTCGATGACCTACTGTGCACATGGGAGTTCTGCCTGCATAAGGACTGTGGGACTGGCTTCTTCTACATAAAACATATCACAAAAATGTCACCATCTGCCTGAATTGTTAGGATTTATCTATGATTACTCCTTGGAAAGACAGTGTCATTGAGCTGAACTAAAAATTATTAAGGTCAGTTGTGTGCGTGTGCATACTTGGCCTGGGGAATTTCTGATACAAGGTCTGTAAGTTAATCACCAAGAACACAGATTACATGTTTAAATTCTCATCTAGACCATATTCATTGTGGTTATAGACAGGGAGAAAATACTTATCCTGAAAACTTTAAAATGGTTAGCACTGTCAGAAGGTAGACACTTACCCATCAGACACTATGCCCTCTGCAATTTCACACACCAGCACAAACAAGAGGATAAAAGTCAGTATCCAGCGTAAATTGTGACCAGGGAAATGAAGCCATGTGCTATGATGTATATGTACTTTGGAACTCTGACTTCCCCATCCTGAACAGGAAAAGAAAATTATAAAAAGCTTTCTTAATGACATGAGTGACGCATAAAGCTCCAGCATAAAGAAAAGCAAATGCATAACAAACTACTGTACTACAGTTGACACAACTGTGTTGTGAAACATGCACATATTTGAATATTTTCAGAACTGTGTTGTCATTGCTTAACGTCATATAGAATAAAATCAACAATTCAGGTAGGACACAGACTTAAATTCCTACACTATTAGAAACTTACTATTAAGTAATTACACGTTAAGTACTTTTCATATATATTAACAGTTAAACAAACAACGCTTTGACAAACACACACTATTTTTTCACTTCAGTGCATTTATTAAAGAATTTACACCTTATCTCACAATTTTTCTTCAAGTAACTCATTCTCTTGATCTAGATAAAACCTGGCAAATACCGAGAGAAGCCAGATAGCCACAGACCACCCTAAGCAGTTCTTCAGCTGACCCCTTTTTAATAGATGCGCCGTTATTCCAGCACTGAACCATTTCTGATGAAGAAAAACGCGTGTTCAACCACACAGCTCGTGCCGTGGCCTTCCAGGGGACAGGCTGAGGAGAACGGTCCTCAAACTAATATGTGTTAAACCACTGGGCCACCTACCGGTAACCCCATTTTTATGTTATCAAATCATACCCGCTGCAGATACGGCAAGAGTCAGGGCAGCCAGGCAGCTGGACTAGGGACGACTAGAAGGACTGCCTGGCTGCGGGGAGTATTATTTGATAACGTCAGAATTACTTGCCAGGTTTTCTGGTTTGGTTGATTTTTTTGTGTGAGTGTGTGTGTACTTTGGTTTTTTTTTTATTTTAAAATTATATTAAAATTATTTTTATTTTTTAATTTTTTTTTAACAGCACAGTTATTTTGGCTTCCCACGCTACCCATCAAACCCTCCAGCCCATGCGCCCGGGGGTGTCACCTGCAGGGATCCCCGGCCAGCGGGGGAGGCGGTGACCAGAGCATCCCGGGGCTCCCCCGAGCAGCCTCCCCGCAACCAGACCAGGCAAGGAGAAGGGGGGGGGGGGGCACCAAGCAAGGAGAAGGGGGGGGCACCAAGCAAGGAGAAGGGGGGGGGGCACCAAGCAAGGAGAAGGGGGGGGGGCACCAAGCAAGGAGAAGGGGGGGGGGGGGGCACCAAGCAAGAAGAAGGGGGGGACACCAAGCAAGAAGAAGGGGGGGGGGACACCAAGCAAGAAGAAGGGGGGGGACACCAAGCAAGAAGAAGGGGGGGGACACCAAGCAAGAAGAAGGGGGGGGACACCAAGCAAGAAGAAGGGGGGGGGACACCAAGCAAGAAGAAGGGGGGGGGACACCAAGCAAGAAGAAGGGGGGGGACACCAAGCAAGAAGAAGGGGGGGGACACCAAGCAAGGAGAAGGGGGGGGACACCGAGCAAGGAGAAGGGGGGGGACACCAAGCAAGGAGAAGGGGGGGGACACCAAGCAAGGAGAAGGGGGGGGACACCAAGCAAGGAGAAGGGGGGGGACACCAAGCAAGGAGAAGGGGGGGGACACCAAGCAAGGAGAAGGGGGGGGCACCAAGCAAGGAGAAGGGGGGGGGGCACCAAGCAAGGAGAAGGGGGGGGGCACCAAGCAGGGAGAAGGGGGGGGACACCAAGCAAGAAGAAGGGGGGGGACACCAAGCAAGAATAAGGGCGGGGGGGGGCACCAAGCAAGAATAAGGGGGGGGGCACCAAGCAAGGAGAAGGGGGGGGTAACACCAAGCAAGAAGAAAGGGGGGGGGGCACCAAAGCACACAGAGCTCGGGAGCCCCGCAGGCGCTCACCGATGAAGAGGATGGGGAAGGTGATGAAGAGCAGGAAGACGTGCGGCACCACGTTGAGCGCGTCCACGAAGCAGCCGTTGTTGAGCACGCCGTGGTCCACGTTGTAGGCGGTGGAGTTATCCTCGTCGCCGCAGAAAGCCAGGGCCATGGTGGGACCCTGCGCGCAGCCCGGCACCGCCTCCGCGCACATCCAGGCGGGGCCGCGGCTCTCCCGCACCTGCGGGGCTGCAGCGCGGCTCTCCCGCACCTGCCGGAGCCGCGGTTCTCCCGCACCTGCCGGAGCCGCGGCTCTCCCGCACCTGCCGGAGCCGCGGCTCTCCCGCACCTGCCGGAGCCGCGGCTCTCCCGCACCTGCGGGCTCGCAGCGCGCGGCCCCGGGTCCAGCCCCGCCGCGCCGCGCAGCCCCGCCCCGCAGCGCCCCGGGCGGGGACGGGGGGAGCCCCGGAGCGGGAGAGGCGGGAGAGGGAGGGGAGCGATGCGAAAGCTCTCGCTGAACCCCGGAGCGACTCGCAGCAGCGTTCCGGGTGCCTCGGGGCTCGGTAATTAAGCGTGTTATGAATCGTTAATGAGACAGAACAGCAGAAAGAAAAAGCACTAAATTAGTGATGGCAGAGGACCTAGAGACTGCAAGAAGTATGTTGCTTTTAACCTTGTCAGCTTTGTGCTTCTTTCTCTGCTACGTCGAATCACAGAATCACCTGGTTGGAAAAGACCTTTTAGATCAAGTCCAATCGTTCCTGTCTGCCACTAAACCACATCCCCGAGCACCTCATTTACCTGCTTTAAACACCTCCAGGGATGGTGACTAAACCAACTCCCTGGGCAGCCTCTGCCAGTGCCCGATGACCCTTTCTGTGAAAAATTTTTTCCTGTTATCCAGTCTGAACCTCCCTGGCACATCTTGAAGATGCTATGAGATTAAATCATAGAACAGCTCTACCCTATCCTCAAAGGAGGCTTCAACACCATCTCCTAAACAGCCGCTGTGTTCATGTGTTATCTTTTCTTAACCCTGAAATGAGTTCAAGGCTTTTTTTTTTTTTCACCTTCCCGAGGCTGCTCTGTGTTCCACATAATTCCCTGAGCAATTTTATGTATACCAAACCCAATACCATTTTATGTATACTATAAACCAAACTTTTCAAACCTTTTTGTCCCGAGTAGAAGTTAGGCTTAGCTGAGCCAATGCCAAACACAAATTCTAATCAAATACTTTGCATGCTGAGAGATAATACTGGAAACTAAAATGTGATGTATATCAGAAATCTGCACCAGACTCTCACTTCCAAACACAGATTGAGTCAAAGCCCGAGATTCAAATACCTCTGGCATGTAGCCATGGAATTACGATCTGTAACCAAATCCTTTACCTTGTCACACTTATCTCTTGCTTAGCTGAGTATCAGCCACATCCTACCAACAGAAATTTAACCAAATAATGCCCACATATCCAGGCTTAACTCTTCAAAGAGCAAAAGACAAGACTTGGATAAATACCCCTAAGGAAAATCACCCCCAAAATGAAAATATTCCTTGGTTTTCCTTTAAAAATCAAGCTATGAATATTCAACAGAACAGAGAGCATTTGATTTCTAGGACAGACAGCTCCACTAATAGACCTGAAAATTACTTTTGTCGTGCTGGTTTTATTGATCTTGCTGTCAGACAAGGGAAAAAAATCAAAACCTGATTCCCTGCATGCAAGATTATTTCCTGTATAAGAAATATTTCCTATTCTAGGGCTACAGCGTTGTGGTTAAGAATAAAAAATGACAAACCCCAAGCCAAACCCTGTGTTAATGTATTTTCAAATGTTAAAGTTACTCCCACACTGGAACGACTATAATTACTTTAAGTTTTGGACAGAACCCAGCACTCCTCTGAACTCCCAGTTAAGCTCATCTCTATTATCCTAATAGTTATTTAATAAACAGTATGTGCAGTTTACATGCAGATAATTTTAAGATCATTTATATTTTAGTATTTCCTGAGGCCCCAAGTAACACAAGGACTCTGTGTTACAGAAGAACAATTAGCAGCAAAGACCTCTTGACAATTTATACTCTAGAAACTGAAAACATTGGGTAAGATTTGGGAGATGAATCATCATCACCTTCACAGTGCCCAGAGAACTAAACACTGAAACCGAAGTTTCCCAAACCTTGAGACCATCTTCCTTTACTACGAGGTATCAATCACAGTATTTTTAAAAACATATTTCTCAAACAGAAAAACATCAGGAAGACCCATAGTTTGGAATCTGAAATTTATCTTTTCAATGGTTCACAAATGCAACCAAGATTACACAGTTAACACGGTGGTTTAAAATTAGTGGTCTCAGTCCATGTACTGCAGTAGGTGTGAACCCATCACAGAGATGAAGTGGAGTCAGAACCTGAATAGAAAGGTGATGGATTAAATGAGGAAGAGTTCTGGATTACAATTAGCTACCTAATGAACACACTGACAGAAATCAAAATATTTGGTAAACTGAAATTGCTAAGCTGAGCATTCTTGGCAATAAACACACATGTGCAACATACAAACTCTTTAAAGAACTCACACTTCCAAAAAAACAACTCCACAATTTTGATTTCATTGTTACATCAGGGATAAGAGTACTGAATTTGGGCTAATACTCGTTTTGCTCTCTAAAGCATCAAATGATGATTTCTTTTTCACTCGTGAATGGTGAAAAAGCTATTCTGTCACTTCACAAGATAATCCTGAAACAGAGTTTGGACTTTTTCTTAAAAGCTTAGATGTGATTGCCTGTGGTATAAAAGGACTGGATCTACTTAACCCAGACTATCTTTGCTAGTCCTGAGTCCAATGGACTTTGGAACAGGTCACAGAGGAACAGTCTTTTTCTCAAAGGTGCATTTTTGTGAAGTTTTGTGAGAACAGAGTTACTTCTGAAAGTACAGAAAAGGCAAAGAATAGTACAAAACCAACAGGAAGACAGCTATGTTTATCTGCATGTTGCGAATGCAACCTAATTTTTCACAAAATTCCCACTAGATCTTGTCCCCCTCAGTCTTTTCTGACTATTTCTGTACCCTGGGAAGTCAGTTTTCTACCTCAACATTTCAGCATATCTACTAGAAATAAGAAATCTGTTTAGATCCTGGCAGCCACCAGCATATTCAATAGGTGACTGGAAATATTTTGGAAACACCTGGATTATTTGAAATTTAATTTCAGACAGTCAAGGGCAATTATTCAAGGAAAAATAACTTTTTACACTTGCCTCAGAATTTGAGTTTGTTTACAGGATGCAGGGAGGTTTTGGTGTTTGCAGTGAAGGATGGTTGCTTAACAGGTAAGAATTTTAATTTGTGTCAAAGTCTTTGTTTTTATTTTCTACCTTTGTCATTTGTTTCTTGCTCCTCTTACACAGCTGCTTTGCACTGACCTCTCTTCCTTAATGGTGCTGTGCAGTGTAAGTGATCTGTACCTACAAATCATGTTTTGTTATTATGAGTCACTCTGCAGGTTTGTTTTGCTTGTGTTTGCACCTAGAAACACAGATACAAAAGAAAAATTAACTCTGAATATTCTGAGCAATCATAGTCCATACACAAATTTAGTTAGTTAGGCATGCAAATTTAGGCATCAAGCAGGAAAATGTTGCTCTCCTGTGTATTTTAAAGTCATTAATAAGATGATGTTTCAAGAGGAAATCTTAATCAGAAAAATACCCTTACTGTGATTTAGAATTTGCTAAAAAAGATGTATTGATCTATGACTTCTGCTTCCTATGAAATTCTGCACTTGGAGGTAAAGAGGAAAAGCAATGTATACAAATGGGAGGAAATTACAAATCACTTTCAAAAGCACATTAGGAAAGACTGAGAGGAAAAAAAATAAGAAAATCACCTCCAGAGAAAAATGTTAGTTTATTCTTGTGGCAAAAGAACTCCATTTTATCATTCCATAGAAGATACCAGATGACAAAGCAAATGAAATTTCTTTGTAAAACTTGTTCCAGGTACTACTACTAAAAATATTGCAATAAGCATCATAGTGCAGATGTTCACAGAAATAGCTGTTTTTCTTTAAATAAACATTATTAATATTTAATTACTGTCCCTCATTAAAAATAAAGAACTTATGAGTAAGCAGATCTATCTTAGAGTGGAAAGAAAACACAAGCTCTTTATTGGATAATCATCTTTAGGCAAATATTCAGATAAGTGTTTTAAATTAGAACAGCTCATTTTTAAATGTGAACCACAGAATTCTATTGAAACTAATGAACTGGAACTCTTCCGCATCCACTTGTTTCATCGCCAAAATCAGCAACGTACATATTGCTGATTCAAACATTCAGTTTGTTTCCCATATTTTACAAGACAAGAATAGTTATCAACACTTATTTTCTCCACTTGATCTTCACGGAATGCAAATGTCTGAGGAAGCCACGCTACATTATTGTAGTCCTTGAATACTCTTCTGGCTTGTTGTGGCTTCAGCTACATATATGACCTGACCTCTATCATAAAGTCATTGTATATAGCACTTACGGCATAAGGTTCAAGCAGTTATACTTTCAACTATCTCCTCACCTGAACACTAGCTTCCTATTTCAACCCAGCCAGAGTTGTGCTGACTTGCTAGTAGCACATGCCACTTGAAAGCTGGGGAAAAAGCTTGCTGTTCTCTTCACTCACTATCCTTTGAAAATGCTAAACAAACACTCACGCATTTAGCAAACCTGGCAAACCACATGGTGAATCGACAGAAGGGCTGAGGCTATTTCCCTTACTAGCCTCATCTAAGGATACACCAAATGCTCCACTGCCCTCCTGCATCACCAGGATTCTTCACAATGGGACAAAATTCTTGAAGCACAGCGCTTTCCCTGAATGACAGTACTCCACATCTTGCTCTCACTAGGCAGAGATGTTACTGTCACACTGATCTGTTCTCTCTCCTCTGGGCATCCACTTCCAAAAATAGAGTCAGCTTTTCAGCACAGGGTTTACTTTTTCCCCTGCCTCTTCACTTATTACTCCACCTACTCTGATTTGTACTGCAAGTAGTTTAGAAGGTAATTTATTACCCCAGTTTCAGTTAGCTTAGTTGGTGCTCCACACTGGAAAATATTTTCAGTTGAGCTGAGAAATGATGATGCAACCTGAGCAGCAGTAATTTTTGAAAAATCAGGCCTAAACCAGCTTTCTTTTCACTCCTGACTATTGTCTTTGTACGCAGATGTACTCTTGCAATCTTCTCATGATCCCACTGATCACGTTGTACCTTAGTTTAATTTCCAGCAGATAAATGGTTAATATTTTGAATACTCCCTGTGCAGTACTTGTGGTACAAGTGTTGTGTTGTCCTCAAGAGAATATGTTGAGTGCTGTGGACTAACTCATGCCAATAAACAACTCCCGTGCTAGCTCCAGTGTGTTATTCTTCAGCGAAGGTTATTTTAGTTGTTGATTCAGTTAAGTGTATGAGGACTTTTGTATATACAAGATTATTTTGACTCTTTAGACTACAAGAATTATACACGCTAACAAATAAACACATAATCAGCATTAATTCATAAATTATAACAGGGCTAAAAGTCACTGGTCTTTCTAAGAAGTCTTCCAAAAAACCAAATTATAATGAAAATGAAGATTTGAATTGTTTCTTAAAGATTACTAGAAACAAAAAAAAAGGCTACATTTTTCCTTTTCAGAATTGAAAATGGTTTTCTGTTTAGGTGCACCAAAAAGCTGTATTTAGTTGATTTGATTATTTGCCACCTAAGACTTGTTCCCAGGTTTCCTCAAGTTGTCCAGTGCATAAAATTGACACAACAGTTAGAGAGAAAGTTAAAACTATCAATTAAGACCTGAATTTGGAATGCAGTTTGCTTGTGCCACTATTTGATAAAATTATACAAAAAATTAACAACAGGGGTGTTGCAGTTTAATGAAGTTTTGTTCTACAAATTATTTCTTTGGTTTATTTTTAAGAGATTGCAATGTGGCATTTATTGGAGTTCTTAAAATAAAACAATAACAAAAAAATTCACTCTGTGAATTCATTAAAAAAAATCTTAAGTATGCAGAAAAGGTTTGATCCTCTATGGCCAAGGCTGCTTATTCCCTGTTATGATTTTTTATATGGGTAATTAATTGTCAAGGGCCTATTTCAGGAGGCTCTCCTCTTGAGTGCAGCCTACACTCAGACTTCATTTGGGATTTTCAGAAACTCAAGGGAATGAAAATAAAAAATACCCATGTGAAAAAAAAAGATAATTGATTTACTTACTTTCTATCTTTTAATTGAATTCCTAGCCAGTAGGAACCTTTTTTTTCAGTTTTTTTAAAAAATTTTTTCCATGATGATTTTAACCTGAGGCTTGTTATCACTTGGAGTAGTACAGTGTTGTTTGTGTACAGCAAAGCACTGAACTGAATTTGTAGGTGCGGAAGTTTTACGTGGAAGCAGTTTGTGACACTGGTTCCTGGCGGCAGTAAATTCTCAGTGTCCTCACTTACGGCAGACAGTCAACAGCCTCAGCTTTCAAACCAGCCAGATTTCCTCTTCTCTGGTTAGGGATTCTTCAAGTAGCTTTTGTAAAAGAAGGAAAAAAGATAGCTTTACAAATCCCTCCTGTAATGAAATCTGGCACAGAATGTGATAAACATTTTTTTTTAATATTAAATGTCCATAGATCCTGCCCAAAAAATTGTAACAAGAATAAACAACAGAAACTGAATATCAAACCCTTCAATCATTGTGTGCTATAAAAAAACCCAGGCCCTTAAACTGGGCAAAATAATTCAATATCAAGGGCACTAAAACTATTTGCTGGTATGGGTCACATCAAGTGGGTTTTTTTTGCCAAAGAGTAGAAGAAATAATTGAAATAGGAGCAGAAGCAACTCCCCAGCATGTTCTTAAAGAGTCAGAGAGATGAGAGTCTTCTCAATGCCAAAGAAACCCCAGCTGTTCCAGCCGATGCCACAAGTCCTTCATGCTGTGAGTGACACTAAGGACTAACCTCAGGAAATTATCCTGCCCTGATACTTTGAACTCTTACTCTCCTCTTAGAGCTAGGAATTCCTTAAGTGAAATAAAAGGTTGGTGGAAGTAGTGAATATTCAGGTTAGTTTTATTGTGTCACACAGTGCATTTACAAGTTGCTTTTTTTAAGGGTGAATATTGGAAACGAGGGCTTTGTAAAGCTACAGTATCCCTCTGTACTCAATGTGGTAGAGAATGGATTGAAAACAATGGAGTTTATAGATAATTTGTTGGGAATAGCTTCCAGGTTCTTCTTGGTAAAGATTGGTGTCCTAATACAGTCCCAGCTACTTCTAAGCTGAAGTTCACGGCTCCTCAGCAGGCACCTGGGCAGCCACATGCAGGCACAAACACTCTGTCTGCCCACTCTACACCACAAGTAGATATGTCAGAAGATCCTATATTGAGGCTCTAGAGCATGTCCAGAGAGAACAACAAAGCTGGTGAAGGGGCTGGAGAACAAGTCTCATGAGGAGCAGCTGAGGAAGCTGGGGTTGTTTAGCCTGGAGAAGAGGCGGCTGAGGGAAGACCTTATTGCTCTCCTGAAAAGAGGTTATCGAGAGGAGGGTGCTGGCATCTTCTCCCAAGTGACAGGTGATAGGTCAAGGGGGAACGGCTTCAAGCTGTACCAGGGGAGGTTCAGATTGGACATCAGAAAAAAATTTTTCACAGAAAGGGCCATTGGGCACTGGCAGAGGCTGCCAAGGAAGATGTTTGAGTCACCAGCCCTAGAGGTATTTAAAAGATGGGTAGATGAGGTGCTCAGGGACATGGTTTAGGGTTGATAAGAATGGTTGGACTCGATGATCTAAGAGGTCTTTTCCTGGTGAACAGTCTGGTGATTCTGATTCCTACACAGGGTACAATTTCCAGATTCTAATCTTTCCTCCTACATGGAATTATTCCCGATTCTCTCTTTTTCTCCTGGTCATAGGTAGTTTGTCTCAGAATGCTTTCCTCAGGCTATATTTGTCTTCTGTGATAAGAAGGCAATGTGAGCTAGCTGAAATTTTCCACATGTCTGCATTTTAGCAGTCCAAATGTGAAGGGGTATGTCAAGCACTGAGGCTCAGAAGTCAAAGTTTTTCACATACAACCTTCTTCTGTCTGGTTTTCATCTACAGTGTAACAGTGGTGCAATGGAAACAACAAGAATAACCACATCCACCTGGAGAGCATTGACAAATTATGACATTTTCACATGTGCCAGGGATACGTCCTCAGCACATGCTCAATTTAACTGGACAGAAAAAGTAAGATTGCCTTCTACATATTCCCAACCCTGAAACTGGCCAGGTCTTTTTTAACAGATGCTGAACTGCCTATTCTTTTCACCATATCATAAAAGAGCATTGCATATTTCCCCATTTACTTGTATTTTGGGCCACGACAGCTCAAGATATTGTAAAACAAAGAATGGATCATGCTGGAACTAAATAAAAACTCTGCTCTCTTCCACTGTTGGGAATGCAGCTGGTAATGCTGGTCATTACCCCATAATTAAGAGGCTACGTCAATAACAAAGAAAGAATAGTTGAGATTTAATCCTTGGGTGTAATCTGTTTTCTAGGAAAATGGTGATGTGTCTCATATAAAAGCCAATTGCACTGTTGTAGTGTAAAGAAGTCCCTTTCTGTCATTTATAAATCTAGCCGATTTTCTTCATTTACTATGGTATTGTAAACACATCTGTGTATGTACACATGGGTTTATATATACCAATAGAAAAGGCAATACCTTACTGTATATAAAAGTACCTTTAAAAAGGCAATTTTACCATCATGTGAAATTCATAATGTACTTCAGTAATGCAGCAGGAAAAAAAAAAATGTCTCTGCATTTGTTTGTCTGGCTAGCAGTACAGGAATGTGAGTATGGACATAGTCAAAAAACAACCAACCAACCAACTGCAGCCTTCCTGCAGCAACACAACCTAGGACAAATCATTAAAAGTCAAATGAATACGCTCAAATAACTTCTCCCTGTGAACAATCCAGCCACAAAATATGCCACTCATTCTGTTTTAATCTGTCCTATGAGTATCAACACAAATTTATTGTAATTAAAATCTCTACTCCAAGAAGAAATGCAACATTTTAATTTATCTTGCACCCACCTTTTAATGCTGAAATCACTGGTGAGAAATTTGTATGTTAGTTGGACTTGTTTCTGTTGTCCTTCTCTCCACTGGGAATTTGTGTCTTGATCACTTGCATGATTTGTAGACCACAGCATGACATGTGCATGGACTTCTTTATAACAAAGCTGATTTATTAAAAAATAGAATATTTGCCCATACCTAGATGTGTGAGATATGATGGGGAGGCTGCCTTCCCCTTTGTGAAAAAAACCAACCTGGAGTCAGGAGCACAATGGGCAAACTTCTTGCATTCTCTTACATAGCTACAATGTCTGTATGAATGGTTTCGTGTCTGTTGTAAGTGATTATTCTGAACTGGAATTCTCTTACTTAGCTTGAAGAATTCTTCAGGTTTTCTTATTGCTGCTATGCATATTTACACTAAGATGGAATTGCCTGAATTTCACTGAGAAACATCACGCAATTTCTTCTCTCCTACCAGGCTGATACGTCACACACAAAGATCTGCTTCATCACAATCCTTTGTGAATAATCAAAATGGAAACATGCATCTCTCTCTTTTTTTTTTTTCTCTGTCCTTCCTTACTGTTGGAATTGTTGGTGATCAAAAAAATGTTCCTGGATCTCTTTCCTGTGGGTCTCTTCAAACCTGGTTATTCTGTGATTCTGTGATTCTATAAAAATGTCAGGTTTTATGCTGGGAGGAAGAGGAAGGGTAACAAAAAAATGTTGTTACTTAAAAAATTATGATCTACTCAGTTTCAAAGGATAACCCTGAAAAACTATTTCACCCTGTCAAAGAAATATTTAGTACAAGATTTTAATCAAAGCTTAATTTTATGCCCAGTGTTTCTAAAAGAATGGTTTTTATCTAGTATTATTTACTCTTTCTCTGCTAAGTGGCATTATTACTCAAAAGCTTCAAGCTCTTACCAGCACGAACATGGGGTTTCAGTCCCCCTCCTGCTAAAGCATCCAGGACTGCTTAGGGGAAAGGCAGAGGGAAGAGAACCAAAAAAATCAGAGAAAAGCTATTTGAAACTTTTGACTGGGGGTTGGTGGGGTGGCTTTACATAGACAATAACCACTAGCAACTTTCCCTCTTATTTCCCTATTGTATAGAAAAGTCCTTATCCTCAAAAACGCTACCTAATTTCTGTCTCACACAGTTATGTTGGGAGTGCCTCAGTTTTTCTCTCCCAAAGTTTATTTTGAGCATCATGTAAACAAACTCTGTTATAGCTATTGAAGACTAATGAGTTTTACTGATGCCTGGATGAAAAATGGTGAGAAAAAATAAGAGAAGGACAAGCCAAGAAAACGGACAGTGAGGGCTGGCTGCAAGAATAACCCTCAAAAATTATTTGAGAAAATGAAGAGGAACTGAAATTCTATATGAATACTAGAGCCTCAGCATTAACAATAAAGACTTTCCATAATAAGCATCTGGAGTGCTAAGACATCCTTTGCCTTCAGATTTTGACTTCAGGTCCCAATCCAGCAAGTTACTTAAGCTTTAGCAGTATTACTGAACTCAACCTATGTCAATGGGATTGACTTATATGCTTAAATTTAAACATGTATTTAAGTGCTTTGCTGGATTACAGCCTTGCTTCTAGTAGTCTATAGTTACCTTGTACGTGGGAAATCTCTCTCAGCACAATTACCTTTCAGATATCCATTCCTAGTCATGCAGCAGGTTTTGTGATGCTAGATGAAGCAGCTATCAGCAGCATATCACTGACTCCATGTTTTTTCCATGCAGACAGAAAGTCTTATTGACCATCAGCCATTGAGATGTATCCAAGAGCTGCAAGACTGCAATGTCCTTTTTCAAAATTAATTCATTAAACCTTCCTTCCAGTGGTTGTTACTCTAACAGTTTAGAACCTTTGTTGGACATTATCATAAACATCCATTATCAGAGTCTGGAGAATACTCTTTTTCTTATCTGTAATCCATGATCCTCTTGAAGTTGAATATGCCTTTTATTTCAAACAATCCCCTTCTAGAGAATAGAAATCTTATTGTGTTGCCCTGCTTCAAAGCAAACACACAGTCAAAGCATATAGAAAACAAGTACCAGCTATTGCATACCAAGATCCTTACAACCAGATAAACATCCTTTCGTATGAAACCACAGTTTTCAGTCCTGTTTCTAAGGTAAGAAGGTTTATAACAATTTATTTATATTCAGAGTTTATTTCTCATGTTTGTGAAGTGTGGAGATTATTCGTATATGTGTGCTAGTCAAACTCATTAAAACTATTTTAAAAAATTTTAAAAAATATTATTAGTGTGCTTAAACTTATACACTCCTCCTTTAGATATATAAATTTGTTTATGAACAGAGCATTTTTTAAAAGTTTAAACTGTACTTACAAGTTTTTAAATATGTTTTAAAAGTTAAATGATGAGTTCTTAAGGTAGGAGAATGGCAGTAAAAAAAAAAAATAAAATCAAAGACTTCCCTGTGTTGATAACCATACAAGTCATAAACAGTGGTATTTCCTATCCTAATGCAAGTCATGGTTCCGACCCGTATGGTTTCGCATTTTTTGCCTGCACACAGGCACATATAGGCTCACAGAGCAGATATGAAAATCAGAAATCTCTAATATAATTCATGCTCCAGTTCAGTGACTGCGAGGGTATACGGAAGACAACACTGTGACTAAGACGGCCAAGAAATTCCTGAGAGAATAAGAATGATTGTTAACATTTCCAAGAAACTCTTCCTCTGGGTTATTATCCCATAGAGAGAGATAGTGGGTTTTAGCAGTTTTAACCAAACAAACAGCTCTGAGAAACTACATATATTCCCTCTGAGATTACAGTGAATATAAAACAAAAGGCCATCTTATGTTAAAAGCAGTTTAAAGCATTCATGATACTGTCAGTGGAGCTCTTGAAATTCTTCCTGTTGTGGATCAGATCAGAGTTTCCATACTCCCAAAGGAAACTAAATGTTGGCTGAAAAAAGAGAAAGTCCTAT